>OX104024.1:76391527-77591527 GCA_944470205.2 Schistosoma margrebowiei
TATGCCAATAACAGACAGATCAATTGCATTCTCAAGTATCAATGGAAAGATTTAAGTAAACAATACCAAGTGAATTTAAAATTCAACCCGATTTCACAAGCTACTGGCTATCAGGACTCAATAACTAAGTGAATAACGCGATGGGATTTGAAGCGTACAGTACTGAGCTTGTATCGCAAAGTGAACGTTAACTCTGAGATTCAGGTACATCCCAAATAGGACAAAACGCACATCCTGGATTCCACTACTAATCACTATCTATCTTTACTGATAATAAATAGATCATTTTACTTTTTTATAATACTATAGCATATATATGTATTATAATAATACTGACAACATAAAAGATACAGTGTATTCAATTTCACCTAAACACACACACAGAACAATTTAATTAAACCGGTTATTAAATTAATTATAAAATTGATTTTACTTTTTCTTTTTTTTGTTGCCTATAACAACACACTGAGAAATTTGCATTCTTTGAAGAAAAAAAGAAGAAAAAGAAGAAAACGAAAAAAGAGAAAGAAAAACATGAGCTTATATATTTCCATTATGAATTATGATAAACGTTTTCTTTTTTCTCTAAATGTTTTGATCGTGTCTATTTTCTTTCAAAAGGTTACATGTCCACATGGTTAAGTTCAGATTACATAATGAAAAGGTAAAGATTGTTTTCTCATAAAAAAAACAACAACACAAAACTGAATTACATTTAAACAAAACAACATAGAAACTAATACACTGGTAAGATGATCACTTGAACACATTGAATCGTCACGTTCATCCGAAATCATGGTAAGTGTAGTAAAGTAGTGGGTAGAAAAGCAAAGATGTATGATCTTTGGGTAACAAACAGACACACGCACACGCACACACACATACGCAGAGAGAAACAATGAAGAAGAAGAAGAAGGATGTTAGTCGTCAAATTCTTATAGAATTGACATTGTTTCATTATTTTTTATATTATCATGCATAGATTTGATTATGTAATAAGAACATTTACCTAGAATGGATATTTTGATATTGAAATGTAAACATAAAATGAATGTTGAAATATTAATTTATATTTCTTATATGATTGATCATAATTGTTCATATCCCATGATGTATTATTAAACCATGTTTGATTACCAACAGTATATTCATTATTGATTGTTGATGAAGTTACAGATGATGATGGAACTGCTGATTTATGTCCTGATGATATAGTCGTTGATAAAGATTCCACTGTTGATGATGTCGATGATGATGATGGTGATGATGACAACAGTTTAGAATCATTTTCATAACATGATACTCGGAAAAACAAATAATATAACTGACCAGGTTCATCATATTTTGTTTGTTGATATGTTAAATTTGTTGCCGCTTCAATATGTGCACTTAATAGTGTACGCTCACGTGTTTGATTTGTACTATTTTTAGCCCAGTTCGGTGTTAAGTAAACAACTCCATCTTCTGTACGATGATGAACTGGTGTATTTGGTGCTTTGTCTAAAAGATGATAGTGACAATTCGATTGCTGAACCTGAAGTGTTTATACAAAAATGTAAAAGAAAAATATAAGTAAATACTCATAGATTTAATAAAATGGAATACATTTAAGTAGAAAAAGTGAGATTAAACGCTATAACTACATTTTTGGTACTTCGTCAATTGTTTAAGATTCCTCTGTGTTGACATTTTGTGTATAAGTAGAGAGTCATTCTACCAGTGTTAGCATATTGTGCACTACTTATGTGGACAGACACAAGTAGTACGTGACTAGAATCGGGAGTAGGATGCTTACCAGTATTAAAGTGAAATAAGGAGAAGAGGAAGGAGAACTAAGAGCAATCCGAATAACAATAGGATGGGTAGAATGATGAATTATGTAAAGGACAACTGAAGGAGGATATGCAAATGCTATATTTAATGCATAGTTTTCATATTTTACAAAGATACCGTTTGATTTTGCATAAAACACTATACTATTTTACCCTGACCTGGGTTTTCGTTCACTATATTAGTGGTGGTATTAGTGTGGTATATGCTACTTATGTCTGTATACACAAGTAGTATGTAACACCAACCAGAAGAGGAATGGATGGCAGCAGAAGGCTATGTGAGTTGATTTGAAGAAAACAAAAACGGAAATAGAAATGGATTGTGAATTGAAAGAATCATATAGTGTAAACGACGAATGATAGAAATTCACAAATGAAATATTCGGTGTGTGGTTTTCATATTTTATCAAGAGACTCTGTAATTGTACATTTAAATACAATCGCTTGTCTCCTACCTGTGTTCTTGTTCATTACAGTAGTAGTTGTTGTTGTTGTAGTAATAAAATTTGTTTTGTTTTCACTGCCATGTTTTCATTTATGTACTTTTTTTCCAAGTAGATATCATTTAATTTACTAAAGTTAAGACTAAATTTCCCCGTTATTCATTAGTTCCTCTTCTAGGAGAAAAAGATACAGGCAGTTATCAATACGAACAGACTGTCTATTCAGTTTGGTTCCATAAATCCCTGTATATACGTATATTCTCAAAACAACTGACAACCAATATCAATGTCATAATCTTCTATACGAACGTCAAGACAGTCACTTATACTGTACGGAGCTGAAAAATCCACAACTACCACAAACATCATCAAAAAGATACAAACATTTATAAACAGTTGTCCATGCGAGGTACTATTCAATGTTCGTTGTTGACCGGTAGCCTACTGTGGGAAATGACAAACAGCTTCCAGATGAGGAGGAAATTAGGAAGAGTCTATGGTGTTGACGGATCGGACATACACAGTAAGGAAATCGTCAAACTGCATCACAAACCAACCGCTTACTATCTGGAATCGAACATAACTACCTCATTTATCACTATCTAAACTGATTATAATCCAAATAGATCAGAGAATAAATAATAATAATAAATCCCAGATACATGTCATTCACATACTACACTTGAAATAACAATCAAAAAGATTGTCATTTTAAATGAATCATTTGAAGAAACCTTCCACAATGAAAAACATGAACACATTTCTGTTAAGTCAATTACAATGAAGAAAGAAAGAAAAAAATAATCACCATAACAACTCCATACCAGAAATTCTATGTCTATTTGATCAATGGTGTTCTTTTCTTTCTTTTTAAAACTTGTCATTTTCAGAATAAGAATTACTAAATAGTTCATTGATATTCATTCGTTATTTTTAGAAATTTAGAGATTTATTATTATTATTATTAGATCGATAATTATAAATACCAATTAAGAACTATGGGTCACGGTTAGGGATATATATTCCATTTCAGTATAGGAATTTGATCAGCCCTAATAGGTTGGTGCGCGGCAGTTTATTCTGTTTTTCTTAACGGTTGCGAAATGTGGACATTAAGAGTAGGAGATACTTGTAAGTTACTAGTATTTGATCATAGATGTCTTAAAAACATTGCTGGCATCCTCTAAGATCATTGGGTAAGTAATAGTGGATTTAGATGCAGGGTATTAGGGAATGATGGTAAATCAGTTGATGTGTTTGTGAATCTTGATCGAACGAGATGGTTGTGTCACGTGCTGCGCATGCCTGAATACTGACTACCATGACGCGCAATGCTGAATAGTGTTGGGGATGATAGAAAGAAATTTAGGGGTGGTAAACCAAGACGTGGTATCAGTCACTGAATTCACAAACTTCTAGTTTGAGCCATGTTGGTAGATGCAGAATACTTGGTTAGGGTCCGCGTGACTAGCGTAACCAATGGTTGTAAACTGTGGGTGACATGGCTCAGAATTGACAACAATGGCATCGGTGTATACACTTTCTGTTTTCTTTTAGACTATGAGATTAAAATCGCTTCATATCTTTCTTCCTGTATTATATCTTTCGACACAATCTTTCTTTCATATATTATTATCATTAAATTGACTACTCATATGAATTTGGTGTTCATCTTGTTATGTTAATGAGGTATTTCAATTTGGACCGATGCATATATGTGCTTAGTCCTACGTTGTAACTGACTGACTGAGGGATCTAAGATAGACTACCATTGAAAACCTGGACGCATTGGATGACTGTTTCGTCCTAATATGGGACTTCTCGCCAGTTTGTATCCACGATTGTACGTTGAATACCAATTCATTAGTCCAGAGGTTAACCGTTCGCTCTTGAAAGCGAAAGTCTAAGGTCGAATCCTGTGTACAGAATCAATAGATGCGCACTATTGAGGTGTCGTATACTAGGACGAAACAGCTATCCAGTGCTTCTAGGTTTCCAATAGTTGTCTCAGTTTAAATCAACTCATGAATTTAACTGTGGAAATATTTTCCATCTATTCAAGTTATAAATAACTTTTACATTTCTAAACAACGGTAATGATTTCAAATGACAGATAGATGGTTTTATTTAAACTTACATCATTTTATGTAAAACTAACTATTGATTATAGTCTTTAGATCAGTTTAGTATTGATCTAATGAAAAATACTCATTCGGTTTAACTATACAGAACCGATATAAACATCATTTATGTAGAAACAATGTGTTGGGAAGTCTAGTTAACATCTAATTGATTAAATAGAAATTGTTTTAAGAATCATTTGTTTAATTCAATAACTTGTACTACATACAATATAATTATAATATCACTGTCCTTGTAAATGAGCCTCACGAGGCTAATGCCCCTTCTGATAACCAGAGCAAGCATTAATTTAGATACATGGAATGCTCGTACAATGTGGGAGACCGGAAGAGTCTTCCAAATTGCTGCAGAGATAGGTGGTTTACAAAAATATTGACTCATCAATATAAATAAGAAAACAAGGGGTTTTTTTCTAATTGAGGATTATAGTTTATGTATTTTGTTTGACTTCATGTTACTTTCTACTACGGAATGAAATCAGTTATCAAATTAGTAAAAGCTAAGCAGCACTAAATACTTGTCTTATGCTTCTTTGAGTCATCTCACTCGTGTGCACTTATGATCCGATAAAAAAACTTGTTCATATCAGAGTAAAAAACAAATTACCTATGATGATGGTTACGTACTGTGGTGTACGCTACTTATATCTGTAGACATAAGTATTATGTAATACCAGTCAGTAGTGGAAGCAGTAAGTTGATAAGATAGAATTGATGAGAACAGGAATGTAACAAGAGAGTAGTTGTAATAACAACAGGAATGAAGGAACGATGAAGTTTGTAAGAGACCGTTTTTGGAAGATGTGCAAATGAAGTATTTAATGTATGGTTTTCAGATCTTAGCAAATCACTCTGTAATAATGCGTTAAACAATAAAATGCTTATCCTCACTTAAGTGTTCGTTCACAACAGTACTACTACAGTCAAAGTACTGTGCTTGCCAATATTACCATTACCACTGGGATCAAGATCTATCTGTTCTGCATTCAAAGAAAAGTGAGCTTTCTAAAACGATTGTCGGAGAACATAATAGAGACTTCGTAATTAAACCACTTAGTTCACGTAAAGTAATATTACAATAATATGCAAACTAATGTCATCATATGGAATATACTTGTATTTTAATAGTAATTATTAAATATATCATTATACATGTAAGTTAAACCACCACCATTGAAAACCTGGTGGCACTGGATGGCCATTTTTTAGTGTCAGAAATGGGTCGTTCAGTGGTTCAAGGTTTTCACTGGTGCTCTAACTTGGTTTGGTTCATGACTGAGATGGAATTCAACAGTCTCCACAACCCCGTACTGACACTGAAATATTTACAATCATTTATTTGAATAAACTGAATCTGTAAAATCTATCTCACTTACTTGATGCCAGTCAACAACACGAAGCATTATCCTTGAACCCGTCACACGGTATGATTCAGGCGATGGAAGACTAACAACTAAATATTCCACAGTATCAGCAAACATAGCACCATGAGGACAATTTAATTTAGAATCACTACATCTTATTCGACAAGATCTAGAAATAATAATAATAAACGAACCATCTTTTTAAAGTAATAAACAAATTTCCATGGATTCTAAGCACAATTAAAAATTAAAGTTCATTTAACTTTAAAAGTTTTAAACAAACAAGGAACAGATCAACCGTCTGAACATCTTTTAACTAGTTACGTAAAGCAACATAACTGATAAAGCGTAAGAAACATTCCATAGCTAGCAACATGAGATAATCTTAGTTATACACCTGTTGAAAACTAGAATACATTAGAACCCCTAAATTCCCTGGTACGGCCGCGAGTGGGGAGCTTTTGTCCTCCCTCCCGCTCTCGAAATACTCTCACATGGTCACAATTATACAGCCACTGCCAGGGAAGTCCTACTTACCGCATTCTCGCGGTGGTGTTTTTTATTGAATTAGGAGAACGAAAAGCGAATGTTTGGTGCTTTAACCAGGCTGATGAAGACAGAGGATCCAGCTAAGTGAGTTGAAAAACCCCAAGTTCGAACCAATAGCACACGTGAGCCCTAGGGTTCTGAGATAACGAATTGCGCATGAATCTATTGTTGGTCACTGGTTACCACGGGACTACATCTCTTAAAGTCGCCTCACTGACTTGTGGAATAGAATTCTAGGTCAGGGTCTCAGGAAGTGGTCTACTAATAAAACCATCTGCTTCTGTTCGAACACTCTGACAGTATCTCAGCCCTCACACAAGTCCAATAATGGAGTGTTGCGCACATAGATTCGGTGCACTTTTCTAACGATGTTTATGTGTTTGAACAAACTATACATTAAATAGCTCTTTCCTATTAGTATTGGACTAGTCGATATTACTCTTGCACTACCCCAACGGGGGATCTAACCTAGGGTTCCTTAACAATTTCATTCTCGTTTTTAATTTCTGAGTAGTGCAGGTAAATGAATCCAGTCAAAATTTAACTCAAGAAATTCATACATTCCTGGAACAGAGAGAAATTTCGACTACCAGACCAAAATTCATCGGTCTACCACATGGAATAATATTAGCTGGTGTAAGTTACTCTCATTCATTTCAAGTAATTAGAATGCGCTACCTCTTTTCATTAATCAGTATATCGATATAACTAATTATAACTAAAGTGATTTTGTCTCGACCGATTGTTGCTACCTTGACGTGGTGGTTGGGCTTGCCTACCGTGATGAAGCGACAGAGCTATACTGACAAGGACAACCGTTCCTCTAGGTCCTACCATGTCAGACAGGTCGGTTGAAGAGCAGTAAGACTAAAAGCAACAAACCCAAGGTCCGAAGGCGAAGTCGTACTGCTAAATGTGCAAAGGTGTGACAGAAGTAAGGTGTTTCCTTCAGACAGCCAGTTAAACAGCGATGCTGCCTTCCCACAAGGAGGGGTGAGGTTAGAAAATTTCGACCCAAAAAATGCACACGTCGCCTTATCCCACAGATTAAAATAGCTTAATATCTTTCTTTCTATGTACTAAATCTTTTTTTTCCTGTATTATGTCCTTAAATGCAATCTTTCTTTTATTTATTACCACCATTGACTTAACTACTTCTATGAATCCGGTGTTCATCTTGCTGTGCTAATGCGGTATGGCAACTTGAAACGATGCATATATGTGCCTAGTCCGACGTTGTAGCTGATTGACTGACTGACTGAAAGTGATTTTGTGACTATTAGATAGTAGGTATTTAATCTCATTTGTTTTACTTTATTTTAAACATTGAACTTACCTAGATTTTTTGTCGTAAACATAATTTTTCGGACATCTTTGTTGTACACATGTGTAATTGCCTGGAAGATTTAAACAAACTTCATCTGATCTACAAGGATTGCCTAAATTGCACTCATCTATATCTGAAATGAGAAAACACACAGAGAAAATGAGTCAGAAAAATAGAAAAAAAGAGTGTAATTGAATTATCCGTAGAGATAAAGTAAGTAAACTAAAAGTGAAGAAATGTGGTAAATAGTTTACTCCTCTAGTGATATGATTTTCCCGTCAACAATTACCTGAAGTCTCACAGTGAAAATCACGAGTAGATCTAAGCTAGAACATCAATGAAAACCTTAAGGCGTTGGATGGCCATTATATCCTAGTATGGGACTCCTCAGCAGTACGTTCGCGCGCAAGAGTGAAGTTCATGGGGTTGATTCTCGCGTGTGAGATCATGGATTTACAATGCTGAGGAGTCCCATACTGGAATAAAACGGCTGTTCAGTGCATCTAGGTTTTCAGTGGTGGTTTATCTTAGGTTGTCTTTTAATTTGAACTGTGAAAATACTACAATCACCACAAATTCCTTATACTAATTACCCTTAATTATTGGCAAAACTATAATTTATCGACGAGCCAATAAAATTTAAGATACCAAGTCATGAGTTTTGGTGAGGAATTCATTAATTCTTAGAGTTTAATAGCTTTTCGGCATCACGATTAATGTCAATTCGCGATGAAAACAATAAGTCTAATTCCAAACACTAAATTTTAACTCTAAGCATCACTTCTAAATTCTGTTAGTCCAGCTATTTAATGTTTTGTGAGTAAGTTCGTTCCAGCACATTACAGTGGTGAATAATAACAATTCGCCCAATAGTGTTCAATAAGACTTTCAGTTTTTTTAAGTAGGTGCATACTCTATTATATATTTTTGAGTCATGATAATGATCCTTCCACAGGTTCACCTACGGAAACCTTGTTATGACTTTTACTTCCTCTAAATATTTAAATTAGGTCATCTCAGCATCAGTCGAACGGCAAAGTCACTACAACGATACCATTCCAACGACCTCACTAAACCATTCAATCGGTAGTAGCAACTGGTGGTGTGGTTAATAATCGGAATTAGAGTGAACATCTCACTGCTAGTCACTATCCATCTTTGCTTATAAAAGCTTGTGAATTAAGGTAATATCAAGGCATACGCACAGTATGCAGATATGCCAATAATAGACTGATTAAATGCAGTCTTAAACCTTAATGGGAAGATACAAGCAAAATAATACCAAGTGAAAGTAATAAACATCTTTTGGTATATTTTAATATTAAGATGAACAATTTCATATAAAGAAGTCAAACTATAATTTATTTAATTTAATACTTAGTTATAAGTGATCTTACCTCTGCATAAATTTGTTTTACGATCTATTTCATAGCCTATTGGACATTCACAACGATAAGCTCCATATGTATTTACACAATTATATTGACATGGACTTGAACCAAATGATGGATTACATTCATCAATATCTATTCAATTTATAAATGAAAAAATATAATAAATCAATGCATATATATATTGTGAATATTTGAAGATGTTTATATCTGGTGAAAGACTAATAATCTAAAACCTCAAGATGGATTTTCTCCAGTTCTTTAGAGAAACTGTGACTAGGGGAGTTTAATCGTGTCTGTTGTAAGGCAGTTTCTCACTGAAGACAACGGTGGACAGTCGCATAATATTGTTGATTGGTTGACGTTAGACATCAACACTTTGAGATGCCGGTTCAGTGGTCTGGAGGTCAAGCGTTCACGTGCGAGACAGAAGATCATGGCTTCGACTCCCATGTGCGGGACCGTGGGTGTGCACCGCTGAGAAGTTCCATATTAGGATGAGACGGCCTTCCAGTGTTGCCAAGTTTTCTGTGATGGTCTAACATGTACCTATTCATGATGTCAATCTAAAATCAACAATCTCCACAACCCTAT
Source organism: Schistosoma margrebowiei (assembly GCA_944470205.2). Classification (NCBI taxonomy): domain Eukaryota; kingdom Metazoa; phylum Platyhelminthes; class Trematoda; order Strigeidida; family Schistosomatidae; genus Schistosoma; species Schistosoma margrebowiei. The sequence continues at coordinate 76,401,169 of OX104024.1, forward strand.
ACTGATAAAGCATACACTACAGTCGATCATGTTGATAACGTTTAAAAAGCATACACAGACTCTGAAAACCGAAATAAATTCATTCAACAGATGGCATGTAGAGATTGGATCGCATTTACTTTTCGAAATAAAGTGAAACAATTAAAATTTGACTCAAGAAGCATAGTTTTTCCTTGGAAGAAGTAAAGTAAACGAAGACTTGGTGGGGAAAACTAATTTATTGTTTAATGCACGATCACACAGTGGTTTGGTAAAATGTGTAAATCATACATCCAATATATCATTTGCACATCTTCTTTCAGTTGTCTTTAACATCCTTTGTGATTCTTCCAATTTTGTTTTGATTCCAATTCTCTTCTGTTCTTTTCAGCTTAAATATTCTTTTGACAAACATTCCACTTCTGATTAGTGTTACATAATACTTACATCTGTCAACATAAGTAGCATACACCGTAGAAGTATACTTGGTTAGTAGCTGAACATTAAATTATTATAAATGTTTAAAAATTCTGTGGAAATGCTGCAGCCTCCACAAATCTTCTTACCGATAATAGTCATGTGTACACTGGTGACTAGCTTCAAGATGTAGCTTCTGAAGTCCTAGTGAGAAGCTGTGATCAGTGGATGTGAGACAATCATCCACCTCAGAAAATGAATGAAGCGTTGTGCAAGATCATAAATCGATTGAAGTTGGACATTAATATCGTTGGGTCCCGACTCTGTGGTCTAAAAGTTAAGTGTTTGCCCGCAAAACCGAGGGTCCCGGGTTTGAGTCTCACGTGCGGGATCGTGAATGCGCGCTGCTGAAAAATCGCATACTAGGAAAAAACGGCCATTCAGTGCTTCTAGTTTTTCAACAGTGCTTTAGCTTATTCTTTTAACTAAAGTCACCATCCACTTGTTCTTGTAAATAATCGTGAGCTTTGAACACGATTATTCAGCTTTATACAAACGCACTTCCTAATTAGTCTTAGTCTTTATCTATCACAAATATCCCTATTCAAGCATAGAAACATGGATTGAATAGTAAATTGGACTATAGATCACACAAATGATTGTTTCCAGGCTTGATGACTTATTTCAAGTTATGAATAAATATGTAATTTTTACCCACCCACCCCCAAATTTACCTATACAGCCTTTTTCTCGATTCCATTGAAATCCTTCATTACAGAACAAATCACGTCGATCTGAAAATTAAGATATTTGTACATTGAATAATGTTTTATCAATAAACAAAATAATTATGCTTTATAAGTGTTGCTGTAGTGAACGAGAACACGAGTGGGGACAATCGAATATATTGGACACGAAATTACAGAGCATCTCAATAAAATCTGAGAACCATATAGTAAATAGTTGATTTACAAAATATCAATCCATCGTCTCAAACTTAACTGTTCCTTTTGCAAATATAAGTCCATTGTCTCAGATTTCATTGTTCATGCATTTTCATACCAATTGCGTCCCGTTTCCGTTCCTTCTATGCCTGACTACCGTTATATACTACTTATGTGGATATAGTTATCCACACTACATTACTACTAAGATTTGACTTGATAGTTTCGAATAGATTGAGCACCGAAAAGATTATTAACAATGGAAATAATATATGAGAAAAAAATTAAATTACCAAAGTTTCGTCACTGAGTATTAACCACTTCTTCAAAGAATAATAATAATACATTGATACAAGTTTAAATAGTACAAAGAACACAATAGTTTTTAGTATAATCAAAACAAAGATAGACTTAATCATGGTAATATTATTGTCATTTCTGTCAAGTTTATGTTTTGTGTGAGACATAACTGAGTGTAATTGTATGTGTTTATGTTAGGGGATGTGATAAATGTTGTTTTCAGCATTTTCAACCATCCTTCCGTTCATTTTGTCAAGACATACTGTATAGAACAGTGTAATTTTTATCAACTCTAAATTTCACTATATTTTGGTCCGCCCCCCGCCCACGAAAGGTAACAGGCGTATGTAAGTAAGCAAGTAAGTATGATACAGGATTGAGCTATACTGTTTAGGTCGCAATGTAAAAGCCTGGATGGTGTCTGATTCTCCTGAAAAGGGGCATAAAATTACCCTCTCTGAGGATATATTCAGTAGGTATTTTTCTAGGTGTGCTGTACTAACATGTTCATGGAAGATAAATATTTTTTTTAAAAACTGCAGGCGATTGAAATGAAATCTTTGGTGAAACCTTCAATCAAATATACAGGAAAGCCTTTAAATAACCTGGGAAATGTCCAAAAATGTCGGAAAAATTACTTATTGAATGTTGGAAATTTCGTGGATAACATTTGTCAGAAATTGACACAGCACCTCCATTCATCCGCCTATTCCGTATACCAAATGTGGCAATTCAATTTAAGATTCACTAAGTTATTGTAACTTTAAATGAGTGTCTTCTTACAGAAAACCATGAAGTTTAATTATGCATTTATCACTTCAGTGATGAATCAGAAATTTACAACCATATTGATGTAAATAAGTAGACTTTAGTCGTCGAAAACATGGAGTGCCGACGTTCCTTCATCGACGTAGCTTGCTGCGTTGCGTTCGTCGTCGGCGGCGGCGGCTCACCATTTTAGTGGCACGTGGATCTGATCCTGTTAGGTTTGAAGCTTCACGGGTTCACTTAGACTGCGAACGAGAACAATACTCAGTGACCAAAGACCAGTAATCTAACTATTGACGCGTCCCAGCCCCGCTAACTAGAAGGAGAAGTCCAGGCTTGGTATGGAAAATATATTCTGCATACAACCAGAAACGAGCGAGCAAGCAAGCAAGCAGCAGCGAACAGTAGCCAACGCTCAGACACAAATTAAACGTATATATATATAAATATATAAAATCGATATTGTCATATTAAATGTTATTTTTAAACATGACTCATTCAGTTCATCACTCGACAGGCATTAGAATATTTAGTCGATAAGTTCATCATGTGACTTCCTTCCAAATATTTAATCGATGAGTCAATCGATATGATAAAATTACAAATATGAATTTTGGGAATATACCGTCCCAACACTCCTCCCCTTTTTAATAGCGCGCTTTTCTGGGGTCGACTTGCATTTTGACTGTAGTTTGCCGCTGACGGAGAGGCCACCTTCTGGGACGGGGATCAGCTTGCTGTTGAGCTTCTTGTGGTGGGGCTGCAGGTAAGTTGAAAGTATCAAGCAAGATGTCGAGGGGAAGATTTACTGCATTTGATGGGTGGTCTGGGGCAATCCGCTTACGTAGTTGGTTTCGGTGTCTAGTCCACGTGTCTCTTCCCACCTTTACCTCGTACATAACTTGACCTAGTCTTCCAATCACACGTGCTTCGATCCAAGGACCATGATTTGCTCTGTAGTCTCGAGCGAACACGGGGCATCCAACCTCGTACGCTGGAAGCTTCTGAGATTTGGTATGGGATGGTGGTGGTGTGGTTCTTGGGCACATGAGACTGTGGATCGTCCTCAATTTCCTTCCCATCAGGATCTCTGCCGGGGACTTCTGCTGTGGTAGCATATCACTAGGTGTTGTTCGGTAAACAAACAAGAAATTCTGCAGTGTTTCTACTGTCGTCCCCTCCCCTTTCGACTTCATTAGAGCTCTCTTGAATGTATCTACAAATCTTTCTGCTTGTCCATTTGACTGTGGGTGGTAAGGTGGAGAGCGGAAATGCTTGATCGATAGGCGTTTGCAAAATTCTTGAAATTGACTTGAGGTGAATTGCGAACCATTATCGGAAACAATTATATCCGGTAATCCGTTGCGAGAGAACATCTCTGTCAAAAGTTTTATCGTTTGAGTTGTCGTTGGTGGCATGACGGGAACGATTTCTGGCCATTTCGAGAAGGCATCAACAACGACTAGATAGGTAATTCCATTAATTGGGCCTGCGAAATCGACATGTATCCTGGACCAGGGATACTCAGGTTGTGGCCATGGGACCGGCAGTATTTTTGCGTTACACTTGGCTGCTTGCTGACACTGTGCGCGGTCCTCTGTCAATAGGGAGGCAATAACTGCATCTTCGCCGGCCGTATGATGTTCGCTGGTCGAAAACTCCGTCATTGGTTCTTTCGAATATGATTCAGGTTCATGAGGTTGTTCAACCAGATGGCATACGGTGCTTAACGGAACGTCAGCTAAATGTAGCTGGTCATACCAGTCTAACCCAAGTAGATTAAGATTAGCTGGTGTGATGTAACATAACCCGGTAAACGTCGAATCATGAAAAGACACTTTACAATCTAGTTGTCCCAACAAACGTAGATAATTACCACATGCGGTTCGCGGTTTTTGTGTTGTCGGCACCAGGCGTGGTCTTCCCATTCTGATCCAAGATTTTCGTGAGAGAATCGTTACATCAGATGCAGTGTCTATTTGCAATCTAAGAGGGTGCCCATTAATATTAAGGGTAATAAATTTCCTCTCAACTGGGGTTGAGTTCTCACAGCTTGCTATTAGACTCAACGAATTCGTGTTGGATCTAGGCGTAGGTTTTCTGGTACCTCTGGAGTTGCTCGGCTTCTTTTTTCGACAAAAACCATCTTTATGACCCACCACATTACATTTCCTGCACCGATGTTGCTTATATGGACAGTATCGAACAAAATGCCATGCACCGCAGTGCCAGCATGGAGCAGGAGGATTTGTTTTTGTCTGTCGACCTGAACTAGATGTAGCTGGGGCAGATTTATGCGAGTTGAGTGGTTGTTGGACTACATGAACTTCGGTACGATTTGAGCCACCACGCTGGACCATTGTAGTATCACGCTGTAGATTGATTAGACGTTGATATTCATTTGCAATATCATTAAGAGTTAGTTTTGGGTCTTGGTCCAATCGACTTAGCAAACGCGTTCTAATGTCACTGAACTTCTGCGATTGAAGGCTGCAGATGAGAATGAGTGCTTTAAATTGATCTTCAATAAGCGACTTCAATCGGAAACGTTCACATTCTCGGTTGACAATACCCACATGTGTGAGAAAATCATCATCTTCGTTCATAGTGAGCTTCAAACATCGATAGCGCGCATTGAATAGTGAGGAGTTGTCTCCGAATTGTTGGCTCAATGACTGGACAGTGTCGGAGAATGAACGATCGCGTGGGTTTAAAGGCAGAATTAGATTGCAATACTTGTCTAGTTCACTAGGACCCAACTTTCGAAGCAGCAAGCGGACCTTCCAAGCATCATCCTGGTTGGCAAAGTCAAATTTGAATAAGTCTTCGTAACGTCGAAACCACATATCAAACGTGACATTGGATTCTGGATCGTAATGAAACTCGGAGATACTGTTAGCAATACCATCAACCGATGGTGCAGTAGTAGTAGGATTAGAACTGCTTGGATGAGAATTAGACGTAAGCTTTGCATCTGCTAACATTTGAATAAGTTTCATCTGCTGCTCGAGTAATAATTCAAGTTTAGATGGATCCATATTTCCGAAATCACCGTCGCCAAATTGTTAGGTTTGAAGCTTCACGGGTTCACTTAGACTGCGAACGAGAACAATACTCAGTGACCAAAGACCAGTAATCTAACTATTGACGCGTCCCAGCCCCGCTAACTAGAAGGAGAAGTCCAGGCTTGGTATGGAAAATATATTCTGCATACAACCAGAAACGAGCGAGCAAGCAAGCAAGCAGCAGCGAACAGTAGCCAACGCTCAGACACAAATTAAACGTATATATATATAAATATATAAAATCGATATTGTCATATTAAATGTTATTTTTAAACATGACTCATTCAGTTCATCACTCGACAGGCATTAGAATATTTAGTCGATAAGTTCATCATGTGACTTCCTTCCAAATATTTAATCGATGAGTCAATCGATATGATAAAATTACAAATATGAATTTTGGGAATATACCGTCCCAACAGATCCCAATTAGATCGTACGAATGTTTGCTATCGCCTATTCTCCTATATAATCGTTGACTTAAAATCACGTTAGCCAGTAACAGAATTAAATAAGTCAAATAACGAGAATGGGACTTTGAATATATATATTTTGTACATGAGGTGAATGGAAGAGAAGGAAGAGCAATGACGCAAAGCGGAGATTGCTGATAAGCCAACTCCATTTTAGACAAGCGTTACTCAATCTTTATAGTCAGACAAAATAAAGCTATAGACATGCAATGAGTCATGGGATATGATGTTCACACACATATACGCTCATATAAAAACAGTCTAGATTGATAAGCGAATAAACAACAAGGTCAAAGTATGGCTCAAGTAGAATGGATAAAATGGGATGTCCGAAAGCTAGAATAAGGTATAAAGGTCTTGGCATAATAACTGACACTACAAGTCTTTTATCTGTTCAATGATTGGTATAAGATAAAAGATTGTCTTCAGAATCCGTATGTATACTACCATGCAACTATTTAATATTACTATAACGCTGTTATGTTTAATGTCCTAATTTGTTATATGTATTATTCGACATTACAAGTAATGTAACCAATAGATGACTGCATTCCTGTTATTTATTTCAGAATGCGAACTGTTTCAGTAACTGTTAATCCGTTTTCAACTTGACTAGATTTTCAGAATAATAAACTTTATTAAAACTAATCTCAAATGTCTTGTAACTTACTATCACATCCTTGAGTTCCAGCTTCTTGACCATTTGAACAACGACAACTATACGTTCCAGGTTCATTAATACATTTTGATCCAAGCGGACACTGAGAAATTCCGATAGCACATTCATCAATATCAACACATTCAATAATATTTGATTCAGGTGTACCTATCGCACGGTATCCTTGTGGACATGCAGGTTGGCAACGAAAACTGCCTGGTATATTTACGCATCGTTCATTTTCACTACATTGGTAAGCTCCAGATAGACATTCGTCAATATCTGAATTTTAACATTTGTCATTAAATTAGGAATTTTAATATTTTACATATGAATTCATTGAAGGGTATAATAGAACTTCCCTAAACCTACCCATATTGTTTGTGTCAGGATAAAATATCTAACAAGTCTCCAATTTATCCAAAAGTCTATTACTGAAATAAGTTATGAATTATGAACAAATTTGAACGGGCTTGAAAGTGATATTCATGTCTAGTCACTTATACGAATCCTACTTTTGACAATGAAATCTGGAAGTATTTGATATGTCTGCTAATAATAACCCCAGTAAAAGTCTATACGGCAACTTGAATACAAGACAAAAGGAGGGAATTACGAAAAGAACGCTGTACTCTAAGGTTAGTTTGTGTACACAATATGAAGGTATTTATAGAATTACATACAAGCCTTAGCTTCTGGAAGTTTCTTGGACTATACTAAATATAACAGTAGTATGGGTAAATATCCAGTCCAAAACATGGGACGCGACTCTTCACTTCCTAGATGTTTCTGAGTCTTTTATTGTATATCTATTGTATAAAGTGTTTTCAATGGTTTTCTGGAACCTTATGAACTTTCTGGAGGAACACTTTGGAATTACCGAAAAGTATTCTAACGAAATCTTGAATTTGCTAGGTTGACAGGATAATCTTATATGTGAAAACATCTTAGGGAGTCTAGACTAAATGCATCAAAACTTTAAAAGACAGACTATTTATCGAACTTGTACAATATAAAAGCTACACTTATTAGTATTTGCAAATGTGAGAATGCATAAAGTTGACGAGCAATCTTTTTATGTAAAATAGAGTGAGGTATTTGTGAAATTCTATCTTTAAATTAAGGTTTGTAGAATATTATTGTACATAGCCCGACAGGTTGGTTGAAGAACAGTAAGACTAGAAGCAGTAAACCCAAGATCCGAAGATGAAGTCGTACTGGTGACTATACAGAGGTGTGATGGCAGTAAGTTGTTTCCTTCAGACAACCAGCTTAACAGCGATGCTGACACAAGGAGGGGTGGGGTTAGAAAAGGTCGACCCTAAAAATGCACACCTCATCTTATCCCATGGATATCCGTTCCCTGAGGTAAGGTTTGAACAAGTACTGAGCTAACACAAAAATCACTCACAAAATGGTCGTGTGTGACAGACCTCATGCAGTTGGCTTTCGGGCACTGAGGTCACGGTCTGAGGTCACCAAGACCACTTTTAATCCAATTTCTTTTTCAGGTACCTCTGGAAGAACCCTTCCACGGTGTGGGCGACCGGAAAGTGAAAACTGTCCTCACACCTCTAACAGAACTCAAGGTTTGATAAACCTTCTGTAGCGTACATGGAACTCGAAACACAGTCTGGACACGTGAAGTATAAACTTAAAGTCTAGTTTATCTGCCAAATAATTCACACTTGAATAATCTGTTTTAGACATTTGTAGATAAATAAAAACCATTTTTTAAGGTTGTTTGAAAAGTATTATCTTACCTTGGCATACTTCACCTATTCGTTTGTAACCTGGTAAACAAATACATTGATAACCTCCGAAGGTATTCACACATGTATGAGGTCCACAAATACCTGGTCCATTTTGACATTCATCAATATCTTTTAATTATTTTTAAAAGAATTAGATTAGGAAAAAACACAATTTATAATTAGTAACAGATTAGAGGATATTTTTTTAGGGGGGGAGCAAGTATCATATGTTTTATCAGTTAGAAAATCCATATGAGGTATTTTATATGAACCACAAAACTAATTATAATTTTATAAGCATAGGAACTAAATAATGGAATAAAATAATAATATAACTATTCTGAAAAAATCTCTGACTGGAGACCCTCTGGGGTTACCGCCGGTTCCAAGTTTGAATAAAGGAGGAGTGTTGAGAATAGGAAAGGAAACCCAATGATATCATTCTGAACCGAATAAGCTCTAATACTCATCTGATTATGTATATTTGGTAAATAAAAAGAATGGGAGTGTTACTGTCTCATCCTCATTGGAAATCCAATCACTTTAAACAGTTTGTTTTACATCAAATTTAACTAATAATGAATATATACGATTGATGAAATAAGTAACAAGACAACTTGGATAATTTTACTAACTCAAAAAGGTAAATGATAACTACTACTGCTCTTTTAATTAGCTTAGTAGAGTATATAATGAAATTCGCACATACGGACTAGACAAGCATGACATTGATCACCCCTCATTGATCAATCAATTGTGATTACATCTCAGTCCTACAGGGGGTTAGTCACGGCTCGGATAGCTCAGTGGTAACGTCTCTGACTGTGAAGCTGGGTGACACGAAATCGAATCCACCAGGGAGCACCAGTTCCCTCAAGATTACAGGTATACCTTACTGACGAGTGCCAAGTAGCACGAAACCCAGGTCCAGGATTTCCTGTTGACTACCTCCAACCATCATCTAAATCTCAATACATAGTGCCCACAGTGTCGAGTCACCTAGACTGTTGGCCACATCGCAACATGATCGATAGCATTCGATCTGCACTAATATGTACTAAACAACAGTGATCAATCAATTGTGAGAAAATGTATTCTATTCTACAACGAAGATGATATAGCATATAAATGAAATTAAAAGATACGGGTTAATTCCTTCGCATGTGAATTCCATTTGAAACATACAAAGGGATTTGTTCTTCTTCCTTTTGTATGAAGCAAGCTTTCAAACAAATCATTTCATTAATGATTCAATGGATAATAGATACTCTTTCATGATTACCTAATTCTGTCAGACTGTGAATCTTGAAGAAGTTTGAAGCAATTGTTTAGCGGATAAAAAAAATGCCAGAGCTTTGCATCTAAAGGAAATATATATTCAGCCGCTTGTTTTACCATGGTCAACTTCAGGGTCAACATAATTTGATTAATGCTCATTTTTGTGTCCCAAACTTAATATTATTATTATCATCAGAAGGGGTTGGAAACCTGGAAACACTGGACGGCCATTTCGTCCTACTATGGGACTCCTCAGCAGTGCGCGATCCAGCACACCACGGGATTCGAACCCGAGACCTAGTGGTTTCGCGCGCAAACACTTAACCATTGAACCACTGAACCGGCATCCAATGGTGTTAATGTCTAACTTCAACTAATCCACGAAGTTGCGCCACCGTATACCATTGTCTTCACTGCTGAGGAGTCCCAAACTAGGACGAAACGGCCGTCCAGTGCTTCCAAATTTGCCATGTTGGTCTAGCTTCAACTGATTCATGATCTCAATCTGTGTTATTATTATTACACTTGCTAATCTTTTTGAGAAGTTTATTCAGCATCCACCCCTATCTACTAATTCTTTCCTAATTCATATTATTCTACATATTACGTAATTTCTGTTTTGTAATTATACTAATCTCTCTCTCACTCACGCCCTGTTAACCATATTTCGATCATTTATCTGAAAATTTCATTTCATTCTAATAATTGAGATCACGAGATCATGATGATCAAACTTTAATTAACTCGTGATCTCAACTATTAAAATTACTATATAATATCCACAATACCCCCTTCTCAATTTAATTCCGTTTATGAAGTGATTCAAGTTTGTTATCCAAATATTAACAAGTTCACTTGATTTGATTTAATATGCCAAACAATCCTTCATTTACGTGTTACAATTTTAAGTGATATATTTAACCTTAAACTTGGCCAATTTTACAGATTATTCATTTGAACATTGAATAGTCGAATTCATGAGTCAATTAAAGCTAAACCACGATGGAAAACCTAGAATCACTAGACGGCCTTTTTGTTCTAATATGAGACACTTCAGCAGCTTGCATCTACTAACCCACACAGCGAGATTCGAACCAAGGACATATCGGTCTGGCGCACGAACTCTTAACTTCTAGATCACTGTGTCAGCCGGCATCCAACGATGTTAACGTCTAACTTCAATCAAACCAATTTAAAGATATAATTGTAAATGCTGATGAGAAATTATTGAAAAGAATATCCTTCGTTCATATAATTGTTTTAGTAGAATGGGGGTTTATCAACAATATAAATTTCTAAAAAAATATCATGAATTTAATTCTTGCAATTTTTCAATAAACATTATTGGATGTAACTACAAGCTAAACATAAATTGACCTCTTCTTCTTCTTCTTCATTAAATGCGTTTGTTGAAGCATTAATATCTTTCTCTGAGGTAGGAAATAGTGATTATGAACCTTGGAAAATCAGAAAGCTAACCATAACAACCATATACATTCTAGTGTCGTAGCGTTTTCAACGATATGTTCTTCATTTTATCGTTCTATTTTCTAACTATCTAACATCGGGAATAAAAATGTTAAGACCATTTTAAATGTTCCTCAAGGTCATCGGTACATTATAATTTCTTACAATTGATCTTTAAGCACCATTTATCATTGGTTCATAATCACACAAAAAAAGAACTAGCTTCTTTTCATTTAATCCAGTATGATTTATAACACATTCAAGATCTTGATGGCCTTTTGTTCTCTGAGCTGGTTAGTTTGGTCGTGGAGCTTTCATCGTTCTTCTGAATGACATCATCAGCATAAACTACATTAAAGAATATATAACATGGTATTCAAGTTGTTGTTGGAAGTACTGCCTAAGTGGTCATCATTCTGATTGTTTTCATACACATTTGCTTAATTTAGTAAAGTATCCATATAAAATTCTAGAATAAGCTGATATGAAAAGATGATGAGTTGGGATCTAACTGATAGCTAGATCTTCTGGCTTATTTTTTTAATCTTTAAAATAAACTCCTATATGATATTCATCAATAGCATGTTTATTACCTTCACAACGATCCATTATAGGATTTTCTTTCAAACCGGGTCCACAAACATGTTTACATTCATAACTTCCATGAGTATTAATACATCTTTGTCCATATGGGCAAATAGTTTGATTATTTCCACTTATAGCGCATTCATCAATATCAATACAAGAATGACCATCAACTGATAAACGATAACCTTTATGACATGTACATGTATAGTAAGGTACAGTATTTTTACAAACATGATCACATTTATTCAAATTTGGAAAAGCGCATTCATCTACATCTGAAAATGAGAACAAAATACAAAACATTCGTTATTTCAACTAAAAATAATAATTGAAAACTTGGAATCAGTGGATGGACGCGTGTGCAATAGTAGTTGGACACTGCTGAGGAATCTCATACTGGGACGAAACAACCATTCAATTCTTCCAAGTTTTCAATAATAGTTTAATATTGATCGTTTACTGATCTTAATGAAAACGTAACAATCTCCACAACTCTATATTGATATTTATTAATTTTGGTGAGTTCATCAGTGTTGGGTAGATAAAAATAGAATAGATGGCAATCAAGTGCATTGAAATGTGATTATTTTATAATCAATCTGTTATTTTGCACTTGAAACTGTTGATGTTAAGTCATTTTATCATATCTGGTAATCAGTCTAAATCTGAGTCAATCCATAAGTCCACTTTAATTATTAAACTACTATAATGTTTCAGTAACATTATTCAAGAATAAGTAAAGTAGACAATGAGCACTTAATGTTAGCGTTTTTTTAGCGAGTTAGTTTTCTACGGGATGGAGGCGCTAACACCATGCCTAACCCTCCTCCTTTACCCGGGCTTGGGACCGACAGTAACTCTAGAAAAGCGACAGTTGGAGGAGCAGATGCAGTTGTAAAGGCGAGGATTGGCAAAGCAAAGGCCGCATTTCTACAATTAAAGAACATATGGAACTCAAAACAACTGTCTTTCAATCAATATTAAAGTCACAATCTTTAATACGAACCTCGACATAATCAGTTCTACTGTACGGAGCCGAGACTTGAAGAACTTCTACGACTATCATTAAGATGGTACAAGTATTTATAAATAGTTGTCTTCGCAAGATACTCAATATTCATCGGCCAGATACCATCAGTAACAGACTAATGTAAGAGAGAAAAAAACATATTCCAGATGAAGAAGAAATTAGGAAAATATGATGGAAATGGATAGGCCATACATGCGAGAAATCACCAAACTGTATCACGAGGCATGTCCCAACTTAGAATCCTCAAAGGAAGCAGAAAATAGAAAGACCAAAGAACGTATTACGTTGAGAATCAGGTTTGAAAAGAATTAATAACAACTGAAAAGATCTGGAAAGGAGTGACCAGGACGGTGTTGGATAGAGAGTGCTGGTGGGCGGCCTATACTTTTCCATGAGGAGTAACAAGTCTAAGTAAGTAAGAACACTTAACGCTCAAATTCTACGATATTGTGTTATAACTATGTTTTGTAAGAAAAAAATTAGATCAAATGGTGTTAAATATGACATTTACCTTTACAATAATCTCGTCTTCTTTGTAATCTAATACTTGTTCCAGTGATTCTAGCTTGATTCAATTCAAAACCAGATGGACAAACATCTGGACCAATAGGTTTTTTCATGATACTTTCAGCGTAAAACTCAAATTGTCCAGTTTGTGAATTTACTTTATTTTCTATTCCATTGATATGAAGTTCTTGAGTTAAATAAGTTTGTCTTCTTTCTGGACCAATTTGGATTGTAGAAATCCATGAATAAGGTTCCATTTGTGATTTTTCTCTCTTTAAATTATAAACTGTGAATGCTCTGGACGAATGGCTATGAAGGCTACCTAATGAGAAAGAATAATAACGAAATGAAAATATAATCTTTTAGAATAATATACAAAGAGGGATCGTCAATTACGAATATATGTTATCACATATTTTCTAATTGTTTTTGCTAAATCAAACCCAAATTATTTATCAGAAGGGGATTTTGGTGAGATCTTAGTAACTTTTTTAATTCAACTCATGAGTCAATTAAAGTTAGACCACTAATGAAAACCTGGAAGCACTGGACGGCCGTTTCATTCTCGTACGGGATTCCCATGGATTGGTTGAAGTTAGACATTAATATCATTGGACGCCAGCTGGCTTAGTGATCTATAAGTTAAACGTTCGCGCGCAAGACCAATAGGGTTCGAATCCCGCTGAGCGGGTTCGTGGATGCACACTGTTGATGAGTCCCACAATAGGAGGGAACGGACGTCCAGTGCTTATGAATGTTTAAATATTGAAGAAACTAACAACATCGGCCATTAATAACACTGCCTGAAATGTGTCTAAATAGAATATACATAATTCTGAGTCAGTCAGCTACAAAGTGGGACCAGGCACATATATGCCTCGGTTCAAGTTGACATACCACATTAGCACAACAAGACGAACACCGGATTCATAGAAGTAGTTAGTTCAATGGTGGTAATATATATAAAAAAAGATTGCATATAAAGACATGGTACAGGAAGAAAGAATTAGTTTGTAGAAAGAGACCTATGAAGTGAATTTATTCTCTTAGTTTAAGGGAGGACTGAGAGTTTATACACCTACGCCATTGTGATCGATTAACAACCATATCACACACAGTCTCCAGCGATTGGTTACGATAGTCACGCGGACACCAACCAAGTAGTCTGCATCTACCAACATGGCTCACACTAGCAGTTAATGTCTTCAAGCAATGATACCACGTTTTGATTTGACCACCCCTGACTTTCTTCCAACAGTCTCCAATACAAGTCAGCATTGTGCGTCTTGGTAATCGGTGTTCAGGTGTAGGCAACATGTGGCCCAACCATCTCAGTCGATGAAGATTCAGAACCTCAACAACTGATTTACCATCATTCCCTAATACCCTGAGTCTAACCTGAGTGGAGCTTAGACGCATTGAAATAACTTAATATTAATTATCCTAAGTAGTTCGTTAGTTTTTATGCAAAACAAAGTTACTTACCTTTTTGAGGACTTAATTGTACTAAGTTTTCATGAAAATCATGTAATTCAACTTCAGGACTTGAAGTTGTTTTATAATCAATTAAAGACAATGTACAAGATCCAGATAAATAAATATCCGTTGTCAAATAGACAACAGATTCACTTGAAGATGACATAATTGAATCATTTGATCGTAATACACGTTGGCTCATTTGTATTGTATTGCCATCAGCAAATTGACCAACTGATTCCCATGTGATTCCGTTTAATGCACCCATAATTGTATGACCATTAGATGCACCAGATACCTATACATTTCAAAGAAAATATACATGATAAAAGTTCAGATACCTTACTTAAATACTATTCTGTTTTGAAAGATTTTGATATGTGATTATGCAATATTTTAACGACAAATCGTTGTTCTTCAATCTATTAGATCTTTGAATACATATTCCTGGTATAAACCGAAACCCAGAGGGTTTATAAAATCTGATTATATCTACTACACAAACGATAGTAGATGTTACTGGCATACGTCATTACAAAATAACTAGAAACTTAGATCCCCACAAAAAGGGATGGGGTTATAAAAGTTCAACCGTTAAAACACACATCTCGCCTTATTCCACGGATATCCGTCTCCGGCGGTAAGGTCTCAACATGTACGGAGCAAACACGAAAACTACCCATGAAAAGGTCAGGTGTGACCAACCTCAGTCCCGCTGTTGATATTCAAGACAGAAATTTGATCAGTCCTTGTTGACTTCTATCAGTGTTGTGTTTTCCAATCCTAGATACAAGTCATATATTTTGAAATATTAGAAAAAAATTGTCCGTACCGAAATCATTTAGTCAAGATATAATTACGATGGAAAACACAGATCAAAATTTTGTCCTGGATATTAACAACAGGATAACATAAACCATTACTGAAATTAAGAAATATTAACATAATTGACAAATTTATTAATCTTTCTAATTGAACGAAATGATTCACCTCTTTTGCTGCATACCAAATGCCAGGAAGATAAATTTCAGTTAAAGCTTGTAAACATTGACTACGTTCTATTGGTACATTAGTTAAACGGAATTCGTAATTTGTAGAACGATTTGAAGCAGAAGTAGACCAATTAGCATTAAGATGAATTGTTCCAATGTCTTGATTATTCAATCGGCCTCGAATAGTTCCAGTTATCAGTCCTTTGTTAGCACTATGTAGAGTATCTTTTAAATTTAAAGATTTCAGACAGTAAACAAAATTATGTTGGATTAAAAAAAATACTGCTAGTTACGAAAAAACGAACAGTGAATATCATTAAGTGATAAAATGAAATTCAGATGATAGGCTTCAAGTAACATATATTCGTGTTTTGGCGATGTATACTGTAGGCAGGGCCGCCAAATGCCCCAGTACGGCCGAGAGTGGGGAGAGTCAGCTCTCCCTTTCGAAATGCTCTCATATGGTCACGCGTATACAACCTCTGCCAGGGAAGTCCTACTCACTGCCTTCTCATGGTGGGCGTGTTGTTTACGAAGTTGAGAGGACGAAAAGCGAATATCCGGCGCTTTAACCGGGTTGGTGAACACAGAGAGTTCACCTAGGGGAGTTGGAAAACCCTAATTCCAAACCACTGGTGCACATGGGCTCCAGTATCCTGAAGTAATAAATGGCTTATGAACCAATCGTTATTCACCGGCTACCATGGGACTGCATCTCCTTATGTTGCTCCACTGCCTTGTGGATTAGACCTTCAGGTCGAAGGATCCGGGTGTGGTCCCCTAAGAAAGCCACCTGCTTCGGTTTGGGAACCCGGTCAGTATCACAGCTCTCACACATATCAAATGAGATTTGTGTGGCGCATATGTACTTGGTGCTTCCTTGTACGAATATCTGTGTGTTAAAATAAATAAATAAACTGTAGGCGGGACTCCTTTATTACGGAGTTTACAATACCGTTCTAGACTTCAAAATCATCACTTACCTTCA
The DNA here is from genome assembly GCA_944470205.2 of Schistosoma margrebowiei. Taxonomy (NCBI): domain Eukaryota; kingdom Metazoa; phylum Platyhelminthes; class Trematoda; order Strigeidida; family Schistosomatidae; genus Schistosoma; species Schistosoma margrebowiei. Next base: position 76,417,853 of record OX104024.1, read on the forward strand.
TTTGAAGTCACTATGGAACAAATTTCTATACGAGAGACGTTTAGAGTGTACTCGTTGACAGAAGTTCCAACTCCTAACTCAATGATTAAAAACAAAGTACCTAAACTACTGCTATATATTAGTCCATAGCTTGTTTTAGTAAAATTTGATTATGTTTTATTTACCTAAATATATGATTCTATTATACAATAAAAGTACTCACAAAGTTGCCAAATATAGAATGTTTAAATTTTCACCCTCTGACAATAGAATGACAATATATAAGCATTCACTGTTTAAGTAGTGAATAACTACTACTATGATTTATGTTTGATCTTTGAGCAACACTAAAGTGGCCTTGATAATGTCTACCCAATTACTAGAACTAAATAAGAGTTATAAACCTGTTTGAACAATAAGGATTATGACTTATGGTTGATGATTGAAGTTAAGAATTAGATTAAATGTTTTCATCACGAATCGACATCAGCTAAAATACGAAAATGGCTATTTAGCCAAATGTATTCATGAATTTCGCGCCAAAATCTAAGACTATTTTTCGTAAATCTGATTGGTTCGTCCGTAAATTATAGTCTCTCTGTAAATAAATTAAAATAGTCTGTTAACAATGAGTAACATAAATCAATGAATTTGATGATAAACTAAGACAGTTTTTTGGTATAATACATGTTTCCATCATACAACTAAATCCTACCTTGACATTTATCTAGTTTATATTCAAGTGTACAGTCTTGAATTTCTTCAGCTGGACCTGGACATCCATGGGTTGACTCATTTTCAGGAGATAAAAGTGTACATGTTCGTTCACGACGTTTTATTCCACTTTTTTCCGATATTTGACTAACTAATGAGCAGTCAGGTTCACATTCCGACCAAGAAGACCATTCTGACCAAGTCGAAATTAGTCCAGGTTCATTGTTTGAACAAAATTCTGAACTACCACGTTTTTGTGTTTCACATGTTCTTATTTCTTTCGCTGATCCTCGGCATAGACGTCCACCAAACTGAGGTTGTGGTTGAGTACATTCACGTTCTCTAGTCTGTAGTCCAACACCACAGGTACGTGAACAGGCTGACCATGATGACCAGTTCGACCAATCACCATGAACTAAAGAGGAAAGTATTGTTTTTTTTCAGAAATCTTTAACAACTATTAATGAAATACATTCACAAATAACCAAAAGAATTATTAAGTAAAATATCTTTGCATAGATGAAAAATTCTGTTAAAGAGACATTGGGAACCAAACATGTGAATGTTTCTGTTTTATTGAGTTTTAGATATGAATAAAATCAAACTCTTTAGAACATACTTGGACACGGTTCTGACTGACATTCAGAAGTTTCTGTACTTCCTGTTGGTGGACAATCTTCACCTCCATATGCTGGAACCGGACTATCACATATACGAGTACGACGACGTTGACCTCCACCACAGCTATGTGAACAATGAGACCAAGAGCTCCATGTTCCCCATCCTCCATTTATTGGACAAGGGCCACGGTTACAAGCACGTACCTACATTCGGAAAAATTTTAGAACAGTGAGCTTTTGTTCATTATAAAAACTTTTTAAATAAATCATTATATGTTTTGGATTTATTATTTTTAAAGATAATTTAGATGTACATCTCTAAGTTTACTTGCTGTTGCATGATAGGTTACATTGGCTGCACAGAACGAATACTTTTTAAACTTATTTCAGTACATTTCCTGTCATTTATTCTAATAATGAGAACCGAATATAATCAGTGGCTTGGTACAGGAATATCTCACTAACTTTGGTCATGCTGACTCAAAGAAATCGTCATTCAAATTAATCAACATGGTCAAAAGAATGGGATCAAAAGTAAGTCAAATTTGTGTGGCGTTGGAAATTCATCACTCCAAATCTGAACTCGATATGCTAAAACAATACATAAAACCCTATAATCTTTCTATAACCCAAAAACCTCTTCCAGTATTATTTTGTCCCTTGTTTCTTATTTTTGAAGTTCCCCTCTTTGTTTTAGCAACCAGTTTTTACTAATTGTTATTCATTTCCCAATATAACTTCTACATTGGTCATTTCTTCTTTATATCTGTTAAGTGAATAGTTTATGTGTCAAATCGCTGATCTGTAAGATTATTGTCATCCTCTTATTCTCCTTTGACTTGTCACTCATTATGTAACCCTCTTTTGATATTTAAAATTTCGAATCACTTTATGATGCAATTTCTTTGTTAATTTTCCTATAGACATACGAGCAGTCTAGAGTCCTTATCGGTCCTGCTTCCTGCCTAGACCTAACTGCCTGTTGAAGCCAGAACACCAATCTCAGCCTCTACAATATGAATCGCTTATTTTAAACATACTGGATTTATATACCAAGTAGACAGACCACATCGTACCATAAAATAGGAAACAACATCTGTACAAGATTTAGCCAAATGTTGTTGTGAATGTGGGAGATGGTATTTGATAGACTGGGTAGAACTCAAGAATGGTAAATCGCATTATGATAGCCTGTATGTCAAAATAAAGCATATGATAAGAGGGATATGAATATGCATAGTTTAGTTACTTAACAACTATACAATAAAAATATATGTATAGTATTAGTTCAGAAATAGATTTCAATAATTACCATTCATTATTAGCATTGGGGTATAACAATTTCGTAAAGAAAAATTTCTATACTGAATTCCCTTTATTCAGTGACACAATGGGTTAGCTTCACTTATTTACTCCTTTCTCATAGTCCATACAAAACATAAAACTGTCTAAATAATACTAATTATCAGTATGAGGTTGTGCAGATTGTTGAGGTTTTGATTGAGATCATGAATCAATCAATGTTGAACTGCCATTGAAAACCTGAGCACTGGTGAGAAGTCCCATACTTGAACCAAACAGCCGTCCAGTGTTTCCAGGTTTTCAATAGTGGTCTAACATTGATCGATTTATGAGCTCAATCATAATACTAACAGTTATGATTAAACTTGACACTGATTAATCATTACATAATAAATAATGTGGTGATTAAATTCTACAGATAATATTGCAATATGATCACTGGTCTAAGTGATTCAACAATGGTTGTTTTATATTTTAGCATACGTTGGTGGTTGGAAGTAACTTCTGATCATGGAACTAAACTATTTCGGAAATGATGTTTGTAAGGATGGAATGTTTTGGTTTATTCAAGAATACTTTTAGGAAGAAGAGGAAGACCAAAGAACACATTACACCGGGAAATGGAGATAGACATGAGAAAAATGAATAAGAATTGGATGGAACTAGAAAACAAGGCCCAGGACAGAATGGGTTGGAGAATGCTGGTCTACGGCCTATGCTCCATAAGGAGTAACAGGCGTAAGTAAGTAAGTAACTTTTAAGAATTATCAGAGTTACAACGGAGTAAACATACACGTTGATAAATGAAACACTAATAACATTGTTCAAACAAATAACAAAATGGTTACTTCATTGCTTGAGGTTGTTAATAAAACTCATTTACAATATATATATATCGTTGTTATTTCTATTGAACCTACCATCAAGTCTTGCCCTGGACATGATCTGCCACCATTCGACGGTGTTGGATTATCACATGTTCGTTTACGATTTTGAGTTCCTCCTATTCCACAGGTTGATGAACAGTCAGACCAAGGAGACCATGGTGACCAACTACCAGAGACTGGACATGGTGGAAGACCTTCACACATCACATCTTCAACAGCTTCACCAACACATGACTTCATAAAGACAAATAAAATTCAAGGAATGCATGATTTTCATGTACTCAAATACAGATTCACGATTTGATGATAAGCATTGAAATAGACAATTGTGAACATTAAGAGATACATTTATTTATTAAATCTGTTAACTGATTAGATATGACAAATGTGGTTGCAAACTGTTATAACTTTACACAGTTAATCACATCATATTGTTGAAATACTCATTTAGTGAGTTCAAATAATTTGTAAGTACTTTGAAGATTATCAAGATAAAACTCCAGCACATTATATAGACAATTACATTGCTATTGAAAGAGAAATAGTATCATAGATCCTACAAAGTATGGTATCAGAAGATTGATTAATTCATTATTGTCATCTACAAAATCATTTCTCCTCATACTTCAGAGATACGCTATAAGTAGGAGACTGTAAAATCCAATAATTTCACTTTGTTCCCCCAAATTTTTCATTGTTAAAATAATCTTTAAATACTAGAAGAATAACATCAGAAATAGTGAAAACATATAGGACAACAGACTTTGAACATACATGATAGTAACTGTGTCGTTTGTATCCCCCCTCACCAATAAAAACTTATAGAGAATCCCATTTTGTTACACTAAACTAATCATTTTGACTCACACAAATTTTTCACGACACACTAGAGATCATCTTTTAAATGAAACTCAAACACTGACGTTAGGTATTATGTATTGTCGATCTATATTCTATAAGCAATAAGTTGAAAAAAGCCAAATGATCATTGATAATGTAAATGACTAATCCCAGAACAGTGATGTATATATTTTCCTATCTAAATATTGATATTACAACTGAAAATTGATTTATATTCATACTCATTTTCATAGTGGTAAACGAATGAATTGAATTTGGTGAGCTATTCGAAACTAAACTATAGGGGAAAAGCATGCTAGGATTCGCGCGTGAGACTCATAGGTCCTGAGATTGAATGTCTCGAGGAGCGGGGTCATGGATGCACACTGCTGAGGAGTCCGGTACTAGGACGAAACAGCAATCCAGTGCTTCCAGGTTTTCCATGGTTGTTTCATGATTTCAACTATTGAGATTCAATTTTATTTCATTGAAATCGGAAATGACTATAGATTATTCAGTGAATTCGTGAACTCCCACTAAGTCGTGTAGCGACAAGATATGCAATGAACACCTAACCCTTCTTATTACCTTAACTGATACTAAGGTGAACCAAACTATCTTGCTGTTTCAGTTTATTTTAATTTACTTCCCAGTTTGCATCCGGAACTGATATCAGTCAAGAAAATATTGGAAACTAGAAGTTACTGAACTCTTGTTTCGTTCTAGCTCTAGATGTCTCAGTAGTGTTCATCCACAGTCTAACCGACGATCAACCATGAGACCTTCAGGTATCGCCATGAGAGTATAACCTTTAGACTACTGAATCAACATGAAATGGTTTACGTTTCCAACTTCGTTGTAATATTTAGAATCTCAGTCAAATGATATTATAATATCCTATTTCATATTTTATTCAAACCATCAGTAATAAAAGTATAAGGTGATAAATATAATGCTTAAAAAATTGTCACACTACTTAAACATTACTTGAACAAATCACAAATATTATAGTAACATATAACCTACCCTTCCACCGTTGCTTGGAGGTGGACTATCACAACGTCTTCGTCTTTGAGATAAACCTACACCACATGTGGCTGTACAAGCAGACCAAGGTGTCCAACTACCCCATTCACCATCAGTAGGACAAAATTTTACTAAACATGGACGAATATCAATATTTTCTTCCGTACAATGAGCACCTCCATGTTTTGGAGCTGGATTAGTACATGTTCGAGTTCTATATAAAAATGTAAAAATATTTGGGAAGAAATCAGTTATTTAACTTATACATTTTTTTTTAAAAATGCAATGTACCTAATCTGAAATGAATATTCAGAACTATAAATAATAATTCATCACTCATATTGAATAGCCTTCCTATCGCATACACATGAACAAATGCAGATAAAGATATTCAATGCGGCAGCAGTCACTGCATCAGTAGGCCTCAACATACACAAGGGGAAAATCAAGGTCCTCAAATTCAAAACGATGAACAGCAATCCAACCACTCTTGATGGCAAAACTCTGGAAGATATAGAATCCTTCACATACCTGGGAAGCATCATCAATGAACAAGGAGGAACAGATGCAGACGTAAAGGCGAGGATTGTCAAAGCAAGGACCGCATTCCTACATCTGAAGAACATATGGAACTCAAAACAATTGTGTGTCAACCAATATCAAAGTCACAATCTTCAATATGAACATCAAGACAGTTCTACTATACGGAGCTGAAACTTGGAGAACTACAACAACCATCATCAAGAAGGTACAAGTATTTATAAGTAGTTGTTTACGTAAGACTCAATATCCGTTGGCCGGATACCATCATCAACAGCCTTCTCTGGGAGAGAACAAACCAGCTTCCAGATGAACAAGATATTAGGAAAACACGATGGAAATCGATAGGATATACATTACTCAAATCATCAAACTGCATCACGAGACAAGTCCCAACTTGGAATCCTGAAGTGAAGCGGAAAAGAGGAAGGCCAAAGAACACATTACGTCGAGAAATAGAACCAGATACGAAAGTGATGAATAGGAACTGGAAGATTTAGATGGTGGTTGGAGGTAGTCATCAGGAAACCCTGGACCCGGGTTCCGTGCTACTTGGCACTCGTCAGCAAGGTGCACCTGCAAACTTGAGGGAACTGGTGCTCCCTGGCGGGTTCGATCTCGTGTCACCCAGCTTCACAGTCAGAGACGTTACCACTGAGCTATCAGAGCCGTGACTAACGATAGCATTCGATCTGCACTGATAAGGACTAGACAAGCAAGACATTGATCACCACCCAGTGATCAATTAATTGTAATTACATCTCAGTCCTACAGGAGGTTAGTCACGGCTCGGATAGCTCAGTGGTAACGTCTCTGACTGTGAAGCTGGGTGACACGAGATCGAACCCGCCAGGGAGCACCAGTTCCCTCAAGATTGCAGGTACACCTTGCTGACGAGTGCCAAGTAGCGCGAAACCCAGGTCCAGGGTTTCCTGTTGACTACCTCCAACCACCATCTCAATCTCAATACATAGTGCCCGCAGTGTCCAGTCACCTAGACTGTTGGCCACATTGCAAAATGATCGATAGCATTCGATCTGCACTGATAAGGACTAGACAAGCAAGACATTGATCACCACCCAGTGATCAATCAATTGTAGGAACTGGAAGGAGCTGGAAAGGATTGCCCAGTACAGAGTTGTATAGAGAATGCTGATGAGTGGCCTATGCTCCTTCACGAGGAGTAACAGGCGTAACTAGAACTAGAACTAAAATTATATTGAACATAATTTGTATCACAAACTAGCCATACGTTTACGCTATTAATTTACTTCAAGTGACCATTAGAAATGTATATCTTAATGTATACCTGTTAGATTTTCTTAAAAGTTTATCTAATAGAATAAGAAACAGAAGAGATTATGAGCTGAAAAATTAAAAACGTAGAGAAAACTATGATATCATAATAACTCACCTTGATTGGGTTCCATGTCCACAGGTTTGACTACATTCTGACCATTGAGACCAATCCGACCATCTACCATCTAATTGAACTTGTAAAAAGGCAGGTGGTGAGAAATCTTCACCCAAACTTGAAGAAGCTACACAATGATATAGACCATCATCATCTGATGAGACTCCAACAATCCTGAAATATTACGGTATCAAATAAATCAATGGTAAACAAAATAACAAAATACTTGACAAAAGACTATCACGTCTTAGAAACTAGTAATGTTACAATCGATGTTCAATCGTGTTAAGTCTAATGGTGGCCTTGGACTCTAAATGTACACTCCATATTGGTCGATATTTATTTCACCTGTTGAATATTTTGTAAATGTTGTTTTCTATTTTATGGTACGATGTGGTTTGTTTGGTTGGTATATAAACATAGTATGTATCATATATAATGATTCATATCTCAGAGGCTGTGACATGCGTTCTTTACTGGCTGGTCTAGACAGCGAAGCAGGGCCAATCGGGACTCTAGGTTGTTCATTACGTGTCTACGTGTCACTGAGTCGATCGATAAATACACTGCTCCATAATCTGCATTCACACGTTACAGCAATAATTAAGCCATTGACTTGTTTCTTCGAAAGATTTGTGCACAATATTATTATTAATGAAACACAGTCTCTGTCGTAATCTATTTTTTCAGCAGTGTACAATTACAACTATATATGAGATGAAACCAAAAATAAAACCCATCAGGTTTCGAATAAGAAGCATACAATTATACAGATCTCTCTGGTTTTCAAACATTCTTCATTTCATATCGTCCTGTGACATAAACGTATCCTAAAATAAGCACTGATTTGTTCAATAAAACTATAGATTGAGACAATTAGTGACAACATTTAAAATATATTCATCAAGTTATAGCAGTACGGTATACAACAAATACTGGCAAGTGATTGGATGATGCTGCGTACTAACATGAAACGTTTTAAATAAATATGATTGAACCCCTATCGAGTACATTTCGATCACTAAAGTATTTCTGTTTTATTATCATTTATTTACCTTAAAGAGCCATTATTAACAAGTGAACGATGCCCACGAAGAATTATTTGTTGTTTATCTTTATACCATGTAATAGTTGGCTTAGGTTGACCTTCTGCAAGACATTCCATAACGACTACACTTCCAATTTGAGCTGTCATATTATTTGGATGATTAACAAGATATGGTTTACCTGAAAGGAAAATAACGGAAGAAAATTAATAGTTGTGAATTGAATTACTGACTCTGTTTTTAATGATTCACAAATTTCTAGGTTGAAAAAACCACATTTTTGGCATTTTCATGCACATAAGTGAATTTAAACTTCACCCTATTGCACAAGCAGGTGGCTATCAGGACTCAGTAGATAAGTGGATAAAGCGATGGCGTTTGAAGCGGACAGTACTGGTTTCGGGTCCCTGAGTGAACATCATCTCTGAGATACAGGTACATTCAACTTACGAGTTCCAAATAGGACAAAACGCGCATCCTGAATTCTACTTCTAGCCTCTATCCATCTTTGCTTATAACAACTGTTTTATATTTACTCAAAAAGTAAATGTTTTACTAATTAAATGAAGTATGAAATAACTTACTTTCTACAACTAAACGAAGTTCACCAAGATCTTCACCAACTGGATTTGCAGCTATACATTGATATGTTCCTGTATCTTTAGCCTAATTCAAAGAGAAAACACCAATTATTTAAAAGTAAATTATCACAACGGATAGAAATATGTTCTAATCAAACCAGTAAGGACTTAATAAAGTGTTTACTGGTACAGAAGGACATGAAGATTATTAAATTTATCGCTTTATTATCATGGATTGAGTTTTTAAATGTTGCCCAATAGATGCCAAATCAGTTACATGGAAGTTAATTGTTTATCGAAAGTCATGACAATCCTGAGTTCTATCCCTGACAAGCAAATGAATGTGTGTCACTGGTTTCCCATATAGAGAACATATATCAGTTCAGTTCTTCATGTTTGTCATTAAAATGTCAGTCAACCTGTTATGTAAAACCGTAAACCTGCCAACTTACACTTATGTATATATGAGATGGTCGTGAAGATTTGTAGCTCAGGTGGATGATTTTGATGGAGTTTTGTTCCGTGAGCTGGATGGTTTAGTCGTGGAGCTTCCATCGTTTTTCTGAACGACATAATCAGCACAAACTTCAGATAGTGTTAACAAATCTTTTTGCATTTATAGTAACATTTTGGGGTCAACTTGACCATTAAACCTTAACTACCAATCTACAGGAACGAACTGATAACATACTAAAAGTTATCCTACTCTCAAACGAAATGTTGATGCTTAGTAGGAGTAAAAATTTATTTTTAACTTGTGAAATACTTTCTACAAGTTTCATTTATTGATATTTGGCTAGTAGTCAGGTTTTTCACTAGTTCACATTACAGAATGAAGACATGTGTAACATTGAACGACTTCCTAGGACTACGACGGAGCCTCCAGAGGCCATAATGGAGCCGAAGAGTTTCCATTCAGACAGAACGTGATGGAGCTTTCTAAAAAAATTAACGTGACTGAATTATAATCATGTGATAACAAACGCTAATATCTATAAATACACATGATTATCTGTACATTTTGATTCTTAATCAACAAACACTTCTCTACCAATCTTCTGTCTTCCGATTTTGCGACTGTAGAGTTCTATACGTTCGAGTGCCGTAGTTGTATACCGTATCCTGCGTTAATCAAGCAGCGAATATAGCACACCTCTTTTAAAATGTAAACATACTGCTTCCTTAAAGAACTGAACCTAGAATAATCATATCTACCAGTGAACAATAGATATTTAGATTATCAAATCGAAATTAGATGGTTTACACTTCTAACTTCAATGGTTGAGATCATGAGTCGATTAAAGCTAGATTACCATGGAAAACTTGGAAGCACTGTACGGCCGTTTTTTCCTATTTTGAGATTCCTCAGGAGAGTGCATTTACGACCTCGCCTCAGGAGATTCGAATCCAGGACCTATCAGTCTCACGCGCGAGCTCTTAACCACTAGACCACTGACTAATGACTCATGATCTCAATCACTGAAATTACTATAATATCCACAAAACCCCTCTGAAAATGGAATAGAACTAAGGTATTTTCTATTGAATACAAAATGTATTACTTACTTTTGCCATTTTTATAACAAGACTTGAACCTCTATCTAGAATACGAAAACGACTTGAATTAGAAATTATATTTCCATCTTTTAACCAAATAACTGAATCAGCATCACCGCTAACTTCACAACGAAGACGTGTTGTATCACTTTCTCTAGGCGGTTCATCTGACTGATATACATGCACTTTAGGACGAGCTATATCAAATAAAAGTACATATACGTAAATATATATCATGTACATTCAATATTAAAAGTTCTATGAACGAAGTAATCCTATCAAACTATATAATAAGATGCAGTTGCATTTCTATATCCCCTTTTATTTGGAGCTTTCATTTGACCTAATAACTGTCGTTATATGTTATTACTTTTCACTGATTATTATTAGTTAATTATGTACTGTATATTCCCCCCCTCAACCTCTACTACTCATGGTTTTGTTGTGCTTTAATATATGATTTCGAATCCTGCGAGGCGGGGTCGTGGATGCGCACTTCTGAGGAGTCCCACAATAGGACGAAACGGCCATCTAGTGCTTCCAGATTTTCTAAGGTTGTCTAGCTTCAACTGACTCATGATCATAGCTATTTAAATTACTACGATCTCCACAAAACCCCTTCTGATTTCCTATTTGTTGTACGAAGTGATTTGGTGTTTTAAATACATTACCGTATTCATTTCAAGTGATAATTGAATTGGGTAATTAGGCAGTTACTAGTTATTGTCTTCTGATTGATTTCTTGGTTAGAAAGGGCTCGTGAACCGATAAGCAGTGAGACCTTGGTTGAGATTTATTAATCATGTATGAAAATTTATGAAATAAGTCATCAGTTTAACTGACGTGATATCGATTAGAATCTCTGGCCATAGTAAAATGAACGTTTCACAACAACAAAAACAAAAACACGCTTCCTACTACCCCTACTTAGAATTAGGTATTTAGGGTTAATATTATGAGTATAATGTTAGGGTTTTTATTGACTGACTTGTATCGGCTATTGGACAAAAGCGTTTTGTAGCATTATGGACGAATGAATTTTGCGCAAATATACAATAGGCACTATCTGATAGTATCACCTTGTCAAGCCTTGTTTGAGGATTAAGGGTTCGATGTTAAGATTTCGGGATATTGTCAGTTTACCTGTTATTTACATATTTAACAGAAAGATTTAAGCATTTGATGCGATTAATGTCATTATCTTTAGCGTATGGTGGCAAAAACAATTTTTTGTTATCATTTTCAATGTTCTAAACACTAATGGAAGATATTTCTACTGTTTGCTACACGTGATACAGAAAGTTATGTTCTCAACTTTAAATGACTTATCACAATGATATGCTTTCACATTAAAACTTACTTTTGACTTTCAATTCAAAATCGTACTCAACATTTCCAGCATCATTCTTTGCTGCACATGTATACCGACCAGCTTGATCAGTTCTTAATGGGCCAAGTACCAGTGAACCAACTCCATTTTTACTTGGATTACCTACATGAAAATAGAAATAGAAAAAATTATAAATAAGATAGAATTAATTTAATTGGGAAATTTGGTGTATAAAATAATGTCATGTGTTTGAAAAAATGTTGAGTATCTTGCGTAGATACTCAACATCCATTGGCCGGATACCAACAGCAACAGCCTCCTCTGGGAGAGAACAAACCAGCTTCCAGATGAACAAGAAATTAGGAAAACACGACGGAAATCGATAGGACATACATTATTCAAATCGTCAAACTGCATCACGAGACAAGTCCCAACTTGGAATCCTGAAGTGAAGCGGAAAAGTGGAAGGCCAAAGAACACATTACGTCGAGAAATAGAACCAGATACGAAAAGGATGAATAGGAACTGGAAGGAGCTGAAAAGCATTGCTCAGGACAGGGTTGTATAGAGAATGCTGGTGAGTGGCCTATGCTCCTTCACGAGGAGTAACAGGCGTAAGTAAGTAAGTAAGTTTGAAAAAATATATATTGAATGATTAGTATGGGGATTGTCACAGGTGAATTAACAAGTCGATATAAGATAGACTACCATGAAAAACCTGAAGTCACTGGAAGGTCGTTTCATCATAGTATGAGATTTCCCAGTAGTGAGCATTCATGATCCCACATGTGGGAATTGACTTTAGGATCTTCCCTCTCGCATGCGGATGCTTAACCTCTACTCCACTGAGCCGAGGTCCAACAGTGTTAATATCTAACTTCAATCGATCCATGATCATCTATTGTCTGAGGTGGGTAACTGTCGCACATCTGACATGGATTGGACTCAACTGATCATGGCTTCTCGCTGGGACTAAAGAAGTTAATCCTTGAATTTAGTTGCTAATGGGTACATGATTATTATCACTGCTTCCAGGTTTTCAATTGTGGTGATCGACTCGTGAATTCAACTGTTAAAACATATTGAATTTTCAGTTTCAGTTCAATCATGTTTGCTTCTTAACACAACTGTCTGTCCTGATAATAGTTCAAAGATAAGATATTCATCTTCATCATCTCGCGTTCACTCTCGAGACCAATATATCCTGGGTTCGAATCTCGCAAGACGTGATCGTTTTGTTGAGGAGTCCCATACTAGGACGAAATGGCCGTTCAGTGATTCCAGGTTTTTCATGATGGTCTAGCTTTAATTGACTCATGAGTTTAGTTATTAAAATTAATTCACTTGTTACCACCTGAATTCAGATGTAAATAAGTCATCAAGCGTAAAATTAGCCGTCTTCTAGTTAAACTTATGCCTTTCCGTATATCGTCTTGTTAGTCAGCATGGAAACTGCTGGATAGGTAACCTGTTTTTACACGTTTTTTTTTAATGAAATATGTTTTTTAATAAGATTGTACGTACTTGGAATAATATTTCCATTATGCATCCAACGAATTTCTGGTTTGGGATGTCCATTAGCAATACAACGAAATTGTATCCATCTTGCTTCATAAGCTTCAGTGGTTTGATTAGGTGTTCTTTCAAATTCCGGTTTAGCTTTAAAAATAAAAATCATTCAATAGAATTTATTGATTTATAAAATATTTTACAAAGATGACTGTTATTGATTATTGATTGGTTATTGATTATTATCACGAATAAAAATTCAATTTCACTAAAAGCAAATTATAGTCACAAGATTACATAAACATATTTTAATAAAAGGATTGTTATGAAGTATTCTCTTTTCTTTAAGATTTAAGTAGTATATTTTATCTAGATTACTTATTGCATTCGGTTCGCTTATGTAATTCCAGTTTATATAAGGTAATCACAAAACATGACAATATGATACTGTAGTGTGTAGTGACTGTGATTCATTAACCAATCACCTCCACAACCATTATTATATAAACCTTAACGGTGTTTGAAATCAGAAGGTAAAGAGATGCAGAAATTATAGTTTATCAGCAGATGATTCAGATCACAAAGCGGAGAGGTGAATGAGTGTGTCAGTAAGTCGAGTAAATAGAATTAAAATGTACATGTATATACATAGAGAAATGAATGAATCATCAAATCAATTAAGCGACTGATAGTAAGCTTAGCAGAATGAATATAAGAGTGTAAGCAGTATGCAATGCTCAAGCACACATAATTATACATTCACAACAATAATAAAGGTACAATGATATAAGATAAGTTGTTATTGTACGGATAACTTTGTTCGTTGAATAATTTAACAAATGGTCTTAACTGAATTTAATGTGAACAAACTCAATTACATGTGAGCTGTTATAAGTGAACGAGAACTCAAGTGGGAACAATCAAATGTATTACAACACAAAATTACAGAATCTTTTAGTAAAATCTAAGAACCATATAGTAAATAGTTCATCTGCAAAATGTCAATCAATTGTATCAAACTTGATTGATTTTTGTTTACCACGCCCATCACTCTCTGTTCTCTTCTTTTCGATCTTCTTAACCTTCTACCGCCAGGTATTTCACTTTCTACATTAGTAGCACACACCATAATACAATTTAGGTTGAAAATGATAGATAGCTACGTCTAGATTACCTGTATAGATCTTTATTTTTCTTTTCAATAATCTCTAATCATTCAATATCAAATGCATTTCCGTACAATATGAATTATTTGAATGCTTTCTTGTTGTACTTGAATTGTTAAACTTAGGACAAAAACATTAATCTTTTGTCCACAAATATTATACTGATCTTCACAATATCTGTACGTTTCGTATTACACACCAAGAGTATCTTCCTGATGAATAAACACTGACTTTTCCCTACTACATGAACCTTCTTAAGTGTTCGTAGGATCATTTATGACAAAACTTGACAGATAATGATCTATGGCTGATTTATTACATCAGTTTGACTATACTTTTAAAAATGATTTTTGACTAAGTCTTGTTTCGCTTATTATTAGATCATCAGAAGTTGCCGTTTATGATTAAGGTTGATTACCAAAATGCAAAATCATTATTATATAGAAACGACTCTAGAATGGATCAAGACAGTAGTAATCCATGAAGTAATGAGAAACTCAGTGAGTTTGTCCCCTAAAGACTGTCAGCGATTTTTTTTGAAAATATGAATAGAAGATAGGAGAAGTGTACTGCTACAAATAGGAGTAGGCGTATTCTCAAGTAAATAAGTCTAATATACCATACATTTTTTAAAATAACTTCACCGTTTGACAACCTAGGTTGATTCAACATAATATTGACTGTTAACTTCATCAAATCGATCAATAATAGTTATGGTTTCCAAGATCTGATTCATGACATTTTAGTATCATTTAAATACTTATTATTAACCTAACACTAATATAAATAGTTAATTATAAAACTTCTTACTGAAAATTGTCAGAAAAGTAGAATCCATAGCCATTTCTTGTCCAGGAGAACGAGCAATACACGAGTATGTTCCACCATCTGACGGCTAATTTTTTTTTAAATGAATATTAAAATAACATTTGAATTAATTAAACAATAATAGTATAACTGAATATATACAGACTTATCACCATGGAGATTTCAGATAAATAAAGATCTTAAAAAAGTAATGAGTGAATTTGACTCATTTTAAGTAAGATTAGTTCAGCGAAGAGTTCTCCCTTTATCAGCGAATTCATTTTCAAAGCTGTACAATCGCAATTATACATATACTTATTTTACAGGATGATAATAATACTGATAATAAGCTTCTATTAGACATGGTGACTATGAGGTTCAATAAACAAAGGTACTTTATCCAAAAGAATTTAAGAACATTATCTGGCGTGACTTAAAAGAGGAGGTAATGACTCAATAAAAAGTTCAATAAACGAAAACCTTATGAACACAAGTCACTTAATCAAGACAGACTGTATGTTCAAAGTCATCTATAAGGCAAGTGGAAGTTTTTCAAAGACAGTTAGATTACATCTTCTTTGCATTGCCGAAGCATTAGCTATATATCTGCAAGAACCAGAATTGTGTATGCAAAAAAGATTGGTACAACCTCTTCTTCTACCATGATTTTAATGTCTTGGAATTTTTTCCTCATACTCTTCCGCCTTTATAGCCATTTGCTTCCCCTTCCATCTGCTCCTTAAATATTCTACTCCCCCCCAATTGGTTTATTTCTGTTTCTATGATCTTCCTGATTTCATTTAATATCAATTCCAACATTTTATTTTATCATGCTGAGCTATCCTTTCTTAATGATAATTTCCCTATCTATCATTTGATCAGTACTTAAGCCATTAACAATCAAACGATTTTGGTGGAGTTTTGTTCTCTGAGCTGGATGGTTTGGTCGTGGAGCTTTTATCTACATCAATCATTCAATAATAATCAAATAGTATGATATGACATGGAGTCAGATCTAGGGCTACTACTAAACAATAACATTCTCCTGTCTTCTCAATGTAAATTGAATTCGCTTATCTCTTGCGCGTAAAACAAGATTAGTAATAGATTATCTTAAAAGAATTGAACTAAGCCATCTTTAGAATAGTCAAATTCATTAATAAAAAATATATATTTATTACTTACAATCAAGTCATGTATAGTAACTTTTGTTGGTGTTTCAAATCGTACACGATCACCTAGATGACTTGTCATTGGTTGTCCTTTAAATTCCCATATAATTTCAGGTTTTGGACGACCATCAGCTTCACAATTCATTGTAACCGATTTACCTTCATAACCGATTGTGGATATTGGCAATGAGACACGTGGTGGAACTGTAAGAATAAAAATATTGATTTATTTTTACTGCTTTTATATACATTTGATATTTACAATAAAGTACTTACAGTGAATTAAACAATGGGATAACTATTTTTTTTTGCATTAGATACCAAAGAATATAAGGTTTCAGTATGGATTTGTGGAACTGATTAATTATGTAAATTGTGACCATAAATCGATTGACGTTAGACTATCATAGCAAACCTAGAATCAATGAACGACCGTTTCGTCCACCAAACATCGATCGATTTATAATCTCAATCAAAAGCATAATAATCTCCACAACCCCATAATGAAAATTACCATGTACTCAATAGTGACTACCTTTGTGTAGGAATTCTCGGAGTTCTAGTGAGAAGCAGTGAACAAAAGAGCTAATCCGTGTTAGGTTGAGACAAGTATCTACATCAGTACTATGGAAGATGATCGCGCAATTTCGTGGACATTAACACTGATGGATGCTGGCTCAGTTGTCTAGAGGTTAAAAGTTCACGCGCTCACGATCTCGTGAGCGAACTAGTTGATTTCATACTTTTCACTATCTGTTCAAAGGTATTTAGGCGAGACTATAATTTATGGACGAGCCAATGAGATGCGTTTGGAGATTTCAATGTCATGGCGCTAATTTCAGTACCTGATGCTCACGTGAGATCGAATCACAATGGATTTTAGAGAAAACATAATAATTGAGCGGCTACAACAAATGGGACTTCTAAGAAGTTCTTTATTTGTGGCTGTGGTAATCAAATGACTTGTGGACCTTGTGCAGACTACCGTGATGATGTTATATTTCGATGTCATATGTATTGGAGGAAGAAGTTTGCTAGAAATGAATTTTTCACTCGATCCAGAATGAGACTATGGTAAATTACACCAATTGTTGTAAACTGAATGGTAAGAGTACCAGTAACACTGGCTGCAGCTGAGTACAACAATATATACGGATGATTGGAGAAGGTACAGATGTCTACATAGACTTGGTTATGTGCATCGTGTTGTTATTTACAAGCGGAATTTTGTGGACTCAACAACCGGAGTGCACACAAACAATATTGAAGCTGTGACAAGGTTGAAAGAGTTTTTGTGACCTTATCATGACTCCAGAGGCCGACAATTATGGAGCTATATACATGATTCCCTCTTCTGCACGTATTACGATTTTGGAACCTCTGAACCACTTTCTAACCTTGACAAGTTTTTGAACCATGTAAAAGGAGTGTGTCCATTTTAATTCTTTGGTTTTGTATAATATACTTTTATTGTATGCTGTTCCCTGATTGCTCAATAGTTCTCAAGGTCACTTAAGATTCGTTCAAAAGTCGTTCATAAATTATGATCCTGCCAAAATCTGCTTAGAATTTGACAAGCTGTGTATGTTCGTACAAACATATTACATAAGATAATCACTTAGAGATTTATTGCCCTGGTACGGCCGAGAGTGGGGAGAATCAACTCTCCTTCCCGAAATTCTTTCATATGGCCACGTGTATATAACCACTGTCAGGGAAGTCCTACTTAGTTCCTTCTCGTAGTGGGGGTGTTGATCATGAAATCGAGGGGACGAAAAGCGAATATCTGGTGCTTTAACCGAGTTGGTGGACACTGAGAGTCCTATTGTTGTCACCAGCTACCATAGGACTGCATCTACCTATGGATCAGACGTTTAGGTTGAAGGCCCCGGGTGTGGCCCTTTAAGAAAAACACCTGCTTTGGTTTGGGCACACGGACAGTATCCTAGCCCTCACACAAATCGAATGATTTATGTGGCGCATATCTATTTCGTGCCTCCTTGTACCAATGTTCATATGTTTAAATAAATAAATAAAAATTATACATACATACATAAGTCACAAGACTATTCATAAAACCTTACATTGATTAATATATGTTTACATATAATATGATAATAGTTCCATATCTATATTATGCTAAAAGTGTGTTTTTTTAGCCAGGAATCTTTTGCTTACCTTGAACAAATACACGAAAAGTAATACGATCTTCACCAGCTGCATTCTTAGCGATACATGTGAGTTCTCCTTCATCTTCAGGCCTTAAGTTTTTACAAATAAAGTAAGTGTATTTACGTTAAGATAAACCAGATCGTAGAAATTCTAAGTAAATACATATAGCCTATGTTTCTAGAAAACTCACCTATTATTATTATCATCAGAATGGGTGTTTCTGGAGTTTATAGTAATTTTAATAGATGAATTCATCAGTCGACCTAAGATAGACCACCATTGAAAACCTGAAAGCACTAGACAACCGTTTCGTCCTAATATAGAACTCCTCATCAGCATTCATCCACAATCTCACAGGAAAGACTCAAACCCAGGACTTTCAATCTAGTGAGAAGTCATGACCAGTGGAAAACAATCCGCATCGGTTGGAGACAGTTATAAACCCCAGACAGTAGATGAAGAGTTGTACAAGATCATGGATCAATTGAAGTTAGACATTAACACGACTGGACCTCGGCTAAATGATATAGAGGTCAAGCGTTCGCATGCGGGACTGAAGGTTCTAGGTTTGAGTCCCGCATTCAGGACTGTGGATTCGTACTGCAGAGGTTTGTCATAAAACTTATTTTCAACATTTATAGTTTGAAAATTCAATATAAACTTTAAGTATGATTTCCGTAAAGGGATGATTTTGTTGGAGAACCACTGATGACTGCTGCATAATGAATTGAGGCAACTTAAAATTATGCATACATAACACCATAGAAGATAGAGTTTAAGAGTTTTACTTATGATATGCATCTTCACACTACACTCTAACTAACGAAAACTGCTTTTCCGCCGACTAAGTGGTGACTGAAGCATGAATAAATCAACACCGATGAACAAAATTTAATGAAAGCGTATTATTCTAGCTCTTTGGTGCAAAAAGAAACAGGTTTCATATACTGACTAAGTAAAGTCAAATACTTAGTTTTGGGAGATTTCAATTTTATTGAAAGAATTCAAGAATGCATTTGAGTAGTCTTAACCTAACAAAATGCGAATCTCTGAGATTGTAAGAAACTTATAGCATGTAAATAAATGGATTTTAGTAATTTTAAGCCGTTTCTACCTACCGCTTTCAACTACTACTATTATATATCATATAAAACTCTCTTATTTAAAACCACGATACTCTAAACTATAAAGAATCATTACCCATTTGTATTTTACATTTTCTTTCTTCACTTCTCTTTTGTGGCATAATATTAGTGTAGATATATAGGTTAGTCGAAATCCGTAGATTTCACTTTATAGTTAACACATTGGCTGGTAGTCTGTGATTCATGTAATGAGCTAAGCAAATTAGTTGATTCACTAAATAAATCGAATTATTTGCATTTTCATTGGACTTCAATATTTAGAGTATAAATGTAGTAAACATTATCTTTACAATAACTTACTTCAGTGAATTAAAGATAAACAGACCAGATTCTGTAGTAGTGTAATAGCTTTTAGTTCGACTAAATGTTACACCATCACGTTCCCATGTTAATGTAGGCGTTGGAGAACCACCTTCAACTTCACAATTCAATCGTAACACAGAATTCAACCGACCAGACACTTCTAAATTAGCTGGTTTAACCAATGTTGGTGGAACTAAATGGAGAAGAAGTGAATAAATAATTGAAAAATAAAAAATTCAAGTAATAGGTCTTATTTCAATATTTTCAGAAATTTATTCCTTAGTTTAATTTTATTAGCAAGAATATTTAGTAAAACATTCTCGAGCTTTTTGTAAGCAATGATGGATAGTGACTAGCAGTGGAATCCAGGACGTGAGTTTCGTCCTATTTGGGACTCGTCAGCTGGATGTAACTGTATCCGAGTTAATTTACACTCTGGAACTCGAACTCAGTACCATCCGCTTCAAACGCAATCGCGTTATCCACTCAGCTACTGAGTCCTGATAGCCACATACTTGTGCAACGGGGTGAATTTAAATTCAATTGGTATTGTTTGGCTTGTATCTTCCTATTGAGGTTTAAGACTGCAATTGATCAGTCTGTTACTGGCATATCTGTATATTGTGCGTATGCCTCGATACTACCTTAATAACAGACTGATCAATTGCAGTCTTAAACCACTATGGGGAGATACAAGCCAAACAATACCAACTGAAACATTCTCGAGTCTAAAACTTCTAACTTCCATTTTATACTACTTATAAAATATTAAAGTAGGATTACGTTTTACCTCTCAATATCCGGAAGTCATTATAATTTGTATGTAGGAAATATAATTATGTTAATGTATTCAAAAATTAAATGGTTTTGTAACAAAAAAGTGATGGTAAACTTACTTAAAACTTCTAAACTGACAACGGCATTCTGAAAACCAGCTTCATTATTTGCTGAGCAACGATAACGACCAGCATGTTCTGAACGTACTTTTTCAAGTAAAAGACCCTGAATGAATAATGAAGAATTAATCAGAGTAAGTTATTGTTTTATTAAAGTTGTGATGGTTTTTGCGAATTTCAATTGTTGGAACAAGGATGCTTTTTGGAGACGAAACTGATTTTAATAACTACCTAAGAAGATTTAAGAGTTATTCATCCATGACTAATGATGATCATTGAGTAATGAACAATGTCATATGTCTTTGATCCGTACTGTTGTAAAATATAACAGGAATGTTTTTTTCGAAATGGTAGGAGTGGAGACAAAATAACGAAATAAGGATTTCGTAGTATAAATTCTAAGTATCAATGTTTGATTTTTATTAGGTTTTTTCCATGTGGATCACTATAATTATGGTGAATACATCTTTTTCAGGTGTAAGATTTGGGTTGAATGTACTTTATATGAAAACGTGGATCGAGGTTTCATGCTGTTTCGCATTTGAAATCTTGAGGAAACTGATCCTCAATAGTGGATGCGGCCCCTTGTCGCTCAGCTTCATAATCAGAGACACCACCACTGTGTTATTTGAGTCACAAATGACTTCCTGTAGTCACAATTGATTGGTCACTGAGTAGTGATTAATGTCATGTATGTGAAGTTCATAGCGCTTATCGAATTCCATGGACCAATTTTTCAGGGAATATTTAAAATATTACCTTGACAGCCGAAAAAGATCTATGTCTCAGCATATAATCCTTTACATGGAATACATTCTTTTTCAAAAGAATAAACAATACGCTGTTGGACGGTTAGTTAAAATTTTATATATCTGTTGACTACCTCCAACCAACAACTAATCTCAACATAGTGCACGCGATATCGGCTAGTGGCCACATCGTAACTTGGTCGATAGCATTCGATCTACACTAAGAAGAACTTGACATATATAACATTGATCATCACCCAGTGATCAACTAATTGTGAAAAATAACTTCATCCGTACTTAAAAACATTATTATTATTATTATTATTATTATTATTATTATTATTATGGAGCATTATAGTTATGTAAATATGACACACTTGTTCCGGAAGTAACCGAAATACACCAGGTTGATCAGTTGTGATTAATTGACCAGACGGTAAAAGCCATTGAATACGTATTGGTTGTGTACCACTTGTTCTACATGGTAATAAAATTTGTTCATTTTCTCTAGCCAAAATTGGTTTCATTGATGTATGTATTGTAGGTCGTTCTTAATAAATAGAAAACAAAAATATATACAAGTTTATTGTAAATGAAATAAAGAATTTCAGAACCGTTCTAATTTTAGCCTGTTTCTATAACAATCAAAGATGGATAGTGGTTAGCAGTAGAATCCAAGACACGCGTTTCTTTATATTTGGGACTCGTCAGCCGGATGTACCTGAATCTTCAATTCGAGTCCTGGAGTAAACGTCAACTCTGGGATGCAGGTACATGCGACTGACCAGTCCCGAAAAAGAAGAAACTCGCGTCCTGGATTCCACTGCTAACTACTATCCATTTTTGTTTAAAAAGCTTGCGACTTCAGGCAATATAGAGGAAGTCAGTACAGGATATATATATTACAACAAGAGACTGATCAATTGCAATCCTAAATAACAAAGGGAAGATACAAATAAAACAACACAAAGTGAATGTTTCTATATTGTTTCATCAAGTTAATATGAAAAGAAGAACAGTTTGAACAATCCATTCTAAATTACTCATTGAAAAAGCATGAGAACATAACAATCTATTTGTGAAATTATGACTGATAGTCAAGTGCAAATAACTAACACACCATTCAGACATGTTAGTTAAGAAATTAATTGATAAATAAGATTCATGAGTCAATTGAAACTAGACCATCATGCAAAAGCTGTAAGCACTTGAGACAATAGTGGACGATGGCGCAATTTCGTGGATTGGTTGAATCTAGATATTAGCACTGTTGAATGCGGGCTCAGTAGTCTAGAGGTTAAGCATTTGCGAGGGAGACGGACAGGTCCTGGGTTCGAATCTCACGGGGCGGCATCGTGGATACACACTGGTTAGAAGTCTCACAATAGGATGAAATAGTCGTCTAGTGCTTTCACGTTTTCCATGGTGGTCTGGCTTCAAATGAATCATGAATTCAACTATTTTTTGAAAAAAATTACTATTATATCCACACAAAATCCTTCTCTGATGAACTTTATTTATTCCCATATAAATAATTAGCAATGATAATAATAAGTGAATTTACCAATAATCTCAATCATAACTGATTTAGAATCCTCGCTGATTTTATTGATCGCTTTACAGACATAACGGCCACTATCTTCTTTTTTAGCATCTGTGATTGTTAAGAGTCCAGTGCTGCAAGAAAATAAATTTGTTTTGGTTTTAATCAGAAAGAGATCATTATCCAGATGTCTACTTTGAGATTAAAGAGTTATCAATGTAAGTTCCAAAACAGTTATGTTATAACTTGTGGTTTTGTACCCTTGGTTCTTTATTTTCTACCCCGTCGCCAACTGTTATAACGCTCGGTTTAACTTTGTCTAATGTTATAACGGTTGGGTTTTTACGTTTACACGTTAATTTACCTTAAACATATATCTACACTAGATTCTCTCCTAGTGTCTATTCTACACGACTTCAACATAACTCAGACCAAGAATACGTGATTAGCCTGACTACAACGTAAATATATTCCCACATCAAAACCCAACACGATCGAATAATCATTATTAAGTGGGTAATAATAAGGATAGAGGAATATATAACTCATCTGACACCTGTCAGACTATCTACATCTCTGATTAAGCAGACAACCAATCATTATCATTTTCTCTCACATATCAAGTTACCATAACAACAGTAATAGTAGATATTAATAATAGAAGTACTTATTATTAAGAATAATTAATAGTAACACTTCTATGATAAAATTTGATTATGGTTAACTTTTGTTAAACGCTTTCATTAACTTATTCAATAGATAATGTTGTTAGGACATTAACAAATCATCTATTTCTTTATTCTATTATGATCACTATCATGTCTGTATAAACGTGTACATTTGATCATATGTGATAGCCTATGCACATAACTCTCTCTAGCTTAAATGTTGATAGATTAAATATTAATAGCCTTTGTCTTTAGTATAAATTTGCCTCGGTATTCGCTCACTAAGCTTCTTTGCTTCAAATTCGTTTAATGAGCTTGTAGCTTTATTATCTGCGCTAATCGCAAATAAGCTGTAGTCACCATTTCTTATTGCCTTCTGATTGGAAACACCGTTGAAATTTATATAATAACAATTATCAATGGGATTGATTAATGAAGCTAAGCCACTATATTATTTTCTAAGGACTGTTACACTTATTATCAGAAAATCTATGCATTTAGAAAGAAAGTTTTGCAAACTTAGAAAGGGTATCTAGACCAATTTAGGATGAAAGCGAATGATTGCATGTATGAGGTATTTTTGAAATTAACTTGTTAAGATGAGAGGTTTGTAGTGTTCATTCATTCATTCTAAATAGACTTTAATTCAGTGATTGAATTTAATTTGGCATCCACTAAAATACAAAGGAAGAATTAGGAAACTGTTTCGTCTCAGTATAGAATTCTTCGACAGTATTCCTGTGACTTTGAAAAGGATCAAATTCAGGACCTTTATGGATTGAAGAGAGCCTACTACCATAGCTCTTCTAAGTTGGAATTCAATAGTTCACATTCCCACTTTCTGTTAGCCTGAGACATAAGGAAGCCATCATCGATTACGACCGATGATAATAATCTCAGTGATAAGGATTCAAGTATTTAGATCTATGTTAAAGTCCTAGGTACACACCACTGAGGAGTTCCATACTGAGATGAGGTATATCTAAAGCTTATTTCTCAGAAACTCGGCTTGTAGTTCTTCTACGGTTACTGTCGATCCAATGTCCAGATAAAGGAGGAGAGCTGAGCATGAAGTTAGCAACCCCATCCCGTTATAATACAAGTTTTCTAGAAACTACCAACTAGAATAATTTATTTAATCATTTAAAATCTGTCCTGGAAGTTGAACGATCTCCATTCAGATGGTATATGACGCCTCATGGTGAAATTCGAAATTCTCCGGAAGTCACAAGACCTATGTACCTTCTAATAACCAGAGCAACAATTAGCGAATGTGCATGGAATGACCGGACAAAATGAGAGACCATCTGGATCAGTCAAATAGCTGTGAAAGTGAAGAGATACTACATAACGATGACTGGAACAAGTGGAACACACTGGATGCAAGTTGGATAGAAAAGATTAGCTTTAGGACTAGCACTGCTATACTCTGGTTATGAAATAAAAGGTGTTTCGCACATACAAGGAGTTGGAATGATGTTGTGAAAAGAAGCACGAAAAATACTCATAGCATGTGTGTTACGCGAATCCAGGATTTTCAAAGCATCCTTCAAAACAAAGAAGGGGGGTTCACAACCAATGTCATCTTGTGATATGTGCTCATCAATCATAGCAACGACGTTGGTAAAGATCAAGTGGATTATGAACATCTTGGATGCAACAAGAAGATTAGGTCTTTGCATATGACCTATCTCTTCTATTCTATACACACCAACGAATTCAGCTGAAGACATCCAGTGTAGCAGTAAACTCGTCAGCAGTAGGCCTAAAAATACACAAGGGAAAAGTATGATCCCAAAAAGTAAACGAACTGAGCACCAACCAAATCACACTTGATGGCGAAACTCTGGAAGAAGTGGACACTTCCATGCACCTTGTCAGCATCATGCATGAACACCGAGGATCTGATGCAGATGTGAAGCCGTGAATCAAGAGAGTAAAGGCATGATTCCTACAGTTGAAGGATATCTGAAACTCGAAACAACTATATGCAACCCAACACCAATGTCGGAATTGTCAACTATGACGTTAACAGTTACTTTTTGTCGAGTTGAAACATGAAGAACTACTACAATCATCATCATCACCATCAAAAATGTACAGGTAACTATAAACAGTTGTCTACACAGGATGCTTCAGATCCCTTGTTCATTGGTCAAGCACCATCAACAATAACCTAGTGTGGAAGAGAACAAACTAGGTTCCATATGAGGAGGTGATTAGGGAGAGACTATGAGGTTGGTGCATAAGACATACATTACGGAAATCATCAAGCTGCATCAAGAAGTAAGCGCTTACTATCTGGAGTTGCGAAAGGAAACGGTAAAGAGGAAGGTCAGAGAACGCATTCCGTCGGGAATCGGAGGAAGATATCAGAGGAATGAATAGCACCAGGAAACGACAGTCATAGTGAGCCCAGAACAGAATTGGTTGGAGCATTCTGGTTGGCGATCTACGCTGCACGTGAGGAAATGCGTTAACAAGTAATAATTAAAGGTCAACCATATTAACTATCATTAATTTAAATCTAAACATAAATCAAAGAAGAAACTGTAAAATTGATAACATTCCTGATTCAAATATAATTTACCTGACATCCACACTTGTTCCAAGTCTAAATAATCCACCTGTTTCTCTAAACCATTCTAAAGATGGCATAGGATGTCCTTCAGCTGAACAATGTACAGTAAATGTAGCACCTTCTCTTTCACGTACTTCAGTTTTATCTAGCCTAACTAATGGGGGCACTAAAATAGATATAAAAATGTAATTAGGTAAAATAAGAAAATAATACATTGAAATGATTAGTTGTCATAACTGATATGAATAGAGTTTAAGGTGAGTCTTTGAGTTATGGACGACCTTTGGGCGACGCCACACTGATCTTGAGAGTGTTCACTTGGTAAATAGGACCACATGATGGTTATAAACCATTATGAGGAAATAGAATTATAATTTACAGTTGATGCTTAGGGTTAGGAATTACATTTAGGGTTTTCATCACGAACTGACATCAGTTATAATGCCAAAAGTCTATTTAACCGAATAGATGGGTGAATTTCGCGCCGAAATCCGAGACCTGTTAATCTTATACCTGATTGGTTCGTCCATAAATTATAGTCTCGCCGAGTTTAAAATTGTAATATCATTTACAAATAATTTTATTAAAATCAATTAATATCATAATAGAGAACTGGTCAATAGACATAACGGTGTTAGATCAAGTACTTTAATCACTAAGCTCTTATCAATCTAAATTAGTAAATAAGTGAATTAATGCTTGCAAAATATACCACAATCTAAAATGGAATATCATTGTAGTGTACACTACTTATATACACAAAAGTATTATATGACGATAGTCAGGAATAGAATGCATTTTAAAAGAAGATCGAAAACGGAATGAAATTCTAATGAAAACGCATAAACAATGAAATCTGAGACAATGGATTGATGTTTGCAACAGAAACAGTCAATTTTGATGTGATGGATTGATATTTTGCAAATTAACTATTTACTATACGGATCTCAGATTTCATTAAGATGCTCTGTAATTACATGTCAAATACATTCGATTGTCCTCACTTGTGTTCTTGTTCACTACAGTCTAAATTAAGTTAGTTCACGATTTCAATGTAGCTTGAAAAAAAAGCTGCAAAATGTATAAGGACTTTCATTTAGATATGAACAAATAGTTTTACAGTAGTTGAGCATTGAGCTAATTCATGACATCAAGGAGGAAAACCATATTTTTGATAAAGACCATGAATCAATCAATATTAGACTAATATTAAAAACCTGGAAGCACTGAATGGCCGTTTCGTTCTAGTATGGGACTCTCTAGTAGTGTGCATTCACGGTCCCGCACGCGCGATTCAAAACCAGGATTTTTGGTCTCGAGCGCGAACTCTTCACCTCTACATCACTGAGCCAACCAGCATCTAACGGTGTTAATGCCTAACTTCCATCAACACATGAATGAGAGCGCAACCATCCATCCATAGTCTGAAATATATATCTGTCTATACCCGACACGGATTGGACTCGACTAGTCAGTATTGTAGAGGTGAATCGTTCAAGCGTGAGACCAAAGGTCTTGGTTTCGAATCTTGCGTGCGAAAACGTGGTCGCGTATGCTAGGACGAAGCGGCCGTTCAGTGCTTCAAGGTTTTCAATGCTGGTCTGACATCAATCAATTCATGATCTCAATAAAGAAACTGTCAATCTCCATAACCCCATACTGATAATTTATTATTTAACGCAAAAATCACACAGTGTCTTAGTAAAATATGAAAGTCACGCATTAAATACACTATTTGCATATCTTCCATCAGTTGTCCTTTACAAACTTCATGATACTTCCAATTCTGCTGTTACTCCAATGGCTCTATGTTCTCCCTTGTATTCTCTTTAATTCAGTCTTCTTCTGCCAGGCATTCCATTTGCGATTGCGGTTACATACTACTTACATCCCTCAGCATATGTAACATACAACACACAATATTATCTAACGTGGACACTACAATCGTAGTGTCTTTATAAGTCTCAAGAAGGTTTATTTCTAACTCATCAATGAGAGTGCATCAATGAAAACAACAAGGAATCTGGCGAACTTTAAAAAGAAAAAAACACCTATGACCTAAAATGTAGCTTCTCCGTTGCCTAAGTAATAATTACTTAAAATTAGTGAAAAAGTAGTCAAAAAAACAAGTAAGAAAAAGCATGCCTATTTAAATAAAACTATCCAACTTATAACATGAAACAATCAAATCACACTTGACAGAGAAGATTTGAAAGATGTAAAAACCTTTACATATCTGGGCAGCATCATTGACGAACACGGTGGATCTGACGCAGTTGTAAAGGCGTGCATCGGCAAAGCAAGAGAAGCATATTTGCAACTGAAGCACACATGGAACTCAAAACAATTGTCTGTCAACCAACATTAAAGTAAGAATTTTCAATACAAATGTTAAGACAGTTCTACTGTATGCGGCGAAAACCTGAAGAACTACGAAAGCCATCATCCAGAAGATACAAGTGTTTATTAATAGTTGTCTACGCAAAATACTTCGGACCTGTTGGCCAGACACAATCAGCAACAACTTATTGTGTGAGAGAACAAACCAGATCCCAGTGGAGGAAGAAATGAGGAAGAAGCGTTGGAAGTGGATAGGAAACACATTGAGGAAAGCACCGAACTGAGTCACAAGTCAATTCCTCACATAAAATTCTCAAACTCAAATGAGAAGAGGCATACGAAAGAACACATTACTTCGAGAAATGGTGCCAGACATGAGAAGAGTGAATAACAATTGGATAGAACTGGAAAGGGAGGCCCAGGAGAGAGTGGGCTGGAGAATGCTGGTCGGTGGCCTATGCTTCATTGGGAGTAACAGGCGTAAGTAAGTAATTACGTAATTCAACTAATAAAATATAGTAAATTTCAATATTATCTAAAATTCTACTTACTAATAACTTCTAATTCATAAATTTTTGATATATTCCCAGCTTCATTACGTGCTAGACATTGATATTCACCCAAATCTTTACCAGTTGCTGAAATAATTTTCAATTTTTTTCCATCATCATCAAAAGTATATTTAGCTGGTGCATTATACTGAGATAATGGTGCCCCTTTATAATACCATGTAATTGTAGGTGAAGGTGATCCATAAGCTGGACATTCAAATTCAATTTCAGCACCCAAACGTACAACAAGTTTTTGACGATAACGAACAAAATCTGATGGAAATCTAGGAGCAGCTAAAGAGAATATATAAAAAATTTTATGTTACCATAAAGTTTTATAGAAAAACATTACTAGGATGAGTACAGTAAACTACTTATGTTGTACATTCTTGTGATTTGCTAAGTTGTGACATTTGCTACTAATCAATGCAATCTAGAAGTTAAGCATTCGAACTCAAGACCGAAGATCCTGGGTTTGAATCCCACGCGCGGAATCGTGGATGAGCACTTCTCAGCAGTCCCATACTAGGATGAAACGGATGTCCACTGATTCCAGATTTTCAATAGTGGTCTAACATTGATCGATTCATGATTTCAATCAAGAACTTAACAATCTCCACAACCCTACATTGATAATTTAAAATACCCATAATTGTTCAACTTTGATTTAAATTGAGAAGTGGTACCTAAGTTTGAAAAGTTGTATTAATCAAATGGTAACCCAGATGGTTTGTTATTGGAATCTATGTAAGCGGTAGTAGATGACACTTGTCCGAAATTCAATTTACAACATTTGTTCCAACAAGATTTCGGATACGAATTACTGACAACTAGCTTGAGATTAACATTCACGGTAGCATACCGATTATCCCTAAATGACTGCCTTTAGAAAACAGTATGCGCTATACTGAGTAATCTAGATTAGCAGGAAAATTACGACTTCAATGGAAAAATTCTTTCCGCCATATGAACAGACGAGTAGGAATGATCAATCGGCCTACTGATATCTGCTTACCAATAACAGATAATTGGAAACTATGACTGTCTTCACCAGCTCTATTCTTTGCCAAACAACGATATGTCCCAACTTCATCACCTGTTGGACGAACAACTGTTAGACTTTGACCTTGATCTTGTATAACAAAATAATCTCCATCCGGTGACATTAATATTGGTGAACCATCTTTAGTCCAAGTGATCTCTGCTTTTGTTTGATTAATATCATGTAGTAAACAATAGAATGTGATTGGAATGAATTCGGATGTACGATGTTCTTCTGGTGATCCATAACGTTTGATAATAACAGGTGGAACTGTATCAAAAGAAAAAAAACATACCAAGTTTATACAAAGAAAATGTTAAAACTATAAGCTGAATATTTGAAAAGATCATTTCTTAATTTTAGTCCATTACAAGTTGGATCAAATAAGACTATTGTATGGTGGAGATTTGTAGCTTATGTGAATGATTTTGATAGTTTTATTCTCTGAGCTGGATGATTTTGTCGTGCAGCTTTTATCGTTCTTCTGAACGACATCATCAGCACAAACTTCAGGTAGAAGTGCTGATGTTGATGATGAAAGATCCACGACCAAACCATTCAGCTCAAAAAACAAAACTTCATCAAGACTATTGCATATTTAAAAGGTTTAATTGGATACCTCCATGTAAGGTATTTACTACTCATTACGCAATATATTTTGAGAATTAAATTTTAAAATAAGAAGTAATGACGGTAATTCTGGTCGTTCATCACATCCTTGCAATCTTCACAGCTTTCAGTGAGACATAAACCGCTTGTACAGATCTATATTCTTCAATGAATTGTCAGGATAAACAGCTTTCCTGATAAATTTTTTCCCAAATTTCAACAGGAATTTGATATCGAGTCATCAGCAACTTATTAGCACTTTTATAGGATCCTTAACAGTCTATCACTTTATCCGTTTGTTCCCTTCGCAGACTAGGTGAACTCGTAATCGATTCAAACACAGCATATGTTGAGTACAGGAATAGGAAATAAATTAGCATCGCATATACTGAACCGGACGATATATTTCTCAGATTAAAGTATTCAGATTCGGTCTCATTTTAAGCTTGATAATATTTCAATATCTTTTTGATATTATTAATTAGAGCAATTTGACGGTCGGTAATAACTAGGAGAGAGTAAACCCTTTCATTTTTCTTTAAGGCTAGGTTAATTATCGTCTCCAAACACTAAAAATTTTGAATACCTAAAGCAATGTTAAATCTCTTACATAGATCTATTGAAAGCAAGCCTTACTTTAAAACCAATCTA
Organism: Schistosoma margrebowiei; assembly: GCA_944470205.2. Lineage (NCBI taxonomy): Eukaryota > Metazoa > Platyhelminthes > Trematoda > Strigeidida > Schistosomatidae > Schistosoma > Schistosoma margrebowiei. Next base: position 76,449,593 of record OX104024.1, read on the forward strand.
TCATACACGTCACACTACTATCTATTAAAGAGCACAAAATGAAACGTACTCATAAACAAAATGAACTATCCAGGACACATTGCAACACACTTACAGCACGAAAAAAATGAAGAAAAATACTTGAAAACCATCTTTCAAAAGAACAATTACCCGATCAACTTCATCAAGAAATTCCAGGCGCACGCAACATCAGAATCAAAGTGAAGTACAGAAATCAATAAAAAGATCACCCTACCATAAATAAAAGTCATATCAGAAATGACAACGAGACTACTGAAAACATTCGGAATAGGTGTTGCACACAAACCAACAAAATCCCTACAATCAATCTTATGCAAACCAAAGGATGTAATGACAAAAGAAGACAAACCAAACATCATCTACAAAATAAATTTTGCCAACTGAGAAAAACACTACATCGGACAGAGCGGACGCCTTCATTTTCGCCTGCATGAAAATCAATTAGCAGTCACATGCCATGACATGTCCTCACTTATATCAATATACGTGGACAGCATGTGAAGAAATTCGAACTCTTCACTTCTACCTGAAGTTTGTGTTGATGGTGTCCATCCAGTACTTTCCAGTCACATAGTAACTTTTACATGTTATCGAGAGAGACAATGAAAACTTCACAATTAAACCACCCAGATCAGATAACAAAATATGTCATACAATAATTCAATTACGAATTATCATTTTATGATATCCATCTAATTGTCACTTACTCAATGATTGACTGTAAACAAATATTTATAAATCATATAGACGTAACTGATTGTACTATCTGTAAAAGCCTACCATCTTATGCATCCTGTATCAGTCAGTTGTAATTAAGTCATATATAAATGACCCATTCATAAGATATGATCTAAATTACAATAAACAATGAAATCTACTCACCAATTACGGTCACATTGAATTTCTTTTCTATTGTACCTCCACCATTACTAGCTGTACAAGCATATTCTCCTTGATCAATTGGTTGTATATTTGATATTTGTAATAATTGATCACCGCTTAAAATAGCTAAACTAGATACTTGTGAATGCATATAACGTGGATCCATAAATTGTGGTTGAATTATTTCAATATCTTTTTTAAACCAGGCAAATCGTGGTCTTGGTTCACCAGTCGCTTCACAAGCTAATTGTATAGTTTCATTTTGAACAGCCTGTACGTGAATTTTTCTTGTTGGATCAATAAATTTTGGACGAACTAAAATGAGGAAATAAGAAAAAAAAGGTACAAAAAGAGAAAAAACATTACCGGTGACATTTGATTAACACCATTCCAGTAGCCTACTAGCGTTTAAAGGGATGAGAATGAGATTTTAGAATCAGAGTAATCAATAACAGTAAGATGCAAATATGTACAACGGACGATTATTATATGGAATGAAACGTATATCCTGGATTCCAAATAAATGTAATAAACAGTAATTGAAAACAATGAACACTAGGTAACAAAATTATGAATATGACAATGTCTCTGAATTAAGCAACCCTTTGTCGAACTTCTAAACTATATTATCACCCAGTAAATGATTATGAGACACCAATTTGGAACTTTGAATAACAAGTGGTGAAAATTCTACTGATGTGAACTTATTGTATCTTTTTTTATGTGGGGAAATTCCTTTAGTACCGTTCTAATATAACAATAATCCTTTGTACCACCCTTAAGATCACTTTATTACTACTAGTCCCTACAGTCATGTATATCTCCCTTATTTTCCGTTCAAATGGGATTATAAGCATGACATAGGGACAAGTGTGGTTTATGTTTGTTATCCATATTCACCTGAGTAATAATAAACAATTTCTCACACCTTGTACCGTTGTTCACCTCGACTTTATCTCCAAGTTATATTAATAATTTTAAAATGGATCTCAATTTTTTATTATTTTAAAATGGATATAAAAGCCGTTAGTGTATGCAGTGATTATATTATTAATAACAGTAAGTTTTAGTGATTATGATATCTACATCAACTGAGTTGGTTGTGAAATGAATTACGACTGCCTACCCACCGCCCACCTTAATTGGCGATGCTATTTGGTGAAGGAGCAAGTTGGAAAAAACCTAGATGAGACCAAACCAATACGTGGCACCAGTCTACGACATCGATGAAAATTGAATCGATTCATATTAACTATCTTGATTTGAGTTAGTGGTATTATCGTAGCCAATTGTTAAAGACCTTCAATGACATGGCTCTAAATCGTTCTTAGTGGCTCAGATGCATCCGCACTTTCTTTGATGCCGAATCTTGTTTATTGCCATTAAAAACGTTACTACTTGTAAAACTTTTGGATCCTTTCTAACAATTTCATCTGGCTATACAAATAGGGTGTGACAACTTGAACTGATGCACACATGTACCAGGTTGTACGCTGAGTTTGATCTAATAACTTATTCAAACGTAGTTACAGCCAGAAATCTTTTTTAAACATACCATATCTTTATATACTTGGTTGACAGAAAGTTTGCAACCTCTCTAAGAGATTGAATTTATTTGCCATTTTTCGAGATTGTTTTATGTACGAATCTGGATAAACAAACTCAATTTTATTGACAATATACTCAGATCGTCATGAATTTATTTCACTTAGTTCAGTGAAGAACAGACTAGAGAAAATCAAACTGATTTTCGACCTGGACGTGGCTGTATAGACCAGATATTCACACTACGTCAGGTTCCAGAACACAGACACACATTCAGACGCCCCACAATCTTAGTATTTCTCGACCTTAAGGCGGCATTCGACTCTGTTGATCGTAAGGTTCTATGACAGTGTTTGTCACTGAAAGGAGTACCAAAGAAGTACATTAACCTTGTGAAGGCTCTCTACTCGAACACAACTGGTAGAGTGAGAGCATATGGTGAACTGTTATCAGAATTGATTACCTCAAGTGGTGTTCGTCAGGGTTGTTCACTCTCTCCATTCTTGTTTAACTTTATCGTAGACATGCTTTTAGAGATAACACTCTCCTCATCTAAATTTCCAGGGGTTGAACTTCTACCAGGAGATTCACTTGTTGACTTAGAATATGCCGATGACATAGTTCTATTTGGTGAAGACGCTGACAAAATACAGACCACTCTGAGCAACAATGCAAGCATGTTCGGGATGCGATTCTCTCCCTCGAAATGCAAAATGTTGCTTCAGGATTGGGTTGCATCGACACTAATGATAGGGAGTGAAGTGGTTGAGCGCGTCGACCGCTTCACTTATCTTGAAAGTCTCATCAGCCCTTGTGGTCTGGTGTGTGACGAAATCTCAGCACGGATACAGAAGGCTCGACTGGCTTTTACCAAATTGCGTCATTTATGGCGTGGGCAAGACATCCGTCTATCAACCAAAGGACGAGTTTACTGCGCAGCAGTTCGTTTCGTCCTACTTTATGGCAGTGAAACATGGCCGTTAAGAGTAGAGGATATTCGTAGGTTACTAGTATTTGATCATAGGTGTCATCGAAACATTGCTCGTATATCCTGGGACTATCGAGTAAGTAACGCAGTTGTTAGGAAACGAGTACTACTTAAGGATGGCAAAGCAATTGATGAAGTAGTAAAACTTCATCAGTTGAGATGGCTGGGACACGTGTTACGTATGCCCAACCACCGACTGCCCCGATGTGCGATGCTCAGTGGTATAGGAGTACGTTAGGAGAGAGCTAGGGGCGGCCAGATCAAATCATGGCACAAGTCATGAAGTCACTGATAAGTGGACTAAGACATGTTTGTAGGTGTAGACTACCTGGTTGGGGGCCGCGAGTTGATAGCAACCGATGGTTAGAGACCTTGATTGACATGGCTCAAAATCGTTTGCAATGTCGTTTTTTTCTCTTCAAATTTATTTTACTCGATTATACTCCTTGAATAACATCTTCAAACCCTAATGTTTCCGATTACTGCTTACACTCTTACTACCTCTATCACTACCGGATTTGAATCGACAATTGTATCTGTTTGCTAATGTGGTGTGGCAACTCGCACTGATGTACGTACGTACGAAGTTCTACGTTGTTACTGATTGACTGACTTAATTCAGTTGTACTAATGAAATTAATAAAGAACATTAACTAACCAAATGACAAATAAGATCACTATCTCAGATTAACGATTTTGCAATGACTTGAAAAAAATTCAATCTATAGAATTAATATAATAAAGTTCCTTCAAGATTTCTAATGGTGAAATGATCCAAGAGCTTCAGTATACGTTATATCATTTAACTGAACTCCTAGAAATTACATCATGATGAAAACAATATAGAAAAGAAAAAGAAAAAGAAAACAAACTTACCATATATAAGTACATTAAATATTTGTGTAGATTTACCAACTTCATTCTGTGCATGACAAATATATTCACCAGCATCACGTGTTTGTACAAGAGGTACTGTTATACGACTACCATCAGTAGAAATTTGAATATCTGGTCCACTAACTATTGGCATATTATTTCTTTCCCATTTAATTTGTGGTGGAGGATCAACACCATCCATTAATGTACAATCTAATGATCTAGTTTGATTAACAAACCAATGAACTTCAGGTTGTACATTGGATGTGTCAAATGTTGGAGGGACTATGAGATATAAGTTTGGAATAGTGAAATATAAATGAATATGAAACATATATATAAATTATAAGAGAATGATCAATTCAAGTCCTAAATGACAATGGGAAGATTCAAACAACCGATACAAAATCAATTTAAATGTCACCCCATTGCACAAGCTGGTGGCTATAAGGATTCAGTAGCTAAGTAGATAATGTGATGGCATTTGAAGCAAACAGTACTAGATATAATTCCCGCAGTGAACTTTAAGATGCAAGTAGATCCGGTCGACAAGTCCTGAATTCCACTGCTTGTCACCATTCATCTTTGATACAAATAATAGTAATGATGGTAGTGATAATAATAATAAGATCTGAAACAAGTACAATCCTTTTCTTATTTTCCACGACCCGATTGCCTAATAATCTTCATGGATATATCTCCTCCCACCCACTACATTATCAAAATGCTAATTCATCTGAATTAATTTATGTGTATTTGCACTGCGGGACAATTTATAGATCACCCACTCAGCACTTTTTTTCTCCTTTAATACATATAATTTTGCGCATCACATAATCTATGATCAAACGTATGATTTTCTTATCAATCATCTTATTATTTCTTTCACCTTATGTCTGTATTATTATCCTCACAGTGTTATTGGATATCTGACCTTATTCATTTGTGTATGCACAAATAATGTTAGATTCTGATCAAAATGAGGTTTTGGCGATTATAGTAATGTGGTGCGTGCTACTTATATTGACATAATTAGCATATAATGAGAGTCAGGAATGTAATGTCTGGCAGTAGAAGATTGGGAAGATCAAGAAGGGAAGAACGGGAATAGAAAGCAATTAGTATAGAAATGCAAGAACAATGAAGTCCGAGACAATTATTGAACATTTTGCAAATTAGGTATTATAATATTGTTTTTCTATTTTACCAAGTAACTCTGTAATGTTCTAACCTGTATTATCCTTCACTACAGTAACGTTAGTGATTGAATTCATGAATCGATCTAATCGTATGATACTATTGAAAGCCTGGTAGCACTGGACAGTCGCTTCGTTCCAGTATGGAACTCCTCAGCAGTACGCGTCCACGGTCTCCCACGCGCGATTCGGGACCGGAACCTTTGGTCTCTAGCACGAAACCTTCACCTTTACACCACTGAGCCGGTCGGCATCCAACAGCGCTAATATCTAACTTCCATCGATCCATAAATAGCTGCAGAACCATTTATTCATTGTCTGAAATAGATACCTGTCTCTAAACGACACGGATTGGACTCCACTAGTCAGTGCTTCTCACTAGAACTCCAGTAGATCATCTTGAAACCAGTCACTACTCAATGGTCTAGAGGTTAAGCACTCACACATGAGGCCGAATGTACTGGGTTCGAATTTCGCATGTAGGATTGTGGACGCGCCGTTCTGTGGAGTCCTATACTAGGACTAAGCGGACATCAAATGCTCCCATGTTTTCAACAGTGATTGATCTTAGATCGATCCATGAATTTATCTTCTGAAATCTCAACAATTATTTATTCGATTATTAAAAACAAAATCATCCTTAAAATTATCCAATAATTGTTTTTGACCTATGAAAGTAGAACATGGTGAAAATTCTTTTATCTTTGTTTTAGCAAACCGAAAATGTTTGAACCAATGAAAAAACAAAACACCGGTGGTGAATGTGAAAAACAATACCCATGTTCCTAACAATTAATCAAATATATACAAAGTATTACCAATTCGATGTTTACAGAAATCTTTTTTATCATCTATAATATTCATGTGTTTAATTCTAAAACTTCTGAGCAAAAGTTAGACTTACCACGAACTCGAACACTATATTCCATGATATCCCATCCAACTGCATTACTTGCATTGCATTGATATGAACCACTGTCACTTTTTAATGTACGGAAAATAGTAAGTGATTGACGGTCCTAAAATTAATGTTTTAAAAAAACATGTTGGAAATAAAAGGATGCAAAGAGATTAGGTGACTTCAAGTGTATATTCAAAAACAAAATAGTTCACGATGATAGACCATTCAGTAGTCACCATTCTAATGTTTGCCTAGTCTTCACCATTGATTGAATTTAATCGATTTAATCCCAATGTATTCAATCAATATAATTCAACATCATGTAGACTATGTTCTGATGGTAAATAGTTAAGGAGAGTTGGAACAAATCACTGGATTCAGATCTTTTGAGAGATCTGTTACTATGTGTAGGGCTTGCACCCTCAACTTGATCAACAAAATTATCATCAAATAACATTATGGTGGTGAAATTCAACTACAAGCTGTTACAAATCTTTACAAACTGTACCATTGTAGAAGATCACAATGGGAAGTTAAAAATCGCTTTATAAAATAAACACTTAAATTTAATAGTTGAGATCATGAGTTAATTGAAGCTAGATCACAACGAAAAACCTGGAACCGCTTGAAAGCCGTTTCATCCTACTGTGGGACTCCTGAGCAGTGCATATCCACAATCCCTCATAGTGGGGTTCAAACCCAGGATCTATCAGTCTCGCACGCAAACGCTTAACCTGTAGAACACTGAGCCAGCCGGCGTCCAACCGTGTTAATTTCTAACTTTAACCAATGCACGAAATTGAGCAACACATTCATCATTGTCTTCAGTGAATTGCTATCTCACAACAGACATGGCTGAACTCCACTGGTCACTGCTTCTCAATAGAATTCCAAGAAATACCTCTTGAAGCGAGTCACCAGTGAACATATGCTGATTAATATCAGAAGAGATTATGGGGATATTATAGTCAGTTGAAGCTAAACCACCATGGAAAGTGTTGGAGTAATAGATAACTATGATTAGTAAATAAAATTCTTTCTTCTGATTGTCTTCATCTATTTATATTTAGATCAGTTTATTTGGTTAATTTATAACATTATAATTGTATTACACAAATTATTTGTCATTATTTAATATGAGTAATTATTACCTGTGATATTACTGAATGTTTGGGTAAATTATCAATTTGTCTAGATAATTTAATAACACCAGAACTATCATCATATCTACTACCTGGACGTGGTTCACCAGTACGTGTAAAGTATAATTTTGGAGTAGGTGATCCAGTAGCTGGACAAGGTAATACAAGTTCATCACCTTCACGAACTGTATATTCTGTACGTACACGTCCACGATCAATACGAGCCGGAGCTATTAACAAAATAGAATTAAATTCATAGGAAATTTAGATGCTCACATTTTATTATAATTGTATAACACTAAATAGAAAAGAATGTACTCGTGAGTTTTAGCAACGCAAAATAGAATACTCAGGTAGAGATACTACAGTGGCTTATACATTTTCAGAGATACGAGAAGTAATAATATTGTCTTCTTTCTGTTCTCTCAGTGTAACTTCTTTGGGAAATACGTGTAGGTTTGCATACACAATTGGTGGTAACATGAAAGGGATACCTATAGATCTTCGATTGTGTTAAACAACATGTTGTTTTGGCTAAGATAATCAGTTTAGTTGTAGGATATGTTCTTGTTGATGAAGTTTTTAGTTTTATACTGATTAACTCTATCAAATCATCGCTTTTGACTGTATTAACTCTATTGGAATCTTCATTACATTATAATGCACATATTCATCTCTAATCCCTCTCGTATGTATGAGTATGTCAATATATGTAATAACATTGTAAGTAGCTAATGCGAATCTAACGAAATAAAGTGAATTCATATTATTCTATACCAATCTTCGTTCTTCCCCTCTTTAAAATAATCAAAGAAACTATGTGTATAAAAGTTTGCTTAGTTTTGAACAAAAATAAAACTCTACAGTTCAAGTTTATGGCCCCCAAACGCCTTGGTACGGCCGAGAGTGGGGAGAGTCCACTCTCCCTTGAGAAATGCTCTCATATGGTCACGTGTAATAGCCTATGTCAGGGAAGTCCTACTCACTGCCTTCTCGTGGTGGGTGTGTTGTTCATGAAATTGAGAGGACGAAAAACGGATGTCCGGCGCTCTAACTGGGTTGGTGGACATAGAGAGCCACCTAGGGGAGTTGGAAAACTCTGATTCCAAAACAATGGTGCACATGGGCTCCAGTATCCTGAAGGAACAAATGGCGTATGAACCAGTCGTTGGGACGTTGCTCCACTGCCTTGTGGATCGGACCTTTAGGTCAAAGGTTCCATGTATGGTCACCTAAGAAAACCACCTGCTTCATGTTTGGGCACCGGGCAGTATCACAGCCCTCACATATATCAAATGAGATCTGTGTGGCGCATATGTATTTGGTGCCTCCTTGTACCAATATCTATGTGTTAAAATAACTAAAGGAATTATAACTAAGCTAATAAACATTTAATTATGTAACATCTTAGTTAAAGTTGAATAGCTAGAAGTAGTCCATAGAAACTCATTTATTTTCTTGCATGTTGCCTCAAGATTTATGGGTAATTCGGCTATTTCAGCCCATAATGTTTAACACTACTATCAATGATAATATTTATTGATTAACTAGAACCATGATTGATCATTTACCGAAGTGAATCAATCAAATTGATCAATCAAAGGTTATTTCATTCGAAAATTAATAAAATTTACCTCCAACTGAAACATCTGTATTTATCTCTAATTGACCATAATTATTTTTTGCAACACATCTATAACGACCAGCATCTGTTGGTTGCATAGATATTATTTCTAACTGACGATCTTGATTAATTAATCGATATCTAAATACAAAAAGGGGAAAAGTAAAACAACAATCTTTTTTATGACAGTTAAAAATGGATGAACTAATATCTGCACAACCCTATACTGATAATTATCATGTGCTCACTAGTGACTAGCTTCAAGAATGATTTCCTGGAGTTCTAATGAGAAAGTATGACTAATAGAGACCAGTCGTGTCTGCTGTGATGTAGTTACTCACTCAGGACAATGGTGGAAGATCGCGCAATATCATGGATTAGTTGGAGTTAGACGTTATCACTGTTGGATGTCGGCCGGCTCCGTAGTCCACAGGTTAAGGGATCGTGGTTGCGCATTGTTGAGGGGCCCCATATTAAGACAGAACAGCCTTCCAGTTATTCCAGTTTTTTAATGGTGGTCTAACATTGATCTATATATGACATCAATTTAAACTTAATAATCTCTACAACCTTACACTAATAATACTCAATTCATTTAAAACTATCAAAGTCAACCTTGGTATTGATACATACAAATGGCAAATATGAAAATTTTATCTATTACCAACCTATATGAAAGTTGATCAAGTGGTATACCATCCTTGAACCATTCAATTTTCGGTCGAGGATTACCAGACACAAGACATTCAAGCAGAGCACTAGCTCCTACGGTACGTTCGACACTGTATTGCAGTTGACCATCGGGATCCAGTCTGGGCCCATCTATTTAAGCATTCAAAAAAAAAAATTATAATAATATATTTAAATACAAGTCTCGGTAAATAAGTTAGTTGCTATTTGGGCTCAGTAACTCAGTGGATAAATCTGCCATTTGAAGCTAAAACGAATGAATAGGCTTAAGTTAAAGTATGAATCTCAAAAATTAGGATGCAGGTACATACAATTGATGAGTACAAAATAGGACGAGGTGTACGTGATAGATTCTACTGTTAGCAGATATGGTGAGGAATTGATTAATGTAAGAGTGACGTATGAAAATAATTTTCTACAAAATCCTACGACATATAATCACATCTTGAGAAGTAGTAATTACTTGACTTAGGCTAAACAGAGTTTTGGCATTATATCTGATGTCAGTTCGTGATGAAAACACTAAATCCAATATCTAACTTTCATCATAATTCCAATTCCCCACACTGATTTATAACCCACAGTTGGTCCTAATACTTAGGTGGACACTCTCAAGATCAATTTAGCATCACTCAAAGGTCAACCATAAATTATAGTCTCATCAAGTTATATTATGCAAAAATAACTATACTTTAATACGTAATTTTGAAGTGTCTTGTAGCAACTAATTTATAGGTTTGAATCTAAGTTCACCATTTTCGATTTGAGCAACTAGTTAACATTATCAATTCTCTTACTCAATCTCGATTAAAATTTTAATCAAAAAGAATAACATACTTTAGTGAATAAATACAAAATAGTTGAGATCATGAGTCAATTGAAGCTAGACCACCATAGAAAACTTGAAAGCACTGAATGACCGTTTTGTCCAATTTTTGGACTCCTCAGTAGCGTGCATCTACGATCCTACCTCCCTTAAGATTCGAATTCAGTTGTTCCATGATGGTCTAACTTCAATTGACTCATGATTTTAACTATTAAAATGACTATATTCTCCACAAAACTCCTTCTGATGAATAAATATACAATAATACTTACATGTTATTTTAACATCGAATGTTTTAGAAACTTGACCATATTCACTTATAACATGACATGTATAACGACCATTATCATTTTCATCAACATTAATTAATCGTAAATGTACATTATCTTCACTAATTGTAAATTTTTTATCATTTATAGATTTTCCATCTTTTGTCCATGTAATTTTAGGTAATGGATGACCAGTTGCAACACAAAATAATGCTAAATTAGATCCAAGTGCTATATTATGTTCACCTTCTTGACTTGAAAATCGTATTAATGGTGGAGCTAATAATAAAAAGAAAATAAATTTGAATAGATTTATGAAATCGTTTATATGATCTAATTACATCTTATCTTGTCGATTATGGTAAACTAGCGATCAATGCCTGTGTTTATCTTGGTTAGGGACTCTATAGCAACATTCACTAACAGCTTCGTTATAAAGGAACAACTGTGTTGTAGTAAACGAACATTGAATTGTAAAATGTCAGCAACAGCAACAAATATACAAGTTAGTCCAAATTGCATAAAAATAGACTACTGATATACTTTAGTGACCTGAAATCTGATCCCAATTCGATCGTGTGATTAATTGTTATTGAAATAGACATAACGCCAATTCTCGTGTATAATTATCGACTCAACTCGCGTTGATGAATAACGGAATCAAATAAGCCAAATACGAGAATGAATGTTTGAATACGTATGCTTTGCACATCCATTAATCTGGACAGACAATCTGTTGAACCGGAAAGACAAAAACGCTGATCACTTATACTCGGAACGAGGGATCACCGCAATTCCTGCGATGCGAAAGTAAGAACACAAGACTGGTATAAGTGAAGACTAATTAGCCCCAAACACTATGACAACGACGAATCGAATATAGTCTAAGATATACTGGTTTACATATTGATTGTACAACCATTTTGATTAATAATTAGGATTAGATCACATACATAGTTACAATAAATCACTTACTGAGCATAGTACATGTCAGGTGAATGCAAGAATATCGTATATTATACAGAAGAAAATATCATACTGGAAAAACAACCAAATACTACACTGAATGATCCTCATGTTGAATCAAAACGGATGTCATATTGAATAAAACTCATAATGAGTAATTCAATCGAAAATTGACTTTTCTTTCCATCGTATCAAACAATAGTTAATCTACTGGGTACAACTCGGGTCCTAACACAATCAAAGGGACGAAGTAAAGAAAGCGAAGAGAAGAGGGAGAAGCGAAATGACGTACAAAGGAGATGTGTGAGCCAACTTGATTTAGTCAAGCGTTAATCGATATTTATACAAACATGTGTTGAGTAAGATAAGAAATGACCACATAAAAACAATCAGGGTTGATAAGCGAATAATTACCAAAGACAAAATGTGACTCAAGAAGGTTGAATTAATTAACCTATTCGGAAGTTAGAATAATCTATGTGGGCTTAGCATAGCAACCGACACTATAATATGGTTTATGTGCTCAACAAGTTCATTCATAGTGGAATTTTAAAATTAATTTGCTTGGTTTGGCCTTTTAAGGTAATCAGTGTTTTTATTGGTTAATATTTATTGCATTCTACATATTAACTTGCTACTTATTCAAATGAATAAAACACTGGATATAATTAGCAGACTCATAACTTATATCACTAAAAAATAACGTTTTGATCTAAGTATAAGCATTTTATTGAATTTCAGTAGTTGAGATCATGAGTCAATGGAATCTAGATCGCCATGGAAAACCTCGAAGCAGTGAACAGCCGTTTCGTCCTATTGTGGGACTCCTCAGCAGTGCTCATGCACGATCTTCCCCCGTGCGATTCAAACTTAGGACCTGTCAGTCTCGCGCGCGAACGTTTAACCTCTAGACCATTGAGTGATGTGAACAATTTTATTTCCTATTTATCGTAACTCATTTATCAATCAAACGTTAGAATATCTCAGTGATAACGTCTCAGACTATAAAGCTAGGCGATGAGGATTCAAAATCAACAGGTAGCATCACAGTGAGCCTAAGATTTCAGGTACGACCTATAAACGAGTTTCAACTAGTACGAAGCATTAGTTCAAGACTTCCTGTCAAATATCTTAAACAACTCAACATAACGTACATAATATTGAGTAGCTTAGACTAGTGGCTATATTATAAACTGATCGATATAATCCTATCACAGAGTCAAAGGATTAAAAAGAGATGATATTTTTCAGTGATCAGCCAACTGTATAGGTCTATGTTATCGGCTTTAAGTTATTCTCTTTCTATACAGATCAATGATACTACCTAGTTACTTGAACCAACTTAGTTAAAACCTCTAACCTACCGACTGATAGTCAATCGTTATATTTATTAAGCCATCGCTGCACATCAGCTGAATAATCAACCATCAAAAGATATCAAACAAGAAAAACAACACGAATATATTTCCAAACATACAATTTATTTAAATGGCGATATTCAATATGATCTGTTCAGTAAACAAGAACAGATAAATATTATCTGCTATTGTGAAACCAAATCATATAACAATAGGCTAAAGTTATTACAATTGAGTGATCACTGGGTGGCGATCAATGTCACGTGTATCAAGTCCTTATTAGTGCAGATCGAATACTATCGACCAAGTTACAATGTGGCCACTAGTCTAGGTGACTCGATATTGCTTGCACTATGTTGAGATAAAGTTATTTCTATGGTAAGATCTTACCTTACAGAAATAATGAAAATCTATCATATAGTCCAATAAGAACAGCTAAGTCACAATCTATGGGATTGTTTGAACTAAATGATTTGTTCCCAAATATCTAATGAAATTTTATATCATTCCTTGAAGACAACTGTGTAAAATGACTGGTCTTTCACGAACCATTATAAATATTTATCAGAAACACTTTTGATTAAGATCATACAACGATCGATGTTAAACCTGGAAGCAATGGACGACCATTTTGTCCTAATGTGGGACTTCTCAGCAGTTCGCATCCACAATTCCGCTCGCCTGATTCGAACCCAGAAATGTTTTTGCTTAATTTATAATTTATCAAACACCGTTATATCCATAGACTGGAATCAGCATCAAACAATCAACAGAAATGCAATAATGATTACCAGCCAAGGATCAATTAATGTGATTATCTCAGTATTACAAGAGTTTAGTCATGCCCTACTTAGCTTAATGGTAACATTTATAATTACGACATGATGTTAAGTACATTTATATCCGATGAGGTAAAAAGCATTGCTGATGAACATCAGCTGGAATTTATGTTCATGGATTCCTGTCAACTACCTCCAATCATCTAACATCAATTTCATCAATCATATCAAATATTATTCTTGGTATACAATCAAAAGTATAAAAATGTTCTAACAAATAAATTATACCTTCTAATAAACGTTTAACCTTACTTATTCTGAACATTGGAGTTGATTGGTTAATTTTGATGGAGCTTTGTTCTCTGAGCCGGATGGTTTATTCGTGGAGCATTCACCGTTCTTCTGAACGACATCATCGGCACAAACGTCAGGTAAAAGTGAAGTGTTCGAACTTCTCCATATGTGTTTCACAGCTTGTTCTGTACACATCGACGTTGATTGGTTCTTATTGACCTTAATTCTGTGCTGATGATGACGTTCATAAGAACGATGAAAGCTCCATGACCAAACCATCCAGCTCAGAGAACAAAACTCCATCAAAATCATCCGCCTGAGCTACAAATCTTCTCTACCATCTTGATTGGTTAACAAATAATTTTAAGCGAATGGCTTATTATCGACAGTTAACGACAGTTTACACTTAATCCTATGTAAAGTATTCTTTACCTATTAAAGCTTATAGAATCTGACTTGTTAACGAAATATGGATAATACGATATGACATAATGAATCAATCAGAAAACTCAATAGTCAGTTATACTGTAATGTGTGCGACATTTACTGGCATAGTATGTAGAATCAATGGAAAGTGAAATGCCTGAAAGTAGATGGGAGGATGAAATGAAGAGAACAGGAATGAAAACGGAGAGAAATTATAATAACAACAGAATTGAAAGAATCATGAAGTATGTATAGGACAACTGAAGGAAGATATGCAAATGATGTATTCAATGTATGGTTTTCATATTTTATAAATGCACTCTATAATTTTGCACTGAACAGTAAATTGGTTCCCTCTATCCCGTAGTTTTTCACTACAATACATTAAGTCACAAATCATCAAAAATACAGTATCACAAAAAACCTATCTGGGCAGCATCATTGATGAGCACGATGGATCTGATGCAGATGTGAAGGTGCGCATCGGCAAAGCGAGAGAAACATATTTACAACTAAAGAACATCTAGAACTCAAAACAACAGTCAACCAACACCAAGGTCAGAATTTTCAACACAAATGTCAAGACAGTTCTACTGTTTACTGGGGCGGAAACTTGGAGATCTACGAAAGCCATCATCCAGAAGATACAACTGTTTATTGATAGCTGTTCACGCATAATACTTCAAATTCGTTTAACAGACACTATCAGCAATCAATCTACTATAGGAGAGGACAAAGCAGATCCCAGTGGAGGAAGAAATCAGGGAGAAGCGTTAGAAGTGGATAGGACACACATTGAGGGAAGCACCGGACTGCGTCACATGTCAGGCCCTCACTTGAAATTCCCAGGGCCAAATGAGGAGTAGAGGAATACCAAAGAACACATTACGCTGACAAATGGAGACATACATGAGAAAAATGAACAACAACCGGATATAACTAAAAAGGAATTCCCAAGCGAGGGTGGGTTGGAGAATGCTGGTCGGTGGCCTATGCTCCATTGGGATTAACAGGCGTAAGTAAGTTCTAACCAATCTCCAAGTTATCTGAAACTATCTAGTCAAAACTTTACAAGCAAAGATAGATAGTGACTAGCAACGGAATCAAGGATGCATGTTTCATCCTATTTGAGATTTGTCAGCTGGATGTACCTTCATCTCAGAGTTGATGTTCACTCTGTCATTATGATACCTGCAAACTGATTATTAAACGAATCAAATTATCTATGTTGACTAAGCGATTTGATAAGAAACATAACCATCCCAATACTCTCTAAATTTATTAACATTTTAGATAATATCAGTTGATGTTAATAAAAATTAACTTCAAATTGGATAATTTACATAAGTCTTTGATTCATTTTATGCTGTATCCTTAATGTCAATCATAAATAACTTATGCAAATATCCACTGTACATTCATTTGTATTGTCTGTTTCAATTAATTATGGAATGCAGGTACATCCATGTGACAAGTCTTAAATAGGATGAAACGCACATCCTGGATCCCACTACTAGCCACCATTCATTTTGTTTATCCACTTGATGTTTATAGACAATGGATAAATCAGACAAGTAAATAATTTTGATAGTTGATTTGGACAAAACGATGAGAACGATTGAAATTAAGTTAGATTACTGGGTCTGATTCTCTAAATAATTTGATAATACTAATATTCATAAAAAACAATGATATTTCAGATTATCTTCATTGTAAAACACATTAACTGAAGGTTACAAATATCACCTTCCAAATCTTACATTCATTGTAGGTGTCACTGCCAAGGTTATACCATAAAGAACTTTGAGCGCTTTGAGAATATACACCTACGTACTAGGGATAAATAAGGATCTTAAACCAATGTAAAGGATAAGGATTGTGGTTTGCAGTTGATAGTTAAGAATAGGGATTACATTTAGTGTTTTCATCAGGAACTAACATCAGCTAAATTGTCAAAACGGTGTTTAATTAAATGGATAAATGAATTTTGCGCCGAAATCCAAGACCTGTTATTGTAAATCCGATTGGTTACTTTATAAATTATAGTACTTTTGTGGAAAAATTGTATTTTTGATAGTTCGTAACTTAATATAAGATACTTCTTCAGAGTAAATAAATAAGTAGCCGGGATTAAATCCATACGAGTTGAAGTTGTAGTACAAAGATAAAAATGTCATTCATTAAAAATGTCGATCATAAACTAATAAAGAATCTTGAGTATAATATGAACTTCCTTAGTTTATCAACACCGGTTTAACACAAGTTTTTTTGATTGAGATCATGAACCGATTGATGTTAGACTACCATTGAAAGCCTAGAAGCACTGGATGACCGTTTCGTCCTATTTTGGGACTCCTCAACAGTGCGTATCCAGTAGAGCTAATCCGTGTTGGCTAGAAACAGGTATCTACCTCAGCATAATGGAAGATAGTCGCTCAGTTTTGTGGATTGATTGAGGTTAAACATTAACATCATTGGATACTGACTCAGTAGTCTAGTAGTTTAAGCGTTCACGTGCGAGACTGTAAGCCCTGGCTTTAAATCCCGCAAGCAGAATCGTGGATGCGCATTGTTGAGAAATTTCAAAATAGAACAAAATGACCATCCAGTGTTTCCAGGTTTTCATTGGTGGTCTAACATTAATCAGTTCATGATCTCAATCAAAAAAAACTTAATAATCTCCACAACCCCTATACTGATAAAACAATTTCATCAATATTCACAACGATAAACCGAGAGAGAAACAATTTACGAAGGAAAAAGAAACAAATTCGATTAACATCATCATAGATGTACAAAATTTCAATAAAATCAATAATCCATTTACAGTTTCCATATCTATCTATCTATTTAACTATTTATCTATCTATATCAAAACCATCCACCAAAACCAAAATTATTCATTACTGTAAATGGAAATTCTAATAAACCATATGAAAGTTTATCAATTTTTAAATGTTGATCAACAACACCATAATCATGATGATCATTATCATGATCATCATATTCTTCTGCTTCAATAATTTCATCTTCATCTGTTTTCTTTTTACCATTGATTATTGATGTATATTTATTATGACTTATCATAATTGATGTACCATAATGATGATTTTGATTTGGTTTCATTTTATGATCAATTATTGATTTTTCTTGTTCATATTTTTTTGTATCTTTTTGTAATTTATCAATAATTTTTCTATTTAATGATTTACTAGATAATTTTTGTTGATATGGATTATAAAAATGAGTTTCTTTGAAATTTTTTTCATTTTTTTCTTTTAAAAGATCATCTAAATTCATATTAGATTCAATATCGACATTATTATCATTATCTTTATGCCAATGAACATATTTAATAGAGAAAGTAATATACATATGATACATTATATGAATTAAGTAGAGTATGATATATATACGAATAAGCATTGTGTTATGATATTCACAATAAGGAACATACTGATTTCTACTGATTAAGGGAAGTTAATATATATATATATATATATATATGGGATATAAGACAGATTGATTGATATCACTGGTATGTCAATCAGTTTTATTGATTCATAGTCATCTTATCAATCGATAATTCAGAATAAGTTTTTGCACTTTATCAATTAATTATTCAATATTTATTGATTTATTTGAACTTATTGATTATATATATATGGCTATTAAGATTTAGTAGAGTTTAAAGTGAATGGTACTCAGTTCGAGTGTAAAAGAAATACAATTACATCCAGCTGATAAGTTTTAAATAAAAAGAAACGTATGTTTTGAATGTATGTAAATAGTTTTGTAAAGTAATTTTAACAGTTGAGATCATGAATCAATTGAAGCTAGACCACCATGGACAACCTGGAACTACTGGACGGCCGTTTCGTCCCATTGTAGGGCTCCTCAGAAGTGCGCATCCACGACCTCGCCTCGTGAGATTTGAACCTAAGACCTGTTGGTCTCGCGGGCGAACGTTTAACCTTTAGACCACTGAGCTGGCCGGTATCCAACGGTGTTAATGTCTAGGCTCAACTAATCCACAAAATTGAGCGACACATCCACCATTGTCATCAGTGAGTTACTATCTCACAACTGATTCGGATGAACTCCACTGGTCACTGCTTCTCACTAGAACTCCAGGATATACCTCTTGAAACCAGTTACTAGTGAGCATATGTTGACTAGTATGATAGGGGGTTTTGTGGAGATTGTAGTAATTTCAATAGTTGAGATCATGAGTCAATTGTAAAGGTTGAGACTAGAATTTATGAATGAATTAGAATCAGATTTATAATAACATGTCTTGGATTTTGACATCAAATTCATTTATCCATTTGGATAAAATAGAGTTTTGGTATTATAGATGATATCAGTTTGTGATGAACACTTGATATCTAATTCATAACTATAATCAGCAACTGTAAATTACAATTCTTATACTTCACATAGGTTTAAAACTGCTATTTAGCCATAGTCAGTAGGTGAACATTCTCAAGGTCATTTTGATGTCACTCAAAGATCGTTCATAAATTACAGTTTCAATTTGTAAAGTGTTTATTAATTTAATCTAGTTAAATCTCGTTTTTAAAAACCTAAGATGACATGGCTCAGAATCGATCACGATGGCGTCGGTGTATACACTCTCTGTCTTCCCTCGAATCGTAAGATTAAAATCATTTCATATCTTTCTTTCTACGAACTAATTCTTTCTTCCTGCAATCTTACATTTATATATTACTATCACTGAATTAACTAGTTCTATGAATTCGGTGTTTATCTTGTTGTGCTACTGAGGTTTGGCAACTTGAACCGATGTATATATGTCCCTGCTAAAATACAACATTTCTCAACTAAAAACATTGTATATATTCACAATAGCAAGATACCATTCATAACTGAATGTCCACTCTTTCAAAAACAGTGAGCATAGCCAAATAATGTGAAATATTTGAAAAATTCACATCTTTTGTAATTTGGAACAACATAGACATAAGCGAACAATATTGTTTTCGATTAGATCCTTGTATTGTCGGTTATTATGTTAAGCCCATATACCTTATTCTAAGTTTCGGACAGCCCATTCTGTTCATTATGCTTGAGACACATATTCTGATCTTGTTATTTATTCGCTTATCAATCTTGACTGTTTTTATATGAGCACGTAGGTGTGTGTACATTTCTTATCCCATTACTTATCACATGTCTGTAGCCTACTTTTGTGGGACTATAAATATTATTTAACGATTGACTAAATGGAGTTGGCTTATCCGCCTTCTCCACCGTGCGTCGTTTCACTTCTATCTACTACATTCGCCTCATATACAAAATTGTTAGGTAGGCAGAGGAATATACCAACAATTATCGTGTTAAGTCGAATAGTGTCCTTGGACGCTAAATGTACATTCCCTATTGGTCGATATTTACTTCACTTGTTAAATATTGTGAAAATGTTGTTTTCTGTTTTTATGGTACGATGTGGTCTGCTTGATTAGTATATAAACAGAGTATGTTTGAAATATAATGATTCATATCTCAGAGGCTGTGACTTGCGTTCTGGACTCAACTGGCTGGGATAGACAGCGGAGCAGGGCCAATCGGGACTATAAGTCGTTCATTCCGTGTTTACGTGTCACTGTAATCGATCGATAAGACGCTGCTTATCAAAACCTGCAGTCTCACTCGTTACAACAAAAATTATGTGTAATCACGAGTTCATTCTTATTATTCGACTTATTTAATTCCGTTATTGAATAACGCGATTCAAGTCGACGATTATATACGAGGATAGGCGATAACAAAAATCCATACGATCTAATTGGAGTCAGATCCACGAGCCCCTAAATCCTCATCAGACTTTAATATGCAGTAATATTTATATGCATATACAGAATTATAAAACCAATCAAGTGAATGATAACAGTCAAATAGATTATATGTATAAACATAATAAGTACAAATTGGTAGTGTGATGATAGGTGTACTAGTTGTGATGAGCAATAATAAAGGTTTGAATCAATGGTACATAATGGGAAATAAATCAATGATTAAAAAGTTATGAGATTACGTAATAAGAAGTGAGGTTTCGATCTCTTCTCTTTTACACATAGCAGAAGCTATAGGAATTCGAGGTTAACAATTCAAGTCTTTATGTTCATAAGAAATTTGTAACATCCTTATCTCTCCCTTGGTCTTTTCTTCGTACATCTCACCCTTTTTCTTTTCTCAAATATACGCTTCACGGTCCAATTATATTAAAGTTTGATGTGGATCTAATCGAAAACAATATTGTTAGCTTATATATGTCTTTATACATTTTTTGATAGGGTTTTGTTCTCTGAACTGGATGGTTTGGCCGTGGAGCTTTCATCGTTCTTCTAAACGATATCATCAGCACAAACTTCAGGTAGAAGACAGAAAGAAAAGTCAAAAGTCGATTGATTTACTCATCATGATTTTTGTTCGACTAGGGTCATCGTTGTCATCATGTTTTGAGGATTAATAAATCTTTACTTATACCAGTCTTTACGTTCTTACTTTCACGTTATGGAAATTACAGAGGTCCGTCATTTCAAGTATAAGTGATGTGTTTCCGACACAACAATTAACAACGACCACATATAACAATTAACGTTCAATCCACAAGACATATCTATCATAAAATAATGATTCAATAATTCAAGCATATTGTTTAAACACTGAATGTATAATGATCATTTTTCTTTCTCCTTGAATTACCTAGACTTCAATAGTTGCAATCATGAGTCGATTGATGCTAGACCACCATGGAAAACCTGGATGCACTGGACGGCCATCCCGTCCTAGTATGAGACTCCTCAATAGTGCACATCCACGAAAACTATTTTTAGATTTTTAATATATATGACGTTAGGGTGAATATCTTATTTCAAAGTGCATAATATAAACGCACTTTAATAAGAAAGACTTTGAATATCTAAATCTATTTGATTTTCATTTATAAATTTATTCAATAAATCAAAATGACCCATAAATATCGATTAGATTGTGATATGTGAACATGTACCTTCCTAAATGGTTACAGAAACATATAGAATCAATTGATTTAATAAGAGTAAAAGATAAACATCTATCATCTTCTATTAACAAACGCATAATTATTAAAATAGATCATAAGATTGATCTTAACTCGGCTTTTATAATGTTGTATAAAAGTGTAAAAGGGAGTATACTAAGGTTTATTGAAGCTTTAACCATACGAAAATTCAAACTCCCATGCTAGATTCAAGATCAGTTCGCTCTCACCTTAAACCTACCCTTATTATCTGGATGACATTAAGTGGACGGCAATTATGGTTCCCTACCACCCATTTATTAGAAATTGTAGGGTGTGAAAAAAATGGAGGGATCGGTAATTGATGTACTTGTTTTGCATGTGTGTGCTCAGGTGGTAATGAACAAACATTTTGTCACCTTTAATAATTTTGTAATTGGTCGTAAGCTGTTTTCGTCTTTGTAATCTGATTAGTTGAAATCGAAATAGCATCAAGTGCTTTGATTGGATGTCAGAATTTTGTTGAAGGGGTGGAGAAAAATTCCTAAAAAATAATAAATAAATTGCCAGCCACTTAATGATATTCCTCTTACCCCATTTCCAGTCTAGTTGACCTTTTATTTTCATATATAAATGTTCTTAACAAGTGTCGTATATGTGATTAGGTTGTTCGAAATGTATTGCACTAATATATCATCACATAGTTCTGATAATCTTCGTCTTCGCATTGCATTATCGAAATTTATCAAAGGGACTAATTACTTTATATTATTTCTTATTGAATTCCTTCATTAATTGCATTTTTGGGGGGTGTTATTTCGTACTACTTCATACAGTAATTTGGGTTGTTTCAGTGGTTAATATATATATATATATATATATATATATATATATATATATATATATATATATATATATATATATATATATATATATTAGCATTGCTCAAAAAGTACATGACTGTACAATTACCTTATTGTTTCCATGTTGTACTCCCGCCCTCTATATGACCACTTGATAAATCAAGAACATGATGAAATTGTATGTTACTAATTTTATTGAGTAAATAAAGTGTTCTTAAGTGGTAATCAAATTACAGACCTTAATTTCATGGACAATTTTAATGAGGTCAGTTTGTATGTTTACTAAGAGACTAAAAGAATCAAAATTTTCATCGGTTAACAATTAAACAAACAGATGACATCAAAGTCACAATAATCAACATGACAAGTGTTTTAGTAAATTTCAATTGTTAGTTTGTCTATTTGTTTTAATGACAAATAAATGTGGAATCCAAGTTTCAGCATTTGAAAAACTGGGTTGCTGCTTTATATTGTCCATACAGAAACTTACCGAAATATACTGATCTCGTTAATGAACTCAAATAATATACTCGTGGTAATTTTTATGCAACCGTTCATTATCCTCGAATGTACACATTATTGTTCCCCCACTTAATTTAATCCACGAGTTATGACTTTTGTTGTCATACATATGTTAAATATTTCGAGAAATTCGTTGTGAGCCAAGTCACAGGCATTTTTAAGCAGAAATCGATAAACAGAACTACGTCTTCAGCTCTCCTAGGTTACTGCTGATCTAAAGCCCGGATAAAGTAGCTTGCATGCAGCTAAACGATTTCGTTTTCACATATGATCTGGCTCAACTATACAATACAAACCAACAAATTAAGTTGAAGACATCCAATGTAGCAGCAAACTCGTCAGGATTGGGCCTTAGCATGCACAAGGGAAAAGTAAGATCCCTAAAAGTAAACGAACTGAGCACCAACCAAATCACACTTGATGGTGAAACTCTGGAAGAAGTGGACACCTCCATGCACCTTGTCAGCATCATGCATAAACACCGAGGATCTGATACAGATGTGAAGCCGTGAATCAAGAGAGTAAAGGCATGATTCCTACAGTTGAAAGATATCTGAAACTCGAAACAACTATCGGCAACCCAACACCAATGTCGGAATTGTCAACTATGACGTTAACAGTTACTTTTTGTCGAGTTGAAACATGAAGAACTACTACAATCATCATCATCACCATCAAAAATGTACAGGTAACTATAAACAGTTGTCTACACAGGATGCTTCAGATCCCTTGTTCATTGGTCAAGCACCATCGACAATAACCTAGTGTGGAAGAGAACAAACTAGGTTCCATATGAGGAGGTGATTAGGGAGAGACTATGAAGTTGGTGCATATGACATACATTACAGAAATCACCAAGCTGCATCAAGAGGTAAGCGCTTACTATCTGGAGTTGTGAAAGTAAACGGAAAAGAGAAAGGTCAGAAAACGCATTCCGTCGGGAATCGGAGGAAGATATCAGAGGAATGAATAGCACTAGGAAACGACAGGTATAGAGAGCCCAGGATAGAGTTGGTTGGAGCATTCTGGTGGGTGGTCTATTCTCACACGAGAGACCACCTACGTCAAAGTAAATCTAGATGTGTCTACCAAGTCTGCCTATAGAAAAGTTTGAACCTTTAATTTTCAACTGATATCATTTCGTTAGTACTACATTAATTTATTTAGAGAATTTATACCTACGTCAAAGAGGATTTATCACTCACATATATATGGATAACTGTAAATTCATTTCATGAAAAATACCAGAAGTTACGATCTTCGAAATATGTCACATTTCATAAAAGATACATTATCATCACTAACTTACACATCACTTGCACCAACCATTGACGTTTGGCCAAACCATATTCATTAGTTACTACACAACGATAATTTCCAGCATCTGAGTTTTGTACATCGGTTAGATAAAGCTGCGCAAAACAATGAACAAAAACTATTGCATACATTCTAACAATTTAAATGAATAGTTTCGTATGGTTTCAAATCTATGACCGCAACTGTTAATATTCCTAATATGGTAACAATGTGATAATATCAATAGTTGAAATTATGAGTCAATTGAAGCTAGACCACGATGGAAAACCTGGAGGCACTGGACGGCCGTTTCGTGCGGGATCGTGGATGCGTACTGCTGAGGAGTCCCATACTAAGACGAGATGGCCGTTCAGTGCTTCCAGGTTTTCCATTGTGGTCTAGCTTCAATTGACTCATGATTTCAATCAGCGAAATTTCTAACACCTTCACAAAATTCTTTCTGATAATGTGATAATAGCCTGTGAAATTATTGATTTAGTTCAAGTCACATATACAAACATATAGGCTAACTTCTAAGAATGTTTAATAAGAATGGAGAATCTAGTTAATCATCTTCAAATTTTAATACAATTAAAGGGATGCAAATAATACTGTTTCACTTGTAAAAGTAAATAAATCAATCATTAGTATCATCTCAAACTTAAAATCAACTAAGTGACTACTGAAAAAAATCTTGTGAGTAGTATACAACTGTTTGGGAATTCTCAAAAGTTCATATATATCACCCTATACTATACTGAATTCAGAATAATCAGTCCTGCAAATGAAAAAGATAGGAACAATTTGTCATTGTCTACTCATATTGTACTTCTTAGTCATTTTATATTTTCAGAGTTTTTTATTAATGTATTTACATACAGCTGATGAGTCCCCAATAGTAGAAAACGTACAGATTGGAGTCCGATGTTAGCCATTTATCCCAAATTAATTAGGGTTAATATTAACTTGCTTATTTACTTTATTCCTGAAATATTTATAAAGATCTAAATGTAATCACATAAACAAATAGGAAAGCATAATTGCACTTAAATCAATGTGAATAATAAGCAAAGATGGATAGTGGTTAGCATTGCAATCCAGGACTCGTTAGTTGAATGTACCTGCATCCCAGATTTGATGTTCACTCCGCGACTCGAACCCAGTACCGTCTACTTCGAACGCGTTATCCACTTAGATACTGAGTCCTGATAGCCACTTGCTTGTGCGATGGGGTGAAGCTTAAATTCACTTAGTGTTGTTTTACTTGTGTCTTCCCATTGTTATTCAGGACTATAATTGATCAGTCTTATGTTGGCATATTTGCATATGTGAATAATAGTTCCAATTTGTTTGGATTTATGTACCAAATGACTGAAGCATTCAAATTTAGTGAGATGGAAATATCAAAGATTTTATTGACTATTCCATTATTCTACCATCATAGTCATGTATAGTTGACTTAGCTGATAGAATAGAATGACATGTTGTGTATATTAGATTCTTGTCTTGGTTCTTCTCCTTCTTCTTCACAAACAGGTTCAGTATTTATCCCACGCTACACATTATGAGATAAGTAGGAATTATCCTATCATTATAAGTATATCGTTAGTATTTAGAATAACCTTTCTATGGATAGGATAGGATAGGTATGAATTGAGAATATAACGAAAATTCATCACTTATAGAAGATTTGGCGAGACTATAATTTATGGACGAATCAATCAGGTATAGGATGAACAGGTCTCGGATTTCGGCACGAAATTCACTCATCCATTCGGATAAATAGAGTTTTTACATTATAGCTGATGTCCGTTCATGATGAAAACACTAAATCTAATTCCTAACCTTAATGATCAACCGTAAATCATATTTCTAATTCCACACACAGGTTTATAACCCTCATTTGATCGTACTTATTTGGTGGGCAATCCCAAGGTTACTTTAGTGTCACTCAAAGGTCGTCCATAAATTATAGTCTCACCGAAGATTTAATTATTCTTATAATTTTCTTACTTGTGTATCGCCAACGGAAATATTAACATTTGGAAATGTATCAAAGGTAATTATTTCTCCATCTTTAAACCACTCCACTTGAGCTCTTGGTGATGCTTCCCAGTCACATATTAATCGTGTACTAGAGTTTTGTAATACATGTCTTGGATTTTTTCCCTCGGGTCCAATAATTACTGGGGGATCTTATTAAATAAAATTGGCATAATAATATAAGAAACATACAAATATAAGGTTCTTCTTAAATTTCTAGTTAGTAAGAAATTGTGAAAAAGAAAACTATCTTTCATAGTAACTTATTACTGAATTGTTTTCTCTGGTTAGCGTTTTTTCTAGCGAGTTAGTTTTCTACGGGATGGGGTCGCTAACCACATGCTCAACCCTGCTCCTTTATCCAGGCTTCGGGCTGGCGTTATTCCCAGAGGGGCTTCAAGTAAGAATAATTTCTTTAATAAAGATATATCTTTTATATCGTAGTAAAGATTACATTACGAGTAACGTCTGAGACCTATTAATGGACTAATATTATCTATACATTCTTATGGTATAATTATTCAACAATTAGATTATGTATATTTATATTCCTCTTATTATAAGCTTTATTTTGATCTGTATATTATTATTGTACGATTTACTGTTGTGAAGTTATACTCAGCTTATTGATTACTGTCTCCCACGTTCATATACACATTTTAGCTTTACTGTGTATGAATGTTATTTCCTGTTTTATGGTGCGTTGCGATCTGTTTGGTTGATTCGCATAGTGGAGGCTGTTGTTGGGATTCTGGACTCAGCTAGATGGGCTAGGCGAGTAACGGATCAATAGGACGCTAGGTTAATCAGACCGGACGGAAGTCATTGGTTTAGTACAGTATAAGAGCGAATAAGTCGTATTTTGATTAGCGAATAGATTACGTGATAACTAGCGAGCCATAAAGTCACAACAATATCTAAATAATCTAAAACATCAAATAGGTCAAAAGTAATACAATGGATTAAAGTGTGATTATTTTGGTTACAAGAACTGAGAATTATTCGTTTAAAAATCCTCGTCATATTAAAAGACTAATATTTGAACGAAGAATATTCTTTTTGATAACTTCTCTTCAAGTTCTACAATTATCTCATATCCAAATGAATAATCCGAAAAAAATGGTCAGGTTAAAGGCAAAGTACATCGTTTAGAGTTAAAGCATGTGAATTTAGGATTGTGATAAACAAAATACAATAAAATTGTTAATGTTAATATGACTCATATAGAATGTTAACTTGAATCTGCGTATATGTGAAGTGAAATTTTATGATCCATGATCCGAATAAATATGGGTCAAATAGGATGAGCGAGAGAAACAATAGTGCAATTACAATTCGATCAAATAAGTAAGACGTAATACGGAGGGATGAATGCGGAGTGAATGAATTATGAGGTTTAAGACTGCAATTGATCAGTCTGTTATTGGCATATGTGCATACTGTGCATATGCCTCGATATTATCTTAATTCACAAGCTATTTGTAAGCAATGATTGATAGTGGCTAGCAATGGAATTCAGGATGCGCGTTTCGTCCTATTTGGGACTCGTCAGCTGGATGTACCTGCATCTCAGAGTTGATGTTCACTCTGGGACTCGAACCCACTACCATTTGCTTCAAACGCCACTCAGCTACTGAGTCCTGATAGCCACTTGCTTGTGCAATGGGGTGAATTTGAATTCACTTGGTATTGTTTGGCTTGTATCTTCCGATCGATAATAATAATAATAATAATAATAATAATAATAATATAAAGATTTATGAATGAAGGTAAGAGAGACAGGGAGAACGGCTGGCTTAGAAAGTTTATAATTAAATATGATATAACGATTTATCTTGTCTAGATTTATAGTTTTGAAGAAATAGAGAGAAATAAAATCTGTAACTGAAATATTTACTTACATACTAAAGTTGGATCAAATATTCGTTTAATTTCACCAGCTTTATTTTTACCAATACAAATATAACGTGTTATTACACCATAGTCGACATTTGGTAAAATTAATTGTCTACCATTTAAACGTTGTTGTATATTACGATCACCTGGACCACTAGTTGGTAGTTCCTTAATATGTTAAAAAGAAAAATCAAGAAAAAAAACATTTGAGTAGAAACGTGGATAACTACAGTTTCAAAAACTAATATAACTAAACAGAAGCCTTAGATGGTGGTTGGAGGTAGTCGACAGGAAATCCTGGACCCAGGTTTTGTGCTGCTTGGCACTTGTCAGTAAAGTGTACCTGTGATCTTGAGGGAACTGGTGCTCCCTGACGGATTCGAGCCCAAGTCATCCAGCTTCACAGTCAGCGAAGTTACCACTGAGCTATCCGGGCCACGACCAACCACCACCCAGTGATCAATCAATTATGATTATATCTCAGTCCTACAAGAGGTTGGTCGCTGCCCGAATAGTTCAATGGTAACGTCTCTGAATGTGAAACTCGGTGACACGAGATAAAATCCGTCAGGGAGCACCAGTCCCCTCAAGATTACAGGTACACCTTTCTGACGAGTACCAGGTAGCACGAAACCCGGGTAGAGGGTTCATTTAGTAATGATAACTGCTTAGAATAATTTCCAATGTAATAGGTTACTCAACATAAGATTGTTCTCATTTTCAGTGTGATTTTTTATTCAATATGATAACCTTTTTATTAAATTAACATAAATCATGTGTTAGTATGATATGCACCATGCGATTTTGTTGTAATCCTGGCCATTTTATATGAATTATTATCGGAAAGCGGTTTTCTGGATATTATAGTAATTTAATAGTTGAATTCATGAATCAATCCAATCTAAACCACCATGGTAAACCTGGAACCACTGAACGGCCTTTTCGTCCTAGTTTGGGATTTCTCTGCAGTGCGCATCCACGATCTCGCATCGCGGGATTCGAAGTTGGGACTTATCAGTTGAAGTTAGACATTAAAACCGTTAGATGCCGGCTGACCCAACGGTCTAGTGGTTGAGTGTTCGCACGCGAGACTGGTCGGTACTGGGTTAGAGTCTCGCGGGTGGGATTATGGATGCACACTGTTGAGGAGTCTCATAATAGGACGAAATGGTCGTCCAGTGCCTCCAGGTTTTTCATTGTGATCTAGTTTTATTTGAATCATGAGGTCAAACACTTTTCTAATTAATAATCAGTAGGTGTACAAAACTATATAATTGAGTGTAGTTCTTGGCTAGGGTTGTTTTGCTTTATTTAAATGAACAAATTTTCACTTTGGTGATTCACCAGTTCAAACCTCATTTTTGTGTTCAGAAAAAGTATAACCATCCTCTCATTTCACCATAAACTTAAAGCCCTCTTTTTTATTCTGCAGCCACGTGTTCGTAGCCTCTTTATTCTCTTTGTTAGGTGCATAGTCATCTTACATACCTCTCCCCTACATGTTATTTCTACGCTTAATATCCTTTGTCTAGTTACGTAAGCTAATACTATCACTGTTATTAGTCAGTAGTTTTCTTCTCATTTAATAGTAATATCTTGAAAATTAAAGTACATCTTGATGTTCAGTACTTTTTGTTTATTAGCTCATTGCAACTTGTATCTTTTGTAATCAGAAAAAAAAAGTAACTTACATATTCCCAACGAATTTCAGGTTCTGGATGTCCAGTAACATTACACCATAAATGATTTGATTTACCTCTCTCTAATATTGGTGATTCATGATCTAAACCATCAAGAAATCTTGGAGAAGCTAAAAATAAGTTAATGAAAAAGATTTGTGATAATTTATTTGTTAAATGATATCTCTTTTTCTTCATCATCTCTTTCCTTACTAGTAAAGAGAGCTTTAAGTACTAAACTTATATACACTTTTGTTCAAGTTCTGTTGAAATGATCTTGGAGTGTTATATCTAAACCTATTCATGACTCACTTATTTGCTTATGCCTGTTACCCCTCATGGAGGAGCATAGGCTACCTAACAGGATTTATCATTCAACTCACGATTAGACGCTGCAAATCTAGACGAATAAATGAATCTGTTTCATTTAAGGATCGATTTCTCCCTTAAAAAAGTGTGTTTAGGATATTTGCTTTATAAAGAGCAGTTTCTCGTTGTGAACACAGTTTTACCGTAGTTAGTAATGTAGTGAACAAGAATATAAGTGGGGACAACCGAATGTATTTGAATACGGAATTACAGAAGATCTCACGAAAATCTGAGAACTATATAGTAAATAGTTAATTTGCAAAATATCAATCCATTGTCTCAAACGTGACAGTTTTTCTTTTTGCAAATATCAGTCCATCGTCTCAGATTTCATTGTTCACGCATTTTCATACCGATTGCTGTTCGTTCCTGTTCTTTCTCTCTCGATTTTCCATTGAAATACATTATATGCCTGACCGTCACTATATACTACATATGCGGATATAAGTAGTTCACACCATAGTAGGATAGATTTCTTTTCAGATATACAAAGGTTAACATTTTATTCTTTGTAAAATAATGTGTAAATTAAATGAACTTTGTTTTTTTTCCTTCAGAGATTCATTAACTAGATTATTCATGATAAGCATTTGGGAATAATATATAGTTAGTTCTAGCGTAATGACTACTAGAGTAAGAATAAATTAGAAACAGTGAAGAAGGTTTGTAGCTTATGTGAATGATTTTGATGGTGATTTGTTCTCTGAACTGGATGGTTTAATCGTGGAGCTTTCATCGTTCTTCTGAACGACATCCTCTGCACAGACTTTAGATAAAAGTGAAGCGTTCGAATTTCTCCATATATGGTTCACAGCTTGTTCTGTACACCTCGATGTTGATTGGTTCTTGTTCAAAAGAACAATAAAAGCCCCAAAACCAAACCATCCAGCTCAGAGAACAAAACGTCATCAAAATAGTTTAGAAACAAATCTTTTAGCATTATCCTACCTAGTTGTCAAAAGATTTGAGAAAGTTAGTCAGTAGTTCAATTCCTTGAACACTAGTTATTGAATCACTGGAATTCTCATTCCAAGTCAATTAAAAGTTGAATAAGGTCATTTCAAGTAAATAAGAATCAGGAGGTCAATTGTAGCCTAATCTTTGAACATAAAAACATGCTCAGCTTTTCATTCTAGCGTATTCTTAACCCTTTTTCGTCCTTACTCAACAATCTATTCTTATTGGCCACTTAATTATGTGATATATGGTAGTAAAAGTAAAGTATGATTAATTGTTGAATATGGACAAACAACCACAGCTTACGAACTATTAAATATGTGATTTCTTTACTCATCATTGATTTCTACTCTGGACTAACTGTGTATGACTACTTTTAACTGTACCGAATGAAGTAACCTGTAGTGTTAATCTAGTTCTTTATTTTAGGTCACGAATCCTGATTCTGATGTAACGTGATTGGTCTTATTAACGTATTAAAGCATTATCGTGATACATGTAGCAGGAGAAAATATTGTAAACCATCCGTTATATCATTATGTCTTCATATTTATTAATTGCGTAATTGTCTCTTTTTCTGTTGGGAAGATTCCGAAAATTCTTCCGAAAAAGCCAAGAAAGATTCTATAAATTCTGACAAACCCTTTATCCAATCAACATCCAATAGAAGTTTTGCTGGAAACATCTAGAAAGTGAAAAGTCACATGCTACATTCCTGACTGGATGATTATCTATACAGCTACTATAATTAGTAGCGTCCCTGAATTTTCCAGAAGCTTAAGGCCATCTAAAATGCTATAAATACCATAGATTTTCTGTACATAAACGAATCTTCGAAGTAAAGTGTTTCTATCATATTTCGAAGCCTTTTTTCTCAATTTCAAATTTTTGAGTAGTTTTAGTCTGGGAGCTACTAAAAGAGTTTAGGTAGCCGCCGAATCTACCATTCAATTAAAAGATTTCTCACTTTTATGAATTGTAATCTTAATTTTTCCTTATACCCTAGATTATTAAATAATCTCCTTTCTATAAGTAGTATTATACAGTCTAAAAGAAAAATGTTCTTACTGGATTGTCATATGTTCTTCTTTATATTAAAAGCTATTGACTTATACAAAATGACTTACATGAAACTTCAACTTCTACATCCAATCTATCTTCACCGACTGGATTACTAGCCACACATGTAAATCTTCCAGCATCATGTGTTTGAATACCTCGAATTAAAAGTAATCTCCCTTGATCATGAAGTTCATAACGGCTACTTAGATTTGTTATATCTAGACTTGGTGTTGAAAAATCATTTCCCTCAATGGATGACATAGTTAAAACATGAAGACTTAATGGTGTATCATCTTTTAACCATTGATAAACTGGTTCCGGATTTGCTGTAGCTAAACATTGTAAACGTAATTCTTGACCATCATTCACATTTACTTTAGATGGTGAAGATGAATGTTTCAATATACCAGGAGATGCTGTAAAAAGAATAAAGAGTTTGATAATTATCAATAAAAAATTTCGTGGATCCGATTATGAAAGAAAGTACATTCATGTAACTCATGTCTGTTGAGTAACAGTCATTAACACAGCTTACAAAACTCCAATTAATCTTGTAGTATCTGTTATTATGTTAAGTCCATATACAGGCCAATCTACTCATTCTACTTCAGTCACATTCTCACCTTGCTAATTATTCGTTTATCAATTTTCATTGTTTTTATATGAGCGCATATTTGTGTGTACATTTCGTATCCCATTACTCATCACATGTCTGTAACCTATTTTGTGTGACTATAAATAGTGATTGACGATTGACTAAATGGAGTTGGCTTATCCGTCATTTCCACTGTGCGTCGTTTCACTAACACTATTGAAGTCGATGATTATATACGAGGATATGCGACATATACATTTCGACAGCAATCATTCAATAACAATTACTCATACGATCTGATTGAAGTCAGATCATGGGCCACTGAAATGGTGAGCCCGTCAACAACATCATCCGATCTAAATGACGACAAAATAAAGGGCCCTACTAAAATCTAACCATAGGTTTAAAAAAAAGTCATTTAACGTATTTAGAGGCACCTTATTTCTTTTCTCGAAAATACTAAAATACATCCCTATCACAATGATTTAATGAAACACTTATTATTGGACAATAAATTCGAATCTAAGAAATATTCAGCTTCATTCTACTCTACTTGGTAAACCAATTCTACTTTCGCAATCAGATAATATTTGTCAGTCAGTCAGCAACAACGTAGAACTTCGTACGTACGTACATCAGTTCGAGTTACCATTACCACATCAGTACACAGATACAAGTGTCTTTTCAAATTCTGTAGTGATAGAAGTAGTCAAAGTATAAGTAGTAATTGAAAAGATTAAAATTTGAGGATGTTATTCATGGAGTATAATCCAGTGAAATAAATTTGGAAAGAGAAAAACAGGGACATGAAGAATTCAGAAGATTATAATTTGGGAGAACACAAAGAGTGTATGCACTTGCGCCATTGCAAACGATGCTGAGCCATGTTATTCAGGGTCTCTAACCATCGGTTGCTATCATCTCGCAGTCCCCAACCAGGTAGTCTACACATACCAATATGACTCAGTCTACTAGTCAGTGACTTCATGAACTTGTGCCATGTATTGATCTGGCCACCCCTAGCTTTCGTCCACTCTACTCCTATACCACTGAACATCGCACGTTGAGGCAGTCGGTGGTTGGGCATACGTAACACGTGTCCCAGCCATCTCAACTGATGAAGTTTCACTACTTCATCAATTGATTTGCCATCATTACCTAGTACATGTGTGTGTGCGTGTGTGAGTTGAATCAATTGTTTATTAATCTACTCAAATTTACTTACATGTTACTTCCAGTGTATAATGATAGTTCCAAGATCCAGGTATGTTAACTGCTAAACATTTGAATTGACCTTGATCTTCAAGACGAACATTAAGAATCGTTAAAGCTGAACCATCAGAACTAATTGAAAAACGATCTAATGAATAAATGAAATATGAAAGTTTAAAAAAAATGTCAGTAATAAAATTAAAATTTCAGCAAACTTCCATTTATCAATCACAGAAATGTTGATCATATTTTCACCTAGACCTGTGAATGAACCACTTTGTTGTATTTTATAAACTTTTCTCCCTAATTTTTGAAACTGTTTGAAGATTGAATAAAGACAAGTTAATCAAAATTATGATTTCCAAACAATTATGGCAACACTAATCACTTTTGTGATTCAAGTGTTTATTAATAGTTGCCTATGCAAAATACTTCGGATCCATTGACCAGACACTATCAGCAACAACCTATAATGGGAGAGAACAAACCAGATGCCAGAGGAGAAAGAAATCTAGAAGGAAAGCGCAGGAAATGGATAGGACACAAATTGAGAAAAGCACCCAAATGCGTCACAAGACAAGCCTTCACATGGAATCCTCAAAGACAAAAGAGAAGAGGAAGACCAAAGAACACATTACGGTGTGAAATGGAGATACACATGAGAATGATGAACAAAAATTGGATAGAACTGGAAAGGAGTTCCGAGGTGAGAGTGTGTTGAAGAATGCTGATCGGCGGCCCATGCTCCACTGGAAGTAACAGGCATAAGTAAGTAAGTAAATAAAAAAGTAAACAATGTGAAAGCCACGCTGGATAATAAATGTATTCCGTAAATACATTACATGATTGTGATAACCTCCGTCTGCTCATCGCATAATCTAAATTTGTTAAAGCTGCTAATTGTTTTAAATGACACTATTGTGCTGAATAGAACTATCATTATAGATATTATTATTATTATCATTACTATTATTACTATTATATTTAGACGACTAAGTTGGAATCAAATGATACATACATGGTGCTAAAAGTAATCACTGAAACAAAAACTATTGCTTACCTTGTGGCATAACACTATAAATATCTTCTTCATCTTTAAACCATTTAATCTGTGCTGGTGGATTTGAACTCATAACACATGTGAATGTAATATTCCCACCCATTTGTATTGTTCTAATTGTAAGATTTTGTGCCATATTCCTTTCACCAGTTGGTTCTTAATGGTTATATTTTAATATAAAACAAATTAAATGTTTAAAACAAATGGGTAGATAGAATAAACATTAGGAATAAACAAAAATAGCTAGTGGTTAGTAGTGTAATGCAGGACTCGTGTTTCGTCTTATTTGGGACTCGTCAGTTGGATGAACCTTAAGAAATATTTACTGAAATTCAAAAGCGTAATAATGACAAATTTACAATACGGAATACTCTAATTGTACTATCAGTTTGTAAGGCATTGATAATTAATTTATATGTACACTAGAGATTTAAGCAACCATAGGATTTTCTTATCTAGTAATTCTCTTTAAAATAATCTGTTTACCTGTGTATATGATAATACAGAATGATAGTTTTTCGATAAGACTTCCACAAAGCTGTGTAACAACAACTAATCAACAATTTATTATTAATTTCACAGATTGAAATCATGAGTCAGTTGAAGCTAGGCCACCATGGAAAACCTGGAGGCACTGGACGACTGTTTCGTCCAAGCATGGGACTCCCCAGCAGTGCACATCCACGATCCCGCACCCCACGGGATTCGAACTTAGGACCGACTGGTTTCGCGCGCGAGCACTTAACCATTAGACCACTGAGCCGGCATCCAAAGTTGTTAACGTCTAGCTTCAACCAATCCACGAAGTTATTAATCAAAAAATTAGTGTCGGGTAATCAACGATGTTCTACATTGAACACTATCTATGACACTCAACTAGTGATTAATGGTTTGAAAACTTTATTGAAAGAAATTCAGCTACTGAAATTAATTCAGCAGTATAAATCTTCGTTAGGTACATTATCACTATAAACATGACTT
The DNA here is from genome assembly GCA_944470205.2 of Schistosoma margrebowiei. Classification (NCBI taxonomy): domain Eukaryota; kingdom Metazoa; phylum Platyhelminthes; class Trematoda; order Strigeidida; family Schistosomatidae; genus Schistosoma; species Schistosoma margrebowiei. The sequence goes on from OX104024.1 coordinate 76,485,935, forward strand.
GTTTAAAAAAATTTATATAACTTACCAAAAACAGTTAGAATAGTTAGTGCTTGGGCTATTCCTGCTTCATTTTCTGCAATACATTCATATTCTCCACCTTGGTAAGGTCTTGCCGATAAAAGCATTAAATTTTTTGGACCAACTAAGCTAAAATTAAAGGATTATGACGCTAGTAATATACCTGTTTTCATAAACATTTCATAATAAATGAGGCAAGTCTATTTTTATCATTACTAACCTTAATAAACTCCTCATAGACGATGAGACTATAATTTATTGACGAACCAAGCAGGTATAAGATAATAGGACTCGAGTTTTTGCGCGAAATTAACTCATTCATTTTAATAAATTGACTTTTGGTATTATTGATGATGTCAGGTTGTTATGATAGTCCTAAATCTAATTCCTAACCATAATCATCAACTGAAACTCATGATTTTAATCACCCACAATGTTTCATAACCCTCATTCGGCCCTAGTTATTAGGTGGACACTCTCAAGGTAAATGAAGTATCGCTCAAAGGTCCTCCATAAATTATATTCTCATCACTAATTGAATTACACATGACATTAGCTAGACCACTAAGGCTTGGAAATTCTAAGAGGCATACAATTAGTACTCTAGAATGGTTCTTGATACATTAGATATGCTTGTGATTCCTTTTTCAAAGTCAAAGTATGTTCAAACGATATTCAGTGAAACAGTTTCCTAAATATTATCATTTAATTTGAAATTAAATTTTCATTACTAACTGATAACAGGACAATTATGACTGAAAACCAAGAAATACTAAATGGCTACATAACTCTATATTGCAAATCGATTTCATCCCAAAAGTAGAGTACTAGATTCATTATCCAACTCCACCTGGAGTCCCTCTGGGGCTACTGCCGGTTCCAAGTCCGGATAGAAGAGGAGGGTTGACCATGGGGTTAGCGACCACAAGCTATAGAAAACTAACACGCTAAAAAGACGTTAACCAGGAAAATTACTCAGACTCATCATCTACGAGGCAAACCCTAACTTAGAATCCTGAAGGGAAGCGGAAAAGAGGAAGTCCAAAGAACATATTACGTCGGGAAATAGAAGCAGATATGAAAAGGAAGAATAACAACTGAAAAGAGCTGGAAAGAATTACTCAGGAGAGGGTTGGATGGAGAGTGCTGGTAAGCGGCGTATGCTCCTCCATGAGGAGTAACAGGAGTAAGTAAGTATTATTCATTATCAATTGCTGAATAGTATTCTACTCTCACAGATAACTGAAAATAGTTCACGTTGTTCTTCTGATGAAACTTAAACAGAAGTATTACTCCATAGATACTTTTAAAAACATGAAAAACTGTTAGTTTACTTTCCAATTCATTTCCAAGATTTAGCTAATCTAGAAACTGTAGGTGATGTCAGTAATGAATAGGCTTCGAAATGATCATACACTCTTTAAACTCTGTAAACATTTACTAAAATCATTTTATATTGTAATACATTGTTATATCTCAAAAGATTGCCGATTAGAAAGCAGTGACTTATCGATCGGTTCAAGGGATTCAGAATCTCAATAAACTATTCTGGTTAGTTGTCTTCGACTCAGCTAACGCGATCAAGAAGTCTTGGTAAGACGTAGAAAGTGTATTCCACAACAACCAGCAGATACCAGGTCAGGTCAATCAGGCACACAAGTCAAGCGTATTTATACAAATATTTACAATCGATATTGTCATAGTAAAATGTTTTTAAACATCAATCGACAGCCATTCAAATATTTAATCGATAAGTTAATCGATATGATAAAATTACAAAATATGAGTTTTGGGAATCTATCGTCCCCAACAATCTGGTAATCAGTCTTAATCTCAGTAAATCGATAAGTCCCCTTTATTATTCAACTACTATAATGTTTCAGTAACATTATTCAAGAATAACTAAAGTAGACAATGAACACTTAATTGTCTTAGATTTCATTGTTCTTTTAATTCCGTATTTATCATTCTATGTTCTCATTCAATTTTCATTGATCTTCTTAACTTTCTACTTCCAAGTATTTCACTACTGATTGATAAATACATACTACTTATATCTATCGATATCAGTAGCACACACCACATCATATTAATTACAATTTTTCAATCAAATATTTACTTAACTACATTTTTCAAGAGCTATATGATCAAAATTCAAATGGAAGTATTATTCAAACAAAGATAGATAGATAGATAGATAGATGTGTGGATAGATAGATAGATAGATAGATAAGTAGTTGTTCACTTACCGATAACCTGGATCATTGTGTAAATCAAGTGGTTTCCCCTTAAATAACCATGTAATATTCGGTGGTGGACTGCCTGTAGCTTCACATGTTAATGTTATTGTATTATTGACAAATACAACAGCTTTTTCATTTAAACTATCTATTCGAGGTTTTTCTGATCAAATAAATGGTACATAGAAAATGGAATGAAAATATAATTCAATTTAATAGAATGAAGGTTGATGGAGATTGTAGTAATTAATTATTGAGTTATTTTATTTTAAAAGTTGAATTCACGAATCGATTTAAGGTAAACTGTTATTGAAAACCTGAAAGTACTGGACGGCTGTTTCGTAATAGTATGAGACTCTTCAGCAGTGTGCATCTATGACGCTTCACGAGGGACTGGAACCTAGAGCTTTAGGCCTCGCGCGAGAACATGTAAGAAAATAAATTACTTATATTTTTCATCACGTTTAGGGGTTAAATTTTTTTTGAATTTAGTATTCCTCATACTTAACATATTTTTTTAATAATCATGTTCTTTGTCTTAAGTAAATAAATTCCTTCACTCATTTTAGCTTCTAAACGTCAGATGATGCAGTCCCATGGTAGCCGGTGACCAACAATAGATCTATACGCCATTTTGTCCTTCAGGATACTGGAACTCATGTGCATCACTGGTTTGGAATAACCATTTTCAAACTACCCTAGATGAACCCTCCGTATCCAGCGGCCCGGTTAAATCCTCGGAGTTTCGCTTTTCGTCCTCTCAACTTCTTAAACAACACCCCAACCACGAGAAGGCGGTGAAAAGGATTTCTCTGGGAGTGGACTCTCCCTACTCTCGGTCGTACCAGGGCATTTGGGGGTAAAGTACGGGCTCAGCCGGGATTACAGTCAGTGAAATAAACCATGTGAGTAAAATGTGCTGTACGAAAAATATTATGTTGAACTACTTGAGATAGTAGTAATGATAGTAATAATTATAGTCATGAGAATATTATAATATAAGCCAACTGCACTCATTTTAACGATCCTCATTTCTCTGTTTATGATAAATTTTTAAAACCACTCTCTTTATCATGGCCATCAAAGTTGCCATCACTTAAGTAGGTTATAAAAACTTATTCCTTTCTTTCCTACTAATATTTTCTAACTTTTGGTTGTCTTTTAGCTGTTGCATAATTGTTACATTATCATTAATATTGCTTAGGTAACCATTGTAAGATTTATTAACAAAATTTTATCAGTTCTCATTTATTGTTATGTAGTCTATTTTGATGAAGTTTTGTTCTCTAAACTGGATGGTTTGGTTGTGGAAATTTCATCATTCTTTCGAACAACATCATCAGCAAAAACGTCAGGTAGTGAAGTGAAGTGTTCGAATTTCTCCACATCTGGTTCATTTTGACCTTAAACCTGTCATTGTTTACTTCTTTGTTTTTGTTGTATCTCCGATTGGTGTTTTGGACAATCTGTGAATCACATGTGGAGAAATCCGAACATTTCACTTGTACCTGAAGTTTTTGTTGAGGATGTTGATCAGAAGAAAGATGAAATCTCCACGACCAAACCATCCAGCTCAGAGAATAAAACTCCATCAAAATCACCCACCATCTCATCTAATTTATAGATCACATAACTGCATGTTGTGATTCAGTGAATAATGAATATAATTATTAGTTATCTTATTCATAGCTTCATTTTATTACTTTGTTAAGTCGTTCTCAATTATATTCAATATAGTTTTGAATTTTATTAATATAGGGTTTTTTTGAAGATTGAACGACCTTCATCATTTTTTGATTGAGATCATGAACCGATTGATGTTAGACCGCCTTTGGAAACCTGGAAACACTGGACGGTCATTCCGTTCTATTGTGAGAATCCTTAGCAGTGAGCATCCACGATCCCGCTCGCGGGATTCGAACCCAGGGCCTTCGGTCTCGCGCGCGAACGCGAGTGAAATCCTGAAAGCACTAAACAGCTAATTCATAATGTAACTAGTATTGTAGTCGTTAGTTACTTGAATGAACAACCATTTTAGAAATCAAATCCTAAGTGGACTCTCCTTGTCTATCCGAAATAAATTGATGAAGACTGTATTATCTAAAGGTAGGTTTAATCAATTAACATCATCTGAATAGTTTATGAATATCAAGAAATACTGGGAAGTTGTATATTTTTTAGGCTAAAAATTCCTAATAGTAGTTCATTTAAAGTTTAATCCATTCAGTAAATGGATATAAATATTTAAATTCAGTAACATATTTATATTGTGATTGATCAGATAATCGATATTAAAAACAAAACCATAACACTGGTGATCCATTATAGTTTCGATTTTTTTCTCATTCGTTATGGTAGTGTAGTGAAGGAGAACACAGATGAGGACAACCGAATTATATTTAGCATAACATTACAGAGTTACTTGATAAAATGGAAAAAATCATACTACTTATATCGATATAAGTAGCACGCACCACTGTAGTAGTAATGGTATCAATAGTAATATCTGATCTAGAACTTTCAAGTACCAGGTTGTTTACAAATAACCATTTAACTATTAAGTTTAAATGAAGTTAACATCATATTACCTTAAAATGGACTAAATCTCTCTAAAAAAAATAATAAAAATTAAACCTTTGTATCTATATAACGTTTGTTTCTAGGGTATATGTTAAATCAATAAAATTATTCCTAAAAACATACCAAGTAGAATAACTTCATAAGTTAAATCAGTTGAACCTCCTTTATTCATTCCTTTACATGTATAGCTAATAAAGAAAATTTAATAAAAGATACTTTTCATTAAAAAAAAATTGAATGTTTATCAAATGACAACAAACTTAATTAGGTGGAAAATCATAGTCACTTTGGTTAGCATTTTCAAAACAATGAATGCTGACGCAGCACAGAAGCAGTCACTTACTTACTTACACCTATTACTTCTAATAAAGCATAGGACACCGACTAGCATTCTCCAACCCACTCTTGCCTGAGCCTTTCTTTCCCGTTCCATCCAATTTTTATTCATTCTTTTCATGTCTGTCTCTGTTTCTCGGCCTAATATGTTCTTTGGTCTTCCTAATCTCCTTTGTTTAGCTTTGAGGATTCCATATAAGGGCTTGGTTGGGTGAATTCCTCAATTTGTGTCCTATCCACTTCCAGCGCTTCTTCCTAATTTCTTCCTTCACTGAGATCTTGTTTGTTCTCTCCTATAGTAGATTGATTGCTGATATTGTCTGGACAACGGATCCGGAGTATTTTGCGCAGACAACTGTTAATAAACACTTGTATCTTCTAGATGATAGCTTTCGTAGTTTTCCAAGTTTCCACCCCAGTAGACAGTAGAACTGTCTTGACATTGGTGTTGGTGGACTGTTGTTTTGAGTTCCCGATTTTTTCAGTTGTAGATATGCTTCTCTTGCTTTACCGATGCGCGTCTTCACATCTGCATCAGATCCACTGTGTTCATTAATGATGTTTCCCAAATATGTAAAGGTTTTTTACATCTTCCAAGTCTTCTCCGTCAAGTGTTGATTTGATTGTTGCAAGTTGTGTTGTATTGGAGAATCTTGCTTTTCCGTTTGTGTATGTTGAAACCTACTGCTGCTAAGGCTGCTGCTACACTGATCTTCTCCTGCATATTTTGTTGTGTGTACGATAGAAGAACCAGATCATCTGCGAAATCTAGATCGTCCAGCTGCAGCCTACCTGTTCACTGTATCCCATACTTCCTCTCAGATGTTGACGTCTTCATGATCCAGTCGATCATCAGGAGAAAGAGGTAAGGTGTTAGTAATCACAGAAACAGTATTACTACGAAATTGTTTGTGAATTTCATCATTGGGTTGTCAACCAAATGTACTATTTGAAAAATAAAAGTTACTATAAGAAGGTGTTTTATCTAGTGCTACATCAATTTCACATGGACTGTTCTAGCTTCCGAACGAACCAATTTATTTGTTCTTCTTGATTCATAATTTAACCGTCTCAGTTATTCGCTAATTAACCTTGACTGTTTTTATATGAGCGTACTTGTGTCCATTGTTTAACCTATTCATCACATGTCTTTAACTTATTTTCGTGTGGTTAGAAGTATTGAGTTATGTCAATAGTTGAGATCATGAGTCAATTGAAACTAGACTACCATGGAAAGTCTGGAAGCATTGGACGGCCGTTTCGTCGTATTGCAATGCGCATCCGCAACCCCGCCTTGCGAGATTCGAACCCAGAACCTATCAGTCCCGCCCGTGAGCGCTCAACCACTAGACCACTGAACCGGCATCCAATAGTGTTAATGTTTAACCTCAACCAATCCATGAAATTGAGAGATAATCTTCCATTGTACTGAGGTAGACACCTGTTTCTACCCGACATGAAAAAAAATAATAAAATAGCCGTGCAATTAATGTTAACCAGAAACTTATAAGTAGAATTATTATAGTAAAGATACATTTGAAGCTTCAATATTAAAATTATAATACTTACTTTCCTTGTAAAGCAGTACTCATTTCTTGTATAAATAAATCTTTTCTTTCAGGATTCATATTAATTATTTGCATGCCTAAACTAGATGCTATAGTTTCTTGTTGATCATCATTGCTAGATAATGGTTTACCATTCCAATACCATGTTAATTTTGGTTCAGGATAACCAGTCATACCACATTCAAGTTCTAATTTCTGACCTGATTGAACAAGTCGACGAGTAGAAGTTCCAATTGTTGTAATCTCTGGAGGAACTAGAATTTGATATGAGAGAAATAAAAGAAGAATTTTAAAGCAATGAAAGAATTTGCTTCTGTAAGATTGTTGAATTAATCATTAAAATGCTTTCTCATGTTCAGAAATAAGTCATGTATTTTGAATAGGTAACATTCATAATTTTATAACATACTCCAAATATCTGAGAAATGGTATACGATTGTTGGTTTTATATATATTGGAAGTCACAGTTGCAGCTGGATTGAAGCTGGTTTGTTATCTCGCAAAGTAGGCTGTTGCTGATTACATCTGGTCAACAACGGACATTGAGTATCTCGCGTGGACAACTTTCTATAAGTACTTGTACCGTTTTCATGATGGTTGTGGCAGTTTCAACTCCATACTTGACGTTCGTATTGAAGATTGTGACTTTGATGTCGGTTGACAGACAGTTGTTTTGAGTTGCATATGTTGTTTGTTCAATTGTAAGAATGAGGTCCTTCCTTTTCATTTGCATCCGATCCTCCTTGTTTCTCGATAATGCAGCTGACTAGATACGTGAAAGATTCCACAGAGCTTCACCATCAAGTGTGATTGCGCCGGTGTTAGCAAATGAATAAAAATGTCTTTTTCTCACTAACTTTCCGGTATTCTTCGATAATACGTTAACACGATGATCAGACTAGTCACGTTATTTTATATCCAGGATTCACAACCCAGAATATAGACTAGATAGTACTTTGTTCAATGCAATTACAAGCAATCACACTCAGTCACTTCAGTGTAGAGATCAATGACAAGAAGGGAAATCATATATATTCGATAGTCAGTAGGTTAAGTGCCTGTCTGTGCAGGCCCAGTGATCGATTCTATCTCACTTTCGCTGCCAAACATCAAGAACTCTTCTCTGGACTGATCTATTTTATTTAGGTTTAAATGGTCAGTCTCTTATTGACATATGTACATCCTGGGCGGATTGTCTTTATATTGTCTTAAGTTACAAGCATTATCCATATTTGCATATAATGCTTGTGAATTCAGGCAATATCGAGGCAATGCGCAGAATATGCACATATGCCAATAAGAGACTGATCAGGCTTAAATATCAATGGGAAGATTCAAGTGAACAATATCAAGTGAATTAAACTTCAACCCATTGCACAAACTAGTGGCTAACAGAACTCATTAGTAAGTGAATAACGCGATGGCGTTTAAAGCGAACGGTACTGGGTTCGAGTCCTGGAGTGGACATCAACTCGGATGCAGGTACATTCAACTGACGAGTCCCAAATAGGATAAAACGCGCGTCCAGGATTCCATTGCTATTCACTATCCATTTTTGCTTAACAATAACAAATCATTCAATAAAACGTATATTATATATATATATATATATATATATATATATATATATATATATATATATATATATATATATATATATATATATGCTTATAATATTAATTTATGTTTTAGAAACAGGTGAAACTTATCAAGTCAAATAGCTTACTTGTTTCGAATTTGGCTAAACTAAGACTATCTGCTCAACAATCTAGAGAATAGTTTACAATTGAATCCATATGAAATCACTTCCTACATCTCGTAAAATACCCAAAGGGAATAATTGATTCATGTATATATAAAAATCAATATTATTATTACTGACTTACTTAATATTGTTACTTGATAAAATCTAGAATCTATCCCAGCAACATTTTCAGCACGACATTCATATGAACCAGAGTCTTCTTCATTTTTACCACGTATTTCCTAAAAATTTTTCAATGTGAAACAATACTTACTGAAGTAATATTGTGTAATATATATTTGAACATTCATTTAGAATCATTAAAAATTGCAAAGTATTAGATAACGTTTTGATTGAGATCATGAACCGATTGATGTTAGACTAATATTGAAAACCTGATAGCATTGGACAACCATAGGACTCCTCAGCAGTACGCATCCTTAATCCCGCTCGTGAAATATGGAACCCGGGGCTTTCAGTCTTGTATGCGAACACTTAACCACTAGATCAATGAGTCAGCATCCAACGGTGTTAATCTCCAGGGCTTCTAGGTTTTCAATGGTAATCTTACATTGATACATTCATGATATAAATCTAAATTCAACAATTTTCACAACCCTATTACTGAAAAAGAATACGTTTCTTTTATTTAAATCCTCTTCATATGTTCACAGTGTTAATTACGAAATTCAGTTTTAAACAATATATCTTACATATGATTATAATTGGATGAAAAACAAAAGCTTCAACTCATAGAAAATCATTTCATGCATTCCAATTGAACTTACTACAGTATGTCCATGATCCAGAAAATTAATTCGACCAGGAATATGTTCTAATGGTCTTCCATCTTTATACCATGTTACTTTAGCTTGAGGTTGACTAATTGCAATAATACAAGTTAATAAACCAACTTCTTGATTACCCAATTCAAATTCACTACTACCTTCTTTTGATATAACAGGTGGTGCTAAGAAAGAAAAAAGATAGAATTTAAATAGAGCAAGAACAAACGTAATAAATGATCATTGACAACTTTTAGACTGAAGATAATCACATTAAAATTAACTAAAGACTATTTCCATATCCAATAATAAGCAATCACAAAACAGTCACTGACGATCTACTTGATAATCTGAACAACCTATTCCTTCTTATCATCTAAATATTTCAACAAATCGGTTTTTCTTTTGTTTTAGTACATTGCATAACCTATTCAGGTGTGTTTATGAAAAGTTTACAACCTTTCACTTAACCAGTTATCAAAAAAGTACTGCTTATTAATGTTCATGGAGGTAAAGATGAAGAGGGCGTCCGTTTTATCTGATGTAATGGTTTATTTGACCAAGTCATCCAGCTTAAAGGACAAAACTCCATCAAAAGGTTTGTTACATTTTGCTGTACAACTTATAAAAGAGCCTAATCAGAGATATCATGATTACTGGCAATATGCATTGAAAAGAATGTACATTATTCCAGATATCGATTCCTGAAATACTAATATCTAACTAGCAACCATTCATGATTTATCGTCAGGATCGATCAAGAGATAAGAAACGGAAGCCATTAATAATAATAATAAACTGTATGTAATGAAATTAGTTCAGTGAATTTGAAAGTATCAGAATGGATTTCGTGGAGAATTTTAGAAATTTCACTGGTTGACATCATGAGTCAATTAAAACTAGACCACCATGGAACACCTGGAAACACTGGATGGCCATTTCGTCAGGAGATACTCCTGAAGCTCTAGTGAGAAGCCGTCACCAGTGAAGTTCAACCAGGTCTGTTGTGAGATAGGAACTAACTGAAGACAATGGTGTACGGTGGCTCAACTTCGTGGATTGGTTGAGGTTAGACATTAATAACATTGGATGCCGGCCCAGTGGTCTAGTTGGTTAAGCGTCTGGTGCGAGACTGATAGGTCCTGGGTTCAAATCTCGCGGAGTGGGGCGGGACTGTGGATGCGCACTGCCTAGAAGTCTCATACTAGGACGAAATAGCCTTCCAGTGCTTCCAGGTTTTCCATAGTTGTCGAGCTTCAATTGACTCATGATTTCAACCAGTGAAATTCGAAAGTAATTATCTTGACAATATAATTTGTGCATCACTGAGTACATTAGGTAAACACGCACGATTACTTAGTTATAAGGAATCTAAAACAGAAAATCTTTATTACAATGTTTAGGCTATTGAAAGATTAATTTTCTAAGATTTTGAGTAAGATTCCATTTGTTTATATTTCTTCTACTTCTTTATTCTTAATGTCTTAATCTTCATCAAGTTTAGTATTTTAATAAAATAGTTGAATTCATGAGTACTGGAAGGCTGTTTCATCCTGCACATCCACAATCCGCAATGCTAAGGAATTCCATACTAGAACGAAACAGCCACCTAGTGCTCTCAGATTTCCAATGGTGGTCTACCATAGATTGACTCATGAATTCAACCATTGAAATTACTACAATCTCTACTCTGATTTCAATAAAAGTCAAATAACTGACTACTTGATAAGTTTGTTTTAAAAAAAATTTACTTTTAACACTTATTTCAAATTCTTTTGATTCAATTGCATGAACATTAATTGCAGAACATGTAAAACTTCCAGTAACAGCTTCTGTAACTGAATATATTGTCAATGTATATCCATCAGGTGAAATAACAATAGCCGGTCCTATTGAACCCATATTTGATCCATACAATGTCCCGGTACTTGTTCCAGGTCCTTGTGGTAAAATTATTCTACCATCTTTACGCCATTCAACAATTGGTTTTGGATCACCTTCAACTTTACATTCCAAAACTAAATTATCACCTTGTGTCACATCAATTTTACCTCCAATAGATGAATCTAAAAACTTTGGTTTTCCTAAAATAGAATAAGTAAATGGTGAAGATTTGTAGCTCAGGTGGATGATTTTGATGGAGTTTTGTTCTCTTAGCTGGATGGTTTGGTTGTAGAGCTTCTATCTGAAGTTTGTGGTGATGATGTTGTTCAGAAGAACGATGAAAGCTCTACGACCAAACTATCCAGCTCAGAGAACAAAACTCCACCAGAATAAGTAAATAATTCTTCATTTGTTCTTAATAACGAAATGATATTGAGTTCATTAAATTGAATAATAAACTATAGAAATGTTACACGTTGAAATTACATTCAAGAATAAATTAGGATTTTACTGAACTGTTACATGGATAATCCCATTTAAACACTGTTGAATAAATTAGCTATATATAACTTAAATTGATCAAAAGTATTATTTTATTGGCCTAGGATCTGACTCCAATGAGATCATATGTTGATCGCTATTGAATGATTGCTATCGAAATATACATATTAACGATCTTCGACTTAACTCGTGTTGATGAATAACAGAATGAAATATGTCAAATACAAGAATGGATGTTTGAATACATATACTTTGTACACTCATTGATTCGAACAGACAATTAGAGGGACGAAGTGAAGGAAGCGAAGAAAAGAAAGCGAAGCGAGATGGCGCTTAATGAAGAAGGCGTGTGAACCAACTCTGTTCAATCAAGCCTTGATCAATATTTATAGCCAGATAAAAATAAGTTACAGGCATGTGATGAATAGGATATATACAGAGAGACAGAGCAGTTATAGACTTTCTTTGAAAAAAAATATTATAAAGAAACTGATTACTGAATTCAAAGCAAAGATGAATAGTGGCTAGTACTGGTATCCAGGACGCGTGTCAAAAACAGAATTGAAAGAATCATAAAGAATGTAAAGGACTACTGATGGAAGATGTAGAAATAAAGTGTTGATTGTATAGTTTTCATAATTCAAGAAGAATTTCCGTAATTTTACACTAAATATTAAATTGATTATCTCCAACAATTCTTTGTTCACTACAGTTACTTACTTACTTACGCCTGTTACTCCTCGTGAAGGAGCATAGGCCACTCACCAGCATTCTCCATCCAACCCTGTACTGAGCAATCCTTTCCACCCCTTTCCACTTGTTATTCATCCTCTTCATATCTGCTTCCGATTGCCAACGTAATGTGTTATTTGGCCTTCCTCTTTTCGACTTCCTTTCAGGATTCCAAATTAGGGCTTGTCTCGTGATGCAGTTTGATGATTTGCGTAATGTATGTCCTATCCATTTCCATCGTCTTTTCCTAATTTCCTCTTCAGCTGGAAGGTTGTTTGTTCTCTCCCAGGGAAGGCTGTTGCTGATGATATCCGGCCAATGGATGTTGATTATCTTGCGTAGACAATCATATATAAATACTTGTACCTTCTTGATTATGGTTGTAGTAATTCTCCAAGTTTCAGCTCCGTACACTAGAACTGCCTTGATGTCCGTATTGAAGGTCCTCACTCTGATATTGGTTGAAAGTTGTTTTAAGTTCCATATTTTATTCAAATGTAAGAATGCGGCCCTTGATTTGCCAATCCTCACCTTTAAGTCTGCATCTGTTCCTTCTTGTTCATCGATGATGCTTCCTAGGTATGTTTACTACAACGCTACTATATTTTTAGGATGATTAAGCAAGGCTCTTTTATATGACAAGAATTGTATTGAAACGAACACATACATAAATGTAGTTATCACCGACCTTTAGTTTATAAACATTATAGTTCGCTATCATTCTTCTATGTTCAGTTTCTTTTTTTACAAACATACCTCAACATAATGGTAGTGTAATCAGTTGTCTAGTTTCTCTGCTTTAGATATCATAAACATATCAAATCTTAGTTATCTGAATCTCATTTGTCAACTGTCAACAATAATAATTATACCATATCCTGATGTTCCACAGTATACGACTGATCGTTATCAATCTTGAGGTTACATCGACTACTAGTTTATATGAAAGAATGGAAATGTAACATCATTAGTCAATTTGTGAATTGTATTTTCAGCCTTGATTATTTATTAGTTAGATTAATAAATAAATAAATATCTATAATACAAAAGAATCTTTACCTTGTACATCTAATTCAATATCAAATTTAGCCTTTCCAACTACATTGCGTGCAATACAAGTATAAATCCCTTCATCTTCTATCTAAAAGAAAAACAGAATGTAAAATTTAGAGATAACATTGATAATAAGTTGATCTCAGAATGATAAAGAATGATCCATTTGTGGATTAGTTTCTTCTTTGAACGAAAATAATAAACTTAGATTATGCAAATAGGTATGAATCAAATGAAACCTACTAACGAATCGGATAGCATTAAGATCAGTTGGTGTTGAGATGGTGGAGAAGATTTGTAGCTTAGGTGGATGATTTTGATGGAGTTTTTTTCTCTGAACTAGATGGTTTAGTCATGGAGCTTTGATCGTTCTTCTGAACGACATCATTAGCACAAATTTCAGGTAGAAGTGAAGTGGTTCACAACTTGTCTTGAAGTTTGTGCTAATGATGTAGTTAATAAGAACGATCAAAGCTCCACGACCAAACTATCCAGTTCAGATAACAACAATTACATTGTCAGTTGATTCTAACTGGCACCGATATCACAATTTCAACAAATAAACTATACTTCTATAGAGGTTTATATCAACCACTTATTGATAAGTAGGACAATATTTCATCAGTTTTTATTGATATTGAGTTTCTTGAGCATATCAAAATTTAATATCAGATGGGTTTTGTGGATATTTTAGTGACTTCAATGGTTAAGATCATGAGTCAGTTGAAGCTAGACCACCATGGAAAACCTGGTAGCACTGGACGGCCGTTTAATCGTATTGTGGGACTCCTCAGCAGTTCGCATCCACGACCTCGCCTCTTGAGGATGTGTCGCCTAATTTCGTGGATTAGTTGAAGTTAGACATTTACGGTGTTGGATGACATCTCGGTGGTCTATTGGTTAACTGCTGTGGCGAAAAACCAGTAGGTTTTGGGTTCGAATCTCACAGGGGCGAGGTCGTGGGTGCGCACTGCTGGGGAGTCCCACAATAGGACGAAATGGCCTTCCAGTGCTTCCAGGTTTTCCATAGTGGTCTAGCTTCAACTGACTCATGATCTTAACCATTGAAATTGCATATCCCAATTGTCAAATGATTTTATATGAAGAATAATAAAGTTTAATATATGTGATCAAACTGTCTAAAATATGTAGCTAAATTACATCGAATTTTCCAGATCAACTCCGTACTTCCATTGTCTTATCAAAACTTGTAAAAGTGACCAGTTACATTAAATATCTTAGTATTATCAAAATAGAGTTGTGGAGACTGTTGAATTTTAAATAAAGTCATGATCCGATCAATGTTAGACTAACATTGAAAAGCTGGAACTACTGAACGGCCATTTCATCCCAATATGGTACTCCTTAGCAGCGCTCATCCACGATCCCTCAGTAGGGACTCAAATCCATAAATTTGTGCGTCAGATGGTGGGTATGGAAAATGCATGAGGTGGTGGAGTTGAAATTGGGTTTGTGTGTGTCTGTGCAGATTGTGTTTAAAATCAATATGGTCATATGTGGTTATTTGAAGAAACAGTCCAGGTTAGATGAACAGTCAGGCTTTCCTTCCTCCTATTGAGGTCAGAGAGATTGATCCCTATATAAATCACTTCGGTTATTCTCCGCCTTTTATAGATGGAAGAATCTTTCTGAAGTATTTTGTAAATAGCGTGTACTAATATTACTGACCTGTAAATTTTTCAATTCTATAGGATTATTATCGCTTTTGTGCAACTTACGTATTCCTTGACACGAGTCATGATCTCACAGGAAGACTCTCTAATGTAGAACGCATTACATTCGACATAACTTATTATGCAGACACAATTTTGGATGGATGTAAACGTTATCTCATCTTTTATTCTAACTAAAACGTTTTTAAGAGTAATGGTTGTCCTATAGAAAGCTCTAATTTCACAAGTTTTCAAAATCTGTTGTAATTCTTTTGTTTTACCTTGACATTGAAGCAAAACTACAGTAACGATTTAAGAACTTTCATAAAAATTGTCGTTTAAAGTAGGATAGTTTTGTTTTAATTTATTTTTGCGAATATTAATGGGAAAATTATTAACTTGTAAGATAGTTAACATATATAATCTTTATCTTTCAGCTTGTCTTCAGATTTAATCATCTTGAGAGCTCTTCTGAAAAGATATGAAGAGTTAGGATCAATACACTGATTTGAGTATGTTGGTTTCCAATATGTGGTTATGTTGTTACATCCCGATGAGAATAATGAACAATAACTTTTGGGATCCATTTATGGACCAATACTATACGTATTGTATAATTGTTAAGTAAATAAACTATGCATATTCATGTCCTTCTTATCATAAGCTTTATTTTGACATACAGGCTATTATAATGCGATTTACCATTCTTGAGTTCTACCCAGTCTATCAAATACCATCTCACATTCATAGACGCTTTTGGTTAAATCTTGTGCAAATATTGTTTCCTATTTTATGATACGATGTGGTCTGTTTGGTTGGTATATAAACCAAGTATGTTTGAAATAAATGATTCTCATATTCGAAGCTGGTATTAGTGTTCTAGACTCAAAAAACAGGGCTAGACAGAAAAGGGAACGATAAGTGGGCTGAAAGAGCAAACGACCAATAAAGAGGCTAAGCTGCTCATACCAGTCGAATGTCATTAGTTCAGCACAATATTAAAATTGTATAATTCGTATTTCCATTGACCAATAAATCACATAATAACTAACCAGACTTCAAGTTACAACACTATTGATACCTATAAATTTTACATTGATCTACTTAAGTAAAATTATCAGTTTAGGGGTTGTGAAAATTGTTAAGTTTTTGATTGAAATCATGAGTTGTGGATGCACAATTCTATGGAGTCCCACAATAGGACGAAACGGCCGTCCAGTGCTTCCCAGGTTTTCTATGGTGGTCTAGCTTCAATTGACTCATGATTTCAATTCAATATATACTTATTAATACATTCAAATCAATAAATACTTACTTCTATATCACGTATAATTAAGTTAAATCCATCTTGATAATATTTTTCACTTGTTCTAATATCAATAGGTTGATTATCTTTTAACCAAATTACAGTAGCAGCTGGTTTTGCATCAAGTACATTACAAATAATTTGTTTTTCTGTTGTACCAACAAGAACTAATTGTTTTGGTTGTGTAAATGATATAGATGGAGCTTCTGAAATAGTTGAAAAAACAAAACAATAGAACATTATTGTTATAATTTGTGGTTTTATATTCATGATTCTTTGTTTTACACCCTGTCGCCAATTGTTATTACAATCGGTTTTAATTCGTCTCATGTTATAACGGTTGGGTTTCTACGGTTACACGTATGGGATATTAATTTACCTTAAATATCTATTTATATTAGATCTTCTCCCAGTGTCTATTCTACACGACTTCAACACAACTCAGATCAAGAACACGTGATTAGCCTGACTACAACGTAAATATATTCCCACATCAAAACACAACACAATCAAACAATCATTATTAAGTGAGTAATAATAAGGATAGGGGAATATATAACTCATCTGACATCTGTCAGACTATCTACATCTCTGATTAAGCAGACAACCAATCATTATCATTCTCACTCACACATCAATCATGAAAGATAAAACTTATATGGTGATAAATTCAAAGCCGAAGAAATTTTTATTTATTAGATTAGACATAATAACGAATGATACATTATTCTTACTTTAGGGAGTATGTAGTGATTACAAAATTTTTATAATATATACCAATGATGATCAGTGGTAAACAGGAAGCGTTAAATTGTGAGATCTGAGGATTCTGAGTTTGATTACTAGTGAGGTCTTGGATACCAAGTGCTAAAGAGTTTTATAGTAAAATAAAGCACTAAAAAGGAGCTTACATACATGACATGCCAGTCACGCACCGTTTAGCTCGACCGTAACGTCACTTACTGTGAAGCAGGGTGACAAGGGATCGAGTCCGCCAGGGAGCATTTGTTTTCTCAAGATTACAGGTACACCTTACTGACGAGTACCAAATAGCATGAAACCGAAGTACAGGGTTTCTTGTTGATTATCACTATCTTAACTGTTAAAAATATCCTGGTTCTTAATAGTTCTGTAACTATGATTAGTCTATGAGGTAAACTCTGAGACATTTCATTAACCAGATAAAGTAGTTTTCTCAAATAATTTTTTTTTCAATTGGAGATAGTTAACAGTATGTTGGTTAGAACCTACAGGTATACAGTAATAATAATCACCATCATCAAGAAGCTACAACTATTTATAAACATTTATCAACGTGAGATACTCAGTATTCGTTGGCCGGATACCATCAGCATTAGTCTACTTTGAAAGATAATAAACCAGGTTGTAGATGAGGAAGAAATTAAGAAGAGACTATGGAGTTGGTGGATAGGATATAAATTACGGAAACCACCAAACTGCGTCATGAGGCAAGTGTTTATACCTGGAATCATGAGGGGAAACGGAAAAGAGGAAGGTGGGAGAACACACACTAAGTGGAGAATCGGAAGCAGACATGAAAAGGACGAATAGCAACTGGAAACGATTAACCAGGATAGTGTACGATGGAGAGTATCAGTGCGCCACCTATACTCCTCAACGAGGAGTAACAAGAGTAGGTAAGTAAGCACTAATAGACAAAATATACTAGTCTTATTCTAATTTTACATCATTATCATTCATGATCCCGCATCGCGAGATTAAAACCCAGAACCTATCGGTCTCGCACACCAGCGCTTAACGACTAGACCACTGAGCCAGCCGGCATCCAACTTTAACTATTTCACGAAATTGAGCAACACGTTCACCATTGTCTTCAGTTAGTTACTATCTCACAACAGACCTGATCAAACTTCACTGGCCACTACTTCTCACTAGATCTTCAGGAAATACCTCTTGAAGCCAGTCACTAGTGACCATATGTTGATTAATATTAGAAGACGTCTTGTGGATATTATAGTAATTTTAATAGTTGAGATCATGATTCAATCGATGTTAGACCACCATGGAAAACCTGGAAGAACTGGGCAGCCATTTCCAGGTTTTCCATGGTGGTTCAGTTTTAATAGATTCATGATAACAAACAAGGATCGTAGCAACTATCAATTTCTATGAATTAGAATGCCTAAATACTCATACTGAATGCCAATTATCTATCATGAATAACTGGTTAATATAAGTAATAAATTATGAAAAATTTATACAGTAAATCTTTGTTACATAATCCTTTAAAAAAAAAAGAGAAAACAAAATAACCGTTTAACAACTTACTTGTGCCTCCGATTTCAACGGTGACTGAATGACTCACTTTACCATACATATTAACAGCTTCACAAACGAAAACACCTCCATCTTCCATGTTTACATCTAAAGGTACATTGAAAGAAAACAAAAATCAGATATAACTTTGGACAATTAATCCCTTTTTTGTTCTAAATGCATCAAAGTTAACAATCGAATATACTCATCATTGTAATTTTATTCTCATAGATAAATAGTAAGTGAAATTCCCCTTTGACTATCTATGTGTATTAGGGTGTTTATATAAATATATATAATAATAAAATCAAGAATAATGTGACTATACAAAAATGTTTAGTTGAAATCAATTTCGTCAATGCAGATTGAAATAGGTTTATTCATTTTGAAATCGACCAGAGTGAAATCCTGGAGTGAACATCAACTCTACGATGCAGGTACATCCAGCTGACGATTCCCAAATGGGACGAAACGCGCGTCCTGGATTTCAATGCTAGCCACTATCCATTTTTATTTATATAGTGAGACTTAAAGTTGAAAAAGAATGATATACATCTAACAATAAATAGATGTTTTTTGATCTTAAGTCTATATATTATCTAGAAATATCAAAAAAGTATTATTACTTAAATACAAATAAGACGTCCAGTTCTTCCAGGTTCTGCATAGTGGTCTAACATCGATTGAATCATGATCTCAACTATGAAATTACTATAATATCCACAAAACGTCTTCTAATATTAATCAACATATGCTCACTAGTGACTGGTATCAAGAGGTGTTTCCTGGAGATCTAATGAGAAGCAGTGACCAGTGGCGTTCAACCAGGTCTGTTGTGAGATGGTAACTCACTGAAGACAATGGTGAATGTGTCGCTCAATTTCGTGGATTGGTTGAAGTCAGACATTAACACCGTTGGATGCCGGCATAGTGGTCTAGTGGTTAAGTGCTTGCGCGCGAAGCCAGTAGGTCTTGGGTTCGAGCCCCGCGTGGTGCGGGGTCGCGGATCCGCACTTCTGGGCAGTCCCATGGCGGGACGGGACGGTCGTCCAGTGCTTCCATGTTTCCAATGGTGGTCTAGCTTCACCTGACTCATGTTTGAGGGCTAAAATATTTTTCCTGCTTGTTATATTGTGCAACCATAATTACACGTGAAAACAAATATATGGTCTTCAGATTCTACAGCCAATATACATAAGATGAAGTTGCGCCACCGTACACCATTGTTTTCAGTGATTTGATGTCTCGGGATCATGGATGCACACTGTCAAAGAGTTCCATACTAGGACGAAACGGCCGTCTAGTGCTACCATGTTTTCCATCATGGCCTAGCTTCAGTCGACTCATGATTTCAACTAGTGAAATTTCTAAAATTTCCACAAAACCTCTTCTGATACATAAGATGTCTTAAACTAGGCAGAAAATAGACGATCTACCCTAGCGTTCAGTGGTTCACTAGACTTAATTGATTTCTTATATAAACTATCTTTAGAAAACTAATCTTAGGATATTTTGTTTTATATCTTCAACTTATGATAATACTAATCCAAAAGTTATATATAAAGGCAACTTCAAGGTATGCGATATACACTTGAATAATTTACTTACCATGTATTAATAAAGAATTATCAGCTTGTAATATATAACGATTACCAAAATTTAATGGTATATTCCCTGAACCAGTAACACGATACCATTTAACATTAGGAAGAGGTTGACCAGTTATTGGACAACTTAAAGTTGTATCCATTGAAAATTCAGCTAACACTTTTGAATTTGTAAAATCTGTAAGTACTTTAGGTGGAACTAAAAAGTAAACAATAAAGGTCGATAAATCAATAGTAGTTATAGTCATCATTATAGCTGTCAAATGTTGACCAATTTCCACTTTACTTCTTACCTAGGTACTATCTTCTATTATATCTCACTTGAAATGCTTATTGTTATGAAGGATACCATATCACCTGGACAAAATTGATGAGTAAGAGTGTTGTTTAGTAAGAACATATATGTTAGTCAGTTAGTCACAGGATGAAGCACAGTTGTGCGTCGGTTTAAGTTGCCATACCTCATTAGCACAACAAGATGAACACCGAATTCATAGGAGTAATTAAATCAATTATAGTAATACACAAAATAAAGATTGTGTCTAAGGATGTAATACAGGAAGAAAAAATTAGAAAGAAAGGTATAAGGCAATTTTAATCTCACAGTTTAAAGGAAGATAGAGAGTGTATATACCGATGCCACTGTGATCAATTCTGAGCTATGTTGCCAAGAGTCTCCAACCATTGGTTACGATAGTCACGTGGATCCCAACCAAGTATTCTGCATCTACCAACATGGCTCAGACTAGAAGTTAGTGACTTCAATGACTGATGCCACATTTTAGTTTAGATGCCCCTAACTTTCTTCCAACTGTCTTCAACACTCGTCAGCGCTGCAGGTCGTGGTATTCGGTGTTCAGACATACGTAACATATTTGTGACTTCAAATACTAACTACTTTTTTTAGAAATCGTTGCCTTTTGATAACTTGACGAATAATTGTCTAAAAAAGCAGTGTATAAACACGAAACTTATGATTAGAATAGTACTTATTAAATACATGTATAAGTTGAATGGTTGATCTATCAGACGTAGATAAACTTCAATTAACAAATAAAAATGATGCTGGTGTAAATGTGCTACTTATATTAAAATAAGTAGTATATAACACGAGTCAAAAATATGTCTGGCAGCAGAAGATTTAGAAAATCAAGGAGGGAAGAGCAGCAATAGAAAGCAACTAGTATGGAAATGCAGGAACAATGAAGTCTGAGATAGGTAATGAACATCTTTTAATTAGGGTATGGTTCTTCTATTTTACTAAGTAACTCTGTAATTTTGTGTCGAGTATGGTAAACAATTCCCATTAATAATTTCTTTCTGAATGTAAACAGTCAAAAAAATAACTTACATCCAACATCCATTAGTACAGATTCTCTTGTATAACCAGCTATACTTTCAGCAAGACAGGTCCATTCTCCTTTCATATCTTGACGAACTGAAAGTAATTTCAGTACTCCTCTTTCTTCATCAATATGAATTCCTGGACTACTAGTAACCTTTTGTTTTAAGAAAAAGAAGAGTCAACAATATTTCAAAGCATTTCATGCATTCAATTTTACTAGCTGGAAATTACGACATTCAGTATAGACGACACGACTGATTTGACCTATAGTTTATTAAATCATGCTCAGAGATACTGCCGAATCCAGATAAAAAGATGCCTTGGGGAATAAAGAGGCACTGTCCCTTTACTTCATTATATAGTGGATTCAGTTCCAAGATAATTTCTCTAAAATCAATTGTTTGAACTACTCAAATCCCAACTTTGTTTTCTAAGGATAGAATCTTATCATGAACAATGGAATAACTATTTGACTACATCTTGAATAGTGAGTAGCAACAGTCCCCAAGTAACGCGTTTCTTCATATACAGGACTTGTCAGTCTAACGTTGATGTTTATATTGAAACTCAAACCTGTTATTCGTCGCTTGAATTGTCAACATGTTACCAGCTAGATTACTAGACCAGGTTAGGTGTTTGACGGTTATCATGATCTAGGCACATGCAGCTGATAAGTTTCTGGCAGAACGAAAATTTCCTCCTAAATCCCGCTTCCAGACATTGTTCCAAATGGTTAACTTTTAGCCAAAAACAAGGTCCTTTTATACCAACAGAGAATTATCAAGTACAGATTCTCATAAATAAGCTTATTGACTTGTAACTTCTTCGTAATGCATTATGAGTAGAGTAAATCTTTGTTCTCTAGGTTCACTCATAAAATCAGTTCTCTGTTGAAGCAATACTCTCTACTAATTATTAAACATTGATCATATTTAGTATGTTGGGTTGTATTCTGTGTAAAATAAGTTTGATTTTGAAGTATGCTTAAGTTAAAAGTGAAAATAATAAGTTTACATTTTTCATTTCCCATTTGTCCAACAACAAGAAATCAATATAAATTCAAATATAGGAACGGCGGTAAGTATGTACAGACTAAATTAGAAATCCCTTATTTCACTGGTTGAAATCATGAGCCAATTGAAGCTAGACCACCATGGAAAACCCGGAAGCACTAGACGGCCGTTCCGTCCTAGTATGGGACTCCTCAACGGCGCGCGTCGACGATCCTGCCCTCCCCACGAGATTAAAACCCAGGACCTATGAGTCTTGCGCCAGGTGCTTAACCAACTGGACCACTGAGCCGGCCGGCACCCAACGGTGTTAATATCTAACTTTCGTGAACTAGTTGAAGGTAGAAATTAACACCGTAGTATGCTGGCTCAGCGGTCTAGTTGTTTAAGCGCTTGGTGCGAGACTGATAGGTCCTGGGTTCGAATCTCGCTGGGGGCGAGATCGTGGATGAGCACTGTTGATGAGTCCCATACTAGGACGGAACGGCCGTCTAGTGCTTCCGGGTTTTCCATGGTGGTCTAGCTTCAATTGACTCATGATTTCAACCAGTGAAACTTCTAAAAATCTCCACGAAACCCATTTTGATAATAATGCGTTATATTGAAGATAGGTTTCTTTAATCTGAAATAATGTTCACAGACTTCTTACCCTGATAATAATGATATTTTAATAGATAAACTTTAATGACGTAGCTGAAATACGTTGTGAAACAGTTGCTCACTGTTGGTAGAGTATAAATAAATAGCCTTAAAAGTAAGTCAGTTTTCTGACAATGATACACTGGCCATGAGGGAGCAAAACTCTAAACTCTATTCTGTTAAAGGTTATGAATAGTTCTGAATCAAAAGGAAATAGTTGTTAACTGTAATGCTTATTCTCATTAGTTTCTCAATTGATGTCAGTTACGAACTATGGCTATCATTAACTTCATCTAGTTTCCCTAAACGTTCTTAAATTAAGGTTAAATACATAGTTCTCATTCTATGATTGCATAATAAAATAAACTTTTTGGAGGGATCAAATACAAAATACACTAATTATGGCATAAAGAATATATAACTTACCGGACTTCCATTAAAATCCCATTTTACTTTAGGTTTCGGTTTACCAGTAACATGACATGTAAATATTTGTTCTTGACCTTCAACTGGCAACAGACTAGATATTTCTAGTTTATCAATTTTCGGTGGTGATATAAAGTTAGCGAGAATATTGATTGTACGATTACCAGCTGAATTAATAGCTATACAAGAATAATTGCCCGCATCACCGGATTTCGCTGGACGAATAATTAATCTTGACTCCTGTGATCAAGAAAACAGTAGTTTATTATAAATAAATTGGACAAAAAGTAGCTCACTACGAGTTGAACGGAGTAATGAGTGTTCTCATCGGCTATTTAGCTCAATAATGAAATATCTATGACTTATAATCCAAATTATATAAACAATTAAGACTCAGTAGCCAACTGTATAACGTGATGACGTTTGAAGCGAATGATGCTGGGTTTGAATCTCTGGGTGAACTTCAACTGTGAGATGCAGGTACGTCCAACTGACGATTCCCAAATAGGACGAAATGCGCATCCTGAATTCAACTGCTAGCCACCATCCATCTTTGCTTATAATGTTTGTGACTTAAGGCAGTATCGAAGCAATGCACACAATATGCATATACGCCAATAAGAGACTGATCAATTGCAGTCCTGAACATCAATGGGAAGATTCAAAGAAACAATACTCAGTGAATTCAAATGAGTTACAATTTCCACCAGTCAATCTATAACCATATTGGGTTTTTTCTGTCGGAAAACTAAATATTATAACTTCTATGCTTGGTCGGTTACCGTATAGCTTGCAATAAAATAAAAAGATGAGTTCAATAGACAAAAAATGTTTCTCTGTTGATCTATTAAGTTACTCAAATAATTCTTTTGGGGTCCTCACCTATGAGAATATTAATCAATACATCTGATGAATCCTAATTTCTAGGACACGAACATATGTTGAACTAATAAATTTCACTTAAATTTAGTTGCAATTATAATATTACTCTAACCGTAACAAGTTACGGATAACTCCACCTGGAGGCTCTCTGCGGCTGCTGCCGGCCTCAATCCAGGATAAAGGACTAGGGTTAAGGATTGGGTTAGCGACCTCATCTCTTAGAAAACTAATTAGCTAAAAAACGCTAACTAGAAAAAATAATACAGCACAACACAAACCAATCGAACCACACTTGACGGAGAAGACTTGGAAGATGTAAACACGTTTACATATCTGGGCAGCATAATTGATGAACAAGGTGGGTCTGATGCAGATGTGAAGGCGCAGATCGGTAAAGCAAGAACAACATATCTACAATTGAAGAACATCTGGAACTCAAAACAACTGTCTGTCAACCAACACCGAGGTCAACATTTTTAATACAAATGTTCTACTGTATGGGGTGGAAACCTGGAGAACTACAAAAGCCATCATCCAGAGGATACAGGTGTTTATTAACAGTTGTCTAAACAAAATACTTCGGATCCGTTGGTCGGACACTATTAGCAACAACCTATTGTGAGAAAGAACAAACAAGATCCCAACGGAGGAAGATATCAGGAAGAGTCGCTGTAAGTGGATAGGACATACATTGAGGAAATCACCCAGCTGCATCACAAGGTAAGCCTTCACATGGAATCCTCATGGCCAAAGGAAAAGAGGGAGACCAAAGAACACATTACACCGGGAAATGGAGATAAACATAAGAAAAATGAACAATAATTGGATGGAATTAGAAAAGAAGGTCTAGGACAGAGTGTGTTGGCGATTTCTGGTCGGCGGTGTATGCTCCATTAAGAGTAACAGGCGCAAGTAAATAAGTAAGTAAAAACAAGTTATGAATAGAATTTCATTTACTTAAAACAACTTGAATAAAACATCCCTAAATAACTAAATGAATCTTTTAAATCGTAGCTCAACTTGAGAAACATTTCAAAATATTAAAATACTAATTACAATGAAATTATTATTAATTTTTACATACAAAATATTCTTCAATCACTGTTATACGTTGATCATCATCAGTGGATATTGTAATTGGTACATCATTATATGCCCAAATAATTTTTGGTTTTGGTACTCCTTCTGAACGACAACTTAATACAAGTGAACTACCTTCTTTAAATGTTACAATTTCTTCATCTGTATTCACAACAGGACGTGCTGTAATTTAAACGAAAATAAAAATAAAACTCGGATTAATGAGTTCACTTGGTATAGTTGAATTGTACCTTTCCATTTTTATTTAGGACTGCAATTGATCACTCTTATTGACATATGTGAATATATAAATATAGCCAAGACGCGTGTTTCGTCCTATTTGGTACTCATCAGTTGGATGTACCTGCATCTCAAAGTTGATATTTACTTCAGCGCTCGAACCCAATACTTTTCGCTTTAAATGCCATAGCGTTATCCACTTAGATACTTAATCCTGATAGCAACGTGCTTGTGCGATGGGTTGAAGCTTAAATTCACTTGGTATTGTTTTACTTGAATCTTCCCATTGGTGTTCAGGACTGTAATTGATCAGTCTCTTATTGGCATATATACATTCTGTGCGAACTGTCTCAATATTGCCTTAATTTTCACAGGCTTTTTTAGAAGCGAAGATGAAGAGATTCAGTTACATCCAGCTGACGAGTCCCAAACAGGACGAAACGCACGTTTCGAATTCCACTACTTGTCACTATTCATACAAAAAAATTATGTACTGGTCACTTAGTGATACAAGGACGAATGGATTTCACTAAATCGAACTTGGAATTGGGTAGTATGATTATGTTTAGTACCTATTATTAGTCGAAATATGATTAACGAATAGACTAACTCATTATCATTATGAGATATATTCGGTCTTCTGTGACTAACGACACTCTGATGTCGATTGATTACATTCGTAATCACTAATTATGAATAACTCTTGAATGGCATTACGTGGTCCTTAATCTTGTTTAGTTTATTCTATATTTTGTCCTTAAATGTGTCACTTTATTAAGTCAGTATACGATATTCATTGACAAGATGTTCTGTTTTTCAATATTTATTCATCTCGAAAAAATGTGCATTCCATAAGTGATGGTCCTCTTAACCTAGACAGTAAACAATTTGATAGAAACTATATAGAGACTTAGTAAAAACTAGTATGTTCTTATTAGTTATTTATACTGGGATGCGAATCTTCATCAATGTAGAACCATAATCTCGAACAGGCTAGAACATAACACATTCATATATCATATCGATTTTTACACCATTGAGTAGTTTTTAAGTGTTTTATGTCAATTTACACCCGGTTAACAAGTCTCCAACACCAATAGAATCAGGAATGTTATTTTCATCGCTCATGGGACTGACCATCTGAATTTATTTGCATCACAGCGTTGTTGTTCACTCTAAGACTTGAACGTAGTAGCTGTGGCATCAAACATGAGTCATTGAACGAGTTCTGAATAGAATTGATTATTCGATCTAGATTCTGCTGTTAGCCACAATTCAAATTTATTTATAACTCGTAAATATAACTAGCATAAAGACAAACTGTTATGAATTTTAAGGCCTCTACTTATCACATGATTTATTCGCCAATCGGAATACAATTTATTCAATTTTATTACTATACTAAAATTGTGGTGTGTGCTACTTATATTGACATAAGTAGTATATGATGTTAGTCGTGAACAGAATGTCTGGCAGCAGAGAGACAAGAGGATTGAATAGTAAAGAGTGGAAACAGAATGCAATCTGTATGAAGATGCAAGAACAATGAAGTCTGAGTTATTATGAGACAATGGATGGACATTTTGCAAATTAGGCATTTCTTTTATGATTGTTAGGTTTTATTAGCAAGTCCTGTAATTTTGTGTTAAATACATTCGATTGTCTCCACCCGTGTTCTATTCATTACAATGAGAAGCCTAGCCACCTTATCGTTCCCTTTTCCGTCTAGCTCTGCTTAATGAGTCTAGAACATTAATATCAGCTTCCACTATACGTATCATTTATTTCAAACACACTTGGTTTATATACCAACCAAACAGACCACATCACATCATAAAAAAAGAAACAACATTTGTACAAGATCAAGCCAAAAGGTGGTTGTGATTGTAGGAGACTATAATCAATAAACTGAACATCACTTAGAAACGGTAAATCGTATCATAATAGTCTATAAATCAAAATATAGCTTATAATAAGAGGAATATAGATATACACAAGCTAGTTACTAACTAGTTATGCAATAAGAATATATATATATCATATTAGTTCATTAATAGATCTCAAAAGTTACCCGTAATTTAATTAACAAAAAAAACGCATACATGTGTAACAAAGATTGATCATCAGCATTACTCAACATCACGTAAAAGTAGATAAATAACCCCCCACCCTTTACTGATATACTCAACTTAACTAATATATAAATTACAAAAAAAAGATTTGTAAATGTAAATCTCAATTGATATAGCAGTTGTTCATGAAACTAATCATCATTTACCCCTGAATTCTTATACTTTTCTATTGGATTACTTATTTTATGTATTTTAACACATAGATAATGGTACAAGGAGGCACTAAATACATATGCGCCACACAAATCTCATTTGATATGTGTGTGATACTGTCCGGGTGCCCAAACCGTAGCAGGTGGTTTTCTTAGTGGGCCACACCCCGAGCCTTCGACCTGAAGGTCTGATCCACAAGGCAGTGGAGCATCGTGAGGAGATGCAGTCCCATGGAAGCCGGTGACCAACAATTGGTTCATACGCCATTTTTTCCCGCAGGATACTAAGGTCCATGTTCATTATTGGTTTGGAATCCGGTTAAAGCGCCGGACATTCGCTTTTCGCCCTCTCATTTTCGTAAACAACACCCCCGCCACGAAAAGGCAGTGAGTAGGACTTCCCTGGCAAGGGCTGTATACGCGTGGCCATGTGAGAGCATTTCGAGAGGGAGAGTGGACTCCCCCCACTCTTGGCCGTACCAGGGCATTTGGGGGGATATCCTTTTGTTGTTGCCTGATTAATCCAACTAATTATATATATATATATATATATATATATATATATATATATATATATATATATATATATATATATATATATATATATGGTCAAGGAAGGATGAGAGAGGTTGGACGAATCGTTTTTATGTACCAATTACTTATTTATGTAATCTATTTACCGTTAGCCAATATTATGATTGTTTCATTTATAATTAACATTATTATTACATATTACATTTTGTATATTGTGTAATTGTTATTACGTAGTTAGTTTTTTTTCCTTATTTCTCAATAAATCACTTGAATGAAGAAAAACAACATGGGAAGAAACATACTATATTTAGATCTAGAAACAAAACGGTATTTTTATTGAATAATTAATAGTATCATAACAAAGTAACTAGATTTAGCCCCTGACATTATTATTATTATTATTATTATTATTATTATTATTATTATTAGTAGTAGTAGTAGTAGTAGTAGTAGTGGCAGTAGTAGTAGTATATTAACGTTGGAACAAATAATGCAACATATGTTAGTACGAAATCTAGGTTTATAGATATTTACCGCTTTAATAAATAATAAATCGAATGATAATAACAGGGATTACTAGTAATTCATTAGTGTTATTTCACAACTTTACATAATTCAGAATGAGATAAATATGGAATTTGTTATAAACAAAGATGGATGGTGACCACCAGTGGAATCCAGGATGCGTGTTTCGTCCTGTTTGGAACTTGTCAGTTGGATGTACCTGTGTCTAATGGTTGATGTTCACTCAGGGACTCGAATTCAGTGTTATTTGTTTCAAACGCCGTCTCGTTATCCACTTAATTACTGAGTCCTGATAGCCACGTGATTGTGCAATGGGATGAAGTTTAATTCACTTGATATTGTTTTACTTGAATCTTCCCGTTGATGTTCAAGACTGAAATTGACTAGTCTCTTAACGCGTTGGCGTTTGAAGCGAATGGTGCTAGATTCGAATCCCTGGGCGAGCTTCAACTGTGAGATGCAGGTACATCTAACTGACGAGTCTAACATGGGACAAAACGCGCGTCCTAGATTCCACTGCTAACCACCATCCATCTTTGCTTATAATGCTTGTGAATTAAGTTAGTATCGAAGCAATCCAAACAGTATGAATAATTTGCCAATAAGAGACTGATCAATTGCAGTCTTGAACATCAATGGGAAGCTTCAAGTAAAACAATGCCAAGTGAATTACTTGAAATTTGTTGTTTGTTTGTTTTTCAAGTATATAGATTGTACTACAATATGAAATAAGCTATATTGCTCAAAGATGAAACAAGCTACATCTCATTTCATGAGTACGACATATAATAAAGTAAAATGAAAATGTTGTTTATTTCAGCTCTATTTATTCTAATTTACACCAATTTGTAAGTAAAACCGTCCAAACAAATGAAAGCCATATGAACTGTGAATAATCACAGATTTTATTCGTGAATTGACTGGATCCCAACTTAGCGTCACAAATGATAATGAAGTTTCTTGAGGACCTGTAAGTTTTTGGGCCAATTCCATTTCTGGAACTCTTAATCTGTAGACCACTGAGCTCGCATCTAACAGTGTTAATGTCTAATTTCATTTAGGAGTTTCTAAGTCGACATTAATCCATGACGAAAAAAACTTTTTAAATCACTTATATGTACACTAAAGTATAGAAGCAGGTATAAAAGTATTTTCTGTACTGTTTTCTCTTACATTTCACCCTTCTACTTCGTTATCTGAAATCCAATTTAACAAAAGTACTTACTGTGTATAATAAGGAATCCATCCGCTTCACTTATACCACCTTTATGTTCAGCTTCACAAATATACTTGCCCGAATCGCTTTCAGTAGCAGACCTGTAAGAGAAAAAAAATTTAAAGGAATAAATAAACGCAAAGGTATCAACATTCATAAGAATGTACCATGTAATTTAATCAACAGGGGATAGAATAAAGTTTCAAAATTAACTCTTTAGTTGTGTTCACGTATTCCCTTCAATTTCATAATGTGCAGTCAACTTAATTTTAGAAGCTACTTTTCTACATTTAACTTATATACCAGAGTGAACATTAACTCTGAGATGCAGGTACATCCGACTGACGAGTCGCAAATCGAACGAAACGCGTATCCTGGATTCCACTGCTAGCCACTATCCATTTTTGCTTAGAATTTTTGTGTCTCAAGACAACATCGAAGCAATACGCACAGTATGCACATATGCTAATAAGAGACTGATCAATTACAGTCCTGAACATCAATGGGAAGATTCAATTAAACAATATCAAGTGAATTTATATCAGTATTTTAAAGCTAAACTAATTGGAATTGTAACTCCGCCTGAAGCCCTTCTGAGGCTACTACCAGTTTCAAGCCCGGATAAAGGAGGAGGGTTGAGCATAAGGTTAGCAACGTCATTCCGTATAAAACTAACTCCGTAAAAAAACGCTAACCAGAAAACATTTTTCAAACCAATTAAACTCTATCCTGAGAGTCAGAAGGTCTTCATTTAGACGAGCTATCACGCCTCATAGTGAAAGCTGAGTTCCTTCGAAAGTCACGAGGCTGATGCTCCTTCTGACAACCAGAGCAACCATTTATTTAGGTAAATGGAATTCTCTTACTATGTGAGAGACTGGGAGAGTCTTCCGAACTGCTGCAAAAATTTATAATCTTAAGCAATTTTTTTCATTTTATGAATGAATATTTGTTATCTTACTAACGGTAATAACAATAATACTTCATACACATAGTTCTTTTTATTGTACTTGGAGTTAACAAAAGCAATAATTTGAGCAAAATAACATAGGCGAGACTATAATTTATGGATGAACCAATCATGTATAAGATAACATAACTCGGATTTTGGTGCGAAATTCACTCATCCATTTGGCTAAATAGAGTTTTGGTATTATAGCTAATGTCAGTTCGTGATGAAACTCCAAAATCTAATTCCTAACCTTAATCATCAACTGTAAATTATAATTTTAATACTTCACACTGATTTATAATTCTTATTTGATCCCAGTTATTAGCTGGACACATTCAAGAGGTCAGTCTAGCGTCGCTGATAAATTATAGTCTCACCCTTGAATTGATTAGATTAAGTAAGTAAGTAAGTAAGTAAGTCAGTAAGTAAGTAAGTAAGTAAGTAAGTAAGTAAGTAAGTAAGTAAGTAAGTAAGTAAGTAAGTAAGTAAGTAAGTAAGTAAGTAAGTAAGTAAGTAAGTAAGTAAGTAAGTAAGTAAGTAAGTAAGTAAGTAAGTAAGTAAGTAAGTAAGTAAGTATGGTGTCTCAAAGTGTTTACTCCAATAATTCGAATTCAATTGAATAGTAATAACGAACATTTTTAACTTTATGAATATTATTGGGTAAAATTATTCTTCAATTGTAAATTCTATCAATATTATAACATATAACATACCTTATTGTTAAAGTACTTGTGAATGCTGATGCTAAACCACCTGCAGGTGTATCTTGATTCAACTTAATTGTATGACGACGTCCATTTTTTAATTCAAATCTTGGATCTAAACCACGATACCATTTTACTTCAATATTTTCATCTAAACTAAATATATTACAAGTAAGTATTGCATCTGTTCTAGGCTCAACACTTGCATTACGTGGTATTAAAACACGAGGAGGAGGTGCTGCAATAATAATAATAATAATAATAATAATAATAATAATAATAGTAATAATAATAATAATAATAAACAATTTATAATTATCTTGTATGAAATGAAATCGGATAGTTACATTTAAATATATAAGTAAAACTACTTTTTTAATATAAGTAGTATATTTTGATAAATGAACAAAAGCTTCAACTTGGACTGTTATCTCATTATTTTTTGTGATAAGACAATATTCTTTATCCATTTAGCTAAATTGTGTCTCGGCATTTTAGCTGATGTCAGTTTGTGATAAAAACCCTTAAATCTAATTTTTATCCCTAACCATCAACTGTAAATCACAATCGTTATCTTTCACTCAGGTTTAAAACACTCATTTAGCTCTAATCAGTAGGTGAACATTCACAAGATCATTTTAGTGTCGCTCAAAGATTGTTCATAAATTAAAGTTTCACCTGTGTTATTTTGTCCAAGTTTTCAGTTCAACAGAAGTATGCATCACAATTACAATCGGATCCCTATCTATGATACTCTAGTTCCTAATGTTTTTTTAACTTATTTATTTATTTGAACATATAAATATTGGTACATGGAGGCACCAAATATATATGCGCCACACAACACAACAAGAGTGGGAAGAGGAAAAAGAATGTAAGATGCGTCTAAGGAAAAAACAATAATAACGACCACAGATTAGTGTAAGATAGTGTAATAATAATAATGGAGAAAACGGAAAGGTACAATCAGAAGAATTCTTCCGGTTAAGGAAGATAAAACCACTATTTATGAAGGAAGTGAAAGAAGGTTACATCAGGATCACCACTGGCTGCTATTCTGAGCCATGTCTGATAACGTCTCTAGCCACTGTGTAGCACTCTCTCTCGGACCAACAGAAGCCAGCTTTTTTTTTCATACTCCAACACCATGTCATACACTGACCACGACATGGAACTCTCTGAGACCACATTCACAGAACATGTCCAAGCCACCGAAGTCGATGTTTCAAGATGGTGACACCAATTGGAATATCATCTCTGCGCCCGAACAGACGATGCCGAACTTCTGCATTACTAACATGGTGTTGCCACTGAATGTCAGCAATCATTCGGAAACGACGATAATCAAACACAGGGAGTCGTCTAACGTCCTCAACTCGAAGAGGCCAGGTTTCACAACCACAGAGCAAAACTGCTCTTACCGGCGCGTTGTAGATCCGACCTATTACAGCCAGACTAACATCACGAAGGTGCCAAAGGTGACCCAGATTGGCATAAGTCGCTTTGAATTTCACTGTACGTGGATTGATCTCATCACTCACGCCACCACCAGCACTTATGCAGCCACCTAGATACACGAACTTCTCGACTACTTCTATCTGTTCACCATTCAGAGTGAGACAGGATTAGAATCCTGCCAGTCTTGTAGAAGTACTTTGCACTTCGAAGGTGCAAAGCACATACCGTACTCAACTCGCGTTGGCAAATAACGAAATCAAATAAGTCAGATACGAGAATGGATGTTTGAATACGTATATTTCATACAACTGTCGGTCATAACAGGCAATCAGTAAGACATAGAGAAAAAAAGAGAACGAAGCGAGATAACGAGCAATGGAGAAGTCGTGTGAGCCGACTTGATTTAATCAAGCGGTAATCTATATTGATAATAGCACAAAAATAAGTTACAGACATGTAATGAATGAGATAAGAAGTGCCTACATCTATACGCTCATATCAAAACAGTCAAGGTTGACAAGTGAGTAATTAACATGGTCAAAATATGGTTCAGGAAGAACGAATAAACTGATCTGTACGAATGTTAGAATAGACTGTGTGGGCTTAACATATTAGCCAACACTACACATTCTTTCACCATAAATTATTCTGGTCCTAAATTTTATCAAAACATAACATTGATATTGAGGTGAAGTAAAAGATCTTTACTCTTTCGACATAAGTATTTTGTAATGAATTATGCAGAAGGTAAGATATTGCCTACTGAGAATGCTTCAAAATTTTGAGAATATGCTGTTTTATGCAACGAATTACTGATAAACAAATCCATGGTTTTTAGACAGAACATGCTAATTAACATCTCGAAGCTAAATAATCCATATGAATGATTACACTGAGTGATCTCTTATCAATGATGTATGTACTGGTTTTTAATCCTCTGTATCGATTTATGGTCGTGTTGTAATTTGATCGGTACTAATGAATTAACAGTAAGGACTAGACAGGCCATGACATAGGTTACCACCTAATCTTGGATTGGCATAAATGTCTCATTCGTATAGAAGATTTGAATGTCTAAGTGGTAATGCCACTAAATACGACACAGTAATCCCAAATAGACCATTAGATCTTTTATTGTTACATGTTTACTATGCTTATAAGCTTTAATTCGTACAAAAATCTAAGTCCACAATTTTCTAATGATTCCCACCATTCATGTATAATTATTGTAAAATCATCTAAATAGAATGGTTTGTTTGCTCAAATATAAACTTACGTAATATATTCACAGATATTTCATCTTTATATTGACCTTCAATCTTTTTCTCATCATCAGTAACTGTAGGTATTACTTCGACTGAATAAATCCCATGTGATTCTTCATTGACATCAGTAATTGTATACAAAACATTAGTTGGGAAACTGAAGTACAATAATAATTGAATACAAAATTATCATTCTTTGAATTAGTTAATTTAAAACAACAGATTTCTATTTTATTCTACAGACATGTAAATATAACATAGACCTAACGTTGAAAGTGTGAAATTAAACCTCACATTAGGTGATATATACATAGTTCAATAGTTCAGATCATGAGTCATTTGAAGCTATACTACTATGGAAAACCTGAAAGCACTGGATGGCTGTTTCGTCCTATTGTGGGACTCCTCGGCTGTGCGCATTCACGATCCCGAAATATCCATAAAATCCCCTTCTGATATATATTATATCCCTATAAGAACAGAGGAATCTATAATAAGTAAAGCTGACTTGAAAGTTTTAATACTTTTACTGGTAGTAAAGAGTTCCGAGTTAAAGAATAAAACATTATGATAGTATAAACTCAAGAATATTAGTAGCTGTTAAGCACGTTTTATTCAATGACGTAAATAATTCAGTATAAATAAATTTTGTACTCTGTAGGTGTTTTCTTCACTGAGTGGTGATCAATGTCATGTGTGTGACGTCCTTCTTAGTGTAGGAGGTCGACTGCGACCCGGATGGCTCAATGGTAACGTCACTGACTGTGAATCTAGGTGACATGGAACCGAATCCTTAAGGGGGCATCAATTTCCTTAAGATTACATGTACACCTTACTGACGAGTGCCAAGTGGCACGGAACCTAAATCCCGGTTTTTCTATCGACTACGTCTAACCACTATCGTATCTTAGTCATTTTCTTCTTTTAGAAATTTGTTATAGAAAGTTAATTATTAATTCAATATGATTTCAAATTATCATAGGTCTTAATGATAAAGCTATCTATTAAAAATGATGATATTATGTCATTTTATTGAAATAAAGATAAGTCCTAGTAAATCTACTTCAATAAGTAAGCCTGGAGCCCTCTTGTTGCTACTGCCAATCCCAAGCTCGAATAAAAGAGGAAGGTTGGGCATGGGGTAAGCGACCCCGTTCCGTAGAAAACTAAGTCACTAAGAACGTTAGCCAGATCTACTTCAATGGAACTTTATTAGAAAATAACTCATTATGATTACTTTTATTATATATACAATATAATATAATATAATTACTTGTAAACTTTATTTTCATCATGATATCCTGTAATTGGTTGTTTATCTTTAAACCATTTTACTGTATATGGTATTTCACTTGTTACAGAACATGATAATTCTGCTGTAGCTCCTCTTCTAACATCAATTTGTGCTGGACATGTAACAACAATTTGTTGTGGTTGTCTAGAAGATAATGCTACTTTAGAACAACGTTGAAATGGATAGCCTTGTCCATCACGTCCAGATACCTGTATCCATTGATATATACAATCATAAATGAATGATGTAACACATGAAATAAGAAATATGAAAGAAAATATACATAGGTGAAAGTAACTGAAATCGTACCAAGAGAAGTAGCCGTACTGACTTTCGGAACAATCACATCTAGATTTCTATGATATCTTAATAATTCAGTTGGATTTGTTCTTGTAAATCATCTTGAAAGATACATTCAATGTTATGAAGTTATTGTTGACTATATGTTTCCTAATTACTTTTTTATTCATCTGCAATGTAAAGTGTTTTCTTGTATATCAAGAAATGATTTACGATTAATGATTGATATACATAGAAGTCAAAGAAACGTCTATCATAGAACATAGAACCAACTTTTACACCCTTTTTTTAAAAAAAATAGGTCAATATATGTGGCGTTTTCAAAAACGTCGTATACGATACTACTTCTAGGGATTTTGTGGTGTGTGCTACTTATATTGACATAAGTAGTATATGATGTTAGTCGTGAACAGAATGTCTGGCAGCAGAGAGACAAGTGGATTGAATGGTAAAGAGTGGAAACAGAATGCGGTTTGTATGAAGATGCAAGAACAATGAAGTCTGAGTTATTATGAGACAATTGATGGACATTTTGCAAATTACGTATTTACTGGTTGATTGTTAGATTTTATTAACAAGTCCAGTAATTTTGTGTCAAATACATTCGATTGTACCCACCTGTGTGCTTGTTCACTGCGATTTAACTAGACAGAACCAATTTATTAAATATTAGGATGCCGGCTCAGTGGTCTAATGGTTAATTGCTCGCGCGTGAAGCCAGTAGGTCCTGGGTTCGAATCCAGCGGGGTGCGGGATCTTGGATGCGTACTGCTGAGTCCCATAGTAGGACGAAACGGATGTCCAGTGTTTCCAGGTTTTCAATGGTGGTCTAGCTTCAACTGACTCATGATTTCAATCTGTGAAAATTTCTAAAATTTCCACAAACCCCTTCTGATTAGGAATAATGCTTACTGATTCCAGATGTGACTTGAAATTCATCACTATTTAATTGTAGATAGCCTGTTATAAACTAAATATGTTGTGAGAAAATCGATGAATGTACCAATAATCTTTTTTGTAGTAACTTTATCGCAAATGAACCCGAACATCAGAAATCATACAGTGTTTACTTTAGATAATTTTGTAATCATTCAATTATATATCAAGATGATGAGTAGTACTATGTGTAAGATTTATGTGATCTATGTTATTAATGAATAATCATTATTTGATTGCCCAAATTCACTGTTCTAAATGTATCATGGATAAATTAATCCCAAGTTTTTATTTTGCCTTGGCGTTTTCTTGGCTAGTTAATTTTCTACGGGATAGGGTTACTAACCCCATGCACGACCGTCCTCCTTTAACCGGGGTAGAGATCAACAGTAGCCCCAAAGGGGCTCCAAACGGGCAGCCTCATCGATGAACACGGTGAATGTGGTGCAGATGTGAAGGCACAGATCGGTAAAGCAAGAGAAGCATATCTACAATTGAAGAACATCTGGAACTCAAAACAACAGTCAACCAACACCAAAGTCAGAATTTTCAATACAAATGTCAAGACAGTTCTACTGTTTACTGGGGCGGAAACTTGAAGAACTACAAAAGCCATCATCCGGAAGACACAAGTGTTTATTAACAGCTTTATACGTTGACAAGACATTATCAGCAACAACCTACTGCGGGAGAGAACAAACCAGATCTCATCGGAGGAAGAATTCAGGAAGAATCGTTGGAAGTGGATAGGATACACATTGAGGAAATCATCGAACTGCGTCACAAGACAATCCTTCATCTGGAATCCTCAAGGCCAAGAGAGAAGAATAGGAATACCAAAGAACACATTAAACCGAGAAATGTTAGCAGACATGAGAAGAATGAACAAGGATTGGGCAGAACTGGAAAGGAATTCCCAGGCGAGAGTGGGTTGGAGAATGCTGGTCGGCGGCCTATGCTCCATCGAGAATGATAGGCATGAGTAAGTAAGTTAGATTGTAACTAAACTGAAACCATCACGAAAGTTAGGTTTACTTGTAGAGCAACGCCCGGAGCCTTCAACCTGAAGGTCCGATCCACAGGTTGATGGAGCAGCGTCAGGAGATATAGTCCCATATGAGCCAGTGACCAACGATTGGTTGATACGCCATTCGTCCCTTCAGGATCCAGGAGTCCATGTACATCATTGGTTTGAAATCAGGGTTTTCCAACCACCCTAGGTGGATCCCTCATATCCACTAACCCGGTTAAAGAGCCGGATATTCGCTTTTCGTCCTCTCAATTTGGTAAACAACAGTAATATCGCAAGGAGACAGTTAATAGGACTTCCCTGGCAGAGGCTGTATACTCATGGCCATGTGAGAGCATTTCAAGAGGAAGAGCTTTCTCTCCTAACCCTCAACCGTACCAGGGCATTTGGCGGCTTGGAAATGTATGTGAGGAACGTCTTGTTTTACTAATCATAACCAATGATAAAATGCTAAAAATGTTTTAAATTTGCCGATTAATTTTAGCGAGTGAAATTTGAAAAGAAAACAATAATGCTACTATCAAATAACATTGGATAGGAGACAACGGAAACTAAGATGAATTTAGTAAGTTCAGATCAGTGTAAAAAGGAAAAATCACGGTATGGCTATAGTGTTTGATGAAAACCTATATGAATAAAAATTAATACTTAACGTTGTATACAATTAATGAATGAATTTATTACGAAAATAGTCAAACAAATTGCGATCATGAAATGATCAATGTTAGACCATCGTTGAAAACCCGCAAACAGTGGACGGCCATTTCATCCTAGTAAATGACTCTTCAGCAGTGCGCATCCATAATCCTGCATGCGAAATTCGAACCAAAGATCTCCAGTCTTGCGCGCGAGCTCTTTAATAGACTCATGAACTCAAATAATACATTACTACAATCTTCACAAAAACCCCCTTCTTATAATAATGACCATGAGCTCACTACTGAATGGCTTCAGGAGATATTTCCTGGAATTCTGGTGACAATCAGTTACCAGTAGAGTTCGACCAGGTCTGTTGTGAGGTAGTAAATCACTGATGACAATAGTGAATATGCCGCTCAATTTCGTATATTGGTTGTAGTTGGACATCACCACCGGATGCCTGCTCAGGGGTTTAAACGTCAAGAGTTCATGCGCCAGAATGATAGATCCTGGGTTCTAATCCCACATGCGGAATCATGAATGCTTACTGCTAAGGAGTCTTATACAAGGATGAAACGGTCGTTCAGTGCTTCTAGGTTCTCTATAATAGTTTTGCTTCAATTGTTTTGTACCAGTCTTAGGAAAACATTTTTGTATTAGTGTTTGTTATTTTTCTATAAATAGAATTTATTTGGATGAAAACATACTTCAAGATAATTGTGACCAGTAATTGGTTCCATTGCTTGTTGACTAACATAAATTTGAAATGTTTCAGTTTGTTGTACAGGTAATCGTACAATTGATGAACCATTTGATCCACGCATATCAAAATGATCAATTTGTCCTGGTAGAAATCGTCCAGTCATATTAACCATAATGTAATTTTGAACACCTGTAGAAAAGTTTTGGAATAAATACTCTTTAGAAAAGAAGGGATTTAAAAAATAAACGAGGTTATGTTTCATTGTTATCGATTTGACTGACACCAACTTCCTTACAAACTACTTTGACTTCAGATAGAATGTCATTTCTTGACGAAGAATAATTTGGGATATGGTATATGCCCCAGTCATCTATGTCGATGAAGACTCATAGACTTGTTAAATTTTTGTTAACTTTACCTAGAACTCTACGTTCAACCTCAGTCGATTGTTTCACTAAGTAAAAGAGGTGGTTTGAAAACATCTATGATCAAATACTTATAATCTGAATATAACTTTCACTTCCATAAGTCATGTTTCAGAGCCTTTTATAATCTCTTTCTTACAGTTATGACCCAGCTATTCCTATTGCATAGTATTCTCGGACACCGATTCACTCAACAAGTTACCAAATCAGAACACGGTTGAACAGGAAAGTGATTATATTCCAAATAACAAGGTTAGATGGAAGTGAGAAGCAAGTAAGAAGCACAATAGGGAAAATGTTAGTATATTTATAGTTTTTACATGAGAAGAATCTAGAGTATTCTCCAAGTATCGACTAGTGCTGATTGGATAAGAATTAGCCAATCGGCGTGCACCAAAGCAATTGTGAATTGAGCATGCTTTAATCCAGTCTACGGTCCTGCTAACAGAGCCATAGAAAAACACACATGGAACTGCTACTGATAGGTTCGTGCAAATTTTTTTAGATCGTAAGTTAGTTTTCACCAAGTATCGATATTAGTTAA
Source organism: Schistosoma margrebowiei (assembly GCA_944470205.2). Classification (NCBI taxonomy): domain Eukaryota; kingdom Metazoa; phylum Platyhelminthes; class Trematoda; order Strigeidida; family Schistosomatidae; genus Schistosoma; species Schistosoma margrebowiei. The sequence continues at coordinate 76,526,691 of OX104024.1, forward strand.
TGTATTATCCAAAAAACACATATCACTTTATATCTATTTTGTTCTACTTCAGGACTAATTAGAAGAGCATATACATAACCGGACCAGGGATAGATTTCGGGATCCTCGAGATTCACTAAAAGCATATCACTTTATAACTAATGAATTGATCTACATTCTCGACTTTATTCTGTTTTATTTTGCTTAAAAAGCTTATGACTTCAGGCAATATCGAGGCAATCCGCACAAGATGCACATATGCCAACAAGAGACTGGTCAATTGTAGTCCTAAATAACAATAGGAAGATACAAGTGAAACAACATCAAGTGAATATAAATGAGCATATTATTTTAGGAGGATAGATAAAAACTTCATATTAACATCATTCTTTGACTTCTCACCAGATTTGTATGAGTTACAGTTTCGTTTAACACATACTACTTGTTCATAATGGTATCGTTATTTACTATTGAAGAAGTTTTTTCATCGTTAGAATTTAAGATATAGTTTAATTATCTAAACATTTCATTTTGATCAACTATAGTTACATGGAATTTATCTAATTCTACTAGGTAGGTATGTCAAAATAATCTTTTTTACAAACTGAGGGATGATTTCAACAGATTTCAGCATAGTTCAACATAGTTTTCTATTGTACATGTATATCTTTTAACTGATAAACAGTAAGATTAAGCAGAGATGGATGAATGGAGGTTAGCAATGGAATCGAGGACGTGTGTTACATCTTATTTGGTACTCATTAGGTGGATATACCTGCATCTCAGAGTTGATGTTCATTCCATGACTTGAATCCAGTATTGTCCGCTTCAAAAGCTATTACGTTATCTACTCAGCTACGGAGTCCATACAGCCACTAGATTGCGAAATGAGTTGAGGTTTAAATTTATTTTGTACCGGTTGTTTGAATCTTCATATTGATGTTTAGGACAATCAATCTTTTATTGGAATATGTGTATCATGTACGGATTGCCTTGATATTGTCTTAATTCAAAAGCAAAGGATGCACAAAAAATCTTTATCAAAGATTTGATTTTAAAGACGACTTGAAGGATAGCAATTTTTTTATCGACTAAGAAGATTTACTAACAGGATGTTTAACTCTATGAAGTTGCATGTTACCTACTCAACTAAATAAGTACTTATTCAGTTAATCAAGTATGAAATACCATTAATGAGATCTTCCATATGCGTATATCAGTTTAACTCTTCTATCGGAGCTAGTTACATAAGCTTTATAGAGAAGGCTCTGTGCTTGTTCATGATTTATTTTATTATACTGATTGTAGCTTATCTTAAAACGAATCCTTCTTCTTATACCTTTCTTAAATGAGATTTTGACTTTATAATTTAGATAATTTGAATTTTGATTAGTCAAAGAGTTCACTGTTGTAGTTCACTTATCCATACCTTATTTTGACCATTTTAGTACAATGATCATGAATTTACATTCACTTGATCTTGTTTGACTTGTATCTTCCTATTGTTATTTAGGACTACAATTGATCAGTCTCTTGTTGGCATATGTGCATCTTGTGCGGATTGCCTGAAGTCACAAGCATTCTAAGTGAAGATGGATAGTGGCTAGTATTGGATTCTTGGACGCACTTTTCGTTCTATGTAGGACTCGTCATTTGGATGTACCTTTATCTTAGAGTTTTTGTTCACTCAGGGCTTTGAATCCAACACGGTTCACTCAAATATGCCATAATTCAAATAATCAAAAAATAAAGAAACGAAGAACAAAGATAAAAATTAACTATTCAAGAAATCAAACCTGCAATCGGCTGTGTTGATGCACCATAATTATACAATTTTGGTGTTGTTGAAAATCCTTGCAAAAAATCAACATCACTTATACCAGAAACTCGAACAGAAATCCATCGTTCACGTTGTAAATGATGATCATTATTAATATTATTATTATTGTCGTTATTCATATCCATTATTTCTGAATCAATTTCTTCTGTATCAATGCCAACTTCTAATGTCCACTGACCTGGTTTAGGTCGATCAATTGATCCAACAAATACAGATTTTACAGCTTTCATTAATTGTTTTAGACCATCTTCTTTATCAATTAATTTTCCTGATTAGAAAATTAAAAACATTGAAGGAAACAAATGAATTAAAATAAACCATAATTGTGACTGCATCATGAGACAAGCGCTAATTTGGAATCCTGAATGGAAGCGGAAAACAGGAAGGTCAAAGAACAAGTCACGTCGGGAAATAGAAGGAAAAAGATGAATAATAAATGGAAAGAGCTTGGAAGGATTGCCCAGGACAAATTAGGATGGGGAGTGCTGGTGGGCGACCTATGCTCCTCCACGAGGGGTAAGAGGCTTAAGTAGTGGTAGTAGTAGTATAATTCAAACTAGCAGATTTTTCTAATTATACAATAAAAATTAACAAATCTTGAAGGGGTTTGCATAAAAATCCGCCTTGTTTACCAACAGCTTGTTACCATTCAGTGTAATGACAAGTATTCAATTTAAAGTTATTATAAATAAAATATTCTACTGAATATATTAACAATTTCTAGAATCTACTCAACTAGTAAATTATACTCAAAGTAGAGCTCGACATAAATTTTATTGGCCGAAGTTCCTTTACCACGTGAACACATTAGAATGGCCGACGTTATGTAATAGAAATGATAATGAAAAAGATTAAAAAGTAAGTATACAGTTCTAGAAAGTAAAATAAAAAGGTTGTATGAAGGAATACTGAAACTGAGAACCAGCGTTGTTATGACCAATTCTATATGATGTCACCCAATTTCTGATTGTGCTTATCATGTGGGCTCAAATCAGGTTGTTTTCATTTAACAATATTAGATCAGACCAATAATGACTTCATGGACTAATGGCACTCCATCGTTTGGCGGCCTCTATTATCCATTATCTTATTAGTAGTAGTATTTTTGACTACCACAAATATTTGGGATATAAATTAAAAAGGTTTTACTAAGATTAAATCAACATTTAATACATTAGAAGTGTTCACATGAATCATTTGTATACAACTATGACTAACTAATCCAATCTTCCAACTTTTATTAATTAATTCCTATTAATTTGTAATTCATTGGATAGGACACACATTGAGGAAAGCACCCAACTGCATCCCAAGACAATCTCTCACAAGGAATTTTCAAGACGAAAGGAAAAGAGGAATACCAAAGAACACATTACGTCGAGAAATGGAAACAGACATAAGAAGAATGAACAAAAATTGGATAGACCTGGAAAGGAACGGCCAGGACAGAGTGTGTTGGAGAATGCTGGTCGGCGGCCTATGCTCTATTAGGAGTAACAGGCCTAAGTAAGTAACGAAGTAATTTTGTGATAGACCTTTATGTGAGCTAGTTCTTTTTTCTACATTTAACATGGATTATTTTATTCAGCAAATAGGACATTTACATTTAAACTTTCCTAGTTGTTAACTTCTACTCACTAAAAATGTCAAAATCCATCAATATTGACATAAGTTGATATACAGAATATTTTGAATCTTAAATTAATTAGTCTAATATATTGAATACTTAAAGAGAACCACTTGTTACTAGATAGTTGTTTTACCAGACTTTTCACCATTTAAGCAATATAAAACCATACAGATTGACAAGGATTCAAACTAGGATTTTCATGGAGTTTTGTTCTATGAGTTGGATGGTTTGGTCGTGGAACTTTTATCGTCCTTCTTAACGACATTATCAGCACAAACTTTAGATAGTAATGAAGTGTTCGAATTTCTCCATATGCGTTACACAGCCTGTTCTGTACAGCTGTACAGAACAAGTTCTGTCGTTCAGAAGAATGATGATAGCTCGACGACCAAACCATCCAGCTCAGAGAACAAAACTCCATCAAAAAAAAATTACAAGTTGTATTTACAATTGATTAATTACTGGATGGTGATTAATAACATGTATGTCGAGTCTTTCTTAGTGCAGATCAAATCTTATCGACCAAGTTACATTTTGGCCACTAGTCTAAATGAATCGACATTGTGTGCACCATGGTAGTTGGTTATCTCCAACCACTATTTTATTACAAGTTGTAAGTAGTTGAAGAAAATTTAACCAAATATAAATAATAATAATAACAGATTAGAATTACCTTCAGGATTACGAATTTTTACATTGATTGCACGATCACGTTGATGATTTGTTACTTGTATAGTTAATTGTGATAAATGAGAATCGACTGGGAAACTATAAGTTTTTGATTCGGTATTCAATGTATCTTGTTGAAGTATATGTACTTTACGTGCTTCAACAGCAGCTTCAACCACTTGCATAAACTAGAATATAAAGGTGTGTTTTTTAATAATGGTACATTCATCCTAAGTACATTTATTTACATTGTATGATGGTTGAATAAGATTACAATGGCTAACAAAGTACAGTTTTGCAATTTACTTACTAAGGACAATTATCCGTATTACTAAAGTTTGATAATGCTCACTTTTTGGCCTACCCAATAATTATTACTTACTTACTTACTTACGCCTGTTACTCCTAATGGAGCATAGGCCGCCGACCAGTATTCTCCAACCCACTCTGTCCTAGGCCTCTTTTTCTAGTTTTATCCTATTCTTGTTCATTCTTCTCATGTCTATCTCCATTTCCCGGTTTAATGTGTTCTTTGGTATTCCTCTTCTTCCCTCTTGGCCTTGAGGATTCCATGTGAGGGCCTGCCTTGTGATACAGTTAGGCGCTTTCCTTAATGTGTGTCCTATCCACTTCCAACGTTTTTTCCTGATTTCTTCCTCCGCTGGGATCTGGTTTGTTCTTTCTCACAGTTGGTTGTTGCTAATAGTGTCCGGTCAATAATAATTAATAGAATATATTTACATTTGTGAAAGCATATACAGTATGAAGTTGGGTTTTTTTAATTTTTATTTCCCGATTACATAAGCTAGTAACTATCGGGACTCAGTAGTTCAGTGATTAACCCTTTTACTTACTACTTATTTACTTACTTGCTTACTTCATAACCTGACAAAAGATGGTAGTTCAAAATGGGGTAAACACGATACCATTTATTATTAATCTTATTTGTTTAAATTAATCAGACAGTCATTTTCACAAGTACATGGCCAATAGTTATTACAGTATTAAAAGTTTTGTTTTACAGTATTTATTCCTGAACCAAACAAGATCATAATAACGCTAAAATAAATAGAGAATTACTATTATTACTGTTATAGCTTGTGGTCTATCTGCTCTGTTAATGTATAACGTGATGATACTGCCAATTAGAGAACAGTGAATTATCGATCGAACCAATGACGTACAAAACAAGTACGAACAGTCTAGAGTCCTTATCGGTCCTGCTTCCTGCCTAGCCCTAATTGCTTGTTGAGTCCAGAACACCAATCTCAGCCTCTACGATATGAATCGTTGATTTCAAACACACTGGATTTATGTACTAACCAAACAGACCACATCGTATCATAAAATAGGAAACAACATTTGTACAAGATTTAGCCAAATGTGGCTGTGAATGTGGCAGGTAGTCTTTGATAGACCGTGCATAACTCAAGAATGGTAAATCGTATAATAATAGTTCAGTGGTCAAAATAAAGCTTAAGATAAGAGGGACACGAATATGAATAGTTTAGTTACTTAACAATTACATGATAAAAATATACTTATAGTATTAGTCCAGAAATAGATTCCAACAGTTACCTTCATTATTCTCATCGGGATGTAACAACTACTTCCATTAATATATATACTAGGGAAAACCAGTTCCAATTCCTTCATGTTTCCATTTCTGTTTTCTTTAGTTCAATCTTCATTTTGATAGGCATTCCACTCTTTATCGGTTCACAATTGATTGATCACCGAGTGGTGGGTGAGCAATGTCATGTATGTTAGGTCCTTTTTAGTGCAGATCGAATGCTATCTACCACTACAGGAGGTTTTTCACGGCTCGGACAGCTCAGTGATAATGTCTCTGACTGTGAATCTGTGTACAACAGGAGCACATCCGTCAGGGAACACCAGTTCCCTCATTACTATATGCGCATCTTGTTGACGAGTGCCAAATAACACGAAATCCGGATCCAGGGTTTCCTGTTGACTACCTCCAACCACCATCTTAACTCTTGATCGGTTTTACATCCTACTTATGTCGACGGACACAATTAGCATACACTACAATACAACTTTATTTACTTTAACTTGACAAACTTTAATTTGTCTCATTCAATAGAAATGATCATCTATTTCAAAAGTTTCAAGAACGAACTTTCATTCATTTCATTCAGATTACATTATTTGAAAAATGTAATAGAAATTCACTACTTCACTTAAAGTATCCTAATATTATGCATATGAGATAGCGTATGTAAAGAAGTCTGTTCACTTAAACCTATTGATACTGTTTATCTTAAATAATTTATTGGGAGCAAACTTGAAAACATTAAGAATCATTCAATAATCTATTTAAGAATAGATGTATATTGATCTAGAATTCAAGGTTTGTAATGTGAACGAAATCTTAGGGATACATTTGGTAAGTTCATAACAAAAAACAATTCACCCAGACAAATTACGATTATCTTACACTAGAAAAAAATATGTTTTATTTATTTAGTGATATGATGTAGAGTGGATAGAACTAGAAATGAAGACACAGGACAGAGTGAGTTGTAGAATTCTGGTCGGCGGTAATAACTATGACTCCCTTAGGGTAGTCAAATGCCTCGTCATCTTTTGCCTGGTGACTCGTCATATATTTGGGCCTTTCGGGAGTCATGGTTGCATGACGACTGCCTCTTCGTGGTTCCCGCTAGTAGCGTGGTATCTATTTGATGCTGCGGCTAAAATGTCTCGTGTCTCCAGTTGGGCTACTGTGCGCCGGTAAAGGTGCCCGGTATAGTAATATGTAGAGGGTGCGCACGGCCACATCTGACTACTACCCCATCTTGCACTGGTCCATCTGGGCTAGTGTGGTGGGGAGGCTCAGTCTAGGTTGGCTCTAGCCGTTGACCTGGCCACGTGAAGTCATCCTTATGGTAACATGTGTGCTCTAGAGGAACCTACCGTAGCTGGAAATGATCCTTTGACTGGCGGTCATTTGCTGCTGGTTAACGTATGGATTTGGTAGCCCGGTAACCCAGATGTGGCCCCGGGATTGGCTAGGTTAAGTCCGCCCTACTGCCGTTGAAGATTGAGGTGTGGGTAGTGGCATGGATGGTAGGGACCGATTTAATTTATAAGGTGTTTATCTGGAGGTGTCTCAATATGTAGTGGCTGACTGGATGTCCGGTGATCAAGCAGGACAAACCAATAAACCTGTATGGTCCTAACTTGAAGTGGAAGTGCGGTCGGCAACTGTGCGACTCCTTGTGCCGTGAAAACGGTACACATACATGTGCAGCTCCAGTAACTGGTGAACATCATCTAGCATTTGTTTGTTTGTAAAAACCCATCAATGGAAAATTAAGTTTTAATAGTTGAATTCATGAGGCAATTAAAGCTAGACTACCATGGAAAATCTGGAAGCACTGGACGGATGTTTCGTCCCAGTATGGGACTCCTCAAAAATGCGCATCCAGTTAATTTTAGGAACAACCAATCACATTTTACTTCATAAATTTCAATCCAGACCACAATTACCATAAAATATAAAAAATGTAAATTCACTTGGTATTGTTCACTTGAATCTTCTCATTGATGTTTAGGACTGCGATTGATCTGTCTCTCATTGGTATATGTACATCTCGTGTGGATTTATTGATAGTGCCTCAGGTTACAAGCATTATCTATCTTTGCTTATAATGCTTATGAATTAAGGCAGTATCAAGAAAGTACGTACAGGACGCACATATGCTATTAAGAGATTGATCAATTGTAGTCCTAAACATCAATGTGAACATTCAAACAACCGGTACAAAGTGAATTTAAACTTTACCCCATTTCACATACTAGTGGCTATCACGACTCAGTAGCTAAGTGAATAACACAATGGCGTTTTAGGCGAACGTCACTGGTTTTCAGTCCTGGAGTAAATATCAGCTCTGAGATGTAGGTATATCCAGTTGATGAATCCCTGATAAGACGAAACACGCGTCCTAGATTCCACTGCTAGCCATTATCCATCTTTGTTTATATAGAAGATATAATTTCAACAAGAAAATGATAATGAAAATATCGGGAAGAAATTATCATTCACTCACTTCATTAACTTGACCTTTACCAATAATATAAAGTTGACCAGAGCTAACTGTAGCAATTTGACGATATGCTTCGAAACCAGGTTCATCCGTTGTATTACAAAATCCAGTTAGAACAAATACAACCTTAATTATAAATAATAATAGTAAATTGTAACAGAAATATTGTTACGAATGTTTAAAATTTTATTTGAAATACATTTATAGGAGAGAATAATAAATCACTTCGCTATTCAGTGTCTGTTTTATGTCCTTACTTACTTACTTACGCCTGTTACTCCTTCTGGAAGAGCATAAGGCGCCCACTTACTGTTTTATTTAGTTACTATGGAAGAAAGTACAAGTAATAATCACAAACACAAAATGAGTAGTGCTGAAGTAAAAATCAGTTGATGCTGTAAATGTACATACATGGCGTCAACAGTGATCAAATTCAAACCGTTTATATCTGGAAGTGTACACTATGCTTTCGTGTCAATGAGCTAAAATCATTTGAACAACATGTACAACATTATTAAGTGTAAAATTTCAGTTAAAACTCTCGTTAAACACTGTTGATGAGTAACTAATACACTTGTAATTTCATCTACCAAACAGAATCGATCACATAGCTAGTCAGTCATAAGCAACAAAGATCCTGGGACATTTATACATTGATTCAAGTTGCCACACTTCATAAGCTCAATGTGAGATCAGAATAACAGAAGTAATGGCAATATCAATAACAGTGGGGAAGATTAGATGTAGACAGTATGATATAAGAAAATACGAATTTATGGAATAAAAAAGTACTCAGATAATTTTGTCACTCTAGATCTAAGGGGAGTGTATATCTGTGCCATTGTGAACAATTCCAGCCTCTTCAACAGTTGTTTATGATATTCACAAAGATCCAAATGAAGTAGTTTACATCTATCAGCATGGCTCATTTCAACAGTCAATCACTTGATGGACGTTTGGTTTCGTCATCTCTACATTTCTCTCAGTATACTCTCACAATAATCATTATCATGTACGAAGATAGATGGTAGTTAGTCATATCAGGAGTATATACAAAATCAACTTAATGAGAGTATTTCAAAAGATCATTATCATTCACTACTTATTGAGGGCAATTTATGGAAGGTTGATTATGAATACAAAGGTCTTGAATGCTGTTAGAGGTATGAGGGCGGTTATCACTTCCCGGTTGCCCACACCGTGGATGGGTTGTTCTGGAGGTACCTGTCTTCCCTTAAACTAAGAGATTAAAATCGCTTCATATCTTTCTTTCTACAAACTAATTCTATCATCCTGTAATATATATATTACCACCATTGAATTAACTACTTCTATGAATCTAGTGTTCATCTTGTTGTGTTAATGAGGTATGGCAAATTGAACCGATGCATACATGTGCTTGATCCTAAGTTGTAGCTGACTAACTGATTGAGGGCAGTTTACAATATGGAATTTAAATGTATCACTTTTGTACTTAAAATACTTAATATAATTTCCAATATTTTTATGGGTAACAATTAATTGAGGCATTGCCATAGCCCATTCAACTTATGAAATTATAAATGATAATTCCGATATTGTCATTTCATCTTTAGTCGAACTTTAACAACAGACATTACATTACTATTATCATTATATTAGTAGTAGTGATAGTAGTTAAGGAGTTTCGGAAATTTGTCGAATTTTATAGTCAATACCATAAATATCTTAACCATTAGATATTAACTCAGAGATTTAATGGCTAGGTGATCACTACAAGACTTGAACGTATTGGCTTTGGTAAATAGTGAAATCAGGTGTGCATTTCGTTCACCAGTTCCATAATAAAATGAGATAACTGTCTTGAGTATACCTGATTTTCAGTGTTTGTCGAATTAAAATTATTTTATGATGTAATCTATAACATATATATTACATTTTCAAGGTATACCATAAATATAATATAGATTGTAAGGCTAAAATTAAATAAAATTATCAAAACAAAACTTTAGACCACATAGTAGTATACTATCAGTCAGTCAGTAACAATGTAGAACATCGTACGTACTTTGAGATGGTGGAGAAGATTTGTAGCTCAGGTGCGTACGTACGTTCGAGTTGCCATCACCATATTAGTACACAGATACAAATGTTGATTCAAATCCCGTAGTGGTAGAGGTAGTAAAAGTATAAGCAGTAATCGGAAAGATTAGGGTTTGAAGTATAATCCAGTAAAACATACTTGGAAAGAGAAAAAAAGGGACATGACGAATTCAGTAGATTTGAATTTTGGAGAACACAAAGAGTGGATGCACCTGCGCCATTGCAAACGATTTTGAGCCATGTCATTCAGGGTCTCTAACCATCGGTTGCTATCATCTCGCGGTCCCCAACCAGGTAGTCTACACCTACCAACATGACTCAGCCCACTTTTCAGTGACTTCATGGACTTGTGCCATGTTTTGGTCTGGCCACCCCTAGCTTTCTTCCAACCTACTCCTATACCACTGAACATCGCACGTCGAGGCAGTCGGTGGCTGGGCATACGTAACACGTGTCTCAGCCATCTCAACTGATGAAGATTCACTACTTCATCAATTGATTTGTCATCCTTACCTAGTACCCGTTTCCTAACAACTGTGTTACTTACTCGATGGTCCCATGATATACGAGCAATGTTTCGAAGACACCTATGATCGAATACTAGTAACCTACGAATATCCTCTACCCTTATCGGCCATGTTTCACTACCATAAAGTAGGACGGAACGAACTGCCGCACAGTAAACTCATCCTTTGGTTGGTAGACGGATATCTCGCCTATACTATAGTATAGGGATGAGCATCAAAAAACAACGACGAATTTCTGGCTTGTTTCTAGCCAGTCAGAAAACAGTTCTCATGAATACGTAGTTGATGAGAAATAAAACAATAATTCTACATAGTGTAGACAAATTTTTAATCGATAATCAGTCCGAAGTTTACTCTTATTGCAGATATTTAAAAGCCCCTAAAGTGTTCCTAGTTCGGGGTTAGGTATTTTAAGTTAAGATCAAATGGTGTTATCTATTTAGTTCTCTCATAAAATGTAGTTCTACCAAGTTTAAGTTTGTTTCGGAACTATGGGTTAGAATTTAGGGTTAGTTTCGATTTGCCTGTTGCATACTATCTTCAGAGATAGAATTAGGTATTTGATACATTTAACAATATGTTTTTTTTACTTTATGGTTGTGAAAAATAACTTTCCACTATCATTTTAAACATTTTGAGCACTATACAAAGGTATTTCTACTGCTTGCTATGTATAACATGAAAAGCCTCATTCTCGATTCTGATTGGCTCGTCCCTAAAGTACACTTTTCTAGTGTCTCGTTGATCTGACTCCGTTCTATGTATACGCCGTGATGATAGATCATCAATTTAACTTCGTATATTACTCTAGGGTAAGCCCGTTTGTGCGATGGTATTAACAGGATCCCAAATACGGGTTGGGATGACCAAATTTATTTCGAACACTCGTTTATTAAGACTGACATTGAGAATGACATAGTACTACATATTACACTTTTACCGACTTTCAGTCACTGCGTTCTCGTGACTTGAGTGTAGTTTACGGAACTGAGAGGACGCAAAGCGATTATCCGGTGCTTTAGCCGGGTTGGTAGACATGGAGGGTTCACCCAGAGGAATTGGACAGCCCTGACTTCAAGCCAATGGTGCACATGGGATCCAGTGTCCTGCGGGAACAAATGGAGTATCAACCAGTTGTTGGTCACCGACTACTATGGGACTGCATCTCCTCACGATGCTCCGCTGCAGTGTGGATCAGACCTTTAGATTGAACGCTGAAGGCGTGGCCCCCTAAGTAAACCACCTACTTCAGTTTGACACCCAGTTAGCATCACAGCCCTCGCACAAATCAAATGTGAGTTGCGTAGCGCATATGTATCTGGTGCCCCCCCTGTACTAGTATTTATGTGTCTAAATAAATAAATTAGAATAAAATAATAATCTTAAAATAATCTCGGTAACAATAAATGATGAGACTATAATTTATGGACAACCTTCGAGCGACGCTGAATTGACCTTAAGAATGTCCACTTACAGGTTTATAAACCTGTGTGAATAAGGTCTAAGATTTACAGTTGTTGGTCGGGGTTAAGAATCATATTCAGGGTTCTCATCACAAACTGACATTATCTATAATGATATAATTCTATTTATCTAAATGGATGAGTGAATTTTTGGCCGAAATTCAAGATTTGTTACCCTAAATTTGATTGATTCATTCATAAATTATAATCTCACTTACTTGACTTTGTTTTTGTTGTATTAAATTGAGCACTTTCTCTGTACGATTATAATCTTTAGCGCTACTATCTGTAAAAACATAAATTAATGAATTTGGTCTAGATGCTTCCAATGCTAATTCAATGCCAGTTATTGTCATTTCTGGACAATCACCACCACCTTGAGTATAAACATTATCTAAATATTCGTAAAATGTTTTAGTGGATGTTGTCACTTTAGCTGGTCCAACATCTAAAATTAAAAATAATTATGAATACATGAAGAAGAGAAAATGAAACGATAAAGATAACTTGAAAAATATTTATGATGTCACTAAATGATTTAGATTAGGGGAATCGTGAAAACTTACTTACACACTTACTTATGCCTGTTACTCCTAGTAAAGAAGAATAGGCCGATCACCAGCATTCTCTATTCAACACCTAACTGGGCAATCCTTTCCAGCTCCTTCCACTTGTTATTCATCCTTTTCAAATCTGATTCTATTTCTCGACGTAATGTGTTATTTGGCCTTCCTCTTTCCCGGTTCACTTCAGGATTCCAAGTTATGGCTTGCCTCGTGATGCAGTTTGATGACTTGCGTAATGTATGTCCTATCGATTTCCATCGTCTTTCTCTAATTTCTTCTTCATCTGGAAGGTGGTTCGTTCTCTCCCAGAGAAGGCTGTTACTGATGGTATCCGACCAATGGATGTTGAGTATCTCGCATGAACAACTGTTTATAAATACTTATACCTTCTTGATGGTAATTGTTGTAGTCCTCCAAGTTTCAGCTCCATCATGAAAATTAGGGAGCACTAAATGCTACTCATCATCTATGAGTGTAGGGATTGTAGAGATTGTTAGATTTAAGTTAGATAATCATTGAAAATCTAGGAAGACTAGATGATCATATTTCGTTAAACAGTTGTAGATCCAAACTTTTAAAGAGATCCATACTAAAGTGAAAAAGTTGTCATATTGTAGTTCGAGAATTTTCTATCAGTGCTAATTCACAATCCTATTTAATGCTTGAGGTCAACAACTTTTGATACCATGGTAAGGATGGTATGTTTAGATTATTGAGTCGAAATTCAGTAGTTTATATTTTTAAGTTTTTGGTTGAGATCATGAATCAATTGATGTTAGACCACCGTTGAAAACCTGGAAGCACTGGACGGCCGTTTCGTCCTAGTATGGGACTCCTCAGCAGTGCGCACCCACGATCCCGCGAGCGGGATTCGAACCCAGGACCTACTGGCTTCGCGCCTGAGCGCTTAACCATTAGACCACTGAGCCGGCATCCAATGGTGTTAGTGTCTAACATCAACCAATCCACGAAATTGCGTGACCAACTTCCATTGTACTGAGGTAGATACCTGTCTCAACCCGACACGGATTAGCTCCACTGGTCACGACTTCTCACTAGAACTCCGAGAATTCCCTCACGAAGCTAGTCACTAGTGAGCATATGTTAATTATCAGTATGGGAGTTGTGGAGATTGTTAAGTTTTTGGTTGAGATCATGAATTTTTAACTTAAACTAGGATCTATCTTTACCATTGGACAATCTTTACAAATCTTCTTTTACTTTGACAGTTATGCAAAAATGAAGGATAATTAGGATTAGATACAATTTTATTTACGTTCATTTACATGGTAAAATGGTAATTTACTTAATAAGCATTAATAAAGAATTCCTTAATATATCAATGGAGAGAACAAACCAGATCCCAGTGGAGGAAGATATTAAGAAGAAGCGTTGAAAGTGGATAAGACACACATTAAAGAATGCATCCAGCTGAGTCACAAGGCAAGCCCTGACATGGAATCCTCAATGCCAAAGGTAAAGGAGATCGACGAACACATTACGTCGAGAAATGGAGACAGACATGAGAAGAATTCACAAAAATTGGACAGACCTGGAAATGAAGGCCCAGGACAGAGTGTGTTGGAGAGTGCTAGTCGGCAGCCTAAGCTCTATGAGGAGTAACAGACGTAAGTAATTAATTAAGTAAGTAATATCATTTTCAATAAATTCATCATATGACTGTACAGTTTATATCTTCATAAAGGTTAGAATAAGATGTACATTAATAAGGTGTATTTAAATCGCACTATGTTATTGCATCAAAATAATAAAATTTTACATCCGTTTTATTTTATTTGTAAGATTAAATTCATCTCCGTATCACCATATATTGGCTCTCTGAATTCTGTAGCTAGGTGGATAACGTTTTAAGTAGAAACACTAGGTTTGAGTCTTACAGTGAATACCAACATTAGGATCTAAGTAAATTCATATGACAAGTCTCAAATAGGACAAACCATGAGTCCTGGATTCCGCTGTTAGCCACCACTTAGCTTTGATTAAAAAACACTATTAATTTGCTTATGTATTGAGAATAGTGATTTAACTGCAAAACAAGTAGGTTTTTATCATGGATTGTGTAATCTGATTTGTTATTGTAATTATTTTAAAGTAAACTAGCACAATCCATGATGTTTATCATTTCAAGTAGTGTCTTCAATCAGGATAACGAAACTCCAGAATTCTTTTCTATCCGGTTGAATTTTACAAATTCATTGATTTTAATATAGATAGGTGAATCAAACATTGTCATACTTGTCTAGTACTTAATACTGTTCAGTTTCTAACGATCATGTTGCAATAAAGCCACTATTCAAAGTGACTGTACATTGGGTGCACTATGTCATGAAGATATATTATTGGAATCAGTAAACAGTAAACTGTGAACCTACATTTCATGTCAGTTAGTGCTCGTTTTTAAAGAGTACCTGCAGTCTTGAAGGAACTAATGTTCCTCAGGAGATTTGACCCCGTGTCAAAAGGCTTTTCATACTTAGACTCGATCACTTAGAATAGGCTACCACTAAATGATTAACCAACGTTAAAATCTCGATTCTATGAGAGGTCAGCTACACTCTGAATAGCTTAGCAGTAGTGTCACAGAATGTGTAGCTTACTAAAGGATATTCAAATCCCATGATTAGCAACATTTCTCCCAAGATCATTGATACATCATAATGAGTTTGAATTCCAACAAAACAAGTATCTTACCGTTTCCATCCAACCATCTAGTATCTAGAATATCAATAGGAACGATAACATATTTACCTAATTAAAATTGCTAATCTGATATTTAGAAATGTTCATTAGATCATTAGTCTTGTTAATATTGTAAAACTTTTTAGACAAAATGAAGATTTATGGTTACTAATTAGCTATGTTTTGTACAGTTACATGTATTCATATACCAGGTGAAAAAACTCTACCCACTATGATACAGCTTTCTATATAATAACAGTGAATTTACCGTCTCTCCATTAACTTTTTGCCTGTATTTGACTTTATTTTAAGTATCTAAAGTCAAACATGATATCTAGTTAATTATAAACACATGTTGTTGATGGAGTTTTGTTCTCTGAGCTGAATGGTTTGGTCGTGGAACTTTGATGAAAGCTCCTGAGCTACAAATTTTCTCTATCCTCTCATAACCACATGCTGAAATCCGTTGAAGAATTACTGGTCAATAACGTGAGAGATTTTTGGAGAATGCTGAATTTTACAGTGGTTTAAAGAATATACTTTATCTGCCGGACCTGAAAGTTTTGTATTCGATCCTCGATGGGGAGGTCCTAATGACGATAGGAAATTCCTGTCCACCTTTCTCTGGTTTTCAACGATTGTCTAAGACGATTTCATGATTTTAAATATACAGTTACTAATTACCAGTAACAACTGGATATATTTCGTGAAGTTATCAAAGCTGTATACCTACAAATCTACACATAATCCTTGAGCCTAATACTATCAGTTTCAGAAACCTGAGTCCACATTTTCAAATTATAAACTATCAGTAGTGATATTTGCTTCAAACCAGATATATTTAAAGTTAATCAATCACTTTCTTTAAACAGGACTTTGAAATTCTTACTGGATTTTTAGCTCGAAACTAGGTAAAGATAACTCTTCAGTTCCTTCTAATAGAATTCGAATTGACATCTCCATATAATAAAAACTAATTTCATTGTTTGATAATCCTCACAAACTACTTAACACTGGTCTAGCGACTGTAATTGTTAGACATTCATGGCAATATCTGAAGGTTGTTTGTGAAGTGTTGGATATTCACAACTGAGTAATCTTGTATTAGAAACAAAATGAAATTCGATCTGCACTAAGAAGGATCTGATATACATGAAATTACTCACCCACCACCCAGTGATCAATCAATTATAAATAAATATCTGTCCTACAGGAGGTTATTCGCGGACCGGATAGCTCAGTGATAACATCTCTGACTGTAAAGCTGAGTGACACGGGATCGAATCCGTCACGGAGCACCAGTTCCCTTAAGATTACAGGTACACCTTGCTGACGAGTGCCATATAGCATGAAACCTAGGTCCAGGATTTCTTGTTGACTGCTTTCAACCACCATCTTATATTATGTCTTTAATATTCCTCGAATTTATGACAACAAAACATTTTAGAAAAGTTAATCCATCATTAATCCTATTAATAAATTAATCACTGGGTCATAAATGACTCGATGATTTTCTCTTCTGATGTAATTCTATAGATCTCTCAGAAAGTTTTCACTGAAGTACATTAATCTTGATTGTAAAAACAGTTTAATGTAAAATTCAAGAAATCGATTACAAATCTTCGAAAAATAAAGAGCCATATATATAATGATGATCAATTACAGGTTTTAGTGAAAAATTCATGATTTCGACAGTCTATCTCTTCGTTATCGTAAAATTATGGCTAAAGTATGTGTTTAACAGTCTATCAGTCTATAGATTAGTCTGATTCACCTATTCAGCTAATAATCCAGTTATAAAAATAGACAAACAAAACAAGATGATGATGATGATGATGATGATGATGATGATGATGATGATGATGATGATGATGATGATGATGATGATGATGATGATGATGATGATGATGATGATGATGATGATGATGATGATGATGATGATGATGATGATGATGATGATGATGATGATGATGATGATGATGATGATGATGATGATGATGATGATGATGATGATGATGATGATGATGATGATGATGATGATGATGATGATGATGATGATGATGATGATGATGATGATGATGATGATGATGATGATGATGATGATGATGATGATGATGATGATGATGATGATGATGATGATGATGATGATGATGATGATGATGATGATGATGATGATGATGATGATGATGATGATGATGATGATGATGATGATGATGATGATGATGATGATGATGATGATGATGATGATGATGATGATGATGATGATGATGATGATGATGATGATGATGATGATGATGATGATGTGATGATGATGATGATGATGATGATGATGATGATGATGATGATGATGATGATGATGATGATGATGATGATGATGATGATGATGATGATGATGATGATGATGATGATGATGATGATGATGATGATGATGATGATGATGATGATGATGATGATGATGATGATGATGATGATGATGATGATGATGATGATGATGATGATGATGATGATGATGATGATGATGATGATGATGATGATGATGATGATGATGATGATGATGATGATGATGATGATGATGATGATGATGATGATGATGATGATGATGATGATGATGATGATGATGATGATGATGATGATGATGATGATGATGATGATGATGATGATGATGATGATGATGATGATGATGATGATGATGATGATGATGATGATGATGATGATGATGATGATGATGATGATGATGATGATGATGATGATGATGATGATGATGATGATGATGATGATAATAATAATAATAATAATAATAATAATAATAATAATAATAATAATAATAATAATAATAATAATAATCAATTAGACAGTGTGAATAGGAAAAGCTACTAGTGATGAGAATATAATTTATGGATGACCTTTGAGTGACGCTAATGTGACGCTAGAGAATGTCCATCTAATAACCAGTACCAAATGAGAGTTATTAACCAGTGTGAGGAATTAGAATTATGATTTACAGTTGATGATTAAGTTCAGGGATTAGATTTAGGGATTTCATCATGAACTCACATCATGCTTTGATTCGACATGATGATAGATCCACCTCTCTGCTCCAATTCGCTCAATGTGTTTGTAACTTTTATCTATGCTATCCGCTAATAAATTGTAGTCGGCACTTCAGATAATGTTGGTTACCAAGGTGATTGTTAAACGAGAAATAAGAAAGTATCCCGAACCCGAGTCATTACAAGATGGTTGAAGTATAAACTATTCATAAAGTTATTTAATCACTGTGGTCTCAATATTTCTTTTTTGATTAAAAGTTACGTTAATACACCTGTTTGCTATTTCAAAACAATATGCTTTAGAATTACAGTACTTTTCTAATAATATCTTTCTCTAATCAACTCTAATTTGATGTTAGATGTTGTCATCGTTAGTGACTTTACTACTTAACTATTTGAGATGTGTTTAGAATCGATATGTTTTCATTAATTGATCATTCGTATACTTCGAAACCAACAGGCTGGATTCCGTAAGGATCGATCGTGTACAGACCAAATCGCAACACCATGGATCATTGTGGAACAATCAGTTGAATGGAATTCATCACTTTACATCAACTTCATTGACTAGAAGAAAACATTTGATAGAATGGACAGAACAACAGTATGGAGGCTACTTTGACACTACGGCGTGCCTGAGAAGACATTCAATTTCATACGGAATTCATATGATGGATTGAACTGCAAAATCTTGCATGTACGTCAGTTGACAAAGGCCGGTGTCAGACAAAGTTACTTACTCTCACCCTTTCTCCTTCTCCTGATGATCAACTGGATCATGAAGACGTCAACATGTGAGAGGAAGCATGTGATACAGTGAACAGGTAGGATGCAGCTGGATGATCTATACTTCTCAGATGACCTAACTCTTTTATCGCACACGCGACAACAAATTCAGGAGAAGACGACCAGTGTAGCAGTAGCCTCAACTGCAATAGGTCTCGATATGTACAAAGGGAAAAGCAAGATTCTCCGATACAACACAGTATGCACCAATCGAATCACAATTGACGGAGAATAATTGGAAGATTTAAACACCTTTACATATTTAGGCAGCATCATTGATGGACACAGATGTGAAGGCGTGGATCAGCAAAGCAAGAGAAGCATATCTACAGCTGAAAAACATCTGGAACTGAAAACAACTGTCTGTCAAATAACGACATGATCAGAATTTCCAATACAAATGTCAAGTCAGTTTTACCGTCTACTGGGGCGGAAACCTGGAGAACTACGAAAGCCATCATCCAGAAGTTACAATTGTTTGTTAACAGTTGTCTACACAAAATACTCCGGATCCGTTTATCAGACAGTATCATCAATAACCTACTGTGGGAGAGGACAAACCAGATCACAGCGGAAGAAGAAATGAGGAAGAAGCGTTCGAAGTGGATAGAATGCACATTGAGGAAAACATTGAATTGTATCACAAGACAATCCCTCACATGGAATCCTCAAGATCAAAGGAGGAGGAGAGGAACACCAAAAGGAAAGATTTTGTCGAGAAATGGAGACAGACATGAGAAAATTGAACAAAAATTGGATAGAACTGGGAATGAAAGCTCAGGCGAATTCTGTTCAGCGGCCTATGCTTCATTTGGAGTAACAGTCCTAAGTAAATAACTAAGTACGTAAATAATATTGATCTATAATACAGTTTCTAACCGACTGTTTTTACTATTGACCTATGACCTAAAATTATGAATCACATATATTATATACAACTGTGTTACTATGACAATAATTGTTTAAAACAAAATTGATGTCATATACAAATCTCAGGTTTGTTTTGTTTCATATCGATTATTGAATAGTCATATTTAGTTTAAAAGATTACCAATTTTCCTTTCTTATTATTGACAATTAGTTTCCGTTTGAAAATAAAGGGGGAAAAACAGATACTTTACATAGGGAAACAAAACTAGTTTATTCTAATGATTGGTAAATAGTGCATACCATTGATTTATGTTATGTTAGATAATATCAAGGAATAATACTACTTATTAGTCACCAACAAAGAACATATTAGATGACTTTGATTTATTTATATATATATAGCATAGGCAGAAAACAGTGTTCTATTATTTGAACTTAATAACTAAGTAGATGATGTGATGGTGTTTTGAAATCAATGGTTTTGATAAAGTTTTGTATTCTGAGTTGGATGGTTTTGTAGTGGAACTTTCATCATTCTTCTGAATGATATCATCAGCATATCGATCAGAAGAACGATGAAAACTCCATGACAAAAACCATTCAATTCAGAGGAATAAAAGACTTCATTAAAATCATCCACCTGAGCTACAAATCTTTTCCACTATCTCAAAGTCAATGGTACTAGGTTTGAGTCCCAAAGTGAACATCAATTCTGAGATGTAAATAATACCAGCTGACAAGTCTTAAACAAGACAAAAAATGGGTCCTGTATTCCACTTTTTACTATCATTCATCTCTGCTTGTAATGTATACAATAGTTTATACTGGTTCAATGAATTATTAAATTATGTATAAGTAAATTGAGTCAGTTTATTTGCAATAATGTGATAGAGGTTTACACACACAGTACAAAGAAATAACTGTATATTAAAAAAGAATTTTAGTCAACAGAATACCAGTAGGGATACTCGAACGCATTGGACACGAAATTACAGAGCATCTGACTAAAATCTAAAAACCATACAGTAAATTGTTAATTTGCAAAATATCAATCCATCGTCTCAAACTTGACTATTCCTTTTGTAAATATCAGTCCATTGTCTCAGATTTTATTGTTCATGCGTTTTCATACCGATTGCACTCTGTTCTCGTTTTTTTTCCTCATCGACATTCTACTGAAATATATTCTATGCCTGACCATTGTTATATACTACATGTGTAGATATAAGTAACCCACACCACAGAATGATTACCTAGTGACTATTACCTATCGGCTAATAAGTTATGTCCGTGTAGAATAGGTCGGATATGATATGAATTATAATTAAAATAATAATTTGATTCAATGCTATAAATTTACTATAGATGATAGTAATAATAATAGATCATACATTTGTGATTTCTCAAATACATCATTTTATTATGAACATTCTATTTAATACTCATTTTATTTAAAATTTTAATAGTTGAGATCATTGGTCAATTGAAGCTAGATCATCGTGGAAAATCTGTATGCACTAAACGTCCCTTTCTGATATTAATCAACATATAATCACTGGTGATTAGTTTCAAGAGGTTTTTCTTGGAGTACTAATGGAGTTCAACCGTGTCTGTTGTGAGGTAGTAGCTCACTGAAGACAATGATGGATGGTGGTGTAGCTTCGTGTATTAATTGAAGTTAGACATTAACACCGTTGGATGCCGGCCTGCTCAGTGGTTAAGCTCTCGCGCGAGAGTCTGATAAGTCTTTGGGTCGAATCTCGCGAGGCGGGATCGTGGTTTCTCACTGCTGGGGAGTCCCATGCTGGGACGAAACGGCCGTCCAGTGTTTGCGGGTTTTCCATGGTGTTTTAGCTTCAATTAAATCATGATCTCAACTATTAAAATTACTATAATATCCACAAAAACCTCTTTTCATATTATTTGAAATTATCAAGTCTAATCTATGTACTGACATATGTCTCATAAAAGATTTTCAGTAACCAACATTTGTCACTTATTATCAACTACAAATTATTGTTATGTTTTCAAATGCGATCTGCTTGAATATCTGAACTAACTGTTCCTGCCATCTAGATATTGCAACAAGTTATATGTCTTTTGTTTGTTTCAACAGATCGTTATATCAATTAATTGCACAACCTATTCAAGTACATTTGTGAAAAGTTTACAACCTTCCTCTGTACAAGTTAGGAAAGTGCACAATCAGAAACATTGTGGTTGCTGGCAATATACATCGAAAAAAATGTACATTATTCAGATGTCAATTCTTGAACTGCTAACATCTAACTGGCGACCGCCTAATATTTATCGTCAGTATCAACCATGAAGTATGAAATGGAAGCCTATTTGAAATACTTTGTGCTTAGAATTCTGTATTGTACCAAAAATATAATATTGAATAAAGTCATATTTAATCTATCATATATTGGATATACGAATTCTAATACGATCTTCTCTAGTTTCTCCAGACAATAAACTAGAATGAAAATAAGCCAAGAATTGTGATGCTTAAGTTTTCCAGTATTTAGCACCATAATAGCGATTTTATAGAAGTTCACAAATCGATTTATTAAACATTCATAATTATTTAATTAAAACAAAAACAATTTTGATTTATGTAGTTTTATTACAATATTTGTTCAATTAATATCCCAAAACTCAAAACAAATGTCAACCAGTATCAAAGTGAGAATTTTCAATACGAACGTCAACACAGTCAGTTCTACTGTACGACGCTGAAACTTGGAGAACTACAACAATCATCATCAAGAAGATATAAGTATTTATAAATCGTTGTATGCGCAAGACACTCAACATCCATTGGCCGGATACCATCAGCAGCAGCCTATTGTGCGAGAGAATAAAACACCTTCCAGATGAAGAGAAAATCAGGAAAAGACGATGGAAATGGATAGGACATACATTACGCAAATCATCAAACTACATCATGATGCAAGCCTTAATTTGGAATCCTGAAGTGAAGCGGAAAAGTGGAAGACCAAAGAACACATTACGTCGAGAAATAGAAGCAGTTATGAAAAGGATGAATAACAAGTGGAAAGAGGTGGAAAGGATTGCCCAGTACAGGGTTGAATGGAGAATGCTGGTGATCGGCCTATTCTCCTTCACGAGGAGTAACAGGCGTAAGTAAGTCACTAATTAATATCCCAAAGATTTCTACAGAGCACCAAATTACTCAAATAAGAAAGATAATTAGATATCATATAAATTATTATTTAGCAGTGCGGTGTATGCTTTTGATATTGACAGATATAAGTAGTATGTATCATTAATGGAAAGTGAAATACCTTGTGGCAGAAAGTTTTCATTAGGTGATTGACAGTGAGAGTATAATTTATGGACGACCTTTGAGCGACGCTAAAGTGGCTCTAGAAAATGTCCACCTAATAATCAGTACCAAATGAGAGTTATAAACTTGTATGAGGAATTAGAATTGTAATTTATAGTTGATGATTAAGGTTAGGAATTAGATTTAGGGGTTTCATCACGAACTCACATCATCTATAATACTAAAACTCTATTTAATCAAATGAATGAATGAATTTCGCTCCAAAATACGAGATATGTTATCTTATACATGATTGGTTCATTCATAACTTATAGTCTCACCTCAAATTCTTTGTCAAACACTAATACAGTAAGGTTATGACCTAAAAATGGCTAAATAATTTAAAGTAAACAATTATAGAAATAAGTTTATGATTCATAGTTTTTATATAAGATAAACAGACTACATGTAGTTGTCAATCATGGCGAGACTATAATTTATGGGTGAACCAATCATGTATAAGGTAACATTACTGGGATTTTGACGCGAAATTCACTCATCGATTTGGTTAAATAGAGTTTTGACATTATAGATGATGTGAATTCGTGATGAAACCCTTAAATTTTAATTCCTAACCTTAATCATCAACTGTAAATCACAATTCTTATTCCTCATACAAGTTTATAACTCACATTTGGTATTGATTATTAGATGGACATTCTCTAGAGCCACTTTAGCGTCGCTCAAAAGTCATCCATAAAGTATAGTCTCACCGTCAATCACCTAATGAAAACTAAAGTGAAGTGAAATGTGAATAACATAATCAGTAGTAAATTAATCTATTCAGTTTTCATTATTGCTTTTTGATTATATTAAAACTTTCAAATGTTCTATAGATCAATCAACAAAACTGTTAATTTGATTTATTACAAAAGATGCATCTACAGTTTTAAAATAGCTGATACTCATGAAAACTTCCCTATGAAATTGAAAACCATCTTACTTAGTGTTAATATTCAAAGAGGTTGAATTAATAACTAATCAGACTGCAATTGAGTTCTTGTAGGCTATGTGAAAATTCCTTGATATTGGGTATTATTATTATTATTATTATTATTATTATTATTATTATTATGATTGTCAGTCACTAATTTGCTCGTGGGAAAATTCAATATACTATTCACAAAATGAATTTAAACAAATTAGTTATAACCAACAGATTATAATTTATCAGAAAGGGGTTTTGTGAAGATCTTAGTAATTTAATAATTGAATTCATGAGTGAATTAAAGCTAGAACACCATAGAAAACCCGGAAGCACTCAAAGATCGTTTCGTCCTATTGTGGGACTCCTCAGAAGTGCGCACCCACGACCCCGCCTCGCGGGATTCGAACCCAGGACCGTCAGGCGCTTAACCAACCAGACCACTGAGCCGGCAGGCAACGGTGTCAATGTCTAACTTCAACCAGTCCACAAAATTGAGTGACACATCCACCATTGTCTTCAGTGAGTTACTTCCTCACAACAGACCCGGTTGAACTCCACTGGTCACTGCTTCTCATTGGAACTCCAGAATATACCTCTTGAAGCCAGTCACTAGTGAGCATATGTTGTTTAGTATCAGAGGGGGTTTTGTGCATAATGTAGTAATTTCAACAGTTGATATCTTAAGTTAATGGAAGCTAGACCACCATGGAAAACCTAGAAGCACTGAACAGCTATTTCATCCCATTATGGGACTCCTCAGCAGTGCATGAGACCGATAGGTCCTGGGTTCGAATCCCATGAGTGGGATCGTGGATGCGCACTGTTGAGGACGAAACAGCCATCCAGTGCTTTCAGGTTTTTTTATGATAATCTAGCTCATGAATTCAACTATTAAATTATAATTTATTTAACAGGATCATTATCATACCACCTGATCACTTCCGATTTCATAATCCCATCGAAATCTTTTTTATAATTATTCAAAACATTGAATTGAATGACTAGATAAGTGTGTTAAATTTTGGCTACATTACACTAACAATGTTATGATTTTCCTACTTACCCTCACTAAATATTAATCCCTTAACATTACTAACTGTATATCCCAAAACAATCGGTAACCCATGCAATATCGATTCCTTAAAGTATCAATCAGAATACCAAAAAAAGATACAAACTGAGTAAACGCTTTATGATTTATTTACTGTTATTTACGACTGGTAAGAAATGCAGTAACAGTTACAAAGTTAAATAGCTGTCAATTAAGACAATATAAAAACATTATAATACAAGTGATTAGTTGAGGTACAAAAAAATATACGTACTGAATTCCCAAAGAATCACCTCCTTTTTGAGATGGTAGAGAAGATTTGTAGCTTAGATGGATGATATTGATGGAGTTTTGCTAATTAATTAACTTTTACAATTCTAGTAGTTAAATCCATGAATAAATCTAAGTTAGACTATCACTGAAAACCCTACAACACTGGACAGTCGTTTCGTCTCAATATGAGGCTCATTGGCAGTGTTCATTCACAATACCACATGTGGGACAAGAAGCCAGGATCTTCTCTCTTACGACCAGACGCTCAACCTCTAAATTAGTAACTCAACATCTAACGATGTTAATGTCTAACTTCAGTCGATCCATGATTTTGCACAACCCTTCTGATGGTGGTCTGAAGTGCATAACTGCCTTCACCCAACACGGATTGAACTCACTAAAAATTCCAGGAAATTACTTCACCCCTCTTTCATAGACTATTTTCTTACACTATAATTTTCGATCATTACATAAATTCGATTCGATACATAAAAGTAGTTATATCACCTTTATTTTTTCTTCTGTCTAGACCGTTGTATACACTAAATATAGACTACTTTTTCTTCATTGAAATATCGTCCGCTTTTTTAATGAAGTAACAAATTCCTATTAGTTATTAGTTACTTTCTATTTACATCACATTGCAAAGTATTACATAACTTAGTAATTGACACTATTAACAACAACAATCTACTATGGGAGAGAACAAACTTGATCCCAGCGGAGGAAGATATTAAGATGAAGTGGATAGGGCACACATTGAGGAAAGCACACAACTGAGTCACAAGTCAAGCCCTCACTTGGTATCTTCAAGACCAAAGGAGGAGGAGAGGAATACCAAAGAACACATTACTCTGAGAAATGAAGACAGACATGATAAAAATGAACAAGAATTGGATGGAACTAGAAAAGAAGGCTGAGGACAGAGTGTGTTGGAGAATGCTGGTCGGCTGCCTATGCTCCATTAGGAGTAACAGGCTTAAGCAAGTAAGTAGTTATTGTTTAATAATAAGTAGATCATAAGTAGATTAGTATGTTGTATGAAAAATGTTTTCTTTCTTAAAACTGAACTATTTATAAACATTACTGTATTAAATTTTAGTAATAAACATAGTAAAGCCAAGAATCAAATATCAAATTATAAACCTTCATTCAACACTCTCTATTTCTCTATGTCATCAATTCATATTTGCAATTCCTCTATTTTATTGTCTTTATATTACAGAAAAAAGATGGAATCAATGGTTTGAAAACTAGACCCAGTGACTTGATTAAACGAAAACTTTAAGTTAAAACAATAAATAAATCTGATTTTCCCATATAGTACATTATATGAAATGGTTATGACAATGTTGAATATGTCGCTCAATTTCGCGGATTAGTTGAAGTTAGATATTAATACCGTTGGGTGACGGCCGGCTCAGTGGTTTAGTGGTTAAGCGCTCGCGCGCGAGACTGATAGGTTCTGGGTTGTAAATGCTCACTGCTGAGGAGTCTCGCAATAGGAAGAAACGGCTGTCTAGTGCTTTCAGGTTTTCTATTGTGGTCTAGCTTTAATTGACTCATGATTTCAACTAATGAAAAATGAAGTAGTTTGGAAATATTTGCACTACTTATCAAAGAGTTTTCCAGGGAAGAATTAGAATTCTGCTGACTCATAGTAAGTGTGAAAATAAAGCATTTATATTCATTTTGTATTGATCAATCTCTTATTAGCATATGTTCATTCCGTACGGATTGTACTCTCAAACATTAATGGGAAGATTTTAACAACCGATACAAAATGAATCTAAACTTTTCCCATTCCACAAGCTAGTGGATATTTGGACTCAGTGAATAAAGCGATAATGTTTAAAGTAAACGGTACTGGATTCGAATCCCAGCGTGATGCCGGTACATCCAACTAACGAATTCCAAATAGAACAGAAAGCGAGTCCTGTATTCCATTGTTAGCCACCATCCGTGTTTGCTTACAAAACATTTATATGGTATTATAATGTTCTCTTTGTAACAAATTTCTAAATACTATTAATACTTCAGTATATTAAGGTGATAAAATCCAACAATTTAATTGACTAAACATAAACCACTAGGACAAAACGTTTGTTCAGTGCTTTCAGGTTTTTCATGATGGTCTAGCTTCAATAGACTCATGAAGTAAACTATTAAAATTACTATAATATCCACAAATATTCCTCTTTAATTATAAAATGTTTGTAAAAGCTATTACGTAATATAATAATATGGTTACAAATGTACTCTCATTATTATCATTTTATTTCTATTCAACTCATTGTATATTACTGAATAGTAGATTATTTCTTTTAAATAATCATTCTTATTCTATTTTGCATAATACCCAGAAGTTAGAAAACAGAACGTTAACTTTAATATCTTGCTTAAATGAACCTGTGATATAGTTCAACTGATGAACACACTTAATTCAGGTCTTAATGGAAACCACAATAGTCAAATAGATGTTCATTTCAGTTCAGTTAATTCAAATGAATACTAAAGAATCAACATGTAAATACATTGATTATTGAGACATTTTATCCAAGTTGTTCAAATGTCAGTGGATATTAAAAATAGAAGGTCAACTAGACTGGAAATGAGGAGGGCAAGAGGAGACAATAATAATAATAATAATAATAATAATAATAATAATAATAATAATAATAATAATAATAATAATAATAATAATAATGGGTTTGAATCTCGCAGTGTGCAGGATCGGGGATGCGTACTGCTGAGGAGTCCTATACTAGGACGAAACGGCCGTCCAGTGATTCTAGGTTTTCCATGGTGGTCTAGATTCAATTGACTCATGATTCAAATCAAAAACTTAACAATCTCCACAACCCCTAAATTGATAATATTATTAATATTAATAGTAATAGTGTGAAAACAATTTGAAACTTAGTCACTCCGGATAATAAGTCAATATCACCAAGGTAGGTTTAAGATGAGGACAAACTGTTTTCTGAATACACAAAAAGGGGTTTTGGATTTTCGTATGGCTAAGGCTTCAACAAACCTTAGTATACGCTCTTTTAAATAGATATTAAATTATTTCTGTCTTGATTATTAATAAAGAAAAGATTTAAATCTTTAGAATTATTATTAAATGAAACTGAAGTCAATTGTATCTAAACAATAGTGGTATAGATTTTATTTTGATTAGATGAATTTGACTTTTATGAATGATCAATTATAATCTAGTTGTATGAATAATGATAAGATAGAAATAAGTTGAATTCAATTGTGTTTTGTAATTATTCAGACTGAAGCAGGTCGTTTTCTTAAAGGATCATACCTGGAGCTTTCGACCTAAAGATTTGATTCATAAGGTAGTGAAGAAACGTCAGGAGATGAAATCTCATTGTAGCCAATTTTATCCTGGTTTCCTAGGGTTTTCCATCTCCCCTATATGGATTCTTTATATCGACTGACTTGTTTAAAGCGTCGGATACTAGCTTTTCATAATCTCAATTTCATAAACTATACTTCCGACACAAAAAGGCAGTGAGTAGGATTTCATATATATATACGTGGCTATATGAGAGTATTTCAAAAGGGATAGTAAACTATCTTTCTCTCTCTCTACCCTTAGCCGTACCAAGATATTTGAAGTCAATAATTATTAACAATTTATAATAGACATTAATTAAAGTTATATATATATCTAATTTACCTGGATCATGTACTTTAACTAATACAAAATCTTTTATATAATTTGATTCACCACGTTGTAAATGTCTTTGTAATATACGTCTTGAACCAATTTTCACTTGTTTTAAATCATTACCCATAGAACCAGTTGAATCAAATACAATAGCTAATGATATAGCTGATATTGGTATTGAATCTTTTATATTAAATAATGTTAAATTAGATGATTTTTTTTGTATATTTATTAAATTCGATGTAAATATATCATATTCATTGAATTGATGATTTATTTGATGATCTAGATCATAATCATTATTGATTGATTGTTGACATGTAACAATCAGATCATTAATTGATATGATCATATAAATAAATCCAAATTTTATTAAATATTGCCAATATTGATCAATGATCATTTTGATATTATTTGAAAGATTTTTAATTCAATTTTTTTTCAAAAAAATTTTCGCGCGATTTTATTGAAAGGCATAGAAACAAAAGTTAAGATAGATACATGATTATTATTATTATGACTTAGTAACTAGGGTGAAAATGAATTGAAGTTTAATATTGGTGTTTTCTTGGAATGAGGCATTTATTTATTTATTTTTGTTTTTTTTATTTTTTTATTTTTTTCGTATTCAATATGATGCATAATTTAGAACCAATCTTTACTGTTTATTTATGCAATCAGAAACTTTTATCAGTATAGTCATTGTAGTCGTCGTCGTCGTCATTATTATGATTAGTTTGTTATTGTTAGTGTAATTAGTGTTATGGTCAGTGTGTTACAACCGGCACAAATGTCTATGTATGTATGTATGTATGTATGTGTGTATGTATGTGTATGTATATGTATGCTTTCATCATAAATAGAATTGTAGAAATCGACATAGATGCCTTCTTTATGTATATATGAGACTTTGTATCCTATATACAAATATGTTACTAGGTTGACTAACACTGATTGTTTTGTCTGGTAAAACATGTAGGGAAAGAAAATCAATATGAACATTTTAAATATTATGTACATGTGCATGAAAAAATAGTGAGGTAGATAGAGAAATTATGGGAAGAAAATAGTGTGTATGGGGGGGGAGGTGTTGAGGAAGAACATTTATACTGATGTATGTATAGAGCGTATATACATAATATGTGCAAACAGTTGTTTTTGTAGTTGCATTCATATGCATTGTGTAAAATGTTTCCAATCATTTTATAATGAAATCAATAAAGATAGGAAAAAACAAGCATGAGTGCCAAAGTATTTTGTTATGATTACTGGTCGATGACAAATAAAAACAAAAAATATCTATCTATCTGAATAATGAACAAAAATATGAAAGTTTACTTGGTGTTGTTTGGCTTGTATCTTCCCATTGAGGTTTAAGACTGCAATTGATCAGTCGAGATTTAGATGGTGGTTGGAGGTAGTCAACAGGAAACCCTGGACCCGGGTTTCGTGCTACTTGGCACTCGTTGACTACCTCCAACCACCATCTAAATTTCAATACATAGTGCCCGCAGTGTCGAGTCACCTAGACTGGTGGCCACATTGCAACATGATCGATAGCATTCGATCTGCACTAATAAGGACTAGACAAGCAAGACATTGATCACTACCCAGTGATCAATCAATTGTAATTGATCAGTCTGTTATTGGTATATATGCATACTGTGTGGATTGCCTCGATATTGCTTTCATTCACAGGCTTTTTGTAAGCAATGATGGTGGCCTTCAGGACTTAGTAGCTGAGTGGATAATGCGATGGCTTTTGAAGTGAATGGTACTGGGTTCGAGTACCAGAATGAAGATCAACTCTGAGATGCAAGTACATCCAGCTGACGAGTCCCAAATAGGACTGGATTCCACTGCTAGTCACTATCCACTATTGCTTACAGCTAAGATAATAATTGGAAAAAATTGTACCATACTATAAATTGAATGAAACTCAGTAATCTCTATGGGCATTATTGGTAATTATAAGTTATAATTGCTATTTTGTGGTAATTGACATTTTAGTTTCTTAATTAGTCTCTAAGATAAAACAATTGTTCACTTTTTTTTCTCCTGGAGATTAATCATTATTTATATGAATTCAGTTGATTATGATGAAATTTACATAGTTACACTTGTTACTCCTCGTGGAGGAGTACAGACCACTGTTATCCAACTTTATCCTGAACAATCTTGTCTAATTCTTTTTAGTTGCTATTCATCCTTTTTCATGTCTGCTTACAATTCTCGATGTAGTGTTTGTTTTGGTTTTCTTCATTTCTGTTTCCCTTTACGATTCCGTTGATGATTTCTGCAATATATGCATGATTATGATGAAAACTTCACTTAAGTTGTACAAGATCTTTACAAAAGCACAAACAAAGCATTATATCATTTAAAATAGTAACAAATATATGAACTTCGATACTGTAAACGTACCATATATACATTTCGCTATAAATCACTTAATAGATACTTTGTTTTAAACATCAATTTGATCAGAATTATACACAAGTTTGCTAACAACTACTGAACGTACACGAAATCATAGATTTATGAGTCCAAGCGACTGCATTTAACTATATAATATCTCATTGAAAACCAAGAAGAAATAAACAGCTTTTAAGTCCTAGTGTTGACCTTCTCATTAGCTCACATCCATGACCACATCAGGGATCAAACCTCGGAAATTCAGGCATCTTGCCAAATGTTTGGTCTTTGAACCATTGTTCAGGTATCTAATGATATAGTTTTGACTTCAACGAATTCGGGATATTAAGTGACCATCGTACACTAACATTGTTCACATTTATCTCATGTATATGGTTAAAGTCCATTGGTCACTGCTTCACACTATATGGTGGATGTACAATATCGTAGATAGATTAGAGTTAAAAATATGAAGTTAAGTTCTCATCATGAGTTCTGTATATCCTAAGCTCGACATATGATATAATACCAGGAAGAAATAACTGACCTTTGTAACCTGGTTTCAAAGATCATTTGAACAAAATCAGTCTGTGATATACTTACTTACTTACTTACTTACGCCTGTTACTCCTCGTGAAGGAGCATAGGCCGCTCACCAGCATTCTCCATCCAACCCTGTACTGGGCAATCCTTTCTAGCTGCGTCCAGTTGTAATTCATCCTTTTCATATCTGCTTCTATTATCCGACGCAATGTGTTCTTTGGCCTTCCTCTTGTTCGCTTCCCTTCAGGATTCCAAGTTAGGGCTTGCCTCGTGATGCAGTTTAAAGATTTGCGTAATGTATGTCCTATCCATTTCCATCGTCTTTTCCTAATTTCTTCTTCAGCTGGAAGTTGGTTTGTTCTCTCCCACAGAAGGCTACTGCTGATGGTATCCGGCCAATGGATGTTGAGTATCTTGCGTAGACAACTATTTATAAATACTTGTACCTTCTTGATGGTTGTTGTTGTAGTTCTCCAAGTTTCAGCTCCATACAGTAGAACTGCCTTGACGTTGGCATTGAAGATTCTCACTTTGATATTGGTTGAAAGTTGTTTTGAGTTCCATATGTTCTTTAACTGTAGGAATGCTGTCCTTGCTTTGCCAATCCATGCCTTTACGTCTGCATCTGAACCTCCTTGTTCATCGATTATGCTTCCCAGGTATGTGAAGGACTCTACATTTTCCAGAGTTTCGCCATCAAGAGTGATTGAATTGCTGTTCTCCGTGTTGTATTTGAGGACCTTGGTTTTCCCCTTATGTATGTTGAGGCCTACTGATGCAGATACTGCTGCTACACTGGCTGTCTTTATCTGCATTTGTTCGTTTGCATGGGATAGGAAGGCTAGGTCATCTGCGAAGTCCAAATCGTCTAATTGATTCTGAGCTGTCCATTGAATTCCGTGTTTTCCTTCAGATGTCGAGGTCTTCATAATCCATTCGACAACCAGAAGAAAGAGGAAGGGAGAGAGTAAACAGCCTTGTCTGACTCCGGTCCTTACTTGGAATGCATCTGTCAGCTGTCCTCCATGCACGACTTTGCACTGTAGTCCGTCGTATGAGTTCCGGATAATGTTGACAATCTTCTCAGGAACTCCGTAGTATCGAAGAAGTTTCCATAACGTCCTCCTATCCACACTGTCAAATGCCTTTTCATAATCAATGAAGTTGATGTATAGTGATGAGTTCCACTCAACTGATTGTTCGACGATGATCCGTAGTGTTGCAATTTGGTCTGTGCATGATCGATCCTTACGGAATCCAGCTTGTTGATCTCGAAGTTGGGCGTCTACTGCATCTTTCATTCGGTTCAGCAACACTCTGTTGAAGACCTTCCCTGGTATTGACAGCAGTGTAATGCCTCGATAGTTTTCACATTTGCTCAGATCTCCTTTCTTTGGAATCTTGACGAGGTGCCCTTCTTTCCAGTCCATCGGCACTTGTTCCTCCTCCCAAATCTTTTTGAATAGAAGATAAAGCATGTTTGTAGTTGCTTCGATGTCTGACTTCAGTGCTTCAGCTGGTATGTTGTCCGGACCCGCTGCTTTCCCGTTCTTGATTTGTCTGACGGCCATTCTTATTTCTTCCTTCGTTGGTGGGTTGACGTCTATGGGAAGATCTGTGTGTGCCGCTTCGATGTCCGGTGGATTCATTGGAGCCGGCCTATTCAGGAGTTCCTTGAAGTATTCTACCCATCTGTTCCGCTGTTGTTGAATTTCGGTGATTGGCTTGCCTTCTTTGTCTTTGACCGGTCTCTCTGGTTTACTGTATTTTCCTGCTAGTTTCTTCGTTGTATCGTAAAGCTGTTTCATATTTCCTTCTCTAGCAGCTTTTTCTGCCGTCGTTGCTAGTTCTTCCACATATTTCTTCTTGTCGGCTCTAATGCTCCTCTTCACTTGTTTGTTTGCTTCTATGTATTCAGCTTGTGCTTGGACTTTCTCTGCTCGTGTTCGGCTGTTGTTTATTGCTGCCTTCTTGTTCTTCCTTTCTTTGATCTTGTCCAGTGTTTCTGTAGAGATCCATTCCTTATGATGGTATTTCTTTAGACCCAGAACCTCTTGACACGTTGAAGTCAATGCTTCCTTGATGCCTTTCCAGTTGTCCTCCATACTAGTTTCTTCTTCATTCAGTAGATCTTGTAAGGCTTGGAACCTGTTGTTGAGAGCTATCTTGAATTCATTGAGTTTGTCAGTATCTCGAAGGAAGGCTGTATTGAACCTTTGTATTGCTGTTTGTCCACTTGTCCAGTTCTTTTTTAGCTTCAGTTTTAAATTGGCCACAACTAGGTGGTGATCTGAAGCTACGTCAGCGCCTCTCCTGGTTCTCACATCTTCCATTGTCCTTCTGAATTTTTTGTTGATGCAAATATGATCTATTTGGTTCTCTGTAGTGTGGTCCGGTGAGATCCATGTAGCCTTGTGTATACGCTTGTGTGGAAATATTGTGCCTCCTATGACCAATTTGTTGAATGCACATAGATTTGCAAATCTTTCTCCATTTTCGTTTCTTTCTCCCAGTCCATGTCGTCCCATAATATCTTCATATCCAGTTTTGTCTATTCCGACTTTGGCATTTAGATCTCCCATCAGAATAGTTAGGTCCTTCCTTGGGCATTTCTCAATAACTGACTGCAGCCGCTCGTAGAACTGATCTTTAATGTCGTCGTTGCTATCATTTGTGGGTGCATAACATTGGATAATATTCATTAAGATCCCCTCCTTCTTTGTTTTGAATGATGCTTTGATGATTCTGGATCCGTGGGATTCCCATCCTACAAGTGCATTTCGTGCTAATTTGGACAGCATAAGAGCGACTCCCTGAGTGTGTGGAGCATTGTCCTCTTCGTGACCGGAGTATAGCAGCATCTCTCCCGTAGCTAGCCTTTTCTGTCCAGCTTGGGTCCAGTGGGTTTCGCTGATTCCCAGTACGGCTAAGTTGTATCTCCTCATTTTCAATGCTATTTGACTGGTCTTCCCGGTTTCCCACATTGTTCGAACGTTCCATGTACCTATAAAAATTTTTGCTCTGGTTGTTAGAAGGGGCATCGGCCTCTTGGCTTCCGAAGGAACTCGGCTTTCACCATGAAGCGTCATAATTCTTCTAAATGAAGACCTTCTAACTCCCAGGGCAGAGTTTAAATGGTTTGGATTATTTTTTCTGGTTAGCGTTTTTTTAGCGAGTTAGTTTTCTACGGGATGGGGACGCTAACCCCATGCCCAACCCTCCTCCTTTACCCGGGCTTGGGACCGGCAGTAACCCTATAAGAGCTACAGGCGGAGTTAGTCTGTGATATGGAAATCGAAATTCACTAATTTACCTAATATACTATGATACAAAATATCTGGTTAATTATACCATGATATCAATTCCCTCAGACTGTTGACTACATTTCAGCTTGACTAATATAATTAGATCATCTTTAGGAACTAGAAAAACGTGATATTGTTGATTTATAAATGACTATAATTAGTGTGAAATTGGACTATTTACATCTTATTGGACATTATCTCTAGTACAATGTCTTTTTGAAGTTATAAAGTATGCTTGGAAAGAAAAGTTTTATTTTACAAATAGAATGTAGATAGTGTAATTGATAATGAACGAAACGAGATTATCAGATACCAGATTCAGATTAACAACTCAATATTCTCGATTGTTGAACAGAAACTTATGTAAACTATTTATGTTCAATAAGTATACAAATCGACTCGGCCAGAGACAGAATATAACTGACTTCTCAGTAGAACCGAGATATATACACAGTGATATAATAGTCAATAAATGAGAATAATTATAAGGACTTAAATTTATTGGTATCTAAGTCAACTTTAAAACCAGAATCGAATAATCATTTATGTTTTGAATACATTTTAATCATGTTTATTTTGTGTCTGATACTTTGTATAGAATTAAGTATATATATCATCTAAAAAATGACTGATATATTGCTGACCAGTTGTTTTGTTTTCTGGTATCTGGTATCAAACAAGGCTGTCTACTCTCTCCCTTCCTCTTTCTTCTGGTTGTCGAATGGATTATGAAGACCTCGATATCTGAGGGAAAACACAGAATACAATGGACAGCTCAGAATCAATTAGACGATTTGGACTTCGCAGATGACCTAGCCTTCCTATCCCATGCAAACGAACAAATGCAGATAAAGACAGCCAGTGTAGCAACAGTATCTGCATCAGTAGGCCTCAACATACATAAGGGGAAAATCAAGGTCCTCAAATACAACACGGAGAACAGCAATTCAATCACTCTTGATGGCGAAACTATGGAAGATGTAGAATCCTTCACATACCTGGAAAGCATCATTGATGAACAAGGAGGTTCAGATGCAGACGTAAAGGCGAGGATTGTCAAAGCAAGAACCGCATTCCTACAATTAAACAAACAACATATGCAACTAAAAAACTGTATATAAACCAATCTTCAATTTGAACGTCAACACAGTCAGTTCTACTGTATGGAGCTGGAACTTCCACAACTACCACAACCATCAAAAAGGTGCAAGTATTTATAAACAGTTGTCCATGCGAGATACTCAATGTCTGTTGTTGACGAGAAGCAATCAGCAACAGCCTACAGTGGGTGATAACAAGTCAGCTTCCAAATGAGGAGGAAATTAGGAAGAGACTATGGAGTTTGTGAATAGGATATACATTACAGAAATCACTAAACTGCATCATGAGGCAAGCGCTTATTACTTGGAATGGTGAAGGGAAATGGGAAATAAGAATGTGGAAGAATACACACACAACGTGGAGAATTGGAATCAGACATGAAAAGGATGAATGCAAACTGGAGACAAGTTGGAAGGATTATCGATGGAAGAGTTCAATGGTGAATGCTGGTAGACAGTCTATGCTCCTCGACGAGTGTTAACAGACATAACTAAGTAATTAAGTACTATTATCATCACTATTCAATTTGTTTAATGATCTTGAATAATACTGGAAAATTTTCATTATTTTTTATTAAACTAATTAACCCATCCTTATAACCAGTTGATAATAAACAGCATATTACTACATGTAATTTGTGTTGTTTCTTTCTTTTTATGTTTAGATGAATCATACCATATCATATACATGTATCATGAATTTAACCAAATAGAAGAAACTTGGCTACATATAACTTGATAGATAGATAGGTAGATAAATAGATAGATAGATGTGCACAGTGAAGGCCGCACAGGCACATCATCTGCACACATAGCCATCTATATAGATACACAATAATTAAATCTTCGGTTAGTTGATCAATATTATTATTATTATTATTATTATTATTATTATTATTATTATTATTACTGCAGACATCTTGATCCAGTAATCTTGTTTCTTTAATCAATGTTAAAACATTCCAAATTTGATTTCATTTTACCCATTGAAAAATAAAATGAAACTTGAACTTACATGGTATGAATGCTTAATTAATATTATTACCCTAATAAATAAGATGTAACTAGTTATGAGGTAATTATTAGGATTCATAACATAAAGGTAAAATTCAATAAAACGTAATTCTCAGTATAAGGGTAGTGGAGATTATTAAGTTTTTGATTAAGATCATGAATCGATTGATGTTAGACCACCGTTGGAAACCTGGGAGCACTGGACGGCCGTTTTGTCTTATTGTGGAACTCCACTATCCCGCTCGCAGGATTGATTGATGTCAGACACTAACACCAATGAATACCGGCTCAGCGACCCAGTAAGTTAAACGTTCGCACGCGAGACTGACGGTCCTACATTCGAGTCCCACGAGCATGATCGTGAATGCGCACTGCTAAGGAGTCCCACAATAAGACAAAACGGCCGTCCTCCTAGGTTTCCAATGGTGGTCTAACATCAATCGATTCATAATCTCAATCAAATGTAATTCATTGATTCATAGATCATGATTGTGTTCTGTTCTTTTCATTTTTCTTTTTTCTAGATGATCTGCCATCTTCTATAGAGAACACTTCTGTGAAATATATGGATGATCTCACTTTATGTATGTGTGTATGTATGCCAACTTGTGCCACTTTACATCCCTTTGAAATGAATAAGTTCTTGTCTTGTATTGAATAGTGATTTGTTATTATTGATCTCATATTTAACCTGTCTAAATATCAAATTATTAACTTTAGCTTAAAACATGAATAGCACGTAAACACCCCTGTTGGAATCCATATATAGATTACACTATTGCAGATTCTTTGATAATCATATTCTTAAAAGTTATTTATCTTGATGTGACTTATCCCTCTGATTACATATTAGATATTAGATGATTATATGATCTTATTTTGATATATGATATACTTAAGCAACTTATCAAGCAATACAACTCTACATCATAACAGATTATCATATAAGTTAAATTGGATTAAAAACACTGAGTTCTAGTAAGAAGTTATAACCCGTGAAGTTTAACCATATTGTCTGTATGATAATTATCTACCAATAACATTGAAAAATGGTTACGTGATATAGCGAAACGATTGAAGTTATATATGTCAACTATTGAATGATCATCCAGTATTCGGAAGTTCAAAAGTTTGCCTCAAACCTGAAAGTCATGGGTTCGACCCCCTGGTGAGGTTGTCAATGTTCACTGATATGGAGTCCGATACTAGGACGAAGTAACTATCCATTATCTGTTGGTCGACAATGGTTATCTAAGTAAAATCAATTTATGATGTAAATCATATAACATAAATACAATTGTACAGTTTCAACAAATTATATCGTCTAAAAGAAAGTCACCTTTGTATTGTCTTTAATTCTTTTTAAATTAAGAATTGCTATTAATTTCGTGGTTTGGGCTCTAGAATGCTGTTTCTTTAGTTTATTACTGTCAAAAAGGACCTCCTACAAATTTACATAGAAAAGAATATATGACCTGAGTGTATAACAGTAAACATAATACCTTTAGATCAGTCAGTTAGCGCTTAATAGTCAACACCCAAAACTTTAATTATATATATTAAAAATTATCATGGAATTCATGTCAATTTAAAGGCAAGATCGGGTTGAGACAAGACAAGCATAATTAAAAAGCGTGTATTATTTTGTCATCTTACTTACTTACGCCTGTTACTTCTCGTGAAGGAGAATAGGCCGATCACCAGCATTCTCCATCTAACATCGTCCTGGACAATCCTTTCCAGCCCTTTCCACATGTTATTCATCCTTTTCATAACTGCTTCTATTTCTCGACGTAATTTGTTCTTTGGCCTTCCTCTTTTTCTCTTCCATTCAGCATTTCAAATTAGGGCTTGCCTTGTGATGCAGCTTGATGATTTTTGTAATGTATGTCCCATCGATTTCCATCGTCTTTTCCTGATTTCCTCTTCATCTGGAAGGTGGTTTGTTCTCTCCCAGAGAAGATTGTTTCTGATGGTATCCGGCCAATGGATGTTGAGTGTCTTGCGCAGACAACGATTTATAAATACTTATACCTTCTTGATGGTGGTTGTTGCAATTCTCTAAGTTTCATCTGTGTACAGTAGAAATGATTGTGTTGACGTTCGTATTGAAGATTTTGACTTTGATATTGGCTAAAAGACAGTCGTTTTGAGTTGCATATGTTGTTTATTCAATTGTAGGAATGCGGTCCTTGCTTTGCCAATCTTCGCCTTTACGTCTGCATCTGTTCCTTCTTGTTGATTGATGATGCTTCCCAGATATGTGAAGGATTCTACGTCATCCAGATTCATCACAGAGTTATTAATAACCTGAAGGATACTATGCAGCTGATATGTAAAGTTAGTCTTGATATTATTTTAGAGTACAGTACTATTTTCATAATATATACAGTGATGATTAAAAATCTCGTAGCATAAAACTATCATTAACAAGTAATGTCTGCAATGCATAGATAAGACAATCCATACGTACAAGATCATGTGCCTTTTGAAATAGTAAATGTCAATTCATTCACACAAAATGTTCATTAATTAGTTTCCTTATTAGCGTTCAACTTAGTGTTTCACATCACATTTACTTTCAATATTATTATGATAGTTACTGGGTTTTTTTTGTTTATGAATGTTATAAGCTGGGAATTTTGTTTTACATTGTATTCCATTTTTAGAGAAAAAGACAAAACAGAACTTATTGAAATACGATTTACGTATGTAACATGATTTAACGAGTCTATTGAATTGTTTTTTCATGAATGTAAATTATTTCTGTTATGTTCAAGGAATTAAGATATCAACTTAAACTGGAGAACTCAACGAAATTCAGCAACTCAACAACAAGACATGCTAAACTATTCATCTACGCTTCAGCCCTGCTAACTATAGAAAGAAAGTTAGATTCAGCAAGGAAAATATATAATTTAACAAGCAGCCTAGGAGAACGAAGAACAAGCACACGACCGATGAGTAATATATACGATATCTTAATATCCTTGAAAGCGTCACAAAATGGTGTACTAAATGAGAAAACAAACTAACAGTTGTCTACTCAAAGATATTCAATATCCGTAGTTGACCGGATATAATCAGCAGCAGTCAAATGTAGGAGAGAACAAATCAGCTTCCATATGAGGAGGAAATTAGGAAGAGACTATGGAGTTGGTGGATAGGATATACATTACGGAAATCACTAAACTGCACCATGAGGCAAGCCCTTGTTACCTGGAATGGTGAAAGGAAATGGAAAAGACGAATGTGGAAGAATACACACACAACGTGGAGCATTGGAAGCAAAAAAGTGTAGATCATCAACGACGATGATCTCTGTCAAATGGTTGGTGCCTACTCGATTTACACAGGAAGGGTGTGACGAGCCAGCTAACATCGAAATCATACCTCTCGGTCAACACCTAATGTGGATTACCTCTTCGACGTATCAAAGTACTATGTCTACTTTGAAGGCCGTATAACACAGACGACATTATTACGGAAATAAATTGATAAGAATGAATACAGAGCAGATGGTGAAACCACAACCGCATGGGTCAGTCCATGGTATACGATCAACTGATTTGCGTTGGTTGTCCTTGACTTTGACAAAGATCGATGATCCGTTCGATATTCAGTGACCCAACTGCTGGATGATTTGTCTAGGGCTCACTGACATTTCACCGAACTTACATATGAAAAAAAAAGAATAGCAACTGGAAACAACTAGAAACGATTGTCCAGTACAGAGTTGAATAGCAAACTCTAGTAGACGGTTCATGCTCCTCGACAACAGTTAACAGGCGTAAGTAAGTAAGTAACATAACAACACTAAATTGATTTATATAAATGGGGTAATTTTTACGGATAACCAGCTGTAAAAAGATGCCGTAAACGGTTATGGCTAGTAATGCAATTGAAGTTACATATTATGTAATGTGTTATACTTATCAGATGAATTTAATTCCATTCCAGTGTTAATGTTCACATGGAAACTTGTACAAAGTACCTTACACTCAAAACGACAATACGTTATTCATTAACATTGGTAATATACAAATCCTTACACAGTAATTATGTTAACGCTTAAATATACCTTACTTGTTTCAAACTTCAATACTTTTATTCATTGTTTATTTTTTCTCTTATTGTTATTTAATTCTAATTTATTTACATCGTGTCATATATTTGACCTATTTAACATTGTTTATTTTGATGTATTTGTATATGAATAGTTCAATTAATACAATGATTACATAGAATGGTTGGCAATGGAATCCATGACGCTTGTTTTGTACTACTTAAAACTAGTTAGCTAAATGTATCTATAATTTGGTGTTGATGTTTATTCTAGGTTCCGAACTTAGAACATTTTACTCTGGAGTGAATTTAGATGCCCAGTGATTAAAAACTAAATTTATGTAATCAATTCAATAGTTGAGATTATGAATCCAGTGAAGCTAGATCACCGTGGAAAGCTTGGAAGCATTGGATGGCTGTTTTGGTGTATTGTGCGACTTTTCAGAAGTGCGCAACCACGATCCCGCCTCATGAAATTCGAACTTGGGACCGAAGAGTCTCGCACGCGAGCGTTTAACCTCTAGACCACTGGGCCTGCATCCAACAGTGTTAATGTCTAACTTCAACTATTCCACAAAATTGAGCGACACATCCACTACTGTCATCAGTGAGTTACTATCTCACAAGTGACCTGGTCGAACTCCATTTGAACTACAGGATATACACCTTGAAGCCAGTCACTAGTGAGGAGTCCCACAATAGGACGAAACGGCCGTCCAACGCTTCCAGGTTTTCCATGGTAATCTATCTTCAATATAAATATATAAATATTGAGTAACGCTTGACTAAAATGGAGTTGGCTTTCCAGCCATCTTCCCTGCGTCTCATTTGGCTTTGCTCTGTTTCATTCACTTCATATACAAAATATGTGTATTCACAAATCAATTCTCGTTATTCGACTTATGTAATTCTGTTATTGGCTAACGCGATCAAGTCGACGATTATATACGAGAATAGGCTGTAACAACCATTCGTACGATCTAAATAGGAGTCAGATCCACGGGCCACTAAAATGTGTTCAAACATTCATTCTCGTGTTTGGCTTGTTCAATTCCGTTATTCACCAACTCGAGTTAAGTCGATAATTATAGACGAGAATTGACTATATATATATATATATATATATATATATATATATATATATATATATATATATATATATATATATATATATATATATATATATATATATATATATATATATATTAGTCAAGCGTTACTCAATATTTATAGTCAGACAAAATAAAGCTACAGACATGTAATTAATGGGATAAGAAGTGCACACACATATACGCTCATATAAAAACAGTCTAGATTGACAAGTGAATAAATAACAAGGTCAGAGTATGGCTCAAGTAGAATGAATAAAATGGAATGTCCGGAAGCTAGAATAAGGTATATGGGCTTAGCACAATAACTGACACTACAACGTACATTTTGTACACTCATTGATCTGGAAGTCCTAAATAGGACGAAACGTGCGTCCTGAATTCGACTGCTGGTCACTATCCATCTTTGCTTATGAATTATATAGTATCTTCTCGCCTAACTTAACGTGTTTAGTCTAGAACATTATATCAACCTTTGTTACATAAATCATATATTTCAGACATACGTTGTTTGTATACAAGCAGATCACACGTCATAACACTGCAAAATATTAAAAAAATTCTTATACAAGATCAAGCCAAAAGTGTCAGTGAGTATAGGAGACTTTAACTAGTAGATTGGGAACAAATCAGCAATAGTAAATTGTATAACAGTAGTTCATGGATCAAAAGAACACTTATAATAAAAGAAATGTAAACATTTATAATCTGGTTACTTAGTTTGATACAAATAATTAAACACAATTAATTGAGACATTACCATATCCCAGTGGTAACGTCTCTGACTATGAAGCTGGGTGACACGGGATCGAATCCGTCAGGAGACACCAGTTCCCTCAAGTGCCAAGTAGCACGAAACCCGGGTCTAGGATTTCCTGTTGACTACCTCCAACCACCATCTTACAAACAACCATATAATATCAGAAGGGGTTTTTGTGAATATTATAGTCGGTCAGTCAGTCAGTTACAGCGTAGGACCAGGCACATATGTGCATCGGTTCAAGTTGCCAAACCTCATTAGCACAGCAACATGAACACCAAATTCATAGAAGCAATTAACTCAATTGTGTAATATATAAAGGAATGATTGCATATAAGGATATAGTACATGAAGAAAGGATTAATTCGTAGAAAGAAACATATGAAGCGATTTTAATATCTTAGTTTAAGAGAAGGTAGAGAGTGTATACCCCCAAGCTATTGTGATCGATTCTGAACCATGTCACCAAGAGTCTCCAACCATTGGTCACGATAGTCACGAATATCATAATAATTTTAATAGTTGAGATCATGAGTTAATCAAAGCTAAACCATAACGGAAAACCTGGAAACACTGGATTGCCGTTTCATCCTACTATGAGATTCCTTAGCAGTGGACATCCACGATTCCACCTCGCGAGATTCGAACCCAGAACTTGTCGGTCTTGTCAATATTCATTTATATAGTAATTAATTAGTCAATATATTTAACATTCTGTTACTTTGTATAGATATGATATATCAGGAATTCTAGAAAATAATCTCA
Organism: Schistosoma margrebowiei; assembly: GCA_944470205.2. Lineage (NCBI taxonomy): Eukaryota > Metazoa > Platyhelminthes > Trematoda > Strigeidida > Schistosomatidae > Schistosoma > Schistosoma margrebowiei. The sequence continues at coordinate 76,571,291 of OX104024.1, forward strand.
AGTAAACGAAATAGATGTTAATGTAACTCTATATAATTCTTCAGTTATACAGCCTAATAATAAATTAACACTAATACTAATCATTTTAGTTTTAAGGGAAACACTACTGCTTAAAGGTATTTAGTCAAGTATTGTATTCTTAACACAATTCAGCCCAGATGAAAAGTTACACCTTCCCTAGGTAATCCTATTTAGTTTCATATTCATTTACATCGATTTCCTTTAAATATACTATTCCTTCTAATATTTATTATATTGTTTTTTTTGTTTTTATTCAAAGGGGATCTCATTTGAAATACTTTCATATCAGCATCAAATGTGATTCTGTTGTATAAATAGTATCTTCAAAAAGAAAGTTTCTGTCATGATGACTACTAAAAAAGATTTATTTCTGTGATCAGTTATTCATTATTGATCAGACTATGGGATTTGAATCGACAACTGCATCTCTGTTGTAAAGTGGTATGGGAACTCGAACTGATGTACACACGTACGAAGTTCTACGTTGTTACTGACTGACTATTTGTAAAATTTGAAAATTGAGGAGATTATTTAAAATGTTATAACAGTTCACGAAGGTATACGCATTCAAGATTACAATTATTTGTAATAATTTACATGATAGTTCTATCATACATCTTAATTTCGTAAATTTCAATAGTTACCATCCTGTTAAATTTAACATTTTCTTTTGTCAGTTGAAGCTAGACCACCATGGAAAACCTGGAAGCACTGGACGGCTCAGTGGTCTAGTTGGTTAAGCGCTCACGCACGAGATTGATAGGTCCTGGTTTCAAATCTCGCGGGTTGCGGGATGGTGGATGCGCACTGCTGAGGAGTCCCATGCCTGGACGAAAAGGCCGTCCGATGCTTCCAGGCTTTCTGTGGTGGTCTAGCTTTAACTGACTTATGATTTCAGTCAGTGAAATTTCTTGAATCTCAACAAAACCCCTTCTGATAATTTTCTTTTGTTTCTCAAACACAGACACTTTTATATCTTTGTTTGCTGAGGAAGGCAGCTATTTTAGCCAGCTTACATGCAAATGAGTTTGTTCACATTTAATTTGGTTAAACCATTTTTGTTAACTTATTTAACAGATAGAGTCATTCGTACAATAACAACTTATCTTATATCATTGTACCTTTATTATTGTTACACTTGTATGAATATGTATGCTTGAGTATTGCTCACTGCCTATGTACATATTCTTTTTACTAACCTTACTGTTAGTCACTTAATTGATTCAATGATACATTCATATGTACATTTTAATCCTGTTCATTGACTTGCTCATTCGACTTGCACGCTCTCTCGCTTGTCCGTTTGCTTTTCTGCACTACTCTTTTATGTTTGCTTAGCTTACCTGTAATTTTAATGATCTGCACGTGGTGTACTTCGTATTCGTCTTCTGATCAGTATACCATTGAAGCGTTATCTAGAAACGGTCATCAAAAAGAACTGTATACGAAGTTAAAGGATTATATTGAATACCAACCACCACAATGTTCTCAGTATTCATAATTAACTGATAAACCATTGATATTTTACAATAAAAGATTCTCATAAAAATCTGATACAAACTGATACAAAGATGTACTTAATATTATACATTCCCATTTCCTCTCTCAATATACAGTAGCTGTAAATTTTATGCACACATTTAACAAGTGTCTAATTCACTCTTTAAATTTATAACCCCCTTTTCTACAGATTTTATAATTATTTCATATATTTGGTTATTTAATAGTTATATTCATGAGTCACTTAAAGCTAGATCACCATGGAAAACCGTTGGGTGCCAGATCAGTGGTTTAGAGGTTAAGCATTCGCATGCGAGACCTATGGGTCCTGGGTTCGGGTCTCGCGAGCGGGATCATGGATGTGCACATTCAGTTATGTTGATAATTTTGAAAACGTCAAGAAGAAAAACGATTGCGTAACTAATTATAATAAGTAAACAGTATAAATCGACAGTAAATTGGCAAGCATAGTAGTAAATATAAACAGCTTGATATCATGAACAAAAAATATTGACAGGGGTAGTAAGTCAAAGTTTGAGAAAGTAATTTTATAATTATTGTCGTCAGAAATTATAACTAATAGAGTAGAACGATTGTCATTAATGACACTGAATGGTTGTCACGCTATGTAGCCAATTGATTCACGTTAAAATAAGACTATTAAGTACCAACCCATTGGTTCTAATGGTTATACGTTGACCCATGATGGGAGTTCCAGTGAAATGACTGGAGTCCATTGTTGAGGACCTTTATACTAAATTAAAACATCTGTCTAGTACTCTTTGGTTTCTAGTGTTACCCTTACTGAGATCGGTCCACCCTTCAAAATAAGCAAAACTCTAAAAACCTGTCCAGACAAATTAAATCAATAATCATTAGAATTTGGGTAATATGAAGCATGCGAAAAATTAGCTTAAGCATGCATATGGTAAAGAATAAAAGAAGTAACAAACAAAAGGAAAAAAAGAATATTCATGCAATCTGTTATGTTTTCTTTGACCAATGAAGGGACAGAGATGTTATCGGATTTTATTGAACATAAAAACTAGGGTTCTTAGCTAAATACCTTACAGTGTCCTCTATATTTAATAAACAAAAACAAGTCTTGTGTATGTCATTACCAAGGTTTGATTTGATAATTTCGAATAAATTGAGCATTGGGTTGATTGTTATTTAAAAACAATTCTTATTAAGATGGTAGTAAACCATTTAATAAACGATCCTGAATCATTTTTTTCTGTTCACACAATCATTAGCAACTAAGTACAATACGACCGGAAACAATGGTCCGACAAACTTGAGTAAATAAAATTGAGATGAGGATTTGATATTATAAAGACTGATAGGTCCTGGGTTCGAATCCCGCGTTGCGGGGTCGTGGATGTGCACTACTGAGGAGTCCCACAATAGGACGAAAAGGCCGTTCAGTGCTTCCAGGTTTTCCACGATGGTCTAGTTTCTACTGACTCATGATCTCAACTGTTTAAATGAAAAAAAGACTCAAAATCTGATGTTGAACTGCATTTGGAATTCATTTTTACTTTTATTAGAAGACTATTTGTTTGTCAGTAAAAGTTAAGATTCCACAACTATTGTCATTGACTTTGAATGACTTCATTTTTTCTTTACCATCGTCTTTTTGTGTATTGTAAATTGTGCTATGTATTAATAATTAAGTAGTACATATTAATTGTGCAAAATCCTCATCATAATAAAGCACAAACATATGAACGGAGAAAATTCTATTCAATAAACTCTTTTCAGGTTCAACAATATATATATATATATATATATATATATATATATATATATATATATATATATATATATATATATATATATATATATATATATATATATATATATATATATATCCAAACTAATAATCCAAATAAGGGTCAGATTTGAAGTAAAGTACGTTATCAGTATGGGGTTGTACAGATGATTGAGTTTAGATTAATATCATGAATGAATGACTGTTAGACTACTATTGAAAACCTGGAAGCAGTGCACAGCCATTTCGTCGTTTTATGAAAGTCCTCAATAGTGCGCATATACAATCCTGAATACAGGATTTGAATCAAACAACTTCGGTCCCACGCACGAACGCTTAACCTCCAGACCAATGAGCCGGCATCCAACAATGTTCATGTCTTGTAGTGTCGGTTACTATGTCAAGCCCATATAACTTATAATAGCTTCTGGACAGGCCAGTTTATTCATTCTTCTTGAGTCAGGTTTTAACCTTGTCAATTATTCACTTATCAACCCTAATTGCTTTTGTATGAGCGTATCTGTGTACACTTCTTATCCTATTCATCACATGTCTGTAACCTAATTTTATCTGGCTATAAATATTGATTAACGCCTGATTAAATGGAATTGACTCACATGCCTTCTCCACTGAGCTTCCTTTCGTTTTGCTTCGCTCTCTCTTCTTCGTTTAACTCGCTGTGACTCTTTGATTGTCTGTTCTGATCAACGAGTGTACAAAATATACATATTCAAATATTCATTCTCTTATCTGACTTATTTAATTCTGTTATTCACCAACGGTAGTTTGTCGATCATTTTATACAAGAATTGGGGTTATATATATATATATATATATATATATATATATATATATATATATATATATATATATATATTGACAGCAATCATTCATACAATCTAATTGGAGTCACACATGGGTCCACAAAAGTAATGAGCCCGTCGACAACATCGTCCAATCGAATTAACGTCAAAATGAAGGGCTGCACAATCTAAGTTCAACCAGTTCACGATATTACGCCACTGTCCACCATTGTCTTGAGTGAGTAACTGCCACACAACAGACAATGCTTCCAGGTTTTGAGTTGTGTCTAAGATTGATCCATTTATCATATCAACCTAAACCCAACAATCTCCACAACCCTAAACTGATAATTATCATGTGCTCACTTATGACTAGCTTCGAGATAAATTTCCTGGAGTCCTAGTGAAAAGCCGTGACCAGTGGAATTCAACCGTGTCTAGTGGGAGGCAGTTGAAGTTAGACATTAGCACCGTTAGATGCCGGCTCAGCAGTATAGAGGTTAAGCGTTCGTGAACGAGATCGAAGATCCTTGGTCCGAGTCCCGCACGGGGGATCGTGGGTGCACACTGCCGAGAAGTCCCACATTAGGAAGAAACGACCTTCTTATGCCTCCAGGTTTTCACTCGTGGTCTAGCAAAGTACGTTGTTTTCAAAATTTTACATATACATTTAGGATCGTTTGTAAAATAACATTAGATTGTTTATATTGAGATGACTGATATCTAGAATTAACTCGAATCAGTTTATACGTTAAATGAAACTAGGAGATTCATGATCTAAATGAATACGGGTCATTCAGGGTTAGAGAAATAATAGTGTAACCACAAATCAGATAGAATGTTTAGTGGAAAACTATATTGTGTAGTAAGAAATAATAAAGTCGGGTGAGTGTTAATGATATGAATCATACGCTCTGGAGATTATTCCTCACGGAATAATAATAAACGAATATTCGTCGCAATTAGGTGGAATTGTCTGACAAAAATTGGGCGCCGAGTATAAAGAAGTTAATATAAGTGAAAAATATATTTGAAATAATCTCAACGATTGAAATTTAACATAACTCTGACTTTTCGTCCAGTAAACATATCTGGGCTTCTTCAGAGTAATAATCCAAATCAAAATCGGTTAACTTAAAGAAATTTGAGAATAAATCTGCGGTAGCGTTACATGCGTTGGAAATGGAAAACAAGATTAATTTTTAAAGGGACCAAAATACTTTAGAAAGGTTTTAACACTCATAAAGAAAGATTAACAGCAGAAGCGTTGTATATATGGGCGAATAAGAACAGTCTAAACAGAAAGGATGGTATTCAACTATCAACTACTTGGTAAATATTCGTTAACTTGTTTATTTCATATTCATCGTTATCTTGACTGAAATTAATGTGAGTTATTATTAGCGATACAATTATGTATTTTTTTAGTGGTTGAATTCATGAGTCAGTTGAAGCTGAACTACCATAGAAAACCTGGAGGCACTGGACTACCGTTTCGTCTTACTGTCGGACTCCTCAGCAGTGCGCATTTACGATCTCGCCGCGAAAGGTCCGAACTTAGGACATATCAGTCTGTGTTTGATGATTCTCATTTTACATGCACATCAATGATTCAAGAACAATATTCAACCTTCAACTTGCACTTTTATTTTTCCCTCATATAAAAACATATTCATTCATTAATAACTCAATCTTACACATACATACGTAAACACACAGTTCGTTTAGTCATTTATTTTCACATTGTGAACTTTTCACATGATTCACATTCATCTGATTCATGATATACTTCTTACTATCCTATTTACACCCAAATATGATTGGATTATCACAGTATAGATTTGATTGCTAAAACGCTATATCATCGTTCTCCAATGATTTTGATTATTACCCTAAAGAAGTTCAGACAAGTTTGATGGACGAAACATTGGAGTTATTTTTTAAAATTTCAATCGCTGAGATTATTTCAAATATAATTTTCACACATAAGAAATACTATCATTAAAAAAAGTTCTTACATAACATAATCGATGGAGTTTAGTTCGAAACGACTTAAGAAACAAGAGAAAGTAACATTCATTATTGTCATCAGTGAGTCATTATCTCACAACAGACCCAGCTGAACTCCACTAGTCACTGCTCCTCACTGAAACTCCAGGATATACCTCTTGAAGCCAATCATTAGTGACCTACGATCCAACAAGGCAGGGTCGTGGATGTGCACTGCAGAGGAGTCATACAATAGGATGAAACGGCCGTCCAGTGCTTCCAGGTTTACCATGCGGGGTCTAGCATCAATTGATTCATGATCTCAACTATTGAAATTACTACAATCTCCACAAAACATTAAATATAGAAGTTATGATTGATTAGTATTTATATGTTGATTTCGGAATCGTGGAAAATGGAGAAGAGGTTAAAGATGTAAGTGATAATGAACAGAAAATGAATGAAAACAATTTGTTAATAAATGAATGATAATCAAGTCACCTTTTTAACATGAAATTAAAGTTAACGCTTTGAGTGAATGTCAATGGGATTTTTTAGGTTGAGTTTAAAAAAATATATAACTATCTCGCCATGGCAATGATAAGTGGGAATGTCCTCTGAAAAATGGATGCTTTTGAGATATTAACATTTTGTCCACTATCCATTAAAAGTTTAGTAATCATACTTTGATTCCTTTTAGGCACAACTTACGAGGGAATATAGTTCGGAAACTTTGTAAATGCCTATTTTTCAGTCCTTTCTATGTGCTTACTTCCACAAGTACATGTAACTTCGTAAATACTTTGGAGGTGACCTCATAAGGGTATTGATCTATATTTGACTGATTTAAGAAACATCTTTCATCATAAACTGAAAATAGTTGAGCTTTAGCGAAGCTATTGTTTAGCGTTACTTTAAGCTTATTGTCGATCCTCCTTGAAACCCCTTCATCTTTAAATGTAAGATGAACAAAAACAAGTTTTCTGTCAACTACTGTTTATTTAGGACTTTCTGTAATCGTTTTTCATATTCCATGATAAACTTCTTTGAATATCCAATTTTTATAAGGCATTCTTTAGTGTATGCCATTTCTTCTTGTATTTTGTAGGTGGAACACAACTTCCTAACCCTTTTAAGTAGGATTTTTACTAAACAACGTTTATAACTAACAGGATAGTAACTATTATAACTTTAATATCGCCCTATTCATGTTTCTTTTCTGGGTATGATTTTCTCGGTCATCCCACTGTTCCTTACTTAGGGATTTAACCCCTTCCCCTTTTTCATTTCATATAAATACTTGTAGACCACCAACGTAGATGATCTACGTCGAAATAATTGGACGCCTACGCGAGTTAGATGTGAATGGTGTGAAAAGCTAGCTTTACATGAACTTTCCCATTGACGTATCAAGGTACCATAGATGCTTTGAAGACTGTACAACACAGAGGACGTTAATAAAGAAATATATTAGTTAAAGTAGATACAAACGAAATTAAGACCACCGCCGCAAGGGCCAGTCCATGGCATATGATTAACTGATGCACGTTGGCTGCCCCTGACCTTGACGAGGATCGATGATTTGCTCGATATTCAATGACCCAACTGCCGGATGATTTGGCTGGGGCTTAATGACATTTCTCTGGCCCTACATACTAATAAATTTTAACTATTAATATTCAATATGTTTCTTCCTCTTGGTTCTTAAATCGTTTCGAACTAAGCTCCATTGATTATGTTATGTAATAACACTTTTAATGGTAATATTTGTATTGTAAATTTAGGTCATTTACAACAGATGAGAAGCCTTGAAATGTAATCCATTCATTTTATTCTGCTAATATTATTCTTCTCGCTTTATTTAAATATATCATGGGATCAGGATGTATGAAACAATAATAATAATAATACACAACCGTATGATTAAAGACAACCAAGACAATTACGTTAAGCTAAGTGATAAGTCTTGCGAATTGAACGCTATATTCGTTTCCTAAGCTATTCTGAAACCCCCAAGCTAGAACTATACAGCGACCTGAACAATGAGAGAGAAGACGCAAAGTATGCGAGAAGTACTTTACTTCAAGGTTTATTCAATACAGAAAATACAAGGTTTTTTTAATATTTTAAAAATTCTTGGGTTGCTAGAAGATTCTGGAATGTTACTAAACATAGTAGCAGTGTAGCAATCAGCCATGTGACGTTTCGCCCCCCCTTGATATTTCTGGTTAAAACTTCAAGTGAATGTTGATTGGAGGAACGCTTCTTAATGTTTTCCTGATCCTTGCTTGATCTTTGAGAGAAATTTTCTGAATCACCCCAACACTAAGAAATGTTGTAAGTACGTTAATTAAAATAAGCCACTCAATAGTTAAGATTAATATTGATTTAATTGACCCTAAGGTTGGCCACGGAAAGAGAAGTGATTGAAGATAATTATTTTGTATATATAGCATCGGTCTTTAGTAAAAGTTACTGGCCTGACAAATAATTGAAAGAAGTTAAGAAATTATACTGGTATTATGACTAGTTTAAATTAAATAAATCAATATTAAGCTGTTTACTTCCTTCAGTAGACTTTTTCTTAGCCATACAAGGAAATGTTCGCAAGCACAACAACAATCTAAATCGATAAGACTTTCATCAATATATTTTACTCTAAAAGAAAAATCATAATAGTTCAATATTATATCAAATCATTTTTTTTCTAAATAAATCAGAAAACTCATTTGAATTGGTTATTTGCTGACTGTTAGAGATGCCGAGTTATAGCTCAAATGATAATGGCCTATTAATGAACATTAGGGTGAATAGATTTCATCCTTTTTCGAAATATATACAAGTTTCAATTTTCATAAGGTATATATGTGACAAACATGTATTGTATACAAAGATGGATGGTGACTTACAATGGATATCTATATTGAAGCAATACACATAGTATGTACATATGCCAATAAGCGACTGATCAATTGCAGTCCTAAACATCGATGGGAAGATTCAAACATATAATATCAAGTGAATTTAAACTTGTATTCGTTTTAAAGACATAAAATCTCAACAGTTGAGATCATGAGTCAGTTGAAGCTAGATCACCATGGAAAACCTGTAATCACTGGACGGCCGTTTCGTCCTATTGTGGGACTCCTCAGCAGTGAGCATCCACGATCCCGCCTCATGGGACTCGAACCCAGGACCTATCAGTCTCGCGTCAGGCGCTTAACCAACTAGACCACTGAGCCGACTTGCATCCAACGGTGTTAATGTCTAACTTCAACTAATCCACAAAATTGAGCGACACATCCACTATTGTCATCAGTGAGTTACTACCTCACTGACCTATTAAAATAACTAGTGATAAGTTGATACTACTTATATACATTCAAGTAGGTATTAGTCTGATTCTTTATTTTTTTTTAAATTTAATATATGGAAACAAGTTTATTATTACAGCTCTTGATTTCCTAGTTTCAAATTAGATGAGTTTATTACGAAAATATGTAATCGATTAACAATTACGAATATTACATTATCAGATTAACTAGTACTGTACACTGTCTTATAAAATTACCCCAATTGATGTAATCACAACACATGGTGTAATATGTTTAATAAATCATTGGATGTTTATAACTTCCTGGTGAATACTTTTATACTATTGCAGATTCATATGTAAACTCATTTGTTTATTATTTTTAACTTCAGTGGAGTTTTCCAGTAATTAAAAGAATGATTCAGTATTTGAATAGAGGGTTGATTGGTTTAAATTGTAAAATATGAGACACAAAGTTCATCTACTCATTTGTTTTAAGTAGTCTGTCAGATTATTTCTCAAAATGGTTATATAAATAGGGTACAACAATTGGGTTTTTTTCTTCTTTTAATACTCCCAGTTTGTGGATATAAACTTGTCCTATTTACATGGTCATTGTATAAACTATCTTTAAAATTCCTTGAAAATCATGGAAACTAACTTCTTGGTCTTTTACTAATCTTCTAAAATCATGTTGATTAAAAATCACCTGGATAGTAAATCAGTGATTGAAAATTTAAAAACCACATACGTTCCAATTTTTTACCGACACCAGAAATAAGGCCTTGGATAAACAATAATCACAACCTCTTAACTCACATGAAACACAAAAATCAATAAGTTTACTTTCTTATTCCTACAAGTTTCAGTCTCATTAACCAAATACTGGTGTAAAACTGGAAGTTGCAAATCAGGTACTAAAGCACTGAACCACTGAATTGGATATTAACCATTTGAACTGCTTTTTGCTCAAGATTTTCTTTCTGCTATTGTATAAGATTATCCATATTGTGTTTGTCAACTATTAAATAGACAATAATCACATTCCGGTTACGACTATGTGTATATGTTATTAGCAAATGAAAATATGAGTTTAATTTTCATTAAAAACTGTCATCAATTTAAAAAAAAAATAGGGAGAATTGGATAGCGGTTTAGATGGTGTTTTTTTAGCATTATGAAAACTTCAACACTATGGTGTATCTGAGAAGATTGCCACTATCATACGGAATTGATACGATGCACTACACTACAAAGTCGTTCATGGAGGACAGCTGATAGATGTATTGGAAGTGAGCACTGGAGTGAGATAAGGCTATTTACACTCTTTCATTCGCTTTCTCCTGATGGTTGACTGGATTATAATGGAGAGCTCGATTTAAACTAGACCATTTAGACTTAGTAGTTGACCTATCTCTTCTATTCCATACACACGAACAAATGCAGATGAAGACAACTAATGTAGTTGCAGTAGCATCTGCATCAGTAGGCTCTCAATAAGCACAAAGAAAAATGAAATATTCTAACATACAACACGCAGACACACCAACCCAATCACACTTGATGGAGAATTCTGATGACTGTCATATGCTCTGCTCCTCGACTAGGGTTAACAGACACAAGTAAGTAAGTATCCTACTAGATCTTATCAAATTAAACCCAAAATATTCAAATCTTTTCATAATTCACAATATCCTTAATCTATTAAACATATAATCCAATAATTCTCAATTTTCTACCTTATAACCTTGTTATATATCCCTAACTTAAGATAAGTTAACTATTTCCAATCATTCCCTCCAACTGATATTAATCATAAGTAAACACTTTTTCTTCGGTAAATAAAACATTAATAGAAAATGACTATCCTCTGAATTTCATAAATAGATGGAAAGTTCATGGTACAATGAAACCTACTGTAGCCTTAGTGGAAAAAAGCCTGTCTACATCACCTTAACATTCAGAAGTGATTCAAATACCCTTTTATTGAAACAAAGACTTAAATCAGTCATCAACAAAAAGTATTGCGCAGAAAAGGTTATTATCAAAGAAAGAACAAGATGCATGCTTTAGCAAAAACCTAAAAGACATGAAAACGATTAAGTCGCATCTCATTGTGTTTACCAATTAAAATGTGTGTGTGGTCACACATACATAGGGAGGAGTAATCGTGATCTCAAAATTAGGGTGTGTGAACATGTACTAAAATAGTTGCAGAAACAATTACAATCAAGTGACCTAATAAGAGCAGAGGATAAACATCCATTATCCTCTATTGCTAAACATATAATCAAAACAAGCCATAAGATGGATCTTAACTCGGCTTTTGTGATGTTGTATAAAAGCGTAAAAGGGAGCAAACTAAGGTTTATTGAAGCCTTAACCATACGAAAATTCAAACTCCCTTTGTACATTCAAGACCAGTTTGCTCTCACCTTAAACCTACCATTATTATCCAGAGTGATGAATTTCCAAATTGTTTCCACACTATTTTCTTTATTATACTTTTCTCCTCTTATCCTACAGTTCCAGTCTAGTTGACCTTTTATTTCTTTATATATATAAATGTTCTAAACAAGTGTATTATATGTATGATCAGATTTTTCGGAATGTATTGCGTTAATATATCATCAGATAGTTCTGATAATATTCATCTTCTTATTACAAATAGCCAAAAAATATTTCACTACATACCAACTACACAACAACAACAACAACAACAAGAGCAACGGCAACAACATCAAAAACATAAATAACTGATTGCTTCTAAACGTTTTGTAATTTATAGAATTGACTACTAACTATAATAAAGTAATATAATGTAAACTAAATAAAAAAAGAAACATTTCAGTAATATTTATCAATATTTTTCTCCAAAAAATTAATTAATCTTGATCTATCATAGACCAATCCTCTAAATCAGCAATCTTATGACTTTCATTTATTTTATGTGTAGAATTTCCATTTAATTGTTTAGTAGTTTTATGTGAAATTAATTTAATTGAAGGTTTCCATTCAATTGATTTATTGATATTATTAGTGATGAATTTTTGATCAATATTTTGATGAGTATTTAATGGATCTGATATTTTTGGATTGAATAAATCGATATGTTTGATTGATTGTTTATTGTTTTTATTGATTGATAGATTAAAAGTTTGTGAATTAGCCTAGAAATAATTAGAAGAAGCGAAAAAAAATAGACATGAAAATAAAGTGACATTTTGAAATGTTACATTTCACAGTATTCATATTGAATTACTTACTTACTTACTTACTTACTTACTTACTTACTTACTTACTCACTTACTTACTTACTTACTTACTTTACTTTACTCACTTACTTACTTACTTACTTACTTGCTTACTTACTTACTTACTTACTTACGCCGGTTACTCCCAAAGGAGTATAGGCCGCCAACCTTCATTCTCCAACACACTCTGTACTCGGCCTTCCTTTCCAGGTTTGTCCAATTTTTGCTCATTTTTCTCATGTATGTTTTCATTTCCTAGCGTAATGTGTTCTTTGGTATTCCTCTCCTCCTCCTTTGGCCATGAGGATTCCAAGTAAGGGATTGGCTTGTGACGCAGTTCGCTGATTTCCTCAATGTGTGTCTTATCCACTTCCAGTGCTTCTTCCTCTTTTCTTCCCCCACAGGGATCTGGTTTGTTCTCTTGCACAATAGGTTGTTGCTGATAGTATCTGATGAACGGATCCTAAGTATTTTGCGCAGAGAACTGTTAATAAACACTTGTAACTTCTAGATGATGGCTTTCGTAGTTCTCCAATTTTCCGCCCTATTAGACAGTAGAACTGCTTTGACATTTGTATTGAAAATCCTGACCTTGTTGTTGGTTGACCGACAGTTGTTTTGAGTTCCAGATGTCCTTGCTTTGCCGCACCTTCACATCCGCATCAGATCCACTGTGTTCATCAATAATGCTGCCCAAATATGTAAATGTGTTTACATCTTCCAAATTTTCTCCGTCAATTGTAATTTCATTGTTGCATGTTGTGTTATGTTGGTGAATCCTGCTTTTCCCTTTGTGTATATTGAGACCTACTGCTGTTGAGGCTACTGCTACACTCGTGCACACAGGATGTATATATGCCAATAAGAGACTGATCAATTGCAGTTCTAATCATTAATGGAAAGATAAAAGTAAACAGCACTAAATGAATCTAAACTTCATCTCATTGCAAAAGCTAGTGATTATCAGGATTCAGTAGATAAGTGGATAATGTGATGGCGTTTGAAACTAATGGTACTAGGTCCGGGCCCCAGAGTCTGAGATGCACGTTTATTCAGTTGATGAGTTCAAGATAGGACGTAACGCGTATCTTATATTCCACTGTTAGTCATTATCCATATTTGCTTATAAATGATAAAATTGTTTTATTTGTAATTTATTCAACAACAAAAAAGTATACAACCGTTTCGTCCCAATGCGGGACTCCTCAGTGGTGCGCACCCACTACCCCGCAAGGTTCGAACCCAGGACCTATCAGTCCCGCGCCAGGCGCTTAACCAACTTGACCACCGAGCGTGCACCCAACGGTGTTAATGTCTAATTACAACCAATCCACGAATAACGATTTGTCATTTTAGCTCATGTCATTTAGTGATAAAAAAAACCGTAAACCTAATTCCTAACTTTAACTATCAATTGTGAATCATAATCCTTATTCTTCAAATTTTTTTATAACCTTTGTTTTGCCTTAGTAAGGAGGCAGACACTTTTAAGGTCAGTTAGGCATTGCTCAAACGTCATCCATAAACTATGATCTGTATTGCTTTCATTTGTACTACTTAAACGTAAATTAATTTAATTTCGATTATTTATTTATCTACTCTAAAGAAGTGACATACATCAAGTGACGAAACATCGTCAGAGATATAATTTTTCTATTCACAATGGGATATAACAAATATATACATCTATTATTTATGACAATAACACATTGTTAAAAATAGAAATTCTTCAATAAAACTATCATAAGCAATTCATTTAATTTACATTTTGTTCAATAACATTATCTAATTCATTGACTTCAATTGGAATATTTTGAATAAATAATTGTTCATTAGTGAATGATACATCCTTTGTGATATTAATTGGAACCAATGGTAAACTAAGAGTAGAACTGATCATCGGATCATTATTATTATTATTATTATTATTATTATTATTATTATCATTATTATTATTATTATTATTGATCGAATTTGAATCTCCGGTTTGTATTGGAATTGTTGGTGAATATGGTTGTTGTTGTTGCTGTTTCTGTTCTTGTTGATGGGGCTGTTTCTGTTCTTGTTGTTGTTGTTGTTCCAGTTCTTGTTCTTGTTGGAGTTGCTGTTGTTGATTATTTATTATTGTATTTAATAAGGAAGAATTTTTAAAAAAATCATTTTTTCTTAATGTTGAATAATCAAAATTATTTAATATAATTCTTTGAGGTTTTGGTGTAATTTGTGCATATGGAATATAAATTTGACCAGATTTATCAACAAGCCAATCACCAATATCATATACAGTTCGAACTGTATTATTAGGAAATTTCTGTAACTTCTTATAAATAAAATTTTAAAAAATAAAAGTATATTCAAGAGAAAATAAAATTTCAATAGTTTAGATCATGAGTCAATTGAAGCTAGATCACTATGGAAAACTTGGAAGCACTGGATGGTCGTTTCGTTCTATTGTGAGACTCCATGGTAGTGGGCATCGACGATCTCGCATCGCAAGATTCGAATTCGCGACTTAACGATCTCGTTTACAAGCTCTTGGCCAACAGACCACCTAGCCGATCGTCATCCAAAGGTGTTAATGTCTAACTTCAACCGATACACAAAATTGAGCCATACATCCACCATTGTGCTGAGGTAGATATCTGACACAGTTTAGCTCCACTGGTTGAGGTTGGTTGAAATTAGACATTAACACCGTTTGCTTGCGAGATCGATATGTCCTGGGTTCGAATCCCGTGAGCGGGATCATGGATGCTTACTGGTAAAGAGTCCTAAAATAGAACGAAACAGTCGTCCAGTGCTTCCAGGTTTTCATTGGTGGTCTAACATCAATCGGTTCATGATCTCAATCAAAAACTTACCAATCTCTACCACCGTTTACTTGACCAAGATATCGTCGGCTTATTTCTAACCTGGGAAAGTCATTGCAATATGTACTTAAGTTGACTTTAATAAATGAAACATTGAAATTATTTATTCAGTTTCAACTACGAAAAGGTTTTGTATAAGTATAATTTCATTTTTATCTCTAAGAGAAATTACTTAGTTAATATTGTGGTGTGTGTTACTTATATCCACATAAGTAGTATATAATGGTGGTCAGGCATGGAATGCATGCCCCACCCATGTTCTTGTTCACGACAATATTACTTTATTAGTACCCTAATTAAATCATGGGCTGATTAATTCTCTAATGAAGCAGAGTTCCCCAATTGTTTTTTTACAAGAATAAATATTCTTACTAATTATTAAAATTAATTACATAATGTACCAATTTGTTTTCAAGCAACCGATTGTTAGAGATCTTGAATGACATGGCTCGAAATGGTTTGCAATGGCACAAGTTCATTCACTCTTTGTGTTCTCCAAAATTCAAATCTACTGAATTCGTCATGTCCCTTCTTTTCTATTTCCAAGTATGTTTTACTGGATTATACTCCTTGAATAACATCTTCAAACCCTAATCTTTCCAATTACTGCTTATACTTTTACTACCTCTACCAATATGGGATTTGGATTGACAACTGCATCTCTGTGCTAATGTGGTAATGGTAACTCGAACTGATGTACGTAATTACGAAGTTTTACGTTGTTATTGACTGACTGAATTTACTTTTTTTTAAAGTGCTGACAACCTATCACCAGTAAAATTACTTCAAAAACTTCTAACCGCAACTATACTAATCATTGGTATATTTCTCTAATTATCTAGTTTCTTTGAAAAAACAATCGGGGTATTATTTCATTGGAATATATACATGAAACAGATAAATATGATGAATAAATTTAATTGAAGCAGAATTTGTTACAACTTAGCATATGGTAGTGTCTAGTTGTTGGAGAGACCTAGAATATTCTTTGATAAAAACCCATGAAGGAGTTTTAAAACACTTGGAAACATTTCATCCAATCATCATTGAAGAGAAGTATCTCAGAAACATTTAGAAAGTGAAGAGTCACCTATCACATTTCTGACATGATGATTACCTAACCTGCTAGTATGTTTAGTAGGGTTCCAAAACGTTCAAGAAGCCTAAGACCACCTGAAACACTATAAATATCCTCGTTTTTCTTTACATAATCTAATATTTGGAATAAAGCGTTCTTTCCATATTCCACGTCTTTCCTCTTGTGTTAAAGCTATGGTGTAGAGTTAGCCTGGTGCAATTAGAAGTTGCTTGGCAACCGATTTATCACTAGTACTCTGTCAAACCCACATGGACTATTCTACCTTCCAGACAGACCAATTTATTTATTCTTCTTGAGTCATATTTTAACCGTCTCAGTTACTGACTAGTTAAACTTGACCGTTTTTTTTTAATATGAACGTACTTGTATCCATTGCTTAAACTATTCATCCATCATCTATGTTTAGCTTATTTTCATCTGGTTATGCTTTATCAAAATGATTTGGCATATTGATCTTGTTCGTTTTCACTTTCCTAATTTTCATTTTTAATGCTTGTCTAAAATCAATTCATCTAACTTAACCAGTATTGAATTTCTTATTTACCGCTAAACTGATGACCTAAAATAATACTGAACTGAGAATTGATTACTCTATAATAAATAGTCCAATCCATTATTGTTACGTCGTAACATACAGTCGACTGTAATCAAGGAATTAGGAAACTAAACAAGAAAATTATTTACTGTAGTTTCTTTTCTTTTCTCATGATCACTTGGTTGACTATTGGTTGTTGTATAAATTGAATTATGAACTTCATCATAAATAAATTCCATTGATGAACCATTATTATTAGGATTAGGATTAGGATGAATGAATGAATTATGCATTGGATACTTGGAATTAAATGAATTTTGTTGTAAACCTGAATATTGTTGCGTATATTGTAATGGATTTTGATGTAGAGTAGGATAATTAGTAATAGGTGATGATGGAATAGAATTTGATTTATGATAAACAAATGGTGAATGATTATTATGTATCATTGTCATTAGATTAATTGGTTCAGTCCATTGTTCATTTGTAGTTGAGATTGTTGTAGTTACTGTGGTAGATAATTTCATTGTGAGTTTTGGCGTTTCCGATGGACTAACATGTTGAATATAATTTAGTCTTGTTTTTGGTGATAATTTTCTTGGTTGATCTATACAGAGTAGTTGATCAAGACAATTATTTCTTGAATGACCGATATGAAGATTTTCTTGAAAAAAAAAGTGTAAAAACAAAAACGATCTCATCGATAGTAGTTGATAGATGAGTAATAAACAATATTGTGTTTCTCAGTGAGACCAATCATATTTAAGGTAACAAGTCTTGGATTTCGGCATGAAATTCATCCATTCATTTGGCTAAATAGTGTTTTTTGGTATTTGAGCTAATGTCAGTTCGTGATGAGAACTCTAAATCTAGTTCATAACTCTAACCATCAACTGTAAATCATAATTATAATTCCTCACATTGGCTTATAACCCTCATTTAACACTAATAAGTAAGGGGACATGTTCAAGGTCATTTTAGCATCGCTCAAATGTCGTTCATAAATTATATTGTCACCTAATTCTCTAGTACTTAATTCAATCTAAGAACTAATTGAATTACTACCAAATTGTGGAACACTTCTCCCAATTTTATTTGGTTGGTGATAAACAACAGAAAAACATATATGTCGTGAGTATTTTTAGTCTTATAAACTAACATCTCCAGCGAAATCCAAACTTACCTCCCACTCTATTTTGCTGACAAGTACCTACCAGTATAAAACTTATGCCAACCAGAGCTTCCTGGAGATGCCATTTGGCCCTCTAACATCAGTTTGTAAAAATACGAGAAAAATGTTAAATTAATATTTGAATCAGGAAAGGTTAGTGAATGAGTTGGGTGGATTGTAGTTGAGCAAAAACTAGTTACAATATTTGCGGAACGAACTAGTTGAATTACTTCCGAATTGTGCAACACTTCTCCCAATTTTATTTGGTTGGTGATAAACAAGTATATATGCGCCACACCATATTTGTGTGTGGATGGGCTGTGATGCTGCCCGGGTTCCCAAATTGAAGCAGGTGGTTTTCTTATGGAGCCACACCCCGAGCATTTGACCTAAAGGTCTGATCCACAAGGCAGTGGATCATCGTGAGGATATGCAGTCCCATGGTAGCCAGTGACCAATGATTTGTTCATACGCCATTTGTTCCAGCAGGTTACTGGAGCCTATGTGCATCATTGGTTTGGGATCCGGCTAAAGCGCCGGACATTCGCTTTTCGTCCTCTCATTTTTGTAAACAACACCCCCGCCACGAGAAGGCGGTGAGTAGGACTTCCCTGGCAGATGCTGTATACGCGTGGCCGTGTGAGAGCATTTGTAGAGGGTGGGCGGGCCTACCCCACTCTTGGCCATACCAAGGCATTTGGGGGCGTTGGTGATAAACAACAGAAAAACATGTCTGTTGTGAGTATTTTTAGTCTTATAAACTAATATTTTTACACAATAATCCTGTATATCATTGTTCAATCAATAATATGTACATCAACTTACTCAAATAATTTTTCACAGTAAAACATCGTACAAAAAAGAATATATTGAAAGCAATTGAAACACCAACAAGTCCAATAATTAGTTGTATCAGATTAGGTGAAATATCTGGAAGTAACACAAAAAGAAACAAAATATAACTAAATAAACGACTGATTGAGAACACGAACAGATTGATATTAGAACACTATTGAAAACCTGAAATCAATGAATGTTCGTTTCGTCCTATTGTGGCACTCCTCAATAGTGCGTATCCATGATCCCGCCTCGCGAGATTCGAACCCAGGGTCTTCAGTCTCGCCAGCGAACGCTTAATCTCTAAACCACTAAGCCAGCAGGCATCCAACGGTTTTAATGTCTAACCTCCATCAACATCGACTAGTGGAGCGACCATCTTCTGTCGCACTGAGATAGATACCTGACTCTCTCCTGGGGTCGAGTCCTGTGAGAGGGGTCGTGGATGTGCATTACTGGGGGAGTTCCACAATAGGACGGAACAGCCGTCCAGTGCTTCCAGGTTGCCAATGGTGGTCTAACATTAATCGGTTCATGATCTCAATCAAAACGTAATAATCTCCACAATCCTCTACTGATTAATTATTAAACTAAATTCCTTATTTCTTTATGAATCTTTCTGAAGTTTTCAAGTTAATTTAGATGATTTGTTTTATTGTTACTAATTTTTGAGACTTCATAAACCATTTTGTTAAAGAGTATAATGGAAAGAACACAATGTAAATCCCTCCACAGCACTTTATTGAACGGTATTGTTATTTATTTGTTTCTTCTCCTTGTCTTGTATTTTAACCTTTATTTAGATATCTTTTAATTGCCCTTTATATCCTTTATTCTTCCTCGTCTAAGATTTTATTATTTGTCTTTAGTTAAAGACTTACCTTTGGTTATTTAACTCTACTGCTGTATGTTGTGGAACTATCGACATTAAGGTAGTGTTTGACTAAACTCAAGATCACAGCGTGGTTCAGTGCGTGACTGTTAACTTTTGACTCTGTTTGAGAAGGTTACTAGAATCCTTGCAGATAGATATCAGATACCATATTGTTGGGAATAGTTGATTGATTCTCAGGTATTGAATTATTGTGTATTAACTATATCTTTTATCAAATATGGATGGTGGCTAGTAATGGGATCTAGGACGTGCATTTCGTCCTATTTGAGACTCGTTAGCTGGATATATCTGCTTCCTAGATTCGATGTTCACTCCGGGACTCAAACCCATTACCATTCATTTCAAACACCATCACGTTAAATTAAACATTAACACAGTTGGATACTGGCACACTGCTCCAATGGTTAGGCGCTCGCTTGCGAGACTGATACGTCATAAGTTCAAATCTCACGGTCAGGGGGTGGGATTGTGAATGTGAACTGCTGAGGAGTCCCATACTAGGACGAAACGGCCGTCCAGTGCTTCTGTGCTTTCCATGGTGGTCTAGCTTCAATTAACTCATGATCTCAACTATTAAAATTTCATATTCCTTGTTATTATTCGAAGGTATTATTGGTCAACGTCATTATTCTTATAATTGCAAAGCTAACTCGTAATTAGTGAACTTAATTATCACGAATTCGATCAAGTGATAATATAAACTTATACAAACAATTGCCTCCTAATTTGTTAATCATCATTTCCTTCATAGAATTCCCCATTATGTTAAGTAAATAAATATACATGTTTAACTATAGAACTTACCGATTGGAGTTGTAATATCTATAACTGTATCATATTTGTTCACTGTTCTCATATTTGTAGTGGTTAACTTTTGTTGAATATGATATGAATCTAATTCAATAGAATTAGATCGTTTCCCACGAAATGTACACCACCATTGTCCTTTTTCATTAATAGCATTTAAATGTATTAAATATTCAATTTGTATATGATCATTTGACATAGATCGATAAATGCATTTAGGTATAGCCAATGTTACTGCATCATTACAAATTGTTGATGCTATTTTACCATCATTATAATAAGAATAAGAAAAGACAGAAGTTGAAAATTTGAATATTATTAAATATTTATGAGAAGATGAAAACTGTTGATTACTAGTATAGGAGTTGTGGAGATTATTAAGTTTTTTGATTGAGATCATGAACCAATTGATGTTAGACCATCACAATTGGAAACCTGGAAGCACTGGACGGCCGTCTCGTCCTATTGTGGGACTCCTCAGCAGTGCGAATCCACGATCCCGCTCGCGGGATTTTAATTGTGATGTTCTAACATCAATTGGTTCATGATCTCAATCAGAAAACTGCTGAGTTGAAAGTATTCAACAAAAAACTTTGAATTTAGATTTTGTACGAATCAACACATTTCAGTAAAGGGGTATCAGTAATCATAAGGAATCTGGTGTTGGAGTGTACATCATTATGAGGAATCACTTCACGAGACTAATCAACTTGGTTATTTTAGCCATTGCTATCCTGAAAAAGGTTAAATGTTAAGTGATTGAAAAAGAACAAGGAAAAACATTGGCTTATGTTTTATACTAGCTGTCATTCATTACCAAGATGTACCTTGAACTTTGAGGGAACTGATTCTTCTTGTGAGGTTTGTTATATCTTGTGACCACCATTCAGGAAGCAGTGACTTATCGTCCGGATCAATGACTCGTAAAACACGTGCAAGCAGCCTAGAGACCTATTGGCCCTGCGTTCCGCCTAGCCCAACCAGTTAAGTCCAGAACACTAATCCGAGCCTCTGAGATATTAATCATTATATTTCAAACATACTCTGTTTATATACCAATCAAACATACCAATAAAATAGAAAACAACATTTGTACAAGATTTGACCAAATGTGGCTGTGAATGGTGGAGGCAGTGATTAATAGACAGTGCATAATTCAAGAATGGTAAAACGTATAATAATAGTTTATGGGTCAAAATAAAGCTTATAAGAAGAAGAACATTAATATGAATAGTTCAGTTATTTAACAATTATACGGCAAAAATATACGCTTAGTGTTGGTCCATAAAAGGATCCCAAAGTTACAATTCATTATGTTTCTCGGATCCTAACAAGATTCCACTCACAATATTAGATATTATAAGTGAGCTTTGCAGTTCGTGACTGATTTGTAAAACTAAAGTATTTATAACTGATTGATTACTGAGAAGTGACCACTGTTTCTCTAGTCCATTTTTAGCGATGATCGTGTTCTATCGATGAATTTATAACGTGGTCCCTAGCCTAAGTGAGTCGATATTGACAAATGTCTTGAGAAATATCTGAAACCAATTACTTCATGACAATAAATACATATTATGTGGTCGAAATGGTAAATAAATAAACAGATTTCTTCATCATAGTAACTGATATGCATGTATTAGTCAACTATTAAGGGAATCATGTGATCAGTCTGTTTTGAGCAACAATATACAGCAAAAGTCTCATGCATTTTAATCAGACCAAAGAAAAATCATTTCTATCAGAAGTAGTAAATGCATCAGCTATTCAGAATGATTGTCATTCCAGAAAGGATCGGCTTAACATAGAAAATGCCAATCAAAAATTTATAAAATATGAATAATAGTTGAATTCATGAATCGATTAAAGCTAGATCATCATAGAAAAACTGGAAGCACTGGAAGGCTGTTCCGTCTAGCGTGCGGGGTCGTTGATGTTCACTGTTGAGGAGTCTCATACTAGGACAAAACGGCCATTCAGTTCCCCAGGTTCCCCAGGTGGTTTAGCTATAATCGACTCATGAATTCAACTGTTAAATTACTACAGTCTCCACATAACCACTATTGTGAAAATATGACTATTTGTATATCTATATTTGCTTTGCTAAACGCACAAACATATAAATCTCCACAGATTTTAAGACATTTAATAAAGTCAGATTTAACCTGGATGACTAATTAAACTAATTAAATCAACCACTGCTTTAGGATTCCCAAGAAACTTGACCTTATAAAGTTATGGTGGTCAGCGGAACTGCTAAGAAGCTAAAGAATTATGAATGATTGGGCATAGTTTCAGATTATTATAGGGTATTCAAGTTTAGAAATAAACCTGATAATTTCACCTTTTTCGAAGAAAGGTGCTTAAGATGTTACATCAGATTTTAAGGCAACATATCTTTATCAAATAAATAAATAATAATAATATATTTGCAATATCATAATGAGTAGAAAAATTTAAAAAAATTTTGACGTTTCGTGAATCAGTGTAGGCCACTTCTTCAGAGAACAAATAACCTAAGTTTAAATAGTACAAAGGAACAAACTAAGAATATTATGTGTGATTAATCCAAAACAGGTTTGACTAAGTCAATGTTATGTCATTCCAGTCAAAGTGATTCATATGAGACATGTTCATATATTTGTGTGAGTGGATGTTTGTTAAGGGGTTGAAAAAAATGTGACATTAGTGGTGAGAAAGTCTAGAGTTTAATTTGTATGTACGATAATAATGTGAAATGTGAATAGAATCAGACATGGTAGCTTGGATAGATGGTCCAAGTTGGCTGGATACTGAGGCCTATTTTTTTCTATTGAGAGCAATAGAATTATATGGAAAGCTTCAGCTATTCGTCTTTTTGTATTATTTCAGTCTTTTTGATATCGTTTTAATGGTTGTTGAAAATAACATGAGCTTCTGTAAAATTTTCTGGATATGTGTTACATATGCCCAGCCACCACTTACATTGACAAGTGATATCGGATGGGGTAGGAGTAGATTCTAAGGAAGTAATCATCTTCTCTAGCCGACCTACCATTCTGGGGTATGTTAAAAACAAACTTTCGCTTTGGGCCACTTCAATGTGTATCTATAAATTTACTTACTCATGTGTTGCATGTTACATAGGCCGCACAAAGCGATCATTATCCAAACGCATCTCGGAACATTATCCGGCTTGGATTTTGAAAGGGGAGCGAAAAACAATCACGAGTTCTATACAGGAGCAATTAATCAACTGTGGACGTATCGCTCCAAAAGACTCTTCGTTTAAAATAGTTTACAGAGTCAAAGGAACTGGATCGAAGGAGGTTCGAATCAATATTTTATGCACCACAGAGGCATTGGCAATCCACAAACTAAAGCCAAAGAAGTACATTAACCTTATTCAGGCTCTCTACTCGAACACAACTGGTAGAGTGAGAGCTTATGGCGAACTGTCATCAGAATTGATTACCTCAAGTGATGTTCGTCAGGGCTGTCCACTCTCTCCATTCTTGTTCAACTTTGTGGTCGACGTACTTTTAGAGATGACACTCTCCTCATCTAAATTTCCAGGGGTTGAACTTCTACCGGGAGGTTCACTTGTTGACTCAGAATATGCTGATGACATAGTTTTATTTGGTGAAGACGCTGAAAAAATGCAGAGTATTCTGACCACTCTAAGCAACAATGCAAGCATGTTCGGGATGCGATTCTCTCCCCCGAAATGCAAAATGTTGCTTCAGGATTGGGTTACATCGACCCCCGAACTAGTGATAGGGAGTGAAGTAGTTGAGTGTGTCGACCGCTTCACTTATCTTGGAAGTCTCATCAGCCCTTGTGGTTTGGTGTGTGACGAAATCTCAGCACGGATACAGAAGGCTCGACTAGCTTTTGTTAACTTGCGTCATTTATGGCGTAGGCGAGATATCCGTCTATCAACCAAAGGACGGGTTTACTGCGCAGCAGTTCGTCCCGTCCTACTTTATGGCAGTGAAACATGGCCGATAAGGGTAGAGGATATTCGTAGGTTACTAGTATTCGATCATAGGTGTCTTCGAAACATTGCTCGTATATCATGGAACCATCGAGTAAGTAACACAGTTGTTAGGAAACGGGTACTAGGTAAGTATGGCAAATCAATTGATGAAGTAGTGAATGACATGGCTCAAAATCGTTTGCAATGGCGCAGGTGCATCCACTCTTTGTGTTCTCCCAAATTCTAATCTTCTGAATTCTTCATGTCCCTTTTTTCCTCTTTCCAAATTTATTTCACTGAATTATACTCTTTAAATAACATCTCCGAACCCTAATCTTCCCGATCACTGCTTACACTCTTGCTACCTCTACCACTACGGGATTTGGATCGACAACTGCATCTCTGTGCTAATGTGGTGTGGCAACTCGAACTGGTGTACGCACGTACGAAGTTCTACGTTGTTACTGACTGACTGACTGAAACTAAAGCCTGAACTTTGCGTGCAGAAACGATTTGTCCAACCTCTTATCCTTCCCTGGCCTTAATCGGTATGTTTCTAGGTGTGTTTTTTTAATGCACTATTATTATTATCCATATTTTTAAATTACTATTTTGCACTTTAAACTCTAATCATTTATTATTATTACCTTTTACAAGTTTTCTTGATTATCATTCAGTTTATTGTTATGACCTTTGTTGTTTTGTCGTTTTTCTTCATATCTGTCAATTGGACTATTATCTAACCCTTAAATTTTGTTCTTCCTTACCCCTTGATTAGTACATTAACCTCATTTGTTGTTTATTGTCGAATCCATTTTTTTTTATACAATCCGTTCTATCCTTCTATAGACATACATTTTCCATATAACTGTATATACGAATGTACAGCTTAAGTAAATGATTTCGTCGAAAAGAATATTTTCTTCGCTGAATTCTCTTTTTCGTATGTAATCAACCTATGAAATCATTAACTGTTACACTCAGAAGTGTTTGTAAATGTGATTTACCAGAAGGAGGTCCTATTGGAGGCAAAGGTTGACTAAGAATCAGTGACAGTTTTGCAGATTCATTCATTCACAATAAATCTTAAGCTTACTTGTCCTTTTTAACTGGCTTATTTTAATTCCTTTTTTTGTCTCAAACTACGTTCTGAATTTGTATATATCAATCCTAAGGTCCAACTTTATAACTTCAACTAAACTGAACATTCTCGGTAGAAAGTAAACTGTAACTATATTTTTGTAATATCTCAATGAATATAAAATTGTACTTCTTATGTTTAGTTACTTAAATTAAGTCACTTCTATAGAGTCAATAACTAAATAACCGAAATAAAATCAAGGCCTGGCTATTTATTCAACCTAGACTAGGTTTTTTTCTTCAAATAACCACATTTGACCCTATTGATTTGACACACATTCTGCACACACACACAGAGAGACCCAATTTCAACTCCACTATTTCATATATTTTTCATACCCACTATCTGACGCATAAATTTATACGGTTATATGTAACACAGCAGAATCACCTTGACCAAAAATAAGACGACATTGACATGTTCAGACCTATAATGTTTTTGATTGTTTCATTTGTACTATGTAAACTTGTATTGATTTTATTTCAGTTATTTATTTATTTACTCTATAGAAATGACTTCATGTAAGTCAATAAACGTCAGAAATACAATTTTCTACCCATTGGAACATCACAAAAACTGTATTTATTATCATGTTCTAGGTGTCCAGTCTTTCTCATTATCCTTAATACTATTATTATTATTATTGACTCCTTTGCTATTCATCTTCCTAACGCTATCTAGTTATGGTTTTGTGATATGGCTATTTGAAGTGATACACATTAGCTCTAGGCTTTACTTGGATCATAATGGTAAAATGTATGCTATGCTGACGGTGTTGAGTGAGTGAATGATAATTAAGATAGTGCTTTTATAGTGGCTAGCAGTGGAATTCAGGACGCGCGTTTCGTCCTATTTGGGACTCGTCAGCTGGATGTACCTGCATCTCAGAGAGTTGATGTTCACTCTGCAACTCGAACCCAGTATGCATACGCACAGTATGCATATATGCCAATAACAGACTGATCAATTGCAGTCCTAAACATCAATGGGAAAATACAAGCTAAACAATACCAAGTGAATTTAAGATAGTGACTTTTGGTAAAATTTCAAACCTCGAACGACGTTTAGGTGTCTTGAATATTTAACTGTTTTTGCATTGGATCCTTCTATATCTTCTTAGATGAAACTAGGTAGTAACCCTATGAATGTAAGACTGGGTGAGAATTGCATTATTAAATAACTTTGGATGTATTTTGGTCCTGTTCCTAGGAATTTCGAGAGAATTCCTACCCACAATGAACTTTTATTGCCTCAAAAAGAAAATACATTTTGACATATATGTTAATATCATTGTGATAGGCATGTATCATAAGGAATGAAATCAAATGTAGTACTGTACCTTGTACTGGAACGATTGAAGAAGAAACCTACCAACTATGTAATTCTCAGACGTCATTAAGTTATAGTGGTAAAATTGCTATACGACGACAATGACCAATGTATCAGACAATCAGGAAACACTGCTTAGTTATACACAGTTAATAATAAAAAGAAGTAAAATTACAATGAAGTAATCGTCTTAAGATGTCTTTTTAACGAGAGAGGTCAAGCTTACATATTGTGAGTTGAGTTGCTGTTGCGAGTTGGGGTTAAAACCTCATAGGGTTTCAGTCACCAGTTGACATCAGCTATAATTCATGACAGTTTGGGTTGGGTAATAAGAATTAAGTTAGAGTTATGCGTTAATATAACGAATCAGTATGATGAAACTATAATTTGTGA
The DNA here is from genome assembly GCA_944470205.2 of Schistosoma margrebowiei. Lineage (NCBI taxonomy): Eukaryota > Metazoa > Platyhelminthes > Trematoda > Strigeidida > Schistosomatidae > Schistosoma > Schistosoma margrebowiei. The sequence goes on from OX104024.1 coordinate 76,598,980, forward strand.
ACGTTCTTTAAGCAATACTAACGTAACTTTGAGAAGCCTCAACCACTTAAGAGGGTCAAGGAACAGTTAAAAATTGATGTGAGGAATAAGCATTAGGATTTGGAGTTAGAAGTTAGAGTTAGAAATCATAGAGTTTTTATCACAGACTAGCATCAAAGAGACAGAGAGAGTGTGTGTGCGGCCTGCTTGAGCATCTGGGCTACCTGTTCCTGCCATCTAGATATTTCAACAAGTTATCTATTTTTGTTTGTTTTAATATATCATTATGTTTATTAATCGCATAACCTATTCTGTTGCATTTCTGAAAAGTGTACAGCCTTTCGTTGTCAAAGTTACAAAAACCTCAACAAGAGACAATGTGGTTGCTGGCAATATACAACGAAAAGAATACATATCATTCAGATGTTCATTCAGTGAACTGCTAACATCTAACTGGCGATCACTCAATATTTATCGCCAAGACAGACCAAGAAGAAAGAAACGGAAACTTGTTGAAATACTTTACGCTGAGAATTCTATATTGTACCAAAAATGTAATATTGAATAAAGCTAATAATAATCAATAATAAAAAACATCATCTGTAATGGGATGATAGGCAAGACTATAAATCATGAACGAACCAATCAGATCTAGAATAGTTTTGGATTCTGGAGCGAAATTCACTCATCTATATTGGCTAAATATCATTATAGTTAGTGTCAGTTCGTAGTGAAGACCCCAACTCTAACGTCTACTATAGATCCTAATTCTAATTCCTCACATTAATCGATAACCTTGTTTTAACCTTAGTAAGTAGATGGAAATTCTCAAGGTCACCTAATCATCTTTCGACGGTCATCCATAAATCCTAGATTCATGTACTAAAGTTTTAAACAATGTATTTTATCTTAAACCTAGCCACGTTTTTTCGACTATTCATTTAAATATATAACAGTAGAACCTGAAAAGAATTTATTGAAAATATTCATTATTCATTAACTGTTGTTATCTGTGTTTTATAGATCATAAGTCACATTAATCCATGTCGGGTAGAGACAGGTGTCTACCTAAGTACAATTGAAGATGGTCGAGCAACTTCATGGATTATTTGAAGTTAGACATTAACAACGTTGGATGCCGGCTGGCTCAATGGTCCAGTAAGTTAAGCGTTCTCACACGAAACTGATAGGTCCTGGGTTCGAGTCTCGCGGGGGATCTTCGATGCGCACTGCTGAGGAGTCCCACAACAGGACGAAACGACCACCTATTGATTCCAGGTTTTCCATGGTGGTCTAACTTCAATTGATTCATGATCTCAACCATCTCAAATAGACAACTTTTAATCTATAACAATATATTAAGATTTAATCCATATTTAAAATAGTCAATAACAGAATCGTTTACCCATATATATGTATCATACTACTCAAGTATATAAAGAAATATTATATTAACATAGTACCAGTTCGCTTACTTTCATTTACTGGACATGGATTGATACAATTTTCTCGACATACACCAGTTTTACTAAGTGGACAACTTAAAAGTATTAAACTTTCAACTGTATTACGACTTTTAGCATCGCATCGAATACGTATTTGATTATCATTACTTATTAATTGTGTTAATTCAATATGATCATTATCAATATCTGATAAATGATATGAAGTAGTTATGTATAACAATTTCATAAATATCCATATATGATAGAATAATACTATCATAGAACGAAGCATACATATGTCATTCAATAATTTCAAACCTAAAAAGAAAAAATGTAAATAAAGATAAGTAAATGGTAAATTATACATTTATTAAAGCTTAACTTACTTATTTCTTTGTTTTACTGATTAGTCAGTATATAGAACTGATATAAAGAATCGAACACATACTAGTAAGTTATGTGTAAGGATGCTAGAAATCAGAAATGTATAGTATTTATAAACTTGGAATTGTGAAATATTATGTTTCAATGGTTAAGATCATGAGTCAGTTGAAGCTAGATCACCATGGAAAACCTGGAAGCACTGAACGGCCGTTTTGTCGCATCGTGGAACTCCCCATCAGTGCGCATCCACAACGAGATTCGAACCCAGGACCTACTAGTTTTGTGCTCTAGCACTTAACCGCTAGACCACTGAGCCGGCATCCAACAGTGTAAATGTCTAACTTCAACTAGTCCACATAAACAGGGGGGGCGAGGTCGTGGATTTGCACTGCTGAGGAGTCCCACAATAGGACGAAACGGCCGTCCAGTGCTTCCAGGTTTTCCATGGTGATCTAGCTTCAACTGACTCATGATCTCAACCATTGAAATTACTATAATATCCACAAAACCCATCTGATAAATATCATGTTATCATTTGTTATGTTGATAATTACAATTAAGATAAATGTAAATTCAACTGAATGAATAAGAATAGGGTTGATTATCAGTATGGGGTTGTGGAGATTGTTGAATTATTGATTAAGATCATGAATCGATCGGTTGAATATAGATATTAACACCGTTATATGTCGAACCAGTGGTTTAGGGGTTAATCGTTCACGTACGAGACCGAAGATCCCCAATTCGAGTCTCGTGTGCGAGATCGCTAAGGAGCCTCATACTGGGACGAAACGGCCGTCAAATGCTTCCAGGTTTTCTGTGATGGTCTAGTTTTAATCGACTCATGAATTTAACTATTAAAAAAACAAAGTACAAGTTGAATGCCCAAAATCCATTAAATGTTACAGAATAGAGAATGTAATGGACTTCCATTGTCCTTTACGAAATCTTACCGATAGATGGTCTCAAATAAATTATATTTCAGAGTAAACGATTCAGTGTTCATTAACCAGACCACGATAATATAAATTGGTATGCTGATTTTGTATATGAGAGTGATGAATGTATTTGAAAGACAGAAAAACTAAAGGCATATCACTTCAATATTTAGAATTTTCATTGAAAAGTAATTTTTCACTGAGATTTAACTAACGTCTTGTTATTGATGTAAACAACAATGCCTAATTTATGACCTATTGCAAAAAGATACTTATTAGTTTGTACTTTACCTTCACAATCTACGTGACTACTCCTTGATTGTGAATAGTCTTTTATCACAAAAAGCTATCAATAATAACTGAATTAATCTCAGTGTTGTTACTTTGACAACTTTTGACTAGAGATTTTAACTACTAGTTGATATGGTGAACCAATCAGAAGTAGAAAAAGGTCAATCGATGACAAGTAGAAGTGACATAGAGTTCAAGTGCACTTCATTGGAGTCAAAATGAGTAAATTTCCTAAGGGTAGACCGATATATATATATATATATATATATATATATATATATATATATATATATATATATATATATATATATATATATATATATAATTCGGTAGTCCAATACACTTTCTCGCCCACCCTTGTGTTCTCTCTCATGTAGTCATTTGGGGGGAGGCAGCGCGTAACATACCATGTATCAGTATCAGATTTCGGACACCGCACTTCACAACACTGGGGAGTATAGGATATATGGGATATCGATAGCAGTGGAATTAAGTACATGCGTTTCGTTTTACATAGAGCTCGTCAGCTGGAAGTATCTTCATTGGAGAGTTGATGTCCACTCCGCGACTTCCATTCAGTACCGTTCGCCACGAACGCTATAGCGCTACCCACTTAGCTGCTGAGTCCTGATAGCTAGTCGCTTGTGCAACAAGTTTAATTTTTAATTGAATTTGTAATGGTTTGTATTATCTCATTGTTGATATTTTGACTGAAATTCAATCACAGTCGAAACACGTGTTCTCGATTTCACTACTGGCTAAATTCTATTTCAATAATTTCTCATCAGGTCCTACACTTATATCCAAGTTAATAATCCATAGAATTGGCCAAATTTAAGGCAGAGTACATCATTTAAAATATATCTGACCTAATGTATTTGTAAGATCTCAGCTTTTTCAAGGAAAAGCATGGACCACATTGTTAGGCAAAACGTTAGATTTACTTCAAATTCATTCACTGAGATTTTACAAACACAACATTCTTCCTTTTTAATGTCTCATATCAACTCGGCGTCTAGATACTGTGAAACGATTCGACAAAATTTAGACGAAAGTTTTATTTATCATTCTTTAATTCATATTATTCTACATATTACGTAATTTCTGAATTGTAATCACATTATTCTCTCTTTCTCTCTTTCACCGCATGTTGACCCTATTTATTCTGATCATTATTTATTTCACCATTTCATTTCACTTATAAACTGATTCAAGTCAACAACTTCATATGAGAAGATGACAACCAAAACAAAGAAGTAAACAATGACAGGTTTAAGGTCAAGAAGAAACACAAGCGAAGAAATTTGAACATTTCACTTCTACCTGAAATCTGTGCTGATGATGTTATTCAGAAGAATGATGAAATCTCCACGATCAAACTATCCATCTCAAAGAACAAAACTCTATCAAAATTATCCACCTAAGCTACAAATCTTCTCTACTATCTCAATGGGAATTTTTCAGTGATTAAATTTCACTTGTTGGACATTGTATCATAGTATCTATATCAAGATAACCTGCATAGGATACACATATGTTAACCAAAAACTAATGAAATTTCAATCAACATCTGATCATGATTTCTTACCATAAGTATCCCTCTAGTTTTTATTATTATTATGTTGATACACCATTTTTTTTCTTTTTGAAAAAGAAAAAAAACACTAAAGAATTTCAATTTTTTTTTCTGTGACATAAAAGCACATGGAAACAATATTTTTCTTCTCTGTCTGACCTATTTTAGGCTTAGTAACAAATTGTCATATGAAGATTGTAAGTTATTATGATAACATTATAAACTGTTATATAATTTTAGAGATTAGATTGTCGTGAAAAGAAAACGTTTACTGTATTTAGATCAGGATTATGCAAAATTTATTTTGTTTAGTAAATATTAATATCAAAGGTAAATGTTTATGTGAATTGTTATAACAGAGAGAAAAATAATAACGAAAAATGTTATTTGATTGTTTGTTTGTTTTTTCTGTTAATGGTGAAACTATAATTTATAGATGACCATTGTATTCACAGAATATTCTCAATGCACATGCTCCCAAACGGGTTGGTACAGTCAGCTGTCCTACTTGAAATGCTCTAACATGACCATGTTCATAAAACCACTGACAGGGAAGTTCTACTCACTGACTTCTCAAGGCGGGAGTGTTGTTTACGAAATCGAGAGGACGGAAAGCGAATGTTCGGCGCTTTAGCCCGACTGGTGGATACAGAGAGTTCACATAGGGGAGTTAGAAAATCCTGATTCCAAACCAATGGTGCACATTGGCTCCAGGATCGTGAAGGAACAAATGGCGTATGAACCAATTATTGGTTACTGGCCACCATGAGACTGCCTATCCTGACGTTGCTCCACTGCCTTATGGATCAGACCTTCAGGTCAAAGGTTCTGGGTGTGGCCCCTTAAGGTTTGAGCACCCGGGCAGTATCCCAGCCCTCACATAAATCGAATAATTTATGTGGCCGATATCTGTTTGGCGCCTCCTTTTACCAATGTTTATGTGTTTCTATAAATAAATAAATAATTTCGATAGTGCAATGAGAAGACGTAGTTTATCAGAATTATGTGATATATTTGCGCAATACATTTCGAACAATTTGATCACACATATACTTGTTAAGAACATTTATATATGAAAAATTAAAAGGTCAACTAGACAGGTTAAGGGTAAGTCATAACAAAGGGAAAAAATATTAAAGTACACAAAAACAAATGTGATTACCACTCTGGATAGTAAATCAGTACTACCAGGGTAGGTTAAGTGTAAGTACAAATTGTTTTTGAACACATAAAGGGGGTTTCAATTTCCGTATAGCCAAGGCTTCAATAAACCTTAGTATACGTCCTTGAAGGCTTTTGTACAAGACAACAAATGCTGATTTGATATCAACCTTATGACCCGTCTCAATCAAATGTTTCGCAATGGATGATGATGTCTGTCTATCCTGTGATCTTATTTCACCATTGGAATTCATCTGATTCTGCAACCATTTTGGTATATGTTCACCCACCCTTAATTGCAAATCACGATTGCTCCTCCCTACGTACGTGTTTCCACACATACATGTAAATTTATAGACACAATGGGATGTGACACAATCGTTTTCATGCTGTTTGGGCTTTTGGTGAAACATAGACCTTGTCTTTTCGATAATAACAAGTTGGGCTGCATAAAATGTCCGGTTGATAGCTAATTTAAGTCTCTGTTTCAACATAAGACTATTTGTGTCACCTCTGAATAGTAGCATAATATAAACTTGCTTTTTGGGTGCCAGAAGTGTCATAGGTCTAGGCATATTGCAACCCTTCCAGCGGTTTATGAACTTCAAAGGGTAATCATTATTAATTAACGCATCAGTCAAGAGCTTCATCTCTACTTCAATAGTATCACTAGTACAAATACGATTGATTCTATTGAATAAGCTCTTTATTAAACCGCGTTTATAATGAATAGGGCAGTGACTATGAAAATTGAGATATTGTCCTGTCCATGTTGGTTTTCTATATGTAGCACGTTTGATGGAGCCATCATCTCTCCTAGTAATCAGGATGTCAAGAAAAGGAAGTTGGTTGTTCTTCTCTTCTTCACATGTAAGAGAAATGTGCTTTTAACTACTATTGAATTCTTCTAGCAAGCAGCTTATGTCTTCAATTTTATCACCTATGATTATGATGTCATCTACATATCGTTTATACAGACTCATCTTTCGAATTGAGTCACCAACTAAATTTTCTACATATCCCATGAACATATCAGCTAGCAATGGTCCTAGAGGGCTGCCCATAGCTACACCATCTATTTGTCTGAAATGTTCACCTTCAAATGTGAATTTTACATTATCTGTACATAATAATAATAAATCTTTAAGAGTTTTAACAGGAAAAGGCAGTGGAAGGTTTTTCGAAGAAATAAAGTCACACAAAATATCAATGGTTTTCCTAAGAGGTACATTTGTGAATAAAGTGTTTACATCAAAGGAGCACATTGTCTTTGTCTTTATATTTATATCCTTTAAGTAATTAATTAATTCGAATGAGCCAGCAAAACGATAACGTATGGGGCTGTGGAGATTATTAAGTATTGATTGAGAACATAAACCGATTGATGTTAGACCACTATTGAAAACCTTAAAGCAGTGGATGGCCGTTTCATCCTATTGCAAGACTCCTCAGCAGTGCGCATCCATGATCCCGCCCACGGGATTCGAACCCAGGATCTTCAGTTTCGCGCGCGAACGCGCGAGTGGTCCCAGATCTCCAACGGGGTTTAACATCAATCGGTCCATGATCTCAATCAAAATGACACCGTAACTAATACAATACTACCAGAGAAAGTAAATAAGTTTTGTATTACGTAACCAATGATTTATGTTTTTCCTACCTAAAAAACCGATCTTTACATAACTATCAATTTTTCTCTTTCGAGAATATTTGTATAATTAGCTTGAAAAGGATTCAACCAATGAACAGTTCTTATAATTCTTTTACATATATTACTTATATATTTTTCTGTTCCATCGCCATGTTTTTCGAATATTTTCCAATAAATTTAACAAAAATTATGTACACTTGGGTATTTCTCGAATAATCACCAATAATAATAATAATAATAATAATAATAATAATAATAATAATAATAATAATAATAATAATAATAATAATAATAATAATAATGATAATAATAATAATAATATGCAGATGTGAAGACGCGGATCGGCAAAACAAGAGAAGCATATTTACAATTGAGGACATCTGCAACTCAAAACAACTGCCTGTCAACCAACAACAAGGTCAGAATTTTCAATGCAAATGTCAGAACAGTTCTACTGTCTACTGGGGCGGAAACTTGGAGAACTACGAAAGCCATCATCCAGAAAATACAGGTGTTTACTAACAGTTGTCTACACAAAATACATCGGATCCGTTGGCCAAACACCATCAGCAACAACCTATTGTGTGAGAGAACAAACCAGATCCCAGTGAAGGAAGAAATGAGGAAGAGGTGGATGGGGTACACATATTGATGAAATCACCCAACTGAGTCACAAGACAAGCTCTCACATGGAATCCTCAAGGCAAAAGGAAGAGTGGAAGACCAAAGAACACATTACGCCGAGAAATGGTGACAGACATCAAGGAAATTAACAAAAGTTGAACAGACCTGGAAAGGAAGTCCGAATACAGAGTGTGTTGAAGTGTTCTGGTTAGTGGTCTATACTTCTTTGAGAGTAACAGGCGTAAGTATATAAGTTGGCAAGCTCTTCCTAGAAGTACCAGGTATATTAAAAAGAGAACATATATCACTGTTGAATGTGGACTCATGATCTTAACTATTAAAATTACTACAATTTCCACAATAGTTCCTTGTAATAAAAAATCTACTTTAAATTGATTCTCAAAACTAACCTTAATAATACTATTCTAATCTTATTAATCTATTACTCCATTTACATGAATTTCAGAATTTATACCTTAGTCATTATTAATTTTATATTTCACATATTTCTATCGATTTACATCATGTGTCAAACTGAATGAATTTTTTTCTATAAATTTTTGATGGTCTAATGATTGATTGATTGATTGATTGATCGATTAATTGATTAATTGATTTGTTATTTTTGAATAAATTATGAATTTTAACGTTTAATAAAATTCCAAATTATTAATCGATATATAACTTGTTATATTTTAAAAATATATTATGTAAGGTGTTAGAGAAGATTTGTGTTAGGTTTGAAGCTTCACGGGTTCACTTAGACTGCGAACGAGAACAATACTCGGTGACCAAAGACCAGTAATCTAACTATTGACGCGTCCCAGCCCCGCTAACTAGAAGGAGAAGTCCAGGCTTGGTATGGAAAATATATTCTGCATACAACCAGCAAACGAGCGAGCAAGCAAGCAGCAGCGAACAGTAGCGAACAAGTCAAGTCAAACACACACAACTCACGCGTATTTATACAATATTTACAATCGATATTGTCATAGGAAAATTGTAAACACTAATCAATGAGTTCATAAATTGACCTATTGCACATTAATCGATAGTTCATCAATTGACCTACTTGCACATCCAATTGATAGGTTCATCAACTGACTGCTATACAAACTTTTAATCGATCAGTTCATCAAATGACCCCAATACAAATATTTAGACATTTTATCAATAAGTTGATCGATACAATAAAATTTTAAAAATATGAGTTTGGGGATCTATCTTCCCCAACAATTTGTAATTGAGGTAGTTGGTTTTGTTGGAATTGTATTATGTGTAATATCTAAGGAATGAATGATTTAGATGGTGGTTGGAGTTAGTCGACAGGAAACTCTGGACCAGGGTTTCGTGCTACTTGGCACTCGTCAGCAAGATGTACCTGTAATCTTGAGGGAACTGGTGCTCCCTGGCGGATTCGGTCCTGTGTCACCCATCTAATTTCACAATAGTGCACGCAGTGTCGAGTCATTTTGACTGGTGACCACATTGCAACATGGTCGATAGCATTTGATCTGCACTAATAAGGACTTGACAGACATGACATTGGTCACCACCCAGTGATCAATCATTTGTGAATGAATGATTTATTATTCTTCCAACTTTGTGTAAATATTGAATAAGTGTAAATAGATCTGAATAAAGAGTTAATGATAAGATCAATGTTAAAAGACTTATAACAGTATGATAATATCTTGAAAGACCAATATCAGCTGGTATAAAGCCCATAGTTCACATCAATATGTTAAGTAGGATGAATAGACGGCCGGATTTGTTAAGATTTGAGAATTCCTAATTCATATCACTTATTATATTGTTAGACTCCGCCTGTAGCTCTTCTAGAGTTACTGCCAGTCCCAAGCGCAGGTAAAGGAGGAGGGTTGTGTATGAGGTTAACGACCCAATCCCGTAGAAAACTAACTCGCCAAAAAACACACGCTAACCAGTACTATATTGTTAGTCGGATTAGTGAATAATCTCACGAATTTATACACTGTAGGTAGAATAACAATCAAAACCTTAATGTATATTGATCCACAATTCACATTTTAACTCAGTGACTAATCAAAAGATGTTGATATGAGGATGATTGATTTCTTATTTTATCCAGTTCGTTGATAACTAACAACTCATAATAATGTACTGAAAATGTCTGACCATACAGTACGCTAAATAAGAACCAAAACATTAAGCAAATCATACCATAGGTAGTAGAGAGCGAAGCGAACTGAACATACTCAATTAGTAATAATTAACGAAAAGTATAATGTATAACAATAGTTAATAAGTTGAAATCATGAGTCAGTTGAAGCTAGACCACCATTGAAAACCTGCAAGCACTGGACGGCCGTTTCGTCCTAGTATGGGACTCCTCAGCAGTGCGCATCCACGACCCCGCACCACCCGGGGCTCGAACCCAGGACCTACTGGCTTCGCGCGCGAGCACTTAACCATTAGACCACTGAGCCGGCATCCAACGGTGTTAATGTCTAACTTCAACCAATCCACGAAGTTGCGCTACCGTACACCATTGTCCTCAGTGAGTTCCTATCTCACAACAGACCTGGTTGAACTCCACTGGTAACGACTTCTCACTAGAACTCCAGAAGTGTCTCCTGAAGTCAGTCACTAGTGAGCAGGTGATTATTATTATCAGAATGGGTTTTTTGTGGAGATTTTAGAAATTTCACAAGTTGAAATGGTGGTCTAGCTTCAACTGACTCATGATTTCAACTTGTGAAATTTCTAAAATCTCCACAAAAAACCCATTCTGATAATAGTTAATAAGTTCACTGAAAGCTTACAACATAATTATCTGCTAATTATAAAGAAAATGATCGTTAAACTAGACCCCTCAATATCCCTTCTGTTATAACAAAAAACCAATACATACATACCTTCATGTATAACTATAAAAAACTAATTTCCATACATAAATCCTCAAATAGACTTGACTGTAATCTTCTTTCCACCTTTTTCAAGTCGTCGTCGAGTTCGTACTTCCAAAATTTGCGTAATTACTCGCTTATATATATATAATACAATACGTAGGGATATAATCAACCGTTCAGTGTTAGCTTAAAACATTAAGACAGAATTAGATTGGTTCTTTTTAATGTGTGGTAAACTTCTAATGCTTAATCATTCTAATTGATTATTAGTTCCAATTAGGTTTCTGTAATTCTTCAGATGTATAATTGATGATTCATCATTAAAAAAAAGATTGACATCTCGTTACATAATGTTTAACCTCTTCGAAAAACATAAACATAAATTTCACAGATTGAAATCATGAGACAGTTGAAGCTAGACCGCCATGGGAAACCTGGAAGCAATGGACGGCCGTTTCGTCCTAGTATGGGACTCCTCAGCATTCACGATTCCGCACCCAGCGGGATTAGAGCCGAGGACCTACTGGTTCCGCGCGCGAGCACTTAACCATTAGACCACTGAGCCGGCATCCAACATGAATGTATATCTAACGTAATTCGACTTAAGGTCTGCAAATTGAAATACCATCAAGGCGATAGAATGATTTGTTGTTTCCATTCAATCTTTCGAGAGATAAGTAAAGGATTTAATTATTTGAAAAATAAATATTTCACATCAATCTTTCTGAAAATCGGAATCACTTGGCTACTTGTGTGTGTGTTTGTGCGACTAGATATGGCAAATTAAATGGGTAAAACTTTAGTTATTTAAAATATTGATTAACTTAAAGACATATAAAGCATTAAACACTAGCTTAGTTGTCCATATTTTAAGCACTTGTGAAGGGACCTGAAAATCATATGTTCGGTCCTTGGTGAAATCTTGGATGAGCGACTCTAGAGAATGCAATATTAAGACAAAATAAGTGTTTAATGCTACATGGCTTTCAGTGGTTGTCTAAATTAAGTCATTTTATGGTATTAACTATCAAATTTAATGATTCCCACAATCTCTTTATATTAAACACCTGATTCAATTATTAAATAGATCTAATCCCGTATGAAGTGAATTTTATGGTATGGTAGTGTTCTTCATAAAATAATGAATATATTAACATGAAGTGAGTGTAGTTTTTAGATCAAAGGAAGATACTTGATACGACTGATCGTGAGCACCATTGAATATGTGGATTAGACATAAAGTTAGAGAACAAGTAATCTAAACAATGTGGAAGGTGTTTATTCACCAAAATATACCTTAATTCGTGTCATTCATAAAATTTTAATCTTAGTTAAACTGACTGATCGCTCATTGGATAGTAATTACTTCCGCGTTTATTTGGTCCTTGGGTTTTAACAGAATTTGATCGATCAATTTTTAATTTGCCTACCACTTTTCGTAACTCAGCATCATGCACTATATGCTTAGATCACAGATGGTTACATAGAATCATCAGAAAGACTTACTTGACCAATGTAGATATGTAGAAAAGCACATATACTTAAAGACTTCTTAAACTACGGTAAATGTGTGAACAATTCATTATGATTTCTACCAGTTATCATAAAATTTTACTATATACTGAAAAGTCATCCTATTACATACTTCAATACGCAAACAGTTAGAACTTGTGGGCTTTGCGCCCTATTAATACATAACGTAATGATAACACCAATTAGGGAACAGTAAATTATTGATCGAACCAATGAAGCATAAACCCGTACGAGCAGTCTAAAATTCTTATCGATCCTGCTTCCTACCTAGCACTGCTTGCCTATTAAGTTCAGAACACTAATCTCAATCTCTGAGATATGAATCATGTATTTCAAACATAATGGGTTTATATACAAACCAAACAGACCACAGTGTACCGCAAAATAGAAAACAACATTTGTACAAGATTTAGTCGAAAGTGTCTGTGAATGTGAGAGAGTGTAATTAACAGACTGTATATAACTCAAGAACGGTGAATCGTATAATAATAGTCTATAGATCAAGATAAAGCTTATAATATGAAAAACATTAATATATGTAGTTTAGTTTGCTGACAATTATACAATAAGTAAATATATGTATCGTATTTGTCCATAAACATATCCGAATAGTTACTATTCAAAATAATCACCACAACTTTATACTGATAAATAACAAGTGCTCACTAGTGGCTAGCCTCGTGAGAGAATTCTCGGAGTTTTAGTGAATAGCCGTAACCAATGGAGCTAATCCATGTCGAGTGGAGACAGGTATCTACAATGGAAGATATTTCCTTATTTGGCGGATTGGTTGAGATTAAACAATAACACCGTTGGTTGCTGACTTAGTAATCTAGAGCTGAAACGTTCACACGCGAAACCGAAGACCCTGGGTTCAAATCCCGCGAGCAGGATCGTGGATGCACGCTGTTGAGGAGTCCCACAATGGGACGAAACATCCATCCAATGCTTTCAGGTTTTCAATAGTGGTCTAACATTAATCGATTCATGTTCTCAATCAAAAACTTAATAATCTTCACAATCCTATACTGACAAAATATCTCCATTAACAAATGTTCTCAAATTGTTCGATCTAGTTTGACACAACATTTCTTAAGAATTTACCCTATTCAAATTACAATCAATAATCTATTTATACCAAAAAATTGTACACAACAATAGAAACAAAGTAAACATTTAAGTTAATATGATTGTTTTTCCTTTTCATAATTTAATAATGGATAAATTCTATTCTATTTTATATGGTAACTAAGTTATGTGTATCCAACATCCAAGTGAATATTCTAATGTTATAAATCTAATCCGATTATAAATTAGATTAATTATAAAAGATTAACAAACAAATAAGTAAATAAACAAGAATCTACAAAAAGAAATATCCATCAACATAATGTACTTCATAGAAAAGAAACAACAACAACAACACCAAGACAAAGAATTAACTTACTTGATTCAACTAATCAAATATCATTCAAATATACAATGTCACTATTAAACTAAATTTCATGAAATGAATATACAACAAAATCCTTTATTTACGTTTTTAAGATTTTTGATAAAAATTTAACATTTCCAAACTACCGTTTTTTATTCATTCAATTCAATTCAGATATCACATAGCAACTATTAACTATGAGTAATATAAAATATTAAATAAAATTGATTTAGTGAAGAGATGAAAAACAGTAAGTTTATATAGTGTGTTTTGTGGTTGTTGTCGTTGTGTTGATAAGAGAAAAACACACACACACAGACAACAAAAAAAATTAAACATTGTGCATGAATATGTATGAATGTGTATAAGAGTTATTGATTTTAAAAAACAAAAAGTGGGATCGATAATTGTGAGATGATAAAAATTTGCAATTGCAAAATAAAAAAAATTGAAATGAAATAATTTAAATGAGAGAACTCAATGAATTGACTGTGAGATGGTGAATCAATCATGGTTGATCTGATTGAATATATAGAGGGGGGGCGAAGATGAAACATTGAATGAAAGAAAAGCGGATACGAAAACAACAAAGTGAAAAAGACATTGAAAAATTTATTTAAAAAAACAAACGAAAAATGAACAAGAAGAAAAGATAAAAAAACGGAAAGATAAATGATATGAAAGAAAATATAATAGGCAGGTACGAGATAATTGCCTAGTTATTCAGTTGACAATGTAATTCAATAACATGTTGCTGACAATTCATTATGATTAGTATGGTCCAGAGTGATAGTGGTCTGTGTGTGATTGTCAATGGTTTGCAAATGGTGTACTGAGAATAATGATTAACTTATTGACCGGGTAACTGAGAGTCAGTTGTGACAGTTGAGATCGTACTTCTAGGGATCAGTCCTATAGTACGTATCACCAGGACGTCAAACAAACTTGACCCTGGCCAACCAACCGCGATGATGAACAGTGCGGCCTGGTCCTGAGCGTGAAGCGGGTGTGTGGCTGTCCGTCTGGCTGGCTTCTCACGAAGTCTGTTCGTGCGGACTCGGCCGCCTCCTTGTCCGATCGTCCAGCCGAATTGAGGAGTGCATGCGAAAGCCTAGCAATTCCCATTCGGTGTGGAGGAACTGGCCTGTGCTGAGCGGCTACTTTTATTACTATTAAAAAAAAAACCCAACCAAACACGACTCCCTTTAATTAAGTAAGCAAGTAACAAAAGGAATTAACGAATCAACCAAGTTTTACTTAGTAAGTAACAATTCATTCCACTTCATCATGTCAATCGTGCTTCTACTGAGAACTCTATTCAGTAGTATAAGGTGTATGCTAGTGGGAATATTGAAACACTATATAATCAGTATGTACAAGTTAGTTGCCTAGTTATTTAGTTGACAATGTGATTCAATAACATGTTGCTGACAATTCATTATGATTAGTATGGTCCAGAGTGATAGTGGTCTGTGTGTGATTGTCAATGGTTTGCAAATGGTGTACTGAGAATAATGATTAACTTATTGACCGGGTAACTGAGAGTCAGTTGTGACAGTTGAGATCGTACTTCTAGGGATCAGTCCTATAGTACGTATCACCAGGACGTCAAACAAACTTGACCCTGGCCAACCAACCGCGATGATGAACAGTGCGGCCTGGTCCTGAGCGTGAAGCGGGTGTGTGGCTGTCCGTCTGGCTGGCTTCTCACGAAGTCTGTTCGTGCGGACTCGGCCGCCTCCTTGTCCGATCGTCCAGCCGAATTGAGGAGTGCATGCGAAAGCCTAGCAATTCCCATTCGGTGTGGAGGAACTGGCCTGTGCTGAGCGGCTACTTTTATTACTATTAAAAAAAAAACCCAACCAAACACGACTCCCTTTAATTAAGTAAGCAAGTAACAAAAGGAATTAACGAATCAACCAAGTTTTACTTAGTAAGTAACAATTCATTCCACTTCATCATGTCAATCGTGCTTCTACTGAGAACTCTATTCAGTAGTATAAGGTGTATGCTAGTGGGAATATTGAAACACTATATAATCAGTATGTACAAGTTAGTTGCCTAGTTATTTAGTTGACAATGTGATTCAATAACATGTTGCTGACAATTCATTATGATTAGTATGGTCCAGAGTGATAGTGGTCTGTGTGTGATTGTCAATGGTTTGCAAATGGTGTACTGAGAATAATGATTAACTTATTGACCGGGTAACTGAGAGTCAGTTGTGACAGTTGAGATCGTACTTCTAGGGATCAGTCCTATAGTACGTATCACCAGGACGTCAAACAAACTTGACCCTGGCCAACCAACCGCGATGATGAACAGTGCGGCCTGGTCCTGAGCGTGAAGCGGGTGTGTGGCTGTCCGTCTGGCTGGCTTCTCACGAAGTCTGTTCGTGCGGACTCGGCCGCCTCCTTGTCCGATCGTCCAGCCGAATTGAGGAGTGCATGCGAAAGCCTAGCAATTCCCATTCGGTGTGGAGGAACTGGCCTGTGCTGAGCGGCTACTTTTATTACTATTAAAAAAAAAACCCAACCAAACACGACTCCCTTTAATTAAGTAAGCAAGTAACAAAAGGAATTAACGAATCAACCAAGTTTTACTTAGTAAGTAACAATTCATTCCACTTCATCATGTCAATCGTGCTTCTACTGAGAACTCTATTCAGTAGTATAAGGTGTATGCTAGTGGGAATATTGAAACACTATATAATCAGTATGTACAAGTTAGTTGCCTAGTTATTTAGTTGACAATGTGATTCAATAACATGTTGCTGACAATTCATTATGATTAGTATGGTCCAGAGTGATAGTGGTCTGTGTGTGATTGTCAATGGTTTGCAAATGGTGTACTGAGAATAATGATTAACTTATTGACCGGGTAACTGAGAGTCAGTTGTGACAGTTGAGATCGTACTTCTAGGGATCAGTCCTATAGTACGTATCACCAGGACGTCAAACAAACTTGACCCTGGCCAACCAACCGCGATGATGAACAGTGCGGCCTGGTCCTGAGCGTGAAGCGGGTGTGTGGCTGTCCGTCTGGCTGGCTTCTCACGAAGTCTGTTCGTGCGGACTCGGCCGCCTCCTTGTCCGATCGTCCAGCCGAATTGAGGAGTGCATGCGAAAGCCTAGCAATTCCCATTCGGTGTGGAGGAACTGGCCTGTGCTGAGCGGCTACTTTTATTACTATTAAAAAAAAAACCCAACCAAACACGACTCCCTTTAATTAAGTAAGCAAGTAACAAAAGGAATTAACGAATCAACCAAGTTTTACTTAGTAAGTAACAATTCATTCCACTTCATCATGTCAATCGTGCTTCTACTGAGAACTCTATTCAGTAGTATAAGGTGTATGCTAGTGGGAATATTGAAACACTATATAATCAGTATGTACAAGTTAGTTGCCTAGTTATTTAGTTGACAATGTGATTCAATAACATGTTGCTGACAATTCATTATGATTAGTATGGTCCAGAGTGATAGTGGTCTGTGTGTGATTGTCAATGGTTTGCAAATGGTGTACTGAGAATAATGATTAACTTATTGACCGGGTAACTGAGAGTCAGTTGTGACAGTTGAGATCGTACTTCTAGGGATCAGTCCTATAGTACGTATCACCAGGACGTCAAACAAACTTGACCCTGGCCAACCAACCGCGATGATGAACAGTGCGGCCTGGTCCTGAGCGTGAAGCGGGTGTGTGGCTGTCCGTCTGGCTGGCTTCTCACGAAGTCTGTTCGTGCGGACTCGGCCGCCTCCTTGTCCGATCGTCCAGCCGAATTGAGGAGTGCATGCGAAAGCCTAGCAATTCCCATTCGGTGTGGAGGAACTGGCCTGTGCTGAGCGGCTACTTTTATTACTATTAAAAAAAAAACCCAACCAAACACGACTCCCTTTAATTAAGTAAGCAAGTAACAAAAGGAATTAACGAATCAACCAAGTTTTACTTAGTAAGTAACAATTCATTCCACTTCATCATGTCAATCGTGCTTCTACTGAGAACTCTATTCAGTAGTATAAGGTGTATGCTAGTGGGAATATTGAAACACTATATAATCAGTATGTACAAGTTAGTTGCCTAGTTATTTAGTTGACAATGTGATTCAATAACATGTTGCTGACAATTCATTATGATTAGTATGGTCCAGAGTGATAGTGGTCTGTGTGTGATTGTCAATGGTTTGCAAATGGTGTACTGAGAATAATGATTAACTTATTGACCGGGTAACTGAGAGTCAGTTGTGACAGTTGAGATCGTACTTCTAGGGATCAGTCCTATAGTACGTATCACCAGGACGTCAAACAAACTTGACCCTGGCCAACCAACCGCGATGATGAACAGTGCGGCCTGGTCCTGAGCGTGAAGCGGGTGTGTGGCTGTCCGTCTGGCTGGCTTCTCACGAAGTCTGTTCGTGCGGACTCGGCCGCCTCCTTGTCCGATCGTCCAGCCGAATTGAGGAGTGCATGCGAAAGCCTAGCAATTCCCATTCGGTGTGGAGGAACTGGCCTGTGCTGAGCGGCTACTTTTATTACTATTAAAAAAAAAACCCAACCAAACACGACTCCCTTTAATTAAGTAAGCAAGTAACAAAAGGAATTAACGAATCAACCAAGTTTTACTTAGTAAGTAACAATTCATTCCACTTCATCATGTCAATCGTGCTTCTACTGAGAACTCTATTCAGTAGTATAAGGTGTATGCTAGTGGGAATATTGAAACACTATATAATCAGTATGTACAAGTTAGTTGCCTAGTTATTTAGTTGACAATGTGATTCAATAACATGTTGCTGACAATTCATTATGATTAGTATGGTCCAGAGTGATAGTGGTCTGTGTGTGATTGTCAATGGTTTGCAAATGGTGTACTGAGAATAATGATTAACTTATTGACCGGGTAACTGAGAGTCAGTTGTGACAGTTGAGATCGTACTTCTAGGGATCAGTCCTATAGTACGTATCACCAGGACGTCAAACAAACTTGACCCTGGCCAACCAACCGCGATGATGAACAGTGCGGCCTGGTCCTGAGCGTGAAGCGGGTGTGTGGCTGTCCGTCTGGCTGGCTTCTCACGAAGTCTGTTCGTGCGGACTCGGCCGCCTCCTTGTCCGATCGTCCAGCCGAATTGAGGAGTGCATGCGAAAGCCTAGCAATTCCCATTCGGTGTGGAGGAACTGGCCTGTGCTGAGCGGCTACTTTTATTACTATTAAAAAAAAAACCCAACCAAACACGACTCCCTTTAATTAAGTAAGCAAGTAACAAAAGGAATTAACGAATCAACCAAGTTTTACTTAGTAAGTAACAATTCATTCCACTTCATCATGTCAATCGTGCTTCTACTGAGAACTCTATTCAGTAGTATAAGGTGTATGCTAGTGGGAATATTGAAACACTATATAATCAGTATGTACAAGTTAGTTGCCTAGTTATTTAGTTGACAATGTGATTCAATAACATGTTGCTGACAATTCATTATGATTAGTATGGTCCAGAGTGATAGTGGTCTGTGTGTGATTGTCAATGGTTTGCAAATGGTGTACTGAGAATAATGATTAACTTATTGACCGGGTAACTGAGAGTCAGTTGTGACAGTTGAGATCGTACTTCTAGGGATCAGTCCTATAGTACGTATCACCAGGACGTCAAACAAACTTGACCCTGGCCAACCAACCGCGATGATGAACAGTGCGGCCTGGTCCTGAGCGTGAAGCGGGTGTGTGGCTGTCCGTCTGGCTGGCTTCTCACGAAGTCTGTTCGTGCGGACTCGGCCGCCTCCTTGTCCGATCGTCCAGCCGAATTGAGGAGTGCATGCGAAAGCCTAGCAATTCCCATTCGGTGTGGAGGAACTGGCCTGTGCTGAGCGGCTACTTTTATTACTATTAAAAAAAAAACCCAACCAAACACGACTCCCTTTAATTAAGTAAGCAAGTAACAAAAGGAATTAACGAATCAACCAAGTTTTACTTAGTAAGTAACAATTCATTCCACTTCATCATGTCAATCGTGCTTCTACTGAGAACTCTATTCAGTAGTATAAGGTGTATGCTAGTGGGAATATTGAAACACTATATAATCAGTATGTACAAGTTAGTTGCCTAGTTATTTAGTTGACAATGTGATTCAATAACATGTTGCTGACAATTCATTATGATTAGTATGGTCCAGAGTGATAGTGGTCTGTGTGTGATTGTCAATGGTTTGCAAATGGTGTACTGAGAATAATGATTAACTTATTGACCGGGTAACTGAGAGTCAGTTGTGACAGTTGAGATCGTACTTCTAGGGATCAGTCCTATAGTACGTATCACCAGGACGTCAAACAAACTTGACCCTGGCCAACCAACCGCGATGATGAACAGTGCGGCCTGGTCCTGAGCGTGAAGCGGGTGTGTGGCTGTCCGTCTGGCTGGCTTCTCACGAAGTCTGTTCGTGCGGACTCGGCCGCCTCCTTGTCCGATCGTCCAGCCGAATTGAGGAGTGCATGCGAAAGCCTAGCAATTCCCATTCGGTGTGGAGGAACTGGCCTGTGCTGAGCGGCTACTTTTATTACTATTAAAAAAAAAACCCAACCAAACACGACTCCCTTTAATTAAGTAAGCAAGTAACAAAAGGAATTAACGAATCAACCAAGTTTTACTTAGTAAGTAACAATTCATTCCACTTCATCATGTCAATCGTGCTTCTACTGAGAACTCTATTCAGTAGTATAAGGTGTATGCTAGTGGGAATATTGAAACACTATATAATCAGTATGTACAAGTTAGTTGCCTAGTTATTTAGTTGACAATGTGATTCAATAACATGTTGCTGACAATTCATTATGATTAGTATGGTCCAGAGTGATAGTGGTCTGTGTGTGATTGTCAATGGTTTGCAAATGGTGTACTGAGAATAATGATTAACTTATTGACCGGGTAACTGAGAGTCAGTTGTGACAGTTGAGATCGTACTTCTAGGGATCAGTCCTATAGTACGTATCACCAGGACGTCAAACAAACTTGACCCTGGCCAACCAACCGCGATGATGAACAGTGCGGCCTGGTCCTGAGCGTGAAGCGGGTGTGTGGCTGTCCGTCTGGCTGGCTTCTCACGAAGTCTGTTCGTGCGGACTCGGCCGCCTCCTTGTCCGATCGTCCAGCCGAATTGAGGAGTGCATGCGAAAGCCTAGCAATTCCCATTCGGTGTGGAGGAACTGGCCTGTGCTGAGCGGCTACTTTTATTACTATTAAAAAAAAAACCCAACCAAACACGACTCCCTTTAATTAAGTAAGCAAGTAACAAAAGGAATTAACGAATCAACCAAGTTTTACTTAGTAAGTAACAATTCATTCCACTTCATCATGTCAATCGTGCTTCTACTGAGAACTCTATTCAGTAGTATAAGGTGTATGCTAGTGGGAATATTGAAACACTATATAATCAGTATGTACAAGTTAGTTGCCTAGTTATTTAGTTGACAATGTGATTCAATAACATGTTGCTGACAATTCATTATGATTAGTATGGTCCAGAGTGATAGTGGTCTGTGTGTGATTGTCAATGGTTTGCAAATGGTGTACTGAGAATAATGATTAACTTATTGACCGGGTAACTGAGAGTCAGTTGTGACAGTTGAGATCGTACTTCTAGGGATCAGTCCTATAGTACGTATCACCAGGACGTCAAACAAACTTGACCCTGGCCAACCAATCGCGATGATGAACAGTGCGGCCTGGTCCTGAGCGTGAAGCGGGTGTGTGGCTGTCCGTCTGGCTGGCTTCTCACGAAGTCTGTTCGTGCGGACTCGGCCGCCTCCTTGTCCGATCGTCCAGCCGAATTGAGGAGTGCATGCGAAAGCCTAGCAATTCCCATTCGGTGTGGAGGAACTGGCCTGTGCTGAGCGGCTACTTTTATTACTATTAAAAAAAAAACCCAACCAAACACGACTCCCTTTAATTAAGTAAGCAAGTAACAAAAGGAATTAACGAATCAACCAAGTTTTACTTAGTAAGTAACAATTCATTCCACTTCATCATGTCAATCGTGCTTCTACTGAGAACTCTATTCAGTAGTATAAGGTGTATGCTAGTGGGAATATTGAAACACTATATAATCAGTATGTACAAGTTAGTTGCCTAGTTATTTAGTTGACAATGTGATTCAATAACATGTTGCTGACAATTCATTATGATTAGTATGGTCCAGAGTGATAGTGGTCTGTGTGTGATTGTCAATGGTTTGCAAATGGTGTACTGAGAATAATGATTAACTTATTGACCGGGTAACTGAGAGTCAGTTGTGACAGTTGAGATCGTACTTCTAGGGATCAGTCCTATAGTACGTATCACCAGGACGTCAAACAAACTTGACCCTGGCCAACCAATCGCGATGATGAACAGTGCGGC
Organism: Schistosoma margrebowiei; assembly: GCA_944470205.2. Classification (NCBI taxonomy): domain Eukaryota; kingdom Metazoa; phylum Platyhelminthes; class Trematoda; order Strigeidida; family Schistosomatidae; genus Schistosoma; species Schistosoma margrebowiei. The sequence goes on from OX104024.1 coordinate 76,621,276, forward strand.
CTGGTCCTGAGCGTGAAGCGGGTGTGTGGCTGTCCGTCTGGCTGGCTTCTCACGAAGTCTGTTCGTGCGGACTCGGCCGCCTCCTTGTCCGATCGTCCAGCCGAATTGAGGAGTGCATGCGAAAGCCTAGCAATTCCCATTCGGTGTGGAGGAACTGGCCTGTGCTGAGCGGCTACTTTTATTACTATTAAAAAAAAAACCCAACCAAACACGACTCCCTTTAATTAAGTAAGCAAGTAACAAAAGGAATTAACGAATCAACCAAGTTTTACTTAGTAAGTAACAATTCATTCCACTTCATCATGTCAATCGTGCTTCTACTGAGAACTCTATTCAGTAGTATAAGGTGTATGCTAGTGGGAATATTGAAACACTATATAATCAGTATGTACAAGTTAGTTGCCTAGTTATTTAGTTGACAATGTGATTCAATAACATGTTGCTGACAATTCATTATGATTAGTATGGTCCAGAGTGATAGTGGTCTGTGTGTGATTGTCAATGGTTTGCAAATGGTGTACTGAGAATAATGATTAACTTATTGACCGGGTAACTGAGAGTCAGTTGTGACAGTTGAGATCGTACTTCTAGGGATCAGTCCTATAGTACGTATCACCAGGACGTCAAACAAACTTGACCCTGGCCAACCAACCGCGATGATGAACAGTGCGGCCTGGTCCTGAGCGTGAAGCGGGTGTGTGGCTGTCCGTCTGGCTGGCTTCTCACGAAGTCTGTTCGTGCGGACTCGGCCGCCTCCTTGTCCGATCGTCCAGCCGAATTGAGGAGTGCATGCGAAAGCCTAGCAATTCCCATTCGGTGTGGAGGAACTGGCCTGTGCTGAGCGGCTACTTTTATTACTATTAAAAAAAAAACCCAACCAAACACGACTCCCTTTAATTAAGTAAGCAAGTAACAAAAGGAATTAACGAATCAACCAAGTTTTACTTAGTAAGTAACAATTCATTCCACTTCATCATGTCAATCGTGCTTCTACTGAGAACTCTATTCAGTAGTATAAGGTGTATGCTAGTGGGAATATTGAAACACTATATAATCAGTATGTACAAGTTAGTTGCCTAGTTATTTAGTTGACAATGTGATTCAATAACATGTTGCTGACAATTCATTATGATTAGTATGGTCCAGAGTGATAGTGGTCTGTGTGTGATTGTCAATGGTTTGCAAATGGTGTACTGAGAATAATGATTAACTTATTGACCGGGTAACTGAGAGTCAGTTGTGACAGTTGAGATCGTACTTCTAGGGATCAGTCCTATAGTACGTATCACCAGGACGTCAAACAAACTTGACCCTGGCCAACCAACCGCGATGATGAACAGTGCGGCCTGGTCCTGAGCGTGAAGCGGGTGTGTGGCTGTCCGTCTGGCTGGCTTCTCACGAAGTCTGTTCGTGCGGACTCGGCCGCCTCCTTGTCCGATCGTCCAGCCGAATTGAGGAGTGCATGCGAAAGCCTAGCAATTCCCATTCGGTGTGGAGGAACTGGCCTGTGCTGAGCGGCTACTTTTATTACTATTAAAAAAAAAACCCAACCAAACACGACTCCCTTTAATTAAGTAAGCAAGTAACAAAAGGAATTAACGAATCAACCAAGTTTTACTTAGTAAGTAACAATTCATTCCACTTCATCATGTCAATCGTGCTTCTACTGAGAACTCTATTCAGTAGTATAAGGTGTATGCTAGTGGGAATATTGAAACACTATATAATCAGTATGTACAAGTTAGTTGCCTAGTTATTTAGTTGACAATGTGATTCAATAACATGTTGCTGACAATTCATTATGATTAGTATGGTCCAGAGTGATAGTGGTCTGTGTGTGATTGTCAATGGTTTGCAAATGGTGTACTGAGAATAATGATTAACTTATTGACCGGGTAACTGAGAGTCAGTTGTGACAGTTGAGATCGTACTTCTAGGGATCAGTCCTATAGTACGTATCACCAGGACGTCAAACAAACTTGACCCTGGCCAACCAACCGCGATGATGAACAGTGCGGCCTGGTCCTGAGCGTGAAGCGGGTGTGTGGCTGTCCGTCTGGCTGGCTTCTCACGAAGTCTGTTCGTGCGGACTCGGCCGCCTCCTTGTCCGATCGTCCAGCCGAATTGAGGAGTGCATGCGAAAGCCTAGCAATTCCCATTCGGTGTGGAGGAACTGGCCTGTGCTGAGCGGCTACTTTTATTACTATTAAAAAAAAAACCCAACCAAACACGACTCCCTTTAATTAAGTAAGCAAGTAACAAAAGGAATTAACGAATCAACCAAGTTTTACTTAGTAAGTAACAATTCATTCCACTTCATCATGTCAATCGTGCTTCTACTGAGAACTCTATTCAGTAGTATAAGGTGTATGCTAGTGGGAATATTGAAACACTATATAATCAGTATGTACAAGTTAGTTGCCTAGTTATTTAGTTGACAATGTGATTCAATAACATGTTGCTGACAATTCATTATGATTAGTATGGTCCAGAGTGATAGTGGTCTGTGTGTGATTGTCAATGGTTTGCAAATGGTGTACTGAGAATAATGATTAACTTATTGACCGGGTAACTGAGAGTCAGTTGTGACAGTTGAGATCGTACTTCTAGGGATCAGTCCTATAGTACGTATCACCAGGACGTCAAACAAACTTGACCCTGGCCAACCAACCGCGATGATGAACAGTGCGGCCTGGTCCTGAGCGTGAAGCGGGTGTGTGGCTGTCCGTCTGGCTGGCTTCTCGGTCTTCCACATTTTTCGAATATTCCTTATCTCTAATTTTGCTTTCTCTTGTTATCAGAATGAGCATTGGCGTGGTGAATTCCGAACGAACTGGCTTTTCTCCATGAGTGGTCATTATTCTTCTATTTGAGAACTTTCCAACTACCAGGGCAGAGATTAAATTGTATGAATAATTTTTTCTAATTAGCATCTTTTTAACGAGTTAGTTTTCTGTGGGATGGGGTCGCTAACCGCATGCTCAACCCTCCTCCTTTGTCTGGGTTTAGGACCGGCAGTAGCCCCAGGAGGGCTCCGGGCGTAGTTAAACTACCTATATTATGTCCTCCATAATTTATATGACTGTTGTAAGCATATTAGAAGATGGTTTATTAATTGTTCATTTAGAAGGACTGATATATTATAATAATATTGTAGTACAAGTTATTGAATTAAACAAATGATTCTTAAAACAATTTCTATTTAATCAATTAGATGTTAACTAGACCTCCCAACACATTGTTTCTACATAAATGATGTCTATATCGGTTCTGTATAGTTAAACTGAATGAGTATTTTTCATTAGATCAATACTAAACTGATCTAAAGACTATAATCAATAGTTAGTTTTACATAAAATGATGTAAGTTTAAATAAAACCATCTATCTGTCATTTGAAATCATTACCGTTGTTTAGCAATGTAAAAGTTATTTATAACTTGAATATTCAGTCAGTCAGTCAGCTACAACGTAGGACCAGGCATATATGTGCATCGGTCCAGGTTGCCATACCGCATCAACACAACAAGATGAACACCAGATTCATAACAGTGGTAAGGTATAAGGTGGTAATATATAAGAGAAAGATTGCATATAGAGATATAGTACAAGCAGAAAGAATTGGTTCGTAGAAAGAAAGATATGAAGCGATTTTAATCTCATAGTTTAAGTGAAGACAGGGAGTGTATACACCGACGCCATTGTGATCGATTCTGAGCCATGTCACCAAGAGTCTCCAACCATTGGTTACGATAGTCTTGAATAGATGAAAAATATTTCCACAGTTAAATTCATGAGTTGATTTAAACTGAGACAACTATTGGAATCCTAGAAGCACTGGATAGCTGTTTCGTCCTAGTATAGGACACCTCAATAGTGCGCACCTATTGATTCTGTACACAGGACTCGAACCTAGACTTTCGGGTTCAAAAGCGAACGGTTAACCTTCGGACTAATGAATTGGTATTCAACGTACAATCGTGGATGCAAACTGGTGAGGACGAAATAGTCATCCAATGCTTCCAGGTTTTCAATGGTAGTCTATCTTAGATCCCCCAGTCAGTCAGTCAGCTACAACGTACGACCAGGCACATATATGCATCGGTCCAAATTGAAATACCTCATTAACACAACAAGATGAACACCAAATTCATATGAGTAGTCAATTTAATGATAATAATATATGAAAGAAAGATTGTGTCTAAGGATATAATACAGGAAGAAAGATATGAAACGATTTTATTCTCATAGATTAAAGGAAGACAGAAAGTGTATACACCGATGCCATTGTGATCAATTCTGACCCATGTCACCCACAGTTTCCAACCATTGGTTACGATAGTCACGCGGACCCTAACCAAGTATTCTGCATCTACCAACATGGCTCAAACTAGAAGTTAGTGACTCCAGTGACTGATGCCACGTCTTTGCTTACCACCCCTAACTTTCTTACAATCATCCCCAACATTATTCAGCATTGCGCGTCGTGGTATTCAGTAATCAGGAATGCGCAGCACGTGACACAACCATCTCATTCGATCAAGATTCACAAACTCATCAACTGATTTACCATCGTTCCCAAATACCCTGCATCTAAATCCACTATTACTTACCCAATGATCTTAGAGGATGCCAGCAATATTTTTAAGACATCTATGATCAAATACTAGTAACTTACAAGTATCTCCTACTCTTAATGTCCACATTTCGCAACCGTTAAGAAAAACAGAACAAACTGCCGGGCACCAACCTATTAGGGCTGATCAAATTCCTATACTGAAATGGAATATATATCCCTAACCGTGACCCATAATTCTTAATTGGTATTTATAATTATCGATCTAATAATAATAAATCTCTAAATTTCTAAAAATAACGAATGAATATGAATGAACTATTTAGTAATTCTTATTCTGAAAATGACAAGTTTTAAAAAGAAAGAAAAGAACACCATTGATCAAGCAGACATAGAATTTCTGGTATGGAGTTGTTATGGTGATTATTTTTTTCTTCCTTCTTTTTTTCTTTCTTTCTTCATTGTAATTGACTTAACAGAAATGTGTTCATGTTTTTCATTGTGGAAGGTTTCTTCAAATGATTCATTTAAAATGACAATCTTTTTGATTGTTATCTCAAGTGTAGTATGTGAATGACATGTATCCGGGAATTTTTATTATTATTTATTCTCTGATCTATTTGGATTATAATCAGTTTAGATAGTGATAAATGAGGTAGTTATGTTCGATTCCAGATAGTAAGCGGTTGGTTTGTGATGCAGTTTAATGATTTCCTAACTGTGTATGTCCTATCCGGCAACTCCATAGACTCTTCCTAATTTCCTCCTCATCTGGAAGTTGTTTGTCATTTCCCACAGTAGGCTTCCGGTCGACAACGAAAATTGAATAGTACCTCGCATGGACAACTGTTTATAAATGTTTGTATCTTTTTGATGATGTTTTTGGTAGTTGTGGAAGTTTCAGCTCCGTACAGTATAAATGACAGTCTTGACGTTCGTATAGAAGATTATGACATTGATATTGGTTGTCAGTTGTTTTGAAAATATACATATATACAGGGATTTATGGAACGAAACTGAATAGATAGTCTGTTCTTATTGATAACTGCCTGTATCTTTTTCTCCTAGAAGAGGAACTAATGAATAACGGGGAAATTTAGTCTTAACTTTAGTAAATTAAATGATATCTACTTGGAAAAAAAGTACATAAATGAAAACATGGCAGTAAAAACAAAACAAATTTTATTACTACTACAACAACAACTACTACTACTGTAATGAACAAGAACACAGGTAGGAGACAAGCGATTGTATTTAAATGTACAATTACAGAGTCTCTTGATAAAATATGAAAACCACACACCGAATATTTCATTTGTGAATTTCTATCATTTGTCGTTTACACTATATGATTCTTTCAATTCACAATCCATTTCTATTTCCGTTTTTGTTTTCTTCAAATCAACTCACATAGCCTTCTGCTGCCATCCATTCCTCTTCTGGTTGGTGTTACATACTACTTGTGTATACAGACATAAGTAGCATATACCACACTAATACCACCACTAATATAGTGAACGAAAACCCAGGTCAGGGTAAAATAGTATATTGTTTTATGCAAAATCAAACGGTATCTTTGTAAAATATGAAAACTATGCATTAAATATAGCATTTGCATATCCTCCTTCAGTTGTCCTTTACATAATTCATCATTCTACCCATCCTATTGTTATTCGGATTGCTCTTAGTTCTCCTTCCTCTTCTCCTTATTTTGCTTTAATACTGGTAAGCATCCTACTCCCAATTCTAGTCACGTACTACTTGTGTCTGTCCACATAAGTAGTGCACAATATGCTAACACTGGTAGAATGACTCTCTACTTATACACAAAATGTCAAAACAGAGGAATCTTAAACAATTGACGAAGTAACAAAAATGTAGTTATAGCGTTTAATCTCAATTTTTCTACTTAAATGTATTCCATTTTATTAAATCTATGAGTATTTACTTATATTTTTCTTTTACATTTTTGTATAAACACTTCAGGTTCAGCAATCGAATTGTCACTATCATCTTTTAGACAAAGCACCAAATACACCAGTTCATCATCGTACAGAAGATGGAGTTGTTTACTTAACACCGAATTGGGCTAAAAATAGTACAAATCAAACACGTGAGCGTACACTATTAAGTGCACATATTGAAGCGGCAACAAATTTAACATATCAACAAACAAAATATGATGAACCTGGTCAGTTATATTATTTGTTTTTCCGAGTATCATGTTATGAAAATGATTCTAAACTGTTGTCATCATCACCATCATCATCATCATCGACATCATCAACAGTGGAATCTTTATCAACGACTATATCATCAGGACATAAATCAACAGCTCCATCATCATCTGTAACTTCATCAACACTCAATAATGAATATACTGTTGGTAATCAAACATGGTTTAATAATACATCATGGGATATGAACAATTATGATCAATCATATAAGAAATATAAATTAATATTTCAACATTCATTTTATGTTTACATTTCAATATCAAAATATCCATTCTAGGTAAATGTTCTTATTACATAATCAAATCTATGCATGATAATATAAAAAATAATGAAACAATGTCAATTCTATAAGAATTTGACGACTAACATCCTTCTTCTTCTTCTTCATTGTTTCTCTCTGCGTATGTGTGTGTGCGTGTGCGTGTGTCTGTTTGTTACCCAAAGATCATACATCTTTGCTTTTCTACCCACTACTTTACTACACTTACCATGATTTCGGATGAACGTGACGATTCAATGTGTTCAAGTGATCATCTTACCAGTGTATTAGTTTCTATGTTGTTTTGTTTAAATGTAATTCAGTTTTGTGTTGTTTTTTTTTTATGAGAAAACAATCTTTCCCATTTTCATTATGTAATCTGAACTTAACCATGTGGACATGTAACCTTTTGAAAGAAAATAGACACGATCAAAACATTTAGAGAAAAAAGAAAACGTTTATCATAATTCATAATGGAAATATATAAGCTCATGTTTTTCTTTCTCTTTTTTCGTTTTCTTCTTTTTCTTCTTTTTTTCTTCAACAAATGCAAATTTCTCAGTGTGTTGTTATAGGCAACAAGAAAAAAAGAAAAAGCAAAATCGATTTTATAATTAATTTAATAACCGGTTTAATTAAATTGTTCTGTGTGTGTGTTTAGGTGAAATTGAATACACTGTATCTTGTATGTTGTCAGTATTATTATAATATATATGGTATATTATTATAAAAAGCAAAATGATCTATTTATTATCAGTAAAGATAGATAGTGATTAGTAGTGGAATCCAGGATGTGCGTTTTGTCCTATTTGGGATGTACCTGAATCTCAGAGTTAACGTTCACTTTGCGATACAAGCTCAGTACTGTACGCTTCAAATGCCATCGCGTTATTCACTTAGTTATTGAGTCCTGATAGCCAGTAGCTTGTGAAATCGGGTTGAATTTTAAATTCACTTGGTATTGTTTACTTAAATCTTTCCATTGATACTTGAGAATGAAATTGATCTGTCTGTTATTGGCATATGTGCATATTGTGTGTATTGCCTCGATATTACCTTAAACACATGTCTCACATCATCAAAATAATTCCTTCTGGTTAAAACCTACTACAGAATATTATTACTGGAACTGTCCAATTCATTGATGAATTAGATTCTACAGTTGAGTTCGACAAACACAACATTCATCGTCATCATAATCATCATCAATACTAGTAATTTCAATCACCAGTTATAGTCAAAACAATCTCACTCCTTCATCAAAATAAGACGTGTATTATTTCACTTCACAAATAAATCGAGCTCACCAACATCCTTTCTACTCCACCACATCTCCAGTCTCTATTCCTCCCTTCCACGCACACACATACCCACACACACTCAATATATCACTTCCTGACTATTCTCATTCTGTGTGATGTATTGATTTCCTCCAAACCATACACACAGTTTCTGTATTGTCGTACAGTTGTGTTGTCATATTGTGGCTGAATTCACTTCCGACATCACAGAAATCTTTGTCGTTCTCACATAAATCACATCGATATGAAGTCTGATAGAATTGAGTAACTTTATCGATGTCACATCATTGAGTTGTTTACATGAGGTGTACTTGTACTTTACATGTTTATCAGTCTGATTGTAATTGTATGTCAAGAGATTATGAATCCGTCTTTGTCTATCTATGAAAAATATTTTTATTCTGATAAATATTTTTCATGGGAATAAACAAAGTTTTCCCTAAATGTTGAATAGTTTTAAAAGTTAATTATGTATATCAAAATATATAATCCTTCATACATATTCGCCTATGTCTATATCAGATGGAGATACGAAAATAATCAGCTAGATTTATGCTTAACCATAGTAGCTACAATTAAACGAGAACATACAAGTGTGTGTGGAGAGGAGGGACAACCAATTTTATTTGAATATAAAATAACAAAATAGCTTGATAATATCTGAGAACACAACAGTAAATGCTGGATTTTCAAAATATTCATCAGTTGTCTCAGAATTCGTTATTTCTTCGTTTCCATACTAAACACCGTCTGTTCTCGTTCATTTCTCTTTGATTTTCTAAACTTTCTACCATCAGGCATTTCACATTAGTTTGATGATACTTACTACTTATATCAGTCGACACCATTAGCATACACCATATTATATGTAATCATAAAAGATATAATATTAAAATAAATTAAATATTTATAGATTTATGAAATACATTATACCAGTATAAGGATTGTGGAGATTATTAGGTTTTGATTGAGATCATGAACCGATTGATATCAGATCACTGTCAGAAACCTGGGAGCACTGGAAGGCCGTTTCATACTATTGTGGGACTCCTCAGTAGTGTCCATCCACGATCCCAATCACGTGATTCGAACACAAAGCTCGCGAACGCCTAATCTACTGGACCACTGGCAATTAACATGTGCTCACTATTGAATAGTTTCGTGAGGGAATTCTCGGAGTTCTAGTAAGAATTTGTGACTAGTAGATCTAATCCATGTCAGGAAGAGACAGGTATTTTAGTACGACGGAAGATGGTCGCGCAATTTCGTGGATTGGTTAATGTTAGACACTAACATCATTTGTTGCCGGCTCAGTGGTCCAGTGTGTTAAGCGCCTGATGCGAGACTGATAGGTCCTGGGTTCGATTCTCGCAGGGTGCGGGATCGTGGATGCGCATTGCTGAGAAGTCCCATACTAGGATGATACGGCCGTCCAGTGCTTCCAGATTTTCCATGGTTGTCTAGCTTCAATTAACTCATGCTTTCAACCAGTAAATTACTCTTCTTATGGCCGAAAGCCGCCAATCAGAAGCAGCGAATTATCGGTCGGACCAAGAACGCGTAAAACACGTGCGATCAGCCTAGAATCCTGATTGGTCTTACTTTCCGCCTAGCCCAGCTAGTTAAGTGAAGAACACCAGTTTAATCCTCTGCTATATGAATCATTTATTTCAAACATACTCTGTTTATATACCAATCAAGTAGACCACATCGTACAATAAAATAAAAAATAACATTTTTACAAGATTTAGCCAAATAGGGCTGTGAATGTGGGGGGTAGTGATGAATAGATAGGGAATAATTCAAGAATGGAAAATCGTATAATCACAGTTCATAGGTTAAACTAAAGCTTATGATAAGAGAGACATGAATATGAGTAGTTAAGTTACTTACCAACTATACGATAAAAATATACGCACACTATTGGTCCATAATTTGATCCCAAAAACATTACCACTCATTATTCCTATCGGGACACAACAACTCTATAAAAGCCAATGAAAATTCTTATAATCCTTAGAAGAAACCAGAAACCAACCTCAAACATCAACTCATCTATTCTCCATTAAAAAATGTCTATTATCTATTTACTATTATTCACTATAATGTTGTTTATTATTCCAAATCTCAATTGTATTACTATGGAATATTCATTACCATTAAATAAATATGATGAATATCATATTCAATGGTCTGTAAATTATGATAACAATGAAGTGAATTGGTTACAATTTAATGTTTGTTATAATCTGAATACTCCTAATCATAATCATAATCATAACAGAGAATGGGAACATTTGAAATTTTTCGGTATTGGATTTGGTAAAACAGATGAATTAGTCAATTTAGATATGTATCTTTTATATTTTCCATTATATATGAATGAAACAACAAATAATCATAAAGATAGTTATTTATATATGGTAAGCGTTGTCTTTTTTCAATGTAATGTGATCGGATCTTATTTTCATGTAGTTTAAATATATATAAGGGGTATTTGAGGTTAAGTGTTCGAGTGCAAGATCGCAGATCGTGAGTTCGAGTCCTGTGTATAGGATTATGGATGTGTAGGTAGTTTTGAGGAGAACCATACTAGGAAGAAATGATGGTCTAGTGTATCTAAGTTTTCAATGATGATTTAGCTTAGATGGACTCATGAATTCAATTGTGTAAATTATATTAGATATATTAGTAGTATTTTAAAATTTGTACTAAATGTAAAGCCAGATCACCATGGAAAACGTGGAAGAACTAGAAGATCGTCTGTTATAATTTGAATACTCATAATCATAATAATAATAATAAGAGAGAATGGAAACATTTGAAATTCTCCGGCATTGTATTTAATGTTCTCTAATTGGTGGTATCATTATGTTTTACATCGATAGGGGCACAACAAAAACAACATTGAAAGCACAATTCGATTTAAAATTCTATCACTTTATTCTTTCAAAATTTCAAATTGTTTTTGTCTACCTTCATTGTTTTAATAAAACGGAATGACTAAAATAATTTAAACTATCATCTAAGATCCTATTAATTCATTGTATTTTACAAGCAACCGACATATATCTATATAGATCTCTTCATTGTAATACAATTCGGGCACAATATTGAATCATGTGAAACATATTGTCACTATGAATGACAATAACATTTGAATATAATTAGACAACACCACAATGTTGATGAATGATTATCTCTCTACTAGACTAAGATGATACAGTTGTCCAGTGCTTTCAGGTTTTCAACTTTATCCCTAGTTTTGATTATGAGATGGTGGAGAAGTTTTGTAGCTCAGGTGGATGATTTTGATGGAATTTATTTTCTGAGCTGGATGGTTCGGTCATGGTGTACAGAACAACCTGTGAAACGTATATGGAGAAATTTGAACACTTCACTTCTATCTGACGTTTGTGCTGATGATGTCGTTCAGAAGAACGATCAAAGCTTAACGACCAAACTATCCAACTTAGAGAACAAAACTCCGTCAAAATCTAGTTTTGATTAGTTCATGATACATACTACATACAAATTCTATTTAAAATTCCCTCTAATAACTAAACAAATAGTTTGTTCAGTATTGTTTCAATCTTATTTATCATTAACTTGAAGTGTTATTTTATTGACGTTTAGATGAGATTGTCTAGTGATAGGTTGGAGCTGTAAAAAATCGATTACACCAAGAAAAGTTTGATGAAAAAAGTCTCTGGCTATGACATTATGATTACAGTTTAATCATACGGGGAGTATCAATTTCCCTATGAGTGCTGTTAAGCATTGGTGACGGGTGCTAGCTACGACGAAACCTCCGATCAACTTAATTTAATATTTTTTTAGTGAGACTATAACTTATGGATGATGTTAAACTGACCTTGAAAGTGTTCACTGATATACTAGGGCTAAATGACGGTTATAAAACAGTTTGAAGAATAGGCATTAAGATTCACAGTTGATGGTTAAGATTAAAAATTAGATTTAGGCTTTTCATCATGATCTGACATCAGCCATAATGCCAAGACTCTTCTTAGCCAAATGGATGAGTGAATTTCGCGTCAAAATCTAAGACATGTTATGGCAAATCTGATTGGTTTGTTCACAGATTATAGTCTCCCCATTTTGTTTATATTGTGCATAGAATATAAAGTGTAACTGTTATGGTCTAAACTCTTTTGTTTTAAAGAAATGATCCGATGTACTGTCAGTTTTTTTCCAGTGATTCAATTTAATTTATTAATACAAACTAATGTGAGGATTACATACTTATTCATGCCTGTTAGCTTCAACGGAGCATGAGCTGACAATCAGCATTCTCCAAACTCACTCTATCCTAGGCCTTCCTTTCTAATTCTATCTATTTTTAGTTCATTCTTCTCATGTCTGTCTTCATTTCTTAGCGTAATTTGTTCTTAATGAACAAATGAAATTCTACTGTCCATAATTTTGTTTCAAATACAGTAGAACATAGCAACAATTGTATGATAACCATCTACTCACTAGTGACTGACTTCAAGAGGCATTTCCTGGAGTCCTAGTGAGAAGCCGTTACCAGTGGAGTTCAACCGAGTCTGTTGTGAGATACCAACTCACTGAAGACAATGGTGGACGGGGGCGCAACTTTGCGGATTAGTTGAAGTTAAATAGTAACACCTTCAGTTGCCAAATGACTCAGTGGTCTAATTGTTATGCCTAGTAGATCCTGGGTTCGAATCTCGCGGCGCGGGGCGGGATCGTGGATGAGCACTGCTGAGGAGCTCGATGTCTATATAGTCTTAAATAATCATTCAATTGTATAGTAGTTCCTCAGCGAGTATAAATTAGAAGAATTTAATCGAGACATTATGTAGTTTTTTTGTTTATCCTAAAGGATATAATTTAATTGTATGCTATTCAAGATATTAAGTGAATGCGTCCTGTTAACAAAGAGAGTGATATTATAGTTTATTTGAAATTTCAGCAGTTTAAAAAAATCCTTAAAAGAAAAGAGTATTTAAGCAGGAAATTGTTCTCAATAACTTCATCATCGAGTTTTATAGGTACACTTACTTTACTTACTTAATTACTCCTGTTACAATTCATGGAGGAGTATAGGTCAGTCATCAGCATTCTTTATACAATTCTGTCCTAAATAACTTTTTCCGCTTGTTTGTAGTTACTATTCATCTTTCTCAAGTTTGCTTCCAATTATCCACCCAGTGTGTGTATTCTTTTACCTTCCTCTTTTCCGTCTCCCTTTACGATTCCAAGTAGTAGGCGCTTGCGTTGTGATGTAGTTTGGTGACTTCCGTAATGTATGTCCTATCCACCAATTCCATAGTCCCTTCCTAATTTCTTCCTCATCTAGAACTTGGTTTGTTATCTTCCACAGTAGGCTGTTGCTGATGGTTTCAGGTCAACAACAGACATTGAATATCTCGCGTGGAAAACTAGTTATAAATACTTGTATCTTTTTGTTGATGGCTTTAGTAGTTCTCCATGCTTTAGCTTCATACAACGGAACTGTCTTGACGTTTGTATGGAAGATTGTGACTTTGATATTGGCTGACAGACAATTATTTTGAGTTGCATACGTTCTTCAATCTACAGGTATAACTTCATAATGATTATGTTATTATCCAAAGTTCAAAATGATGATTACCTTAACAGTACCTCTCTTATTATATATGATATTCACCTGACATTATTATTACTATAATTAGTATACTGACTATAACTCGAAACGTTACAGCGAATGATTCTGATCTTTTTATAAATGACAAATTTCAAAGTATCTGCACCGTAACAGATTCCAGATTCTAACGTATAGGCATATTCAATTCATTACCAACCATTCGTAAAATAACACAATAATTATAAACTTATAACTGCAGAGTTTGATTGATGAAGTTTTTGAACATTTCGAATTCCTCTATTTACTATATACTGTAATTATTATATAATGTATTTGTTCATGATTATGTCATCTGTTAGACAAGTGGTTTTGCTTCATTAATCAATCACCTTGATAACCATTATAATATAAATCTCAACACTGTTTGAAATCAAAAGGCAATAAGAAGCAGCTAATACAGTTAGTTTATTAGCGGATAGCACAGATCACAAAGCTATAAGTACATCAAGCGAATTTGAAGCAGAGTGGTGAGTAAGTATATGCGTGCAATTACATAGGCAAATTTATAGTCAAATTACATGACGGAACAGCAAGGTAAAGCAACGGCTAATAATAGGATTTGAGTATATATATATGTGGGAAGGAGAATAAATCATAGAGTGATAGACAAGCGATCAACATTTGAACTAGAGTCTGTCATGTACCCTAATAATCATAACGGTACAAAGAAATATGCGAATCGTTCCTACCCAAATACCATTGTCTATTAAGTAAGTTAATAAAAAGGTTTAACCAAGATGTTAACCATAATCAAAATCGATTATCAGATAGTTTCCATGCCTTCATAAAGATTTATTATTAGTCAACAGGAGAAAAATTCCTCTCTGAATGTTTTTTTCGATACATTAAATTCAATTAATAATTCATGTTTATTTCAACAGTTGAGATCGTGTGTCAATTGAAGCTAGACAACCATGGAAAACCTGTAGGCACTGGACGGTCGTTTCGTCTTATTGTGGGACTTTTCAGCAGTGCGCATCCACGATCCTACCTCGCAGGATTCGAACCCAGAACCTCTCAATTTCGCGCCAGGCGTTTAACCAACTCA
Source organism: Schistosoma margrebowiei (assembly GCA_944470205.2). Lineage (NCBI taxonomy): Eukaryota > Metazoa > Platyhelminthes > Trematoda > Strigeidida > Schistosomatidae > Schistosoma > Schistosoma margrebowiei. The sequence continues at coordinate 76,636,366 of OX104024.1, forward strand.
CGATCTCAACTGTTGAAATTACTACAATCTCCACCAAACCCCTTCTGATACTAATTCATGTAAACTTATTCCATTATTTTCTTCCCCAATATAGGAGGCATATACGGATGAAAATTCACTGTTACATATTCGAGATTCTATGGAAAGTAAATTGTATACAGTAGAATTACCGAATTTAAGAAAACTAAATAATAACAATAATGATGAACAATTAATTTGTTTTAATTTTGGAAGAATGGCAACCTCCTGTCGTGAAAATGGTTACAGTATCAATGTAAGTATTTCTTCTGTTTTATAAACTAATTGTTTAATGTATATTAGTAAATATCATTGACACCTAAGTTTTGCAATTCCTTCTTCTTCCTCTTCCCCTTTTTCCTCTTCTTCTTCTTATTATTATTGATACTGGTTTGATTCAATATTATATTCTCGGTACAATATAGAATTTCAATAATTGAGATCTTCAGTCAATTGAAGCTAGACAACCGTGGAAAACCTGAAAGCACTGGACAACCATTTTATCCTATTGTGGGACTCGTCAGCAGTGCGCATCCATGATCCCGCATCGCGAGATTAAAACTCAGGACCTATCGGTCTCGTGCACCAGTGCCTAACCTCTAGACCACTGAGCCATTCGGCATCCAACTTCAAGTAATTCACGAAATTGAGCTACAAATTCACCATTGTCATCAGTGAGTTACTATCTCACAACAGACCCTGTTGAACTCAAATGGTCACTGCTTCTCACTAGAACTCCATGAAATACCACTTGAAATCAGTCACTAGTGAGTATATGTTGATTAATGTTAGAAGATGTTTCGTGGATATTATAGTAATTTCAATAGTTGAGATCATGAGTCAGTCGATGTTAGACCACCATGGAAAACCTGAAAGAACTGTACGGGGCCATTTCCAGGTTTTCCATGGTAGTCTAGCTTTAATTGACTCAGGAATACAACTATTTAGTTACTGATCTAATCGTTTATTCATGATAACAAACAAGGATCGTAGCAACTATCAATTTCTATGAATTTGAATGCCTAAATACCTATATTGAATATCAATTATCTATCATGCATAACTGGTTAAAAAAAAAGGAAAACAAAATAACCGTTTAATAACTTAATTGTGCCTCCGATTTCAACGGTGACTGAATGACTCACTTTACCATACATATTAACAGCTTCACAAATGAAAACACCCCCATCTTCCATGTTTACATCTAAAGGTACATTGAAAGAAAACAAAAATCAGATATAACTTTGAACATATTATCTAGAGAGATCAAAAAGGTATTAACACTTAAATACAAATAAGACGTCCAGTGTTCTAGGTTTTCCATGGTGATCTAACTTCAATTGGTTCATGATCATAACTATAAAATTAATATAATATCCACAAAGCCCCTTTTGATATTAAAGACTATAGAATTCTCAGCATAAATTATTTCGACAAGTTTCCGTTTCTTATTTCTCGATCGATATTGAGTGATCACTAATTAGATGTTAACAGTTCAGGAATCGAAATCTGAATAATTTTCATTCTTATCGATGAATAATGTAAGCAACCACGATGTCTCTAATTATACTTTTTTATGTTTAGGGGTTGTGGAGATTGTTAAGTTTTTCATTGAAATCATGAGTCAATTGAAGCTAGACCACCATGGAAAACCTGGAAGCACTGGACGGCCGTTTCGACCTAATATGGGACCCCTCAGCAGTGAGCATCCACGATCCCTCTCCACCCCGCGAGATTCGAACCCAGGACCTACCAGTCTCGGACCAGGTGCTCAACCGACTTAACTACTGAGCCGCATGGCATCCAATGGTGTTAAGGCCTAACCTCAACCAATCCACGAAATTGAGCGACCATCTTCCATTGTACTGATGTAGACACCTGTTTCTACCCGATACTGATTAGCTCCACTGGTCACGGCTACCTCTATTTCTTCCAAGTTTTCCATGGTGGTCTAACTTCAATTGACTCATTATTTCACTCATATACATTTTTTGTAAGTTTTACAGCGAAAGATTGTACGCCTTTCAAAAATGCACCTGAATAGGCTTACGATACATTGACATAACGATCTTTTAAAACAAATAATGAAACAGAAAACTTGTTGAAAAATCTAAATGATAGAAACAGGTAGCTCAAATAATCGACCAAGCCGCTCAGGTATGTTTCTTTTATTTGAAGCTACTATAGTTAAGCATAAATCTAGCTGATTATTTTCGTAGCTCCATCTGATATAGACATAGGCGAATATGTATGAAGGATTATATATTTTGATATACATGATTAACTTTGAAAACTATTCAACATTTAGGGAAAACTTTGTTTGTTCCCATGAAAAATATTTATCAGAATAATAATATTTTTCATAGATAGACAAAGACGAATTCACAATCTCTTGACATACAATTACAATCAGACTGATAAACATGTAAAGTACAAGTACACCTCATGTAAACAACTCAATGATGTGACATCGATAAAGTTACTCAATTCTATCAGACTTCATATCGATGTGATTTATGTGAGAACGACAAAGATTTCTGTGATGTCGGAAGTGAATTCAGCCACAATATGACAACACAACTGTACGACAATACAGAAACTGTGTGTATTGTTTGGAGGAAATCAACATATCACACAGAATGAGAATAGACAGGAAGTGTGTGCGTGTGTGTGTCTGTGTGGAAGAAACAGAGACTGGAGATGTGGTGGAGTGGAAATGATGTTGGTGACCTCGATTTATTTGTGAAGTGAAACAATACACGTCTTGTTTTGATGATGGAGTGAGTTTGTTTTGATTATAACTGGTGATTGAAATTACTAGTACTGATGATGATGATGATGATGATGATGATGATGATGATGATGATGATGATGATGATGATGATGATGATGATGATGATGATGATGATGATGATGATGATGATGATGATGATGATGATGATGATGATGATGATGATGATGATGATGATGATGATGATGATGATGATGATGATGATGATGATGATGATGATGATGATGATGATGATGATGATGATGATGATGATGATGATGATGATGATGATGATGATGATGATGATGATGATGATGATGATGATGATGATGATGATGATGATGATGATGATGATGATGATGATGATGATGATGATGATGATGATGATGATGATGATGATGATGATGATGATGATGATGATGTTGAATGGTGTATTTGTTGAACTCAACTGTAAAATCTAATTCACCAATGAATTAGACAGTTCGAGTGATAATGTTCTGTACTAGGTTATGACTAGATGGTTCGATTAGATGATGTGAGGCATGTGATCGACGTAATGATGATTGATTGTTACAGTGGTTTTGAGTTTGTGAATGAATTTATCAGCGTTTAGGAATTAGGATATATAATGTTATTATGGACTGAAGAGCGTATGACAACTGTTGAAGTACTGTGTAATTTATGACTGGACTGAAGGTATTCAGTAGAATTCAATGAATATGAAAATTTGGTCAATTAGAAGATGCAAGTCTGTCTTTGCGTTTAAGAGTTCATTGTCAACAAAATTTGTTGTAATCCAGTTCTGCTTTTACCTCTTGATGTAACCTGCGACGATGTAATATTTGATGTGTCCATATTCTCTGAAGACATTAGATTGCTAGTATCGGATGCTGTGTCAAGCCCAAACAGCTTATTCCATCTTCCGAACAAGCCAATTTATTCATCCTTCTTGTGTCACATTTTGACCTTGTTGATTATTCGCTTATCAAATTTGAGTATTTTTTTATGTAAGGATCTGTTTGCATTGATTATCTTACTCAAAACATGTCTGTAACTTATTTTTGTTTGATAATAAACATCGATTCAGGCTTGATTTAACCGAGTCGCATCGCTCGCTTTCTCCATTGCTCGTCATTTAGTAACGCTGCTCTGTCCACTCTTCACTTCATCAGCTCTATCTCCCGGATTGTCTGTTCATACAACGATTGTACGAAATACACGCATTCAAACATCATTATCGTTTTTGACTTAATTAATTCCGTTATTCACTAACGTGAGTTTAATCAATAATTATATGCGAGGATTGACAACATGGAAATTTCGATAATAATAACAAACGATCCAATTGGAGTCAGATATTCCAGGACTAATAAAGACTTTCGTGGTAAGAGATGAGAATTTCCAATTGGAGATTTCGTCAACATATTAAAGTCTGTTAACTTTTAATATCTTCCAAATACCAGTCCTTTTATTCCATTGATACCGTGGCTGAGAATAGTTCACAAGATTATACTCAGGGTAAACTTTAACCTCTAAATATAGAGATACTCATTTATGTATTGAATAAATGAGAGTCAACTTATCCAATGTTTACTTTTTATTTCCATTCAGAATCAAACAACTCATCTATTCTTATTCCATAGTATATATGATCATTTCAATAGACATGATGTAATTTATCAAATGTGGTTACATCGAATGGGATTGGCTTCAATGATTTCATTGAACAATTTAGAAATGAGACGTATTCCACACAAGAAGATTTTATTACAATTAATTAAAGGGTCATTATACACTGATTTGAGAATGACTGAAGATATTAAAATATTCTCAATTCATGTTCATAAAGTGAGTATATTTACATGATTCATTATATTTTAGGAATGTCATTTACTACTTACATTTGAATGAGTAATACATTTTTTGATCATTCTAATGTAAGACAGTTTGAAGGTAACAATTATGAAAATTATATTGGAATTAATTGATTAACAATAGAAAATGATTGAAAAAATGTCAGTTGATGAGGTTAAGGACTATTTTGAAGATCAATGTAAGCTATTTCCAGCTAATGAATAAAATAACTTTCATATTTGCTCAGGCGTTTTTAATTATTTTATTTTAACACATATATTTTGTTACAAGGAGGCACCAAATAAATATGCGCCACACAAATCTCATTCGATATGTGTGAGGGCCGTGATACTGTACGGGTGCTCAAGTCGAAACAGGTGGTTTTCTTAGGGGACCACACCCGGAGCCTTCGACCTGAAGGTCCAATCCACAAGGCAATGGAGCAACGTAAGGAGATGCATTCCCATGCAAGCCAGTGATCAACGATTGGTTCATACGCCATTTGTTCCTTCAGGATCCTGGAGCTTGTGTGCACCGTCAGTCTGGAATCCGGTTAAAGCGCCGGACATTCGCTTTTCGTCCTCTCAATTTCGTAAACAACACCCCCTCCGCGAGAAGGCAGTGAGTAGGACTTTCCTGACAGAGGCTATATACGCGTGGCCATGTGAGAGCATTTTGAGAGGGAGAGCGGACTTTCCCTACTCTCGGCGGTGCCAGGGAATTTGCAGGCGATTCATCAAGCAATGTCGACATGATACTGAAATCACTGATTGATTTTATGTGTGATCTCAAAAATGGGATTTTTTACCCATCAAAATGTAGCATTCGGAATTATGAGTAATAAATTGTGCGCATATCACAATATAACTAACCTATACAGCTGATTTCGGAACCTAATATATAATGTATCATTCCCATTGGTCGATTTGGTAGATATTGTGTCTGAGTGGCTTAGTGGACAACGTTTATGAATATCAACATTGAAATGTAGACTATTCAGACAAGATAAGGATCCTAGACTCTACTGATAGATAGATGTTAGATATCATTTAACTTAGAATGCCTATGTTTGACTTTAATTATCATTTAAACTTTTTAATTTAGGTTCAAATACCTGCAGTGGAAACAACGTACTGGTGCAAAACTATTGAATTGCCCTATTTCTCAGAACCACATCACATAGTCAGGGTAAATTTATTTTAAGAACAATTGTTAAGATCATTTAAATACCTTTTATTTTTCAACCAGAAAATACATATGGACTGATAATAAATCATTTGGATGGGTAAAACCAGCTCATACACTCATCTTACATGCATATATATATATATATATTGTCTGATGAGCATTGTTATTGTTTGATTAAAGTAGATAGATCAAGGATAGATCTACAATCATTGTTACTGAAATTTTAAATCTTAACTAATTAGCTGTCACTTGGGATTAGAATACAAAGAGTACAAAAGAAATATTATCGCATTCCGAAAGCAAAAAGTACCATACAGAGAACTCTAAATTACTATCTTAGCGTGATTTTAAGATTTATACTAGTGTCCTTATTTGAAATTATCTGTGAAGTACAATAAAAGACCAATAGATCATCTGGTGAATAAGTTCTGGAAAGAAATTTGTTTTTTGAATAACTGAAGGTTATTCATTGTTTCAATGTCCAAAAATTCAGTAAGACGGCCATCAAGTTCACAGAACAACAGGTCTTAATTAAGGGATGAGAGTAAATAATAAAACTTATCTTCAAGTTGGTCGCGTTCAGAAATCTAATAAATATCTATCAATGTTGACAAAAGCCGAGCAAAAGATTGAGAAATCCATATTAATTGGTCATATATTAGAGAAATTAGTTTAACTAGGCTAACACAATAAACAACGATGTCCTAACGGGTCATTTAGATGAATATTAACCAATCATTCTTTAAATCATGTACTGACCAACGTTAGAGCACCAGTGAGACCTGGAAGCACTGGGCTCTCGTTTCGTTCTAGTATAGAGCTTTCGAGCTATGCGCATTCACGATCCCATTTGCGGGATTCAAACTCAGGACCTTCAGTCTCATGAGAACGCTTAACCTCTAATCCACATAGCCTGGAACAAATGGTGTCACTATCTTATAATAACCAGTCCACAATATTGCGCGACCATCTTCCAATGTGTTCAGTGGGTAACTGCCTCACGCAAAACACAGTTTACTCCACTGGTCATGGCTTCTCACTAGAACTTCGAGAATTGCCTTTCAAAGCTCATTATTAATGAGCCCATCTTATTTTTCATTTCAAAGTTGTGGAGATTGTGGAATTTCATAACATTGAAGAGTCACATACTAGAACGAAATGGCCATCCAGTGCTCCCAGGTTTTTAATACTAATCTGATATTGATTGGCTCATGATTCAACTATCCCCATAACCCAAAAATGAACATTCGTTTTTTACTTCTAAAAATATCAATTATGTTTAGTTTTCAATAACAAAACCTCATTTTTTTCTTTTATAAATCAAGTACGAAAATGACATACCAGAAACAAGTCAAGGACTTATTCATCATATGGAAATTTTTCGTTGTCCTGGACATATTAAACGTTACTATGATGCACCATGTAATTCAGAAACAAAACCAGAAGATTTGAAAGAATGTAGAGAAGTAATAGCAGCTTGGGCAATGGGATCAACAGTAAGTTAATTTTAATGGAATATGTAAATGAGTAATACGTTAGTAACTAACTCAATGAACATAAGTGTAATTTATTGAAACAATGTACAATAGCCAAAAGTTAAAGGAAACAATCCTTTGATAAATAGTACAGGATAAAATCTACTTTCAGTTCAGCACTAATTTTCAATACAACGATCGTTTATTGGCTACTCGATATCTTCTGTTTAAAATCCCAGCATGGATCCAAAAAGATTACGTTACAGTCGGTTAGTGATACAACAGTTATGTACATCACTACTGTTCATTTATATACAAATTCAACTTGATCCTTTCACATTACATATGTCACATTTTCCACTCATTATCACACACAAATACACAATCATATCTCATATAAATCTCTTTGACCGAAGTGGTATGATAATGACTTTGTCAGATCTATTTTTTAGTTGATTGTACTAAGATTGTACTGAAGAAGTGGCTAACACTTATTGGGATATTACAAATAAATTATTTTTATTAGTGACAATCTACCCAGTGGAGTTCAACCGGATCAGTTGTAAAAATGTAACTCACTGATAACAATCGTGGATGTGTCGCTCAATTTCGTAGATTAGTTGAAGTTAAATATCAACACCAGTGAATACTTTCCAGCTCAGTGGTCTGGAGGTTAATCGCTCGCGTGCGAGACTGATAGGTCCTGGGTTTTAATCTCGCAATGCTGGATCTTGGATACGCATTGCTTAGAAGTCCCATACTGGGATGAAACGGTAGTCCAGTTCTTCCATGTCTTCCATAGTAGTCTAATTTCAATTGACTCATGAAATCAACTACTAAATTACTATAATATCCCCAAAACTCCTCTCTGATTATTTGATATTCTCAAGTTAAACCTTAATAATGATAACCATGTTCTTTCAATTGTAATAAGTTGGTCTCTAATTATGTTTCAACATAATCAGAACTCAACTTGTATTTATCAGGTTTGTAAAATTATCACTCTATTGTGATTAGGTAAGGTACACTAACTGTTGTATCAATACAAAGCAAACTGGACACCAACTTATTAGATCATTAAATGTACATACACTTTCCACAGCTGGTCGTCAAGTAAAGTATCTTATTAATTAACTATAAGTTTCCGTAGAGTTTTTACATCTTTCTATCTACCGTTAGTCTATCCTAATGGTAAACAAGTCCATTAGTGTATCGGCAATTCATCCATAAAACCTCATATACTTAGTATTGTTTACATCCTTATTTTGTCAAAATAAGTCATTCTTCTTTTAAAGTATAAATCAATAATGACTACTAAACGTTACTAGGGATTAACTTTTCCAGAAGAAGCTGGGATTCCTATTGGGGGTTTACGTGGCAAAGAATATGCAGTAATCGAAATACATTATAATAATCCAAAAAATATATCAGGTGAGTTCAATTAATCGATAATCTGAATTTCAATTGACTTAAAAATTGATTGAGTAATATGGGTAAGTTAAGCAACAGATTGTGACCATGAGAGGGTGGAGAAGATTTGTAGCTCAGGTAGATGATTTTGATGGAGTTTTGTTCTTTGATCTGGATGGTTTGGTCGTGAAGATTTCATCGTTCTTCTAATCGAGATAATCAGCATAAACTTCAGGTAAAAGTGAATTTTATGCTGACGATGCCGAGCAGAATAACAATGGGAAGCTCTACGATCAAACCATTCAGCTTAGAGAACAAAACTCCATCAAGATTTTGACCAGTTCTTTGATAGTAAATATCAATTTGAGTCAGAATGTTCACGATGAATTAAAATAATGAACAATATTAGAGGTGGACAAACTAATAATTAATGAACTTCAATCGGTTCAGAAGTAAGATAAATATAAATTGTTTTAAGGAAACATGGTAAAAACATACTTCATCAAATATGTTGTATAATGGTTAGACTTGATTTTCGTTCGTTGATTTATACTCTGTTTAGTACGATAACTGTCTTATCAGTATGGGGTTGTGAAGATCATCAGTTTTCGATTGAGATTATGAATCAATTGAAAACCTGGAAGCACTGAACGGCCATTTCGTCCTGTTATGGGACTCTTGGGCAGTGCGCATCCACGATCATGCTCGTGGGATTCGAACTCAGGACCTTAAGTTTTGCAAGCGAACACTTAACCTGTAGACCACTGAGCCGGACGGCACCCAACGGTGATAATGTCTGTGTTATTTATGTTCCTAGACTTAAATATATGTGAAGCATACAATGTGAATAATCTTGTAAACTGCAACTTATTTAGTATAAATCGTATTCTAATATTCAATCTCCCATTTTTTATTAATCTGTAATTCTGTCAAAATCAATCTGAACCATTCAAATAACGTTTATAATAATGAAGTTTCCCCTCAATTTCTATAATTTTAACAACCACTGCGAAATTTCGACTTGTCGATTGAAGTTGACAATTTTCGTCATAAACTGAAGTGAACTATTAAACTGCATTTCAGTATTTCGAAATCACTGCACAACTAACTGTGTGCCCACTAAATAGTTGACTTAGTTATCTGGTTGTTCGATCAATGTATGTTCTCCAGAATGAGTAGCTGAAATCGTAAATACAAATGCTTATGACAAAATCAGGTAACATCTCGTCTAGTTGAGGAACAACCGTAGGTCGCTAAAAAACATTTTAGACAGAGAGTAGCTACATAAAATGCCGTCTTCACTGCTCTAATCAATCTATCCAGTAGTACATCGTTAGCTATATCTCCGATACATGCAAAAATGGTTAGAATTAGAAATTAGGCTTACCTTGAAAAAATTACAAATTATGTTTAAAATGGTTTTTTTTCCAAAGTTCTCATTCAATTTGACATATTTATCACTTCCTAAATGTTACTCCTCGTAAAGGAGCATAGGCCTCTATACATAATCATATTTCGAATTTTCACCAGAAATTTATGAGTCCTCATTTAAAATCTGGAGAAATACTAAAACCATCATCAAAACGGTACAAGCATTTATAAACTGTTATCTATGTATGATACTCATTGTCCGTTGGACGGATACCATCAGCAACAGCCTACTGTGGAAGATAACAAAACTAAGTTCTAGATGAGGAGGAAATTAGGAAGAGACTATGGAGTTGGTGGATAGGATATACATTACGGAAATCACCAAATTGCATCACGAAACAAGCGCTTACTACCTGGAATAGTGGATGGAAACGGAGTAGTAGAAGACCAAATAAAACACAATGCATCCTGAATTGGAAGTAGACATGAAAAGGTTGAATAGTAGTTGGAAACAAGTGGAAAGGATTGTCGAGTATAGAGTTGGATGAAGAATGCTGATGACTGATCTATTCTCCTTCATGAGGGATAACAGGAGTAAGTAAGTAATTTAAAGTTTGATTAATTAACTGTTATATTAGCATTCAGACAACAGTTTTATATTTTCGCTTTATTTTTAGGTATCATAGATAATAGTGGATTTCGTTTATACATAACCAATCAGTTAAGAAAATATGATGTAGGCATAATGGAACTTGGATTAGTCTACACACCGAACAATTTCATTCCTTATAACCAGTCAAAATTTATTCTTGCTGGATATTGTGATTCTCAATGTACTGATATAGTAAGATGTATAATATTTAATAATTATTATTTTCTTTGTGGAGTTTTGTTCTTTGAACTGGATGGTTTGGTCGTGGATATTTCATCGTTATTCTGAACGACATTATCAACACAAACTTCAGGTAGAAGTGAAGTGTTCGAATTTCTCCACATGTGGTTCATAGTTTGTCCTGTACACCTCGATGTTGATTGGATCCTATTGACCTTAAACATATCATTGTTTACTTCTTTATTTTGGTTCTATCTTCGGTTGGTTTGATTTTTGTTCCTATGCTTTTACATAATGTTCCTTATTGGCTGATAAATTGGATCGATTTCAATGTGTTTGTTAATTGCTGATTGACCTGAATGCTAAGCTTCTAAAAATTCTCTGGTGTTTTAGGCATTTCCTTTATCCAAGATTTCCACATTTTTCCAGTTGAATGTGTGTCCTCAGTTATCCATGTGCATTGCTATATCATGGTGTGTGGCTGCTAATTGATGTTCATGCAGGCGAAGATGAAGAGTGTTCGCTTTGTCCAATGTAGTGTTTTCGGATAAAGTGGACGGCCTTACTGAATGTTATCGTACTTTTAGAATATGAATTGAATCTCTATTTCTAATCAATAGTTCCTAATTATAAAACAAAATTCGTATACTGATCTTTACAGGGTAATTGTCTATTTATAGTTTCTTACAAAGATCTACATATTTACATTCTAACTTTTGAATTAAATTGGTAGAGTGATAGTAGTCGAGATATTATTGTAGGAAACTATGTGGGAACTAAACAATTGTTGATTTGTAATTTGAGATTCTTTAAGTAGGGAACAGTTGTGAATAGATGTAAATATCAAATGAACATCAAGTTGCATTATCAATAGACTGAAGTTGAATTATCAAGTACATAGCTTTAATTCAATAGTACGAAAGTAATGAGATATTACTGTTGTTCCCTGTAGTCAGTCCGTCTTCAAATTTAATTAATTTCCAAAAAATCCTTACTGTGGTAATATATATATTAGATTAGATTTGGGCCATTCTTGAAAATGAAACATTTTACAGACCATGAAACATTCAATAAGATTAAAATTTAAGATTTTACAGTCGGAGATATTTAACAAGAATCAGTGCATACAAATTTCATATATTTTTAGTTTTATCGGCAAACTTTTGGGAAGACCCAGAGTATCCTCTACGTTCGAAGCGATTACGAGTTCACATAATCTACTAACGGAACAAAGACTTGTGACAAAAGACCAACAAACTAGCTATTCTGATGAGTCCCAGCTCCGCTGACTAGAGAGAAAAGTCGAAGTCCGAACGGGGAAGCATATTCCGCGAAAAGCCAGAACCACGAACGATAACAACAGACACAAATCAAACGTATATATACAGCATAAAACTGTCTTTGGGAAGCGTTAAGAAATAGCATATTAAAATATACAACGGACCAATTGCGTTAAAGATTCTTCCAAATGGGAAATACGACATGAAAGTGAAAAGAGCGCTTTTGACGCGAAAACAAAATTACGGTATTTACCAAGTGAGTTCTGGGGATCTAACATCCCCAACAATATCCCACGAAAAAACGCCAGAAGGGCCCTGAAAGCACCGAGAAACATTTTATCCAATCCGAACCGAAATTCGATACTGTTTTAGTTGTATTATAATTAAAATCACTTATCTTCGACTACTTCCAATGATGAACTAAAAACTATTGATCTGTATAATGTATAGCAGTAACATTTAACCACTGAAACAATATACAATGATTAGAGTTTGACGATTTCCATCAGCGAGATTATAATTTATGGACAAACCAATCAGGTATAAGATAATAGATCTCGAATTTCGGCACGAAATTCATTCATCCATTTGGGTAAATAGAGTTTTGGCATTATAACTGTTGTCAGTTAGTGATGAAAACCCAAAATTGAATTTCTTACCTTAACCATCAACTGCAAATCATAATTTTAATTACTTTAACTGGTTTTATAACCCTTATTTGTTCCTGGTTGTTAGGTGGTCAATCTCAAGGTCACTTCAGTGTCACTGAAAGGTCATCCATAAATTATAGTCTCACCTTTCCATTTATTTGTGATTTACAGACAAGATAATTCAAAAAACATAAAACTGAACTAGTAATTATGTTGTTTTCTTTCATAATACTTATTTAGGCTTTACCGAAACCGAATGGAATATATGTTTTTGCATCACAATTACATACACATTTAACAGGGATAAAAGTTGTTACATATCATATAAGAAATGGAACACAATTACCGGATCTTAACAGAGATAATAACTATTCACCTCATTTTCAAGAAATACGTCAACTTGATCAACAAATACAAATAAAACCAGTAAGTAGTATATAACGAATAATATAATGGAAAAAAGATTATTTATTGAAAGATTTTATGAAGATTAGTTTGAGTCATAAATGATTATCACAGCTGTTCAACATTTCCTGCTTTTATATATTCAAATATCTGATATGAAGACGTGACATAACTGAATGTAAACAATTTACTTGCCCTGGTACGGCCGAAAGTGAGAAGAGTCAGCTCTCTCTCTCTCTCTCTATCTATCTCTCGAAATGCTCTCACATGGTCAAGCGTATTTAGACTCTACCAGGGAAGTCCTACTCACTGCCTTCTTATGGTGGTAGTGTTGTTGACAAAATTGAGAGGACGAAAAGCAAATGTCCGAAGCTTTAACCGGGTCGGTGAACACAGAGAGTCCACCTAGATGAAATGGAAAACACTGGATCCAAACCAATACTTCACATGAGATTCAGGATCCTGAAGGAACAAATGGTGTATGGACCAATCGTTGTTCACCGAATACCATGGGACTACATCTCCTGACGTTACTCCACTGCCTTGTGGATCAGACCTTCAGGTCGAAGGCTCCGAGTATGGCCCCCTAAGAAAACCACCTTCTTTGATTTGGGCACCTGGGCAGTATCATAGCTCTCACACAAATCAAATGAAATTTGCGTGACGCATATGTATCTGATGCCCTACTTGTACCAATATCTATATGTTGAAATAAGTAATAATAAATAATAAATTCTCAACTTAATATTATCATGCTTTTTTTTTCTTAAACAGGGTGATACTTTAATTACAACTTGTACTTATGATACAAGTCAAAAGAATCAAGTGACATTTGGTGGAATAGGAATAAACAATGAAATGTGTATCAATTATATATTTTATTATCCAAAAATTGATTTGGAATTATGTAAATCGGAAGTTTCTATTGAATCATTAAATATATTCTTGAATACATTGGATGAAAAGTAAGAATCAAGTTGGATTATTTGTTTATGAATTCAATGACTACTGTAATATTTACAATAATAACTGTTTAGTATTTCTTAGTTTCCAATGGTATTTAAAATGAAGTCGGTGACAAATAGAACCTAGATATTTAACTACTTTCGTAATAAGAACTTTCGTCTAAATTTGATCGAATAGCTTCACAGTATTTAGGCGTTGAAAAAGCTTGAACCAGATTGCTTAGGTGAAACGTTGACTTTACTTCAAATTCTTTCGCTGAGATTATAAAAATACATTCTTCCTCTTTTACTTATGTAATAGTATACTATAGTGACTAATCAATTAGATCTGAAATAGAGACTATTAGTTTTCTGTGTGAAATTAAAATGCAATTATGAATCATTTGTATCTTATCAAAAAGCCAAGTAAATGATACTATTGTGGTTTGGCTACTTATATCCACACAAGTAGTATATAACGGTGGTCAAATATGGAATGTATTTCAGTTGGTGGAGAAGATTTGTAGCTCAGGTGGATGATTTTGGTGGAGTTTTGTTCTCTGAGCTCAGCTCATCAATGTATTTCAGTAGAATGTCGATAAGGAAAGAACGAGAACAGAACGCAATCGGTATGAAAACGGATGAACAATCAAATCTGAGACAATTGATTGATGTTTGCAATAGGAACAGTCGAGTTTGATATGATTGATTGGTAGTCTGCAAATTAACTATTTACTACATGGTTCTCAGATGTTATTGAGATGCTCTGAAATTTTGTGCTCAAATACATTTGTTTGTCCCCAATTGTGTTCCTGTTCATTACACTATTACTTAGTTATTAAAATTCCCAAACGTACCTGACAAGCATCATTGATGAACAAGGAGGTTCAGATGCAGACGAAAAGGCGAGGATTGACAAAGCAAGGGCCGCATTTCTACAACTGAAGAACATATGGAACTCAAAACAACTTTCAACCAATATCAAAGTTAGAATCTTCAATACGAACGTCAAGGCAGTTCTACTATACGGAGCTGAGACTTGGAGAACTACTACAACCACCATCAAGAAAGTACAAGTATTTATAAGTCGTTATCTACACAAGATACTCAACATCCATTGGCCGGATACCATAAGCAACAGACTCCTGTGGGAGAGAACGAACCAGCATCCAGCTGAAGAGGAAATTAGAAAGAGACGATGAAGTTGGTGGATAAGACACACAATGAGGAAATCATCAAACTGCATCACGAAGTGCTTACTACCTGGAATCCTGAATGGAAGTGGAAAAGAGTAAGGCTAAAGAACACATGACGTCGGTTAACAGAAGCAGATATAAAAAGGATGAATAGCAACTGGAAAGGATTGTCCAGGATGTTATTGGATGGGGAGTGCTGGTGGGCGGACCATGCTTCTCGACGAGGATTAACAGGCATAAGTAAGTAATTTATCAGAACGGAGCTCATAGCATCCGTCTATCTCACTTCTTATAGATGCTTCTAATTGCCTGCGCTATATTATCTTATAACCGTAATTCTTATTTCTAAACTTAGAGTGTTCAATCATAAAAACGGTGTTCTGAGTGGTTCAAAATAGTTTCTACTTTCCCAAAATATTTTAGGAGCCACTTAAGATCGTTAATACAGTTGTTTACTGATTTTCGTTTTAGCAAAAAATGATTTACATAGAAAGTAGTTAGTTTATAAGTGCTCATGTTTAGCAAACATGAACTGCTGAAATATCAAGCTCTCACTGGAATAATAAAACATTTTCAAACTAACTGTTGAATGGACGAGAATCGAGTAAAATCAAATAGTGTTTAGCTACATATTTGCACAATTTGTAATCTTATAAACAAAGTATTTATTTTGACAACAGATGCTATTGAGTGACTTCACCTTGTTTCATTGCTTCAGAGCAAAAACGCTCACCGACCCATTAACAATAATGGAAATCTTGATTAGAATCAGTTGATCAATATATTTAACTAGCTACTCACATATAGTCAAATGAAAGAAGTGCCACAGGCCTGTCCTATAGGTTACATTTTGTATATATTGTGGATAGTGAAACATTCTCATTTGTATTAACAGTACCTGATACAACACAATACTTACTATTACATCATCCATTTATAAATAACAAAAATCAACGATTAGTATTAGCTATGACGGTTCATATAATGAAATAAATATTTATTGAATATGAAACATTATTAACTATTTAATCAGAAGGGGTTTTTGGAGATTTTAGTAATTTCAATAGTTGAATTCGTGGGTCAATTGAAGCTAGACAACCATAGAAAAGCTGGGAGCATTGGACGACCGCTTCATCCTAGTATGGGACTCCTCATCAGTGCGCAACCACACATACTCTCCAACCATTGGTTACGATAGTCACGTGGACCCCAACCAAATAGTCTGCATCTACCAACATGGATCAGATCACAAGTTAGTCACTTCAAGAACTGACGCCACGTTTCCGTTTGGCCAAACCTAACTTTCTTCCAACCATCTCCAATACAAGTCAGCATTGTGCGTTTTGGTAATCGGTGTTCAGGCATACGTAACACGTGGCCCAACCATCTCAGTCGATCAAGATTTACAACCTCATCAACTGATTTATCATCATTCCCTAATACCCTGCGTCTAACCTCACTATTACTTATCCAATGATCCCAGCAGATGCGAGCCACATTTCTAAGGCATCTGTGGTCAAATACTAGTAGCCTACGAGTATCTTTTACTCTTAATGGTCATGTTTCGCAGCCGTAAAGTAGAACAGAACGAGCTACTGAGCAGTAAACTTGTGCCTTAATTAATAGACGGATATGTCGCTTTCGCCACAGATGACGTAAGTTGGTAAAAGCCAAACGAGCTTTTCGAATCCGTGCTGAGGTTTCGTCACCCCCCATTCCATTTGGGCTGATTAAACTCCCAAGATAAGTGAGGTTGTCGAACCGTTCGACCACTCATAATATTAGTATTTTCTTCTTGTTTGTACTGAGAAGTGGATTATTAATCGATTGGAAGGGTGATTTAATATTGAATGTATTTATAAGTTGATTGTACATTGTTAATGACCAGAGGAAAACTCTTAGTCACTCTTCCTATTCTGTAGGTAGACACTCTCATGGTCATTTTAGTGTCGCACAAAGGCTATCCATAAATTATAAACTCACCGAACATTACATGAATAAGATTTCAGGTGAAAAAGATTCATCAAGTAATCAGTAAGAAAACTATTTACAGTTTATACGATTTAAAAAAATAAACATTGAATTTCAAATGTTGTTACTTACGCCTGTTACTCCTCGTGAAGGAGCATAGGCCGCTCACCTGCATTTTCCATCCAACCCTTCCCTGGGCAATCCTTTCCAGCTCTTTCCACTTGTTATTCAACCTTTTCATATCTGCTTCTATTTCCCGACGTAATGCGTTCTTTTGCCTGTAGCTCTTCTACAGTTACTGCCGGTTCCAAGCCCGGGTAAAGGAGGAGAGTTGAGCATGCGGTTAGCGATCCCATCACGTAGAAAACTAACTTGCTAAAGAAACGCTAACCAGGAAAAAACTTTAAATGTAGTTAACTATACTGATAAAAGATATCATCAGATAGTCACTTGTATCAGTAATATAATTCTCTTTTCTTATCTTTTTTTTGTCTAACAGTGAACATCAACAGAATTATAATAGTTTAATGAATAGAGTAACTAATATTAAATGGCAACAAAAGAATGTAGATCAACTGAAGAGATTTTATGAAAATGCACCTATTGAAATGCATTGTAACAGTTCAAGTGGAACTCGTATAAAGGTAATATATAATCGAGTACAAAATGATATTATGAACTAAGCCTAATGAATGAAATATGAAACAAGCATTGTTGATTAACAATGTAGGTAATTTGAATGGATGGTTAGTCTATCCCAGTTGTACTGGAATGAATTTACTTAATTGGTGTCTGGCTAAAATAAATAATCTTACCAAAACGATAGCATTTATATAAGTAAGGATAGGTTATGGAAGTACAGAACAAAACCCCTGACGCATTGGTTAATTCATGGAGTGTCATTGATTAGTCTGTATTAATCATCATTTACCTTGGAGATATACAGTAAACTACTCAACGTTCAGTGATCTCACGTCTAACATAGAAACCGTTCAGTTTGATGGATGATAAATTTGTTCTAAGGCGGTTGCTGAGTGGTTGACATACTAAACTCTTAATCACTAGGTCGTAAGCTCAAACCCACTTGTGTATTCGTTAGCATGGGTAAACAAATAATAGATATCTTTGGCCCAAACACAAAATATTTAGCTCATAGCTAAGTACACAAGTTCTTTAATAGTTACTTAAACTGATGTAAATGGTTGATAGTAGAAACCCAGAAACAACCGAAATCATTATCCGACCAAACAACGTTTCCTTACTTCTTATAGATCAGTTTGCTTCTATAACTAATGACAACCTCAAGCAAAATTGGTCTCAACCTATTCTATCATCTTTGACATCCTTTAGGCTAAACACTTTAAATTTTCTGAATTTAGTTTTGAACAGAATTAGAATTATGAAATGAAGAGAATATACGAAAGAGTAAATAACATACAAAATAATGGCCAGATTATAATTGATGGACAAATCAATCAGGTATAGGATAACAGGTTTCGCATGTCGGCGCGAAATTCACTCATCCATTTGGTTAAATAGAGTTTAAGCATTTCATCTGATGTCAGTTTATGATGAAAACCTCAAATCGAATTTCTAACATTCACCATTCAACATTCAACTTCAAGTCATAATTCCGATTCCTCACACCGGTTTCTAACCTTCATTTAGTCCTAGTTATTAATTGGACACTTTCAAGGTCACTCTAGCGTCACTCAAAGGTCGTCCATAATTTATAGTCTCACCAAAATAATTTCTTTCAGCAAATGTATTTCAATCACAAAGTTGTAGTTTCAACATTTATATTACGATTGACAGATGATGTATTTAACATTAACATGTAAGTATTCTTAAGTTTATACTACATACCATAAAGTAGCTATTTAAGCTTTGATATTTAAAGATAAGTTTAAAATATGTCAAAGGTTTGTGTACATGACTTATAAATAACTGTAAAGCCCTAGATAAGGAATGACTTTTATGAATTCTAACATGTTTGCAGGGAAATTCAGACTGATAAATGGAGAAGTATTACTCTGATCTTATGGAGTAGATCATCGCAACTATGATGCAAGATGATAACACAAACGACAGAAAATAATGATAAAAATGAAATTCTAAAGTATTAATTTTAACAGAACAAAAACAAAGTAAAAGTAGGTGAGTTATGATATTCGAATCCAGGATATGCGTTCCATTATATCTTGGACTCATCAGCTGCATGTACCTGAATCCCAATGTCAATGTTCACATCGGGACATGAACCAGATATCTGTATCTTAGAAAGTCCAATAAGTTAACCATTAAGCTAATGAGTGCAGACAGACGCACACACTTGTTCAATGAGTATGACATTTATGTCTTTATTAGCAAGGCTGTGACTTTTCATGTTGTTGATAATCAGGATTGAACTATGAACAGTTCACATTGACTTATGTACATTCTAATCGGGTTGCTTCGATATAGCTACTTTGTCATACTTTTTTTGTAAAATAAATGAATTGTTGATAGCATGAGAATGAAGGCCGGGAGTTTTATCCATCGATTCCGTAATCTACACAAGGTACACAAACACTCCAACAACAACTGATCATAGTGCAGTCAAAAATATCACCAACGGAATAACTCAAATCCCTTTTACTAATAATAAAAGACAAAAGCCTTTTCAACGTTCATTCAATACTGATACACAATAATATATACTATATATTAAAGTATAATAACCTACAGAAGGTAGTCTACCATACTACGTAGCAATAACTTCATCAATTCATTACAACATACTTCTAAATGATACATTATATGGATGATTTCTATTTGTTTGTGGTTTATTTTTAGAATTCTAAAATCTATCGGTTTCCTGAAATAATACCATTAGATGATCAGGATGATTCCTATAACGAAGACTGTTCAAGTAATGACGAAAATGTTGACTGGTTCATTTGAGAACATTAATAGTAAAATAAATGAAGTGACTTTAAAGATGAAATTGAAACTACTTTCTACATGAAGAAAAAACTGTAATGGATTTTAAATAAATATTTGATTTGAATTGTGTTTTATGTAAGCAAATCAAGCTATTTGCTAAGTACTTTGATTTTGGAATGTATAATCTGAGTGACAGTGCAACACCGTCTTATAGACTTGACCAGTAACCAATAGCTGGTAAGATTAAGTCTTAGATTATATTGCACACAGATAACTGCTGATGTGGGATAGTATCGACTAGTGATACTACCGCACTTTTATGCGACACTAACACTAGAGAAACCGGAAGCCAATTTCACAAAATACCCGGAAAAGCGTGCATGAAATAAAATTTTCCGAAAAGACAACTGGAGAACAAATCCACAGTACTTGATTAGTCTTCTATATGTGTATCAACTAGACAATATACTCCGATATATAGTTTCTATGTATATTGCAGAAACTGTGTTATCCGATCTGGATTACAATGAGAACATTGAAGGAGTTTAAGTAGCATACGTAGCTTCAGAGAAGTTGTATCAGATTTCGTATTTGACAACAGTTATAAAATTGAGCATTCAGCAACTTCGTACCACATGACTTTCAACTTAGATGAGCTGATGAGTCGATTTAAGAAAATGATAAGAAAAGGGGATAGGAAAATGAAGCAATGTAAACTGAATCCATTTATGATAGTGACTTCAGAACTCGTATAAATAGGCGGTAACGCGAACCAACTAGAATATTTTACTTATGCTTACTTATTATCAAATTCTCGTGTGAGCGGGGATACTGCTCAAACTCTTATGCAAAAGTAGACGGTTTTGCTAGTAAACTGATTCTCGATCATTTGACCTAGATGTCGAATCCATCAGACAGAGGAGAGAAACCAGAAGACAGAGTAGCATCCCAGTTGTTAATTAGGATAGCTTCGCGCACCATTCTACCAATCAGGATGCGAGAACCTGTGCACACTATTTGCATGACGCAAGGAAACTGTAACTCTCCCAGGCGTACCTTCCACATCTGCCACCTTAATTTCAGAACTGAATGTCTGGGAATTAAGTAGTGTTATCACTTGGTACCGTTACTCTCCGAGAACTCTAATTAATAATCATTATATCAAAGGTTATGACTCGAATGAACAAACCGAAGGTTATAGCATCTAGACTGTTCAATGGTATATACCTAGTGTTTTCCGACCCAAAACGAATTTAATGTTTTATTATTTTACAAATGCAATAAGTTTTTTGTATACTACTGCCAACTTTATGATTGCTTAATCTACTTTTGTCAAAAAATGGTTTTGTCATCATAAAATTTCCAGTTTATATTGCGAAATGACAATTAGACAAACAGTAAAAACCGGAAAACACTGTACGGTCATTTCGTTCGCGTATGGAGCTACCCAGCAGTGCCCATGCTGGGATCAAATGAATGAATGTTTAACTTCTAGACCACTGACTTGGTACTCGACAGTGTCAATGCTTAAATTCAATCTATTTTTGTTATAGAGTGAAAAGTGCCACTAAAGTTGTACTATATAGTGATTTCACTCAAACTTATTTATACCTCTACAAGTTTCATCATTTCACATTTCTAGCAAAATTTTGTCTAAATTCATCAAATTACATTCTTTCAATTAATATACACTTAGATTGGTTATTATTACCTAGTATTTTGTATCAACATGAATATACATGTAAAAGTGTTTTTTTCCATACTAATTATCAGAGTATATCATTATTATAAGCAGACACGGATGATAGCTAATAGTAAAATCTAGAACGCTCATTTCATCCTATTTGGGGCTCGTCAATTCGATGTCAATAAGAGATTAATCAATATGGTAGTCTTCAACATCAATGGGAAGATCTAAATAACCAATAAAAATCAAGTTTAATAGTTGAGATCATGAGTTAATTGAAACTAGACCACCATGGAAAACCTGGATGGTCGTTTCGTCCTATTTTGGAACTCCTCAACAGTACGTACTCACGACACCGCCACCACGGGATTCGAACCCAGGACCTACCGGTCTCGCCTGCGAACGCTTAATCTCTAGACCACTGAGCCGGCCGGTATCCAACGGTGTTAATGTCTAACTTCAACTAATCCACGAAATTGAGCGACACGTTCACAATTGTCATCAGTGAGTTACTATCTCAAAACAAACCAGGTCGAACTCCACTGGTCACTGTTTCTCATTAAAACTCCAGGATATACCTCCTGAAAGCAGTCACTACTGAAAATATATGTTGATTAATATCAGAAGGGAGTTTTTGTGGATATTACAATAATTTCAATAATTCAGATCATAAGTCTATTGAAGTTAGATCATCATGGAAAAGCTGGAAGCACTGGATAACAGTTTCATCCTAATTTGTTTTGTTTTTTTAGCAGAAGTGTTTTAATATGAGAATAAAACAAAAATCTAATCAACAATGGGAATATGACATGTATATGAAGGGTTACATAATTAATAAAATAAATGATACAGTTATATATCTAATGTAAAATAAATAAAGCTTAAATCTTTTCTTGTTGAAATGAGAAAAATACTCAAATGTTATTTTGATTATGAAATAAAAATACAGAACAAGATCACAGTAAAATTAGATTTATGTTAAGATGGATTGAGTGTGGTTATAGAAAAACTAACCATATAAGAAATGGCATATAACAATATAATCTACATATATATTTTAATGTCATGGTGTGATTAAGCTGTATAATCGTATTAAATAGAAATGAATAACTATTAATGAATGTAAATGACGAACATCTTATTCATGTAGGATGAAATGAATGATGTGATAGATCGGTTAATAGATCATAATCTGTATGAATAATGGTCATATTGGTTGAATGTAATGATCGATCATTATTATTATTATTATTATTATTATTATTATTATTATTATTATTATTATTATTATTATTATTATTATTTAATGATATAGCATCATCATTTAATTGGTCATTAGAAGTATTTGGAATATTTGATATAGGTCTAATATTACCAGAAGAATTAAGTAATAAATGCTCTGATGATGTTATAGTGTTAATAATTGATGAATCATTTGAATTGATTATTGAATGAGATTCATTTATATGGCTACTACTATCATTTGTACTATTAGGTTGAGTTACTACTACTACTGTTGTAGGAGTTGAATATGTTACAATTTCTTGATTATTACTACGATCTATTGTTATATTCATGGGTGAATTTGATATTTTTACAAAATTTGCCTCAACAGTATCCTCTGTTGTCTGTGCTGGAGGATAAGGACATTCTAAGTGGACCAAATGAAACACCTATAAATAAAAAATAAGAATAAAGTGTCAATATAACCTGGAAACATAATTACATAAAGTTCCGATTATTACTTTATCAAGGTTTCGCATTAGCTTATTGATAAGTTTGCTATTACAAACCTACTAACCGCTTCCTATAACACCAAGCTAATTCTAAAGTAATACATCTTCTTATCTACATGCTTAAACTGTCTTCCTACCAGTCCCTATATCTCCAAATACTTTTACACGTCAACTGGAAACACTAGAAAGAATGCACAAAGTGAGAATAAAGGCTTTACTCCAAGTAACATGACTTTGGACTTCGGGAATTATAGTATATATAGTAGAAGTATAGGTAAATACCTTATCAAAACAGTGGCACGTGATTCTGCATTTTCAAAATGTTCCTGAGAAGATTAAAGTATCCTGGAGCTTCCAGGCCCCTGGAGACTTTATAAGGGATATTTTTAAAACTCTTCCGACATAAACATCAACTCCAACAATACAGAAAAAGCGCGAAATATGAAGAAGAGCTTTATTCCAAGGTTAGTTCATGTATTGAAAATCGAATGGGTTGAAAGTTTCATATGAACTTGGTCTTTTAAGACTTTCTGGAAAACCGATAAATATTGTAACGATAGGGTGACTATCCAACCAAAAACGCAACGCCTAATCGATCATCTTTCTAGCTGCTTTTTAGAACCCGTTAATCAATGCTGATGGGATAAAACACTTCCTGTTTCATAAATTCCAGGCGGTAGATTAGTTGTTAGTCACTTTTGTTGATGAACTTATATGAAGTAGTTACTAAATTTAAACTAAAGTATTCAAAATACTTCAGTCAGTCAGCTACAACGTGAGACCACGCACAAATGTGCATCGGTTCAAGTTGCCACATCTCATTAGCACAGCAACATGAACACTCAATTCCTAGAAGTAGTTACTTTAGTGGTGGTAATACGTAAAAGATTTTATGTAAGGATATAGTACAGAAAGAAAGAACTAGTTCGTAGAAAGAAACATATGACATAATTTTAATCTCATCGTTTAAGGGAAGACAAACAGTGTATACACCTACGCCATTGTCATCGATTCTGACTCAATTCACATACAGTCTCCAACCATTGGTTACGATAGTCACGTGGACCCCAACCAAGTAGTCTGCATCTACCAACATGGATCAGACCACAAGTTAGTCACTTCAAGCACTGACGCCACGTTTTCGCTTGGCCAAACCTAACTTTCTTCCAACCATCTCCAATACAAGTCAGCATTACGCGTTTTGGTAATCGGTGTTCAAGCATAGGTAACACGTGGCCCAACCATCTCAGTCGATCAAGATTTACAACCTCATCAACTGATTTATCATCATTCCCTAATACCCTGCGTCTAACCTCACTATTACTTATCCAATGATCCCGAGAGATGCGAACAATATTTTTAAGGCATCTGTGGTCAAATACTAGTAGCTTACGAGTATCTTTTACTCTTAATAGCCATGTTTCGCAGCCCTAAAGTAGAACAGAACGAACTTCATAATACTTAATGAACTAAGATTACTAAAGTCATTTACAGGACAATTATATTATACGCATGTTATGATATTATAAAATATTATCTTTGTCGATGTTGGTATTACCATAACTGAACACCGTTTACAAATTTACCCGATATAGTATTTAATTCATATTTATGGAAATCTTAAACTAAGTTCCTTTGTGAAATTGCAATCATGATTGTTATTTTACTTCAAGAATTCTTAACATTTTTATGCAATGAAATACCCATATATTTTAATTCATTCATTTAGATTAGTGTAATGTAAGTTAATTCACAATTAAAATAGTTCTGTGAAGGCAAACTTGATAATAATGGAACATAATTCTCACGAATAACATTGGAAGATAGTGATATCATAATACCTTTAACTGGTTGAAGCTGTAAAATATAGACCAATAAACTGTGTGGCAGATAAGTGTTGTGCTTATTAAAACACCAAAACGTTAAGGTTCTAAACCTAAGATAAGGTGTAGAGTGTTCGTAACTCCCTGGTTTTCGATGGTTCGCATCAACCGATGGTAACTTGTGATGAAAATTAAATATATCATACGTACTGTGTAGTTTTAGCTTTGCTCAAATAACAGATTAGATATATGTAATCTGCCCAGTACATACACGACAATGTGTCTGCATACTTAACGATGCTTTCCTGCGAATTCCTAGTTTCTAAAAAGAATATAATGCTAGGATTATACTTCAGCCTTCAGACTTAGATAACCGAGATTTGATTTTGTTCTTGAAGTAAAAAACAGTCTAACAGAGTGGATAAAACGTAAAACGATCAAGCAGCTCAGAAGTCTAAATCCTTTTAATGGCATTTTGAAAGAAAGAAATGAAATTACTTGATTGGCACAAATGAGAAATACAATAAAGGATTTAAGATTGGTGTTTCTTCAAGTTAGTAAAAATAAGATTTTAAAACCTCTGCTCACGTATTATTGAACAAATTTTAAGAATGAAATACTTATAAATTATAAACGAACGCGTACACCAAACTCGTGGTTATATAGTTACTAAATACCTTCGCAAACTTTATGGAATGGCATTGAATATAATAGTCGAATTGCTAACGTATTTAATTACTTATATCACTTATTGACAAGCTTTCATTTGTATGACAAAGGTATAGGTTCAAGTGACCAATTAATTTCATTGTCTTATGAGAGACTATTTAACTATGAAGTAAAAACTTCCAAAGATATGTTAGCAAGGTTAAAAATGTATATTAATCACATGTTTTTTAAGTATTTTGATTTGTTTTCATACCGCCCTAATTCCAAGCTTTTATTTGAACGGTAGATTGTTGCCATGGCATTTTCTACTCATAAACTAGAACTGATTCTGTGTATACAATACTCCGTTTTTTCCATTATTAATGTTGTTGTTCTGTGTTAATACTTCTACTTAGTTGGTCTGCTGAATGATCTGGTCATGCGTGTATATAAATGAATGTTTGACTGGTGATCCTTGACCTTATGTCCTTTCTGTTTATTTGGGTTAGTTAGTCAACGGGCCAAAAGTCAAGCATAAAGTATTAGTTTTCTAGTGCTTGTTGAGTATTAGCTGCCTAAGGTAGTCTACGCGTATTGGTCAGTGTTAAGACATGACACATTGACAGAAAATTAATTGATCAGTTTCATTGTGAAATTAAGGTACTTTACGTCCGAAAACTTGAATATAACATTGCAGAATCGAAAATCAGACAATATAACAATCAAACAATTAAGAGAGAACAACATACATCATTAGCTGTGTTGTATGAGCCAACAACACGAATGAATGTTACTAACTGCAACGGGAATTTAATTATCTGCCAAGAACGACATGGCTCTGTAGAAGCATCACGTATAAGTTTCCAATCGACACGGTCATTTGATATATACACAGAATAGGAGTATGTACGTGAATCTAAATCCCATAGCAAAAATCTATACAGAAGAAAAATAAGATAAAAGGAAACAGATTTACACTTAAATACAATAATTAAACTTTATTTTCGCCGTCTAATCTGACTCTAGTGATGCTTCTTTACTTGAAAGTGGAAGCTGAACCTGGAGTGGTTGAGGGAGGGAATCTCCTATCCCAAAACGCAACCCTGGTGTAGACTGAAAGAATGATGATTTGGACGAAACCAAGAATTTAAGTCAGTCCATGAAGCAACTGACCCTAGGTGTGTGGGTTTATGTAGAATTATTGAAGACCAGTCAGTTAGTCAATGTAGAGTCTGCAATGTAGGGTCTGCCACAATAAGACAGATTAGACTTCCAAGATAAGTGAAGTTGTTATTCAGTGTAATATTTGTTTTGTTTCCCATCGTTATATATTATTAGGTATAATATTAATTTATTTGAATGTGCTATTTATTAAAGATACAATATTCTTATATTAAATTAACATGAACTATGCTCAGCATGACACGCAGTATGTGGTTTGTTACAACTCTAGGTATTTTTTATTTGTGTGATTTCATTCTAATTAATAATTAAAATAGGTGTACAATCAATATATAATAAGTGTATTTTCGACAAGGGTCATCGTTGTGTTTTAGATCGATAAATCTTTACTTGTACCAGTCTTGGTGTGGAGATTGCAAAAGTTCCCTGGATACGAACCAGGTAGCCTTCAGCAACCTATATGGCTCACAGTCCAACAGTCAGTGACTAAAATTGATTGATCACTGGGTGGCGATCAATGTCATGTATGTCAGGTCCTTCTTAGTGCAGATCGAATCCTACCAAGTTGCAATGTGGCCACCAATCTGGGTGACTCAACACTGCGTGCACTATGTTGAGATCAGATGGTGGTTGGAGGTAGTCAACAGGAAACCCTGGACTCAGTGATCAATCAATTGTAAATACATTTTAGCTCTCTCTCAAGAATACAGGTACATCTTGCTGACGAGTCCCAAGTAGCACGAAACCTAAGTTCAGGGTTTCCTGTTGACTACCTCCAACCACCACCTAATCTCAACATAGCCAATGACTCTATGGGATGATACCATATCTTCGGAATTATCTTGAACACTAGCAGACTTTCGTATCTTTGCTGAAGTATGACATCAGAAAAAACACAACCCATCGTCATTTACTATGTGTAATAAAAAAATATGAATAGAAATGAATCATCCAGCATTTCGTGACGTCAAATAAGTTGCTTCTTCAAACAATGAATAACTTTCAAGTTGGTATAAGTTTAAATAATAAAACGAGTAGAATCTTATAACACAGTGACATGAACGATTCAAGACAATAAATACTGAGCAAGAAAAAATCTTAAACAAACATGACAACAGAAAGTTTACAAGTTAAATATACCTCATTGAACGTAATAAGAATGGTTGAGCTAGTTGAACTACTATAGCACCATTGCCTAATTGATGACATGTATAACCGGAATTCCAATCGTACATTCGAATATTACCGTCAATTAGTGCATTCCTGTTTCGGCTGACACCTTCTAGAACAGTAGCACCATGATCGACATTTGCAACATTAAATGTCGGAACCTAGAGGATAGAGGGACAATGCAAATATAACTTAGCATATTATTGATTATGATACTACATATATCAGTATATGGTTGTAGAGAGTGTTGACTTTGATTAAAATTACGAACCGATCTAAGACAGCTATTAAAAGCCTGAAAGCCCCGGATGGCCGTTTAGTCCTAGTATTGGAGTCCGCAGCAGTGCGCATCCACGACTCCGCAATAGGAGGTAGAATTCGAGATATTTGGTAGAAAATCATTAGTAGTGAAATCCTTCCGGTGCCAAGAGAAAATGCTTTGGTCAAAATTTACATTAAAATATTTAACAGAATAGATGTTACTGGCAGTGGAATCCAAGATGCGCTTCTCGTCTTATTTGGGATTCATTGGCTGAATGTACCTCCATCCCAGTGTCGATATTCATATTAGGATACGAGTTTAGTGCCTTTCAGTTCAAAACGAAATGAATTCCCTACTGAGTCACTGAGTATAGACAGACAGCTACTAAATCGTTAAATGTTTTTGACATTTATTGCATTATTAGTAAGGATTAGACTAGGTAAGCCCTCATATGGAATCCACAAGGCCAAAAGAGGAATACCAAAGAACACATTAAGTTGGGAAATGGAGATATACATGAGAAAAATGAACAAAAATTGGATAGAACTAGAAAGGAAGGCCCAGGACAAAGTGGGTTGGAGAATGCTGGTTAGCGGCCTATGATCCATTAGGAGTAACAGGCGTTAGTAAGTTAGTAAGGATTAGACTCCATTGATCATAACTTCTCACTAGAACTCAAGGAATTCCATCTTGAAGTTAGTTACCAGTTACACCATTCGATGCTACCGGCTCAATGGTCTAGAGGTTAGGCATTCACACACGAAAGCGAAGGTCCTAGATTCGAGTCTCGCGAGTGAGATTCGCGGATGCGCACTTCTGAGGAGCCCCATACTGTGCCGTCCAGAGCTTTCAGGTTTTAGATCGTGTTCTAGTTTAGATTGACTCGTGAATTCAACCGTTAAAAATACTACAATCTCCATAAATCCCCATACTATTACTTAAAGATAATAAAATAGTGCTATGAAAAACGCGTAAAAAATGAAAAAGAAAAATTATTCACCATAAATCCATCTATTTGTTGAAATACTTTCTCACTATAAAAACATCTAAATGTGATTAAATGAAATGTTCGATTAAATGTATTTCTTGTTCCTGTAATACGAATAAAATGAATAACACGTGATGGGAAATATAATGTTTGCCATGAACGACACATATAATTTTGATAATCAACAATACGATGCCAAGTGGACTGATCTAATGATACATCAATAATATATGAATAAGAACTAAAGAAAAAGAAAAGGAAAAGAAAAAGAATAAATTGATGGGATAACTTATTAAGGTGAGACATTTTGAAAAAATATTCGTCGACTGTATATGCTATCAATAACATATTCATTGTAATATATCATAGACAATCTTTAAAGAGATTTCAGTAGCCCTCTAGATTTGATTCGATTGTTATTCGATGCTTAGAACAAATGATCTCAAAATAAATTACGTAAACATTTTCTTGATTCGAATCCACCCCCGAATGCGGTCGAGAGTGGAGAGAGTCCGCTCTCCCTCTCGAAATGCTCTCATATGGTCACGCGTATATAGCCTCTGCCAGGGAAGACCTACTTCACTGCCTTCTCGTGGAGGGGGTGTAGTCTACGAAATTGAGAGGACAAAAAGAGAATGTCCGGCGCTTTACCCAAACCAATGCTCCACATGGGCTTCAGGATCCTGAGGGAACAAATGGTGTATGAACCAATCGTTTGTCACCGGCTACCATGGGACTGCATCTTCTTACGTTGCTCCATTGCCTTGTGGATTGAACCTTCAGGTCGAAGGCTCCGGGTGTGGTCCTCTAAGAAAACCACCTGCTTCGACTTGGGCACCCGGGCAGTATCACGGCCCTCACACATATCAAATGGGATCTGTGTGGCGCATATGTATTTGGTGCCACCTTGTACTAATATCTATGTGTTAAAATAAATAAGTAAATAAAATGATTCGAATCCTGCTGATAACAATGCGATTACGAAAAGTCGAAATACGACACATATATTGGATGGACAATGAGTACATTTCAAGTATCCATTTACACTTAAACAAGCAAAGTGTATATTAAGCGAACATGCAAATCCGCATTTAGCCGATTATTGAATTAGAAGTGATTCAATTTGTTTATGGTCAGATACTAATCTATTTAAATAATATAGATACATGAATACTAACAAGCATAAATGTGTATGAATAAAAATGGATAATTAACAGGGAGAAAATGTATAAATATGTACAAAACAATCAATAAGATTAGAAAGATTTGTCTGTCATATAGTTTGTGTGGTTTCATCAACATTTGCATAAAAGTTAAAATAGTTTGGCATAAATATGCCATAAAGAATTGCTAAAGACCTTCTTTCTAACTTCTACTGAAACTGAAAGTATTTACAATCAATGGAATTTTATGAATAAGTATTGGGAGACATTTTAAACACTATCACAATTAAAACTTCTGCAGTATGTATTAGAAATTCCGCCTGTAACTCTTCTGGGGCTACTGCCTGTCTCAAGCCAGGATAAAGGAGGAAGGTTGGGCATAGGGTTAGCGACCCCATCCCGTAGAAAACTAACTCGCTAAAAAACGCCAACCAGAAATTATGTATCAGAATAAGGAAAAATTTCATAAAGTAAAAATTTTTAAATACCAACTGAAACAAACAAATTTTGTTAGTTTGAAATAACCCTAACCCTAACTACATTATAAACTAGACAATGAATTAGAAACTTGAAGGCTGGTCTTTTTAGGACATCTATTTACTTCAGGTTAGACAGTCAAACATCACTATCATCTTAACAAAAGCTATAATATAGAAAAATCAACGATCGAGTATGAGAGTACTGCATTCTGGACCAATAGTTGTTAAGTTTTATTCTCTGTTGCTACCTCATCATAGTCATTTCATTGTTTAGTCGAAGATTCTCAATACTAGGATAGACAGTCTAGGAGAATTAATCAACTTTATTCTTGTAATTACAGCCTGATCTGACGGAAACCAAAAACAATTCAAGATATTAGTTTTCCTCGTCAAACCATTAACCGGATAGGTTCTCAAAATAAACACCATTATCACTTCACATACGTATTTTCTAATCGAGAAAAGTAATCCAATAAAAAGAGTCAACAAAATTATATATATATATATATATATATATATATATATATATATATATATATATATATATATATATATATATATATATATATATATATATATATATGGTACATATGACGAACTGAAACTAACTTACCGTAAATCTTGATCCCATAATTGCATGCGTATAGTATTCACAATACTAGGTTTACCCAGACGAATGATAATATTAGCATTAGGATCATTCAACGAATGACGCACTACATCATATTCGGAATGCGGTGGTGGTGGTTTATGCTGACTAACACATCGTCTTGATGATGGTTGAATCCAACGGGCTGGTTTATTATCATTCACACAATTAGTAATACGTGGCGTTGTCGGAGTATTTAAATTGCTAGTTCCGTCAAATGGAGTAACATTTAAACCATTATGTTGAATGTGATCTTGAGCATTAGATGACCATACTTGATTATTATCTGGATAATGTAACGAACTCCAAGAATTATTGTTTACTGTATGATTTGTCCCCCAAACTACGCTTTCTGGTAAAGAACTTCGAGGTAATTGAACATGATCATGATGACGACTGAGTAAATGACCTGAAAAATGAATTTACAAAATCATATATATTTAAGATTAAAACGGTTAAAGATAAGCATATACATTAATAGGAGTTTAAATCAATTATGGAGATGGTCAAAAGACGTCTAGAATTTATAATAAATAAAACTAACAATGATAGTCATTGTAATACTAAGTATACAAGACCAAGTGGAATACAGACTTATGACTAAAATACGATTGAAACGAGAAACCAAAGCAGCTTGACACTTGTGATAAAACTGTTAAGTAATGTGGTAGAAGTCACAATTAGTAAAAGAAAATTAGATTAAACTGTGTAACAAAGACAATTGTATTACTGCAAGGTCTATTGCACTGATAGATTCTCGTAAACTCATCCCATCAGGCTCTGAACACGATGAAGAGAGACAACAAATCAGACCTAGGTTAACCAAAAGTCTAAGGAACGACCGTGAGCAGTGGTGGGAAACGAAAGCAAAAGAGATGGAAAAGGCGGTTTGGGCGATATACAATCGATTTTCACGTAATCCGGTCTGTTGATCTCGGAGTTGGGCGTTTACCAAATGTTCCATTAATTTCAACAGCGCTCTGTTGAAAAAGTTTCCCGGTACTGCTAGTAGTGTGATGCTCCTGTGGTTCTCACAATTGCTCAGATCTCCTTTCTTAGGTATATTTCTTCCCAATCTATCGGCACTTGTTCTTCCTCCCAAAACCTCCTGAATAGAATGCGGAGCATGCTGCAGTTGTTTTTAAGTCTGACTTTAGTGCCTGGGCTGGTATATTGTCAGGTCCCACCTCTTTCTTACTCTTGATTTGTCTGGTATCCATCCAGATTTCTTCGAGTGTTTGTGGAGCGACATCTATAGGAATGTCTGTAGGTGCTGCATCGATCTCCAGTGGATTCAATGGTGATGGTCTATTCAACAGTTTCCCAAAGTATTCTAACCATCTGTTGCTCTGTTCTCAAATCTCAATTATATGCTTGCCTTTTTTGTCTTTGACCGGTCTCTTTGGTTCACTATATTTCCCCACCAGCCCCCTCATTGTCATGTAGTTGTTTCATGTTTCGTTGTTGCAGCTTTTTGAGCTACCGTTGCTAGGTCTTCCACGTAATTCTGCTTGTCAGCTCAAATTCTCTTCCTCATTTGCTTGTTTGCTTCAGTATATTCAACTTGTGCCATGATTTTTTTCTGTTCTTTTGAAGCTGTTGTAAACTGCTGTCTTGTTCTTCTATTCTTTAATATTGTCCAGGGTTTCCATAGAAATCCATTTCTTATGATGATGGTACTTGAGACCCAGGACCTCCTGATACGTTTACGTTAATACTTCTTCGATCACTCTCCAATTGTTCTCCATAATTGTTTTATCTTCTTTGAATGGATATTGTAATTCTTGAAACCTGTTGTTAAGAGCTATCTTAAATTTGTTGGGTTTGTAAGTACGTCGAAGGAAGGCGGTATTGAAACTTAGAAATGCTGTTCATCCAGTTGTCTAGTGCTTTTTTATCTTCAATTTCATCTTGGCAACCACAAGATAGGTGGTGATCCGAAGCTATGATGGTCATGAGAGCTAATGATACTATAGTAAATGAAGACTTGGTGGGGAAAACCAATTTATAGTTTAGTGAAAAATCACAAAGTGGCTTGGTACAATATGGAAATGATACACTAAATAACTCATCTGTACATCTTTGAAATGTCTCTTACAATCCTCATAATTCTTTCATTCCTCTTGTTACTTTGATTGATCTTAGCTTTCTCTCTTCTCATTTTTCTCTTCCACTTATCATGCCCGATATACACTTATATCTGTCCGTGTAAATAGCATGAACCACAATATTACCTAAATGCCCTAAACGAGATGGGATAGGGTTTGAGATTGTGATTTACTGGTTAAAAGAGAAATAATAGTTCAATCACAAAAAAGAAGCGTAGCAGAGGACGTAATCATGAATAAAGATAAATAAAAGGAATTTTCAGCAACGTTTGATAAATGTTAGACACCAATTATTATTGTCATTACTACCACTATTGTGACTACCATTATAATAAAAAATCTCAACAATTAATGCGCCAAAATGTAAGTAGAAGAATACCTGAGATATCAGACATCATATCCATAGTTGGTGCCCGAAGTTGATCATTATTTTGTTGTTGGAAATGATGAGATCTAAAGTGAATCTCGTCCTGTTCTTCGTCTGTATCATCATCTTCAATAATGTCACTGTCATCGTTAGCATCACCGGGAATAGCATTTCTCTCGGAATAGTCTACATTGGAGCTAACATCCTCACTTATCTTCAGAGATTCAAGGTCCAATTTATTTACATTCAATTCATCCGAATCAAGAGAATGTTCAACAAAAAAATGTGGATATGTTCCATTTTCACCAGCAATTAGTGAACAACCGAAACGAGGAGATGCTAAGTTAACACCTGGTACTATAATTTGAAAGTAATACAAATCTTTTTTAAACATTGAAAGACATTGATGGCAAAACAAAACAATATTAAGACATCCATAGAATGTATACATCATCACGTATACTAGTAAGAAATAAAGCATATGTTTAAATTGGTTTGAAAAGTATTGACCCTCTTTAAACAATCGGACATATCAACCGACTGACAATTGCCTTTGGATTTTTATTTATGCTAAGTGACTAGTGAGTAGAAATCCTTGTCTAATTCTTGTTACCGATAGAATCCTATCGACAGAGTTTTGATTTGATTACCAGCCTAAGTGGTCTAATATCAAAATATATTATGTTTCATTTCGGGTAGTAAGATGTAGTAAGATTAGAACATGGCTTCCGTGTTAGATAACACTAATAGTCAACATGGGGCATCTAGAATCTTGAGGGAACTGATGCTCTATGAAGAATTCAAACATGGATCACATAATACTGCAGTAATAGACGCTACTACTAGCCTCTCTAAGCTGCGTCCAATCTCTCATTTACCGACTGTTTTTAACTGAGAAACAGAAGTGTGATTCAAATTCCTATAGATGTGTTGGTAGTTTGAAGTGAGTCCCGATAAGTACATCAACACTAAAGTATAGTTACGTTCAGGTGAAGGGATTTTTCTACTGGCTCCCATCAACATTACTTAGAACGGAAAAAACTAACATAATTTTTATGAAAGATAGTTCTCAGATTTGTAATGACCACAATCGATTTGTTCAAATGATCATACAGAATGCTGATCGATAAATTCCAATGTACAATGATATTATATGGCCTACTGAAAGCTGTTATTTACTCAGTCATAAGCAACGTAGAACATGTCATATGTATGTACAAATTCAATTTGCCATGTCTTACCGCAACAAATGAAGTTATCAAAACAAATGCCAGAGTAGTAGAAGTGTTAATAT
The DNA here is from genome assembly GCA_944470205.2 of Schistosoma margrebowiei. Lineage (NCBI taxonomy): Eukaryota > Metazoa > Platyhelminthes > Trematoda > Strigeidida > Schistosomatidae > Schistosoma > Schistosoma margrebowiei. The sequence continues at coordinate 76,672,211 of OX104024.1, forward strand.
TATCAGTTTTGGTAGAGAAGATTGAGCATAGGAAATATGATTCAAAAAAATTAATGAATTTGTGGAACAAAAAAGTATAAGCTAGTTTTACAGCTCGTGATCTAAGGAAAGACAAAGAATGGATACATCTGAGATAATCAGAGACATATTACGTATCCAGCCATTTGGTTATGATAACTAATTGGGTTAAATCAGGTAGTCTGCACCCTACCTAAATTCCCTATTTCAACAGTCGACCTCATCAACTGATTCCAAATCTTGGTTAGGCAGCGTGTAGCTTTCTTACATTATACATCATTATTAACGCAATCCCCAAAATGTACTCATATAAAAAGGTGAATATAAGTGATCAACAAATAGTACTTATGTTAGTGAAGTGTACGGACTTATAATACACATTATTTATGATGAAAATAAACACATGATGATAACACTAACAAGAATAAGCAAAATACTAACTAACATAGCCATCCACGATGAGGCATTTCAGTAGGACAATTAGTTTGTCGGTTAATTGCATCCAATAGTTCTTCTGAGCTAACAAGTTTTGATGAACGTACCTCAGTTAATAATTCAGTAAGTGACATCAACTCGAAACGAACACATTGATGCATCATATGAGTACAACGAGATTTCTCTGAGGTAGTAGTCATACAATCGTTTGTTGATGACTGTTCGTCGTTTTCAGCATCTTGATCATAAAATAAAAAAGTGGGAATAACAATAATAAGAACAAAGCAAAAGCGGTGAGAATTTAATAGTAAGAGTCCTTCTATTCACAAGTATTTTAGTCTGAAAACACCGGATACTTAAAAAAACAACGATCGATAAGAACGAATCTACAAATTGTATATAAGTTAAGTACCCCGGTCACTTAAAACTCAGTTTGTTCACAGAATTGCTATGTTTTCCTTTCGCCACTAATTACAAAATTGAATCTTTTTTATAAAGATTTCCAATTAATTCACGTTACGGCACTGAATAACAATTTGGAATTGACGTGGAAAGGAATGGACAAGCAATAACAAAGAATGACAGATATTTCATGGGACATTGTGTCGCTAAATTTAAACTCTGAAAAGTGCAAGCGTTCAGTTTAGTAGTATTCCACGAACCATAACCTATTTACCTACACCTGATAACCCTAGTGGAGGAACACAAACCATACACCAACATCCTCCATCCAACTCCGTCTTGGGTAATCCTTTCCAGTTGCTATTCATTCTTTTCATGTCTGCTTCCAATTCTCAGTGAAGTGTGTTCTTTGGTTTACCTCTTTTCATTTGCCCTTCACAATTCCAAGTTAGAAATTGACTTGTAATGCAGTTTATGATTTTCTAAATGTATGTTCTACTCATCCCCAACTTTTCCTAATTTTCTCCTCACTTGGAAGCTAACTTGTTCTCGGACACAGTAAGTTGTTGATGTCATTCAGTAAACGGACATTGAATGTCTTGAGAACACAATTATTTGAAAATACTTTTACGTTCTCACACTTTCTCAGTCAGTCAGTCAGTAACAACGTAGAACATCGTACGTACGTACATCAGTTCGAGTTGCCACACCACAAGTAAACCTCCCTGACGAACACCACTTGAGGTAATAAAATCTGATGACAGTTCGCCATAAGCTCTCACTCTACCAGTTGTGTTCGAGTAGAGAGCCTGAATAAGGTTAATGTACTTCTTTGGTACTCCTTTCAGTGACAAACACTGCCATAGAAACTTACGATCAACAGAGTCGAATGCCGTCTTAAGGTCGAGAAATAACACTATTGTGGGGCGTCTGAATGTGTGTCTGTGTTCCAGAACCTGACGTAGTGTGAATATCTGATCTATACAACCACGTCCAGGTCGAAAACCGGCCTGGGTTTTCTCTAATCTGCTCTTCACGAGCTTTGATTAGGCGTCGAAGTATTATTGAGGCTAATATTTTAGACACTATATTAGTCAAACTGATTCCTCTGTGATTGTCACAAGAGGACTTTTGTCCTTTCTTAAAAACTGGCACAATCAGTGATTGAGACCAGTCAGATGGGATTACGTCCAGTTCCCAAATTCTACCTAAGACCTCGGTTAATCTCATTGCTAATACTGGACCACCATCCTTAAAAATCTCAGGAGTAAACCTGTCAGGGCCTGCTGCTCTCCCTCGTTTCAGATTTCCTATAGATTTTTCAACTTCGTAAAGGGACGGAGGACTTACATCAACTTGCCATTCAGGTTGACTAGAGATCGCGGGAAACCGAAGTGTGGCTGAAGGCCAGTTGAACTGACCCCTGAAGTGTTCTGCCCATTGATCCAATCTCCTGGATTGAGAATGAATAATATGTCCATCTTTCTCTGAGATTGTTTCGCTAACGGTCGGGTTCCTAATTCCGGTTTCCTTAACGAGTCTGAACAATTGTCTGCTATTACCTATTGCCGCTGCCTTCTCCATCTCTCTTGCTTTCGCAACCCACCACTGTTCGCGATCATTGCGTAGACTTCTTGTCAGCTTGCGCTTAAGCTGACTCCGCTCTTCACTATGTTCAGAGCCAGGTGGAATGAGTTTCCGAGCATCTTTCAGTGCGATAGATGCTGCTGAGATCCAGTGTTGCTCCCTAACCTTCTGATTTACCTTACTAGTCGATATCATTGCTGTTTCCACAGCTTTTCGGATATCATTCCATGCTGCATCGGGGTGGGCAGCACATACATGGCTGCCTAACTGTTTTCCTAGTTGTTCCTGAAATATACTCTTAGCTTGACTATCATTAAGTAGGCCCCTAAGAGGTTTCCTTGCAGCGTCTTTCCTACGTCCAGTAAGACGCAAGCAAATACGCGCTCGTACTAGAGCATGATCTGAATCTAAGCATGTGCTCCAGAATGAGCGACAGTCTTCTATCAAGCCCCTGCATCGGTGGCTGATAGCGATGTGATCTATTTGGGTCCAACGTTGGGACGAATTAGGGGGTCTCCATGTTTTTCCTTATGCTTAAAGTTAGTATTTGCAAGGAATAGCGTTCCACGTACTCGAATCGTTTGCCCTACCGGTGCGAGGTGATAAAGAGACGTGAGGAGTGTTAGTCATGGAGATAAGAGAGGTATTAGGAGGTGTAGGAAGGATTTGAATGTGACCAACTTGGTCTCGTGTGCTGTTACGGGTATGAAGGCTGATGTCACTTCCCGGTTGCCCACACCGTGGAAGGGTATTTCTTGAGGAACTTGAAAAGGAAATTGGATTAGTGTTGGTCTTGACGACCTGGGAGCGTGACCGCAGAGCCCAAGGGACAACTGCTTGAGGCCGGTCGCGCACGGCCTTTTTGTGGTAGGTTTTTGACGTGTTAGCTCCGTTCTTCATAGGGCCTTACCGCCGGAGACGGAAATCCGTGAGTTAAGGTGAGGTGTGACATTTTTAGGGTCGACCTTGATGAGATATCCTTCTTTCCAGTCCGTCGGTGGTACTTGTTCTTCCTCCAAAATCTTCCCGAATCACAGGCTTTCTTATAAACCACCGTTACATTTTTTTTCTATTACAAAGTTACTGTAATTCAAACGTGACTCTTGTATTCCCTTTTATTACTCTGATGTCCTAGTTTGGACATAATCGTATTTTTTCTCATTCCATGAGTATTGTGGTTCTGTTAGTCTTATATTTATTCATGTACCTTTTATAGTTAGTAGAACTAAGAATGAATTGGATGTACAATCCTAGGTAAAGCGTCCTTTCTCTTCCCTTGAGAACTAATGAGGCCATTCGCAGACATAATAACGCAACCTCTGACCTACCTAGACCAGGACATGAAAATGACAATGAATCCCACGCCCCACAATACCAGCAGAAAGTAGGCGGAACCTTTTTACTCTGCATGGAAGTTTATTTTTGTAATATGAACTCAGAGGAGGTCGGGTCTCATATCTACAGTGGGGCACGTACTTCGAAACTGACCTGACCATCAGAATGGATGTATGGTATCACACAATTTCAACAATCATTATTACTCTTTTGCTGCGAAAATGGCTTTACTTATCATTAAAATTTAATAATAAATGTATTACCGAAACGCTTCACTTGTCTTGAATCCCATCACATCTAGTGACTGACGAAATCTTGGTATGTAAAGAAAAACTGTTATCTGGCAATAATAATGAAATGATAAAAAATGATGTGCCTTATTTATAAAGCACAGGTTGGTGTGCTTCGCTTTGAGCCACACAATGTGTTGAGGCTAGAGATACTACTCAGCTACCTAGACTAAAGTAAGCAATCGGGTTCGGACCTAGGGCTTACTTGTTGAATTACAGGTGCTTTAACCACTGGGCAATTACCTCAAGCGCTATATAACATGGGATCATCTACAAACTATTAACTGATCATTGTAACAAATTCAATTACGTGGTAGATTAGATAGTACTTGAAATGCCCAATTAAACCATTTGTTACTGTGGTATTTAGTGATGGAGACTTGAAGATCCTTGGGATACCATTCATTGTCTTGGATGTTTTGGATAAATCTCAAATAATGTTAACTTAACACAAAACCTAAATCAATGTCTTTCATTGGGTTCGCTCTAATAATTGAATTTTGGTAAAGATCTACACCCTTTTGTAGAAACCTTCACTGTTAATAACGACTTATATTGAAAACCTTGCCAATCAAAATTTCTATTCAGAGGACAAATTAGTCTGAATAACGGACAAGGTTAACAAGTGCAATAGGCTTACCTGTAATCGATGGTGATTTTTCGATGTGCGATGGCGAACTCAACGATGATATTGTTTTAGTATTGTTTTCAGCTAAGCAACTGATGTTTGGTTCTTTCTTTTCAGTTGATAAACTAGTTTGTTCAGCCATATTATTACTATCATTATTACCATTATTATCAGCAGTTATTACAGGGGTATTTGATAAATGTAAGGTGTGCGATGTTCGACAGTTGGATTCTTTAGAATTTTGTAACCATGAGCATACAGCACGAAATATTTCAATTTCAGAGGCACAGAAACTATCACGAGATAGTAAACGTTCGACAGATGACTGAAATAATAGCAGACGATATAATTTAGCTCATTGTAAGTCAATATAAAACAGAACTGGTGGCTTATTGATTGAGATATTTGATCAATGGGGTTGCAACCTCGAACTCCACTTCAGCTACTATGAATCTGAACAAGTAACTCACAGCACAAGACACTTCACATGAACTCAAACGGGGCCATTGAGTTACATATAAGCTTTAGAATTTAAATGTGAATATACCAAACCGGTTTCTGGTGGGTGTAATACTGAGATAGAAGGAAAATATTGAATTCATGTATGAATAGTGAACCCTAATTAAAATAAATACCATGGCTGAATGTTATCAATCAATGTAAGTCTGTGAATCGCTCGTCATCATTTCCATGAAGTACCGAGAAATTAGGAATACAATATCTCTTGCCTGAAAACGTAAATTTAAGCCGTTATACCATTTGGTATAGTAATAATAACACTTCATGAACAATATAGTATTGAAAATAGGACGTATCTGTGCTACTGCAAAATAATTCAGATATGGAAGTATATACGTTAGATTGGTAAGTAAGAATTATAAGTCCATAGCGGAGGAACACTATGAAGAAAACACAAGGAAAAAGGCCTTGGCAAAATAAAATACAGGACTGAGTGTAGCAGTCTGTGTACACATTACTAAAGTTTAGGCTAACAAAACAGTTAAGATTTTTTCGATAAGCAAAACTGGTCAGTTCACACACTTTTGGGACATTTAACTGAAATGTACAGACTTTGTCAGACGATTGATGAAAATGAACAATTTAAGCGACCAAAATTAATAACTATTTACCCTCTCTCAATAGGAAACACTAGATGAATATCCTCATTATCAATACTGGGTTGTCTATGCACAATAATATCCTTTGAAAATCTGTAAGGTTTGAATAGGTGGTCAAACAAATTCGTGCAACAAATTCGATGTGTATTAGATGCAGAGTAACCATAGGATTAATAATGATATGGTAACGTGTAGATTTTACGTAGGTTATATCAAGTAAAGAACAAGGAATTTTCCAAATTGTGGATAAAACGTGGAAAATGTATAAAAAAACTTGCATATAGTCGTTATTTTCTAATTGGGCAAAATATTTTCCTAATTAGGAAAGTACTGCTGACCGTCTATTTCCTAAGGTTAGGGCTGCAAGAAATAAATTCATAATTGATTGTGATAGATTAACACGTTAACTTAATTGGTATCGATGTTGGTTAGTTACATAGATGAGGTTTATTCTTAAATACTGTGGCAAAAAACATTTTGAACTAGTAAAGGTTGAACACTTTATGGCTTTGAGCAGTACCCATCTAGATAAATTCTTCCAACAAATCAGAAATTCATCACAGTACAAAGAAACTGGTAAGACAAGCACGAAAAATGTATAAACAATGTATAAGGACAAATGTATGCACAGGTCCAATAAACTGACCTGTGATAGCCTAAGGAATCGTGGATTGTATAAAGGAGCAGGTGCGAGGCAGTCTAAAAACCGTAGGCAAGCCGTTATGAGATCATCCAGGTTATACATTACAGCCATATCATAAATACACCATACATTCTTCACAGAAAGAGAATGTGTTAAGTAAGTAGATATAACGGTTTCCAGACTACGAAAATTATATTGATGAGCGAGACACAGGATACTAAGAGTAAGCTGAATGTGTAAAAGAAAAGTTAGTGTTACACATATCTAAAATGAAATGAAGTGCTAGTAAGTAATAGAAAATAATAAAAAGGCCACCTGTATGAATAACTGAAGACAGATATCAATCACTCTTACAGTTTGTATGTAGCCACAATGACTTACTTATCTATAATTACAAAATCTTTTTTGATGTCGGATATTAAATGAAAAGCATTTTAATCAAGTATTGAAACAAATATGAGTTATCTCGACAAAATTCCAAATTATTTTGAGACGCAAGCGAGATATTTTTTCCAACCAAAGGAATTCATTGCGTATCAGTCCGCTCCGATCTACTTCGCAGCAATGCTCGCGTATTTTAGGACCGCCTAGTAACCAACGCCTGAATTAGGGATAAAGTGCCAGGTAGGGATGACAAATCAATTGACGAGGTAGCGAACCATCAATAGAAGTGATTAGGACATGTGTTAGCTATGCCTAACAAACGCCTAACTTGACAGGTGGTTTTCTGTAGTAGAATTAGGCTGGTAGAATGCTAGGTGCAGTCGAACCAATATTGGCATCAGTCCATGAAGTCAATCAGACTTGGCAATTTTAGTAGGTGCAGACTACCTGGTTGGGGTCCGCGTGATTATCATAACCAATGGTTACAGACTTCGAACGACATGGCTTAAAATCATCTGCAATAGCGCAAGTGCATCTGTCCTTCGTCTTCCCCCCCCCCAAGTTTTGAGATTCTAAATCCCTTAAAAATTTTCTGTCTTGATTTCACCAATTTACATTTCTTTCACGAATCGTATCTCCGATCCCTAACCTTCCGTATTACTACTGATACTGTTACTGCCCTTGCCATTAGGGAATCTAACCAAACAATTTCATCTCGGTGCCAACAAGGTATGGCAACTTGAACCGATGTACATTTGTACCAGGTTGTACGTCGACTGACTGATTATGCTCAGACGGAACATATACATATTAATTGAAATGCACAAAGCAAACAAGCTTTAATTGGATTTTAAGCTTTGCGAGACTATAATTTATGGGCGAACCAAATATAAAATAACAAGTTTTGAATTTTGGCACAAAACCCACTCATCAATTTGGCTAAATACTAAATCTAATTCCCAACCCTAACCATTGACTGTATCATAATTCCGATTCCTCGCACTGGTTTACAACCATCATTTAGTCCCAGTCAGTAGGTGGACATCCTCAAGATCACTTTAGCATCGCTCAATAGTTAACCATAAATTACAGTCTCACCAGTATAACTTCTTAAAATACCCATTTCATTTGAAAAGTGACTAGTTTATTTTTAACCCAAATACATGGTATTTGGGCATGTACAACAGACGTAAAAACACTTTACTATCCTCCACAAACCTTAATTATGATGATACTCAATGTGGACAAGGTACATTAGCATGTATTACCTCATGGTTGAGTAAACGTGTTTCGCACGATTACCAAACAACAAGGAAACAAACTACTATCCAGCTGTTTGATTCTATCGAATTATTTATATCTAACCTAAAGATTACCAATTATTTCGGTCAGTATAAAGGTATGAATGAATATATATATAACCCGAGACATGAACCTTATCACATTCAAACGGAAAACTCGAAAGTTTCGAGACGAAAAAAGTTGAGTAAAGTAGCTTAGCTGCTCTAATTTAGAAAAATAAGAGGGATAAACAGACCTTGGGTTTTGTTAATTTCATCTGGCCGGTATAAATGTAGTGTAGGATATTTTTGAAGGCAACCACATTTATGTCATTTAGATAGACCACAGGTGAAGACGACTCGGCAAGTCCTCCATAAAACAATGCTCTAAAGTACTCAGAGCGAGCTGCCAATATAGCTCTGTGAGCAGGGAAACGAGTATTTTGAACAACAAGAATAACATCACTAAATGCTTCATTTCGATAGAGATTAGAGATACACGGAATAATTTCTTTAGAATGATTAATTTCATACACCAGAGAATCTTCCTGTACTGTATTAGTAAATGGGACTCCGGAACGAGTCAACGCTTGATCGGACATCTTCGTGACCTTCGAAAGTACCGACTAGGTTAGAGTTGCCACTTCTTTGTAACACTTTGTAACGTTTCACAACGAAAACCTTGTAAAGTAGAATTAAAAACTTCTTCCCTCTCACTCTGAGTCGGTATATTACTTCACCGCTCTTGGATACACAAAGGTATGATTCTCGTTATATTCCTTCTAGAAAAAAACACGTGCGCTATTTAAAAAGGACAGTGGTATTTTTCCTCGCTGAGTAAATTTCATTGTTTTAATCGTTTATTACGTATCAAGACTACTGTTTCACTTTAATTGAATTCATTTCAGTTAAAGTCCCATTTTTACCGTTCTCTCAACTAGTTTTGTCGTTGGTACTCTTGAGTACCGTATTTTCAACTGTATCTGTTATTACTTTTTTCCTAACAATCTACAATTCTTCGCTTTTTTGTCATGGATCATTTTTTTTGTTTTTTATTCCTGAGCATCATTGCATCTCGTTCCTTTTTAAAAGGACTCCTTGCATGAGCTTAATGCCTGCGGCTTTCAAACGGTTCAGTAAGAAGGGTTGAGTATGGCTTTGTCAACACGGAATAATTTCTTTAGAATGATTAATTTCATACACCAGAGAATCTTCCTGTACTGTATTAGTAAATGGGACTCCGGAACGAGTCAACGCTTGATCGGACATCTTCGTGACCTTCGAAAGTACCGACTAGGTTAGAGTTGCCACTTCTTTGTAACACTTTGTAACGTTTCACAACGAAAACCTTGTAAAGTAGAATTAAAAACTTCTTCCCTCTCACTCTGAGTCGGTATATTACTTCACCGCTCTTGGATACACAAAGGTATGATTCTCGTTATATTCCTTCTAGAAAAAAACACGTGCGCTATTTAAAAAGGACAGTGGTATTTTTCCTCGCTGAGTAAATTTCATTGTTTTAATCGTTTATTACGTATCAAGACTACTGTTTCACTTTAATTGAATTCATTTCAGTTAAAGTCCCATTTTTACCGTTCTCTCAACTAGTTTTGTCGTTGGTACTCTTGAGTACCGTATTTTCAACTGTATCTGTTATTACTTTTTTCCTAACAATCTACAATTCTTCGCTTTTTTGTCATGGATCATTTTTTTTGTTTTTTATTCCTGAGCATCATTGCATCTCGTTCCTTTTTAAAAGGACTCCTTGCATGAGCTTAATGCCTGCGGCTTTCAAACGGTTCAGTAAGAAGGGTTGAGTATGGCTTTGTCAACAGTGATGATGCAAACAGCCTGTTAACCGAGGTCATACCACTGGTTGATGCTGCAAAGAAGTGTTCTAGCAAGCGTAGTCGGAACACGTCAAACAGCACTCGATCTGTCGACACACAAATCGACATGAAGCAAACTGAGGTTAGTTCCATAGTAGATGACTCACGCCGGTCAAAGAAGGAAAAGCAGTCTCCAAAGCAGCCTGCCTTAAACAAAAGCTAAAGAAAAGTAGAGTCTTCTGTTCCAGATCTCCCAGATGGGATCCATCAGGAAACACCTAGAAGGCGCAATCGCAAGGCTCGATCGGTTTCAAGCGGTAAACATAACTGGAACTCTCAGGTCGTTAACAACCCGCCAGAATCCAACAGTAGGTTTGATGCAACTGTTGTTGCTTCCCCCAGCACTGTTGACGGATGGTCACAGGTTGTAAGGAAGAAAATAAGTAGCGATATAAAAGGTAATCCTACCCCTGCGAAAGGAGTCATAAAATTGAAAGCTGATCATGGCGACAGATCAGCTATTTTTCATAGAATCAAGGAGAACGAGAGCTCTGAAACTAAATCTCGTTTTGAGCATGACATTATGCTGATTAAGCAGCTGCTCAAACAACTCATGTCTCAAAATATCACTGGGGTCACCTTGCTAAAGGTGTACAGACTAGGGAGTCTAGCGGACTTGAAACCAAATCATTCCAGACTGCTTAAAGTGGTATTCAACTATTCGAATGAACGTGACCTAATTTTACAGAATGTACACAAATTAGAGGGTTCAGGAGTCTATATCCGAAAGGATCGTTGGCAGACCGTGTTAAAAAACGGGAAGCCGAAAAAGAACTACAACTTAGGTTAGACGCTGGCGAAAAGAACCTAAAAATTGTAAATTTTCGGGTTGTAAGACTTCGACAGAGAATGATGCCGAAGCCAATCTGGGTGAAGCACGAAGTCACCTAAATAGGCTTCGGATTTGCTACTTTAATGCTTGGAGCTTAATTAATAAGCGACCGGAACTATGTGTACAGATTGACTCTACAAAGCCAGACATAATCGCAGTTACAGAAACCTGGCTGACACAGGCTATCGATAGTATGGAACTTGATTTCGAGGGTTTTACTTTAGTAAGCGTCGACAGAATACAGAAGCGTTAAGGAGAGGGGTAGCTCTATTCATTAGGAATGCTATCCCATTTGCCATTATCGACAATGTGTCTCATAAGAGTGAGACGTATGAATTAGTTAGTTGCCGCTTGAAATGCAAAGGGCAACAGCTGTTGATTGGTTTGGTCTATCGCAGTTCAAGCTCTGAGGTAAATGAAGTCCTGAAGGTCTGAATACTTGGTCACAAAGTGGTAGATGTCTAATCCTAGGGGCTTTAATGCATCCATGGTAGACTGGGAAAATCTGCGAACTGAATCGTGAGAAAATTCCTTCGAGCAGGAACTAGTCGATGCTGTTATCAAATGTTCCCTAGTGCAACATGGGAGAGAAGCGACTAGGTACGACCCGGATTCTCAATCATCCTTAATGGATCTTATATTGGCTCACTATGAGTATGACGTTGCGAACCTCGATTACATTTTACCCCTAGGTAAAAGTGATCATACAGCTCTAACTTTTGACTTGCAGATAACTGTCAATCACCAGCACGCGTCAGCTCAGTCCAGACCTAACGTCTGGAAATCAAACATACAAGATATCATGCATTCAGCGTCGTCAGTAGATCGGACAATAGAGCCAGAGTGCTTAATTGAAACGGCTTGGGATGTATTTCAAAATTTATACTTAAAAGTTAATCCACCCCACATCCCTTGGACTACATTGAGAAGACCGAGAAACTCTCCACCATGTTTTAGTAGGGAAGTTCGCATCCTTCTTCGTAAGAGAAGAAAAATGTGGGATAGATTTAGGTTACTGGGGACTGATGAGACAAAATCTCAGTATCGAAAACTCGGGATACATATGCCTCGACCCCTCGTAAGTCTAGAAGTTTGTACGACGAGAAAACTGTCAACGAATCCATAGGATATTCTAGACGCTTTTATTTGTATATAAACCAAAGGACAAAAAAAAAGGAAATATCCCTGTACTTTGAAGAGACAGTACTGGCTCATCATTGGTGGAGGACGACTTTAGTAAAGCTCAAGTACTCTCAAACTACTTTAGCAATGTATATACCGCAGAAACGCTCTTCAGGTCAGTTCATAAAAATCCTCACTCACACACACTGGACAGTGTGACCATTCAAGAACTCGGTGTCTTTGGTCTGCTAAATAAGCTTGACATAGGCGAATTCATGCAATCTATGTAGCCAAAGGAACTATCTAACTTCATTGCGAACCCTTTAAATGTGTTTTAATCTATACGTAACCTAAGGCTGATTACCAAAAGACTGGAAGAACGCCATGGGAGGTCCTGTCTTCAAAACAAGTACGAAATATAAACCTGAGAACTACCGACCCGTTAACATAACCAGCGTGGTTGTTAAAATCTTAGAAAAGATTATTTGGAAGAAACTGTTTAAGCATCTCGAGGAAAACCGGATCTTTTCGAAAAAACAGAATGGTTTTAGAATAGGTTATTCCTGTCTCACTAACTTATTTATGGCTCATGAAAGCTGGTGCGCTCCTAAATACCAGAAGTTACCAATAGACGAAGCCTAAATCGCCTTCAGCAAGGCCTTTGAAAAAGTTACTTACAACCGGCTGTTATATAAGTTAAGAAATGTCAAGGCTGGAGGCACTCTGTTAATGTGAATAAAAGACTTCCTATTTAGGCTCCAACAAAGAGTACGGACGAACTCCGAGTTGTCTAGCTAGGAAACTGTACTCAGCGGATTGCCTCAGGGTACAGTTATGGGCCAGTGTTATTCCTCTTGTGTGTGAATGACCTTCCTCGTCTCCTATCATCATCGGTCTTCCTATATACTGACGATGTCAAGATATGGAGAGCGATAAGTAGTGAATGTGACAGTTTACAGCTTCAAAAAAAACCTGGAGAAATTATATGAATGGTCTCAAACTTGGCGGTTGCCGATTAATACTTCCAGGTTTATTGTGATGCATATCGGTCATCATGGTACAGATACACACAGGATGAATTACATTGAGCTACCTGTAGTCCAGACACATAGCGACTTAGGAGTCATCGTTAGCCAAGACCTAAAGTCTACTGCACACTGCAGTGCAATAGCCGACAAAGGTTTTAGAACCTTATGGTCAATACGTAGGGCTTTTAATCACGTATGTGCTAAAACGTTTTTGACTTCGCATACAGTGTTCGTACGTCCTAAGCTTGAGTATTGCATACAAGCGGCAAGCCCACGCCTAGAACAAGACAATAGGCTTCTGGAAAAGGTTCAGGGAATAGCAATTAAGCTAATTCCCGGAATAGCGAAGTTCCCGTAGGATTCTCGATTGGCCACGCTAAACCTATTCCCCTTGTCATATCGAAGAACCAGAGGCGACTTTATTACAGTTTTCAAATTGCTTAGTGATTAAATTGCACCTGACATGCCCTCAATTTTCTTGTCTTCCAAAACAGGGAATTTACCATGACACTTCAAAAACGTTCACAAGCCAAGAACAAATTACTTGTTAGCTGACTATCGACTTTCCCGTCGACTCATCAACGAGTGGAATTCATTACCTCAGCACGTGGTTGAGGCTTCATCCGTCGACTTTTTTAAAAGAAAGTTGTATCAACTTAGAGGCCATCATTGTCAGGACTAACACAGGCCGTCAAGCCTCCTGTTCTTTCCAAACTGAAACTAAATACAAGATTACAGAATATCTTGGTAAAATCTAATAACCATAAAGTAAGTACTTCATTTGCAAATTTCAATCAGTCATCACAGAATTTATGTTCCTTCATTTCCACACCAATCATTAGGGCTTTTTAACCTACGTTTTTCAAGCATGTCACATTCTATTGATGATACATACTACTTATATCCATCGACATCAGCAGCACACACCACTTAGCTTTCTTTGGAAACATTAAGCTGAAGGTCCCATGGCTATAACTTCTGGTAAGCAGTCCCATACCCTGTTAGTTAAATCTACGAAGATGTTCACATACATTTTAGTGCCAGTACGTTCACGTTCCATTCGGAGTGGACACCATATCAGCTGTGGGTTCTTTACAGAAGCTTATGAGTCGTCTGTTAGGTGGACGGAGCCATAATGAATGGGATAGACTGTAATTTCATCTTTCAATCCTTCCATACACCACTGCGTGTTAATGAGGAGCATCCAGGCGATATGAGAAGGGTCTAACTTCTAGTCTTAATAAATTTTTGGTTGTCAATACCATTCAAATTAGGCATATCCTTCTGAAAACGATATTGTGTTGGCAGATATTTACGAGGCTACTGTCCGGAATCTCTTCTTACAAACCGATTTCATAAACCAGTAAAGTCAGTGAGGTTGGTGTCCATGTTGATTTATACACTGTTTGCAACATTATTTAATAATGGTTATTAGGACTAAGTGTTTATGAAGATTGAATACCGACCACTACAAGTCATCTCATTCTAACTTAACGGTGCTTATATATATATATATATATATATATATATATATATATATATATAGAGAGAGAGAGAGAGAGAGAGAATATGAAAATATGATGAAAAAAATGTCAATCATTCAAACACACAAATAATTATCTTAGATTCACATAAAGATGTATGATTTTTTTCTCTGTGATTATTTTGCAAATGTTCTCTATTTCGTTTCTCATGTTGTTTTCCTTTTCTTATATCCTGATTGCTTGTATATTCAATTAGTTGATCAGTTATCAATATCATAGTTCATTACAATGCAAAATAAGATAGACATTGTATCAAGAGAAGATTCTTTTGTTTTGGTTTTTTTGCAGTCTTCTAATTCATCATCATCATCATCATAGAAATTGAAATATGATAAATTTATTAATTACATAATACATCTTCTCTAGTGTAACAGTTATATTGCTATTTAATCTCTAGAATAAGAGGGAGGTGGATTGATGTATACATGTCAACCATATATATATATATATATATATATATATATATATATATATATATATATATATATATATATATATATATATTGTAGCGGTAGGTTTTCGACATTGGATGCTGACCATATGTTTTAGTGGACTCATCTAGCTGAAGGCGCTCGGTCATGCATCCGCACCAGATCACGTGCTGTCACGCTGTGCTCAACAACAACCGCAATCACTAGCCAGATTAGATCAGAGATTCCCGATATATTGGTTATCGCCAAATACACTCTTCCGATCTCCTCGACTCTGTCTTTTGATTTCTCTTGGTGGGAACAAAGCATATTAGAAGGTGTTATTGGTAGAAGCGTTGTCAAACACTGAATACCTGTATCATCCTCATTGGTGAGCCCGACGTGATCTGGTACACCTAATTTCAACTGTGAGTCTGTTCCTTTTTGGGATTTTTATATATCATTACCTTATTTTTTTTAAACATTGTGATTTTTTTTTCGTGTTTTTCCTTGGATATATATATATTTTCCCCTCGTTCATTATCTTACTTCATATTTCATCATGGCTGAACAGACCGTCAAACAGACACCCAAAGTACTCAAGCTTAAGACTTTGTCCCCGCCTTCGTTTCAACTCATGCCTTTCTGGCCCGACAATATCGAAGCCTGGTTCTGCTACGCAGAAGCTGATTTCTCCGAGCACGGCGTGATCGACACACGTGCACAATTCCTCGCAGTAGTCAAGGCACTACCGCGCGAATTCAACAGGTACGTAACACCTAGTATGTTTACTAGTGATGTTTCCGAACCTTACGAAATCCTTAAACGTTCGATTCTTAATCGAGGAGACCTAACCGATCGACAAAGGTTAGATCAACTCTTCAATAACATCGACCTGCAACACGGTTCTGCGACTGACATGTTGCAAAGAATGAGAGAAGTGATAGGCCTAAGGACTTTCGACGAAGGTCTATTTAAACAACTTTTCTTATCTAAACTTCCTCAACAGGTGCAAGCGGTTCTGGTCTCATTTCAGAACAACGCCTTAGACGAGCTAGCTGCATCTGCCGATCGTATTTTAGAAATAACGAAATCGTCTACTTCAGAGGTATTTTCCGTCAAAGAAAAGCCTCACGCGACTCAGAATGACATAACCGAGTTATGTCATACACTCACGCGTTATCTTAATCTTCGTAACGACCGTAGTCGCTCACGCAGTCCACGTAGAAGCATTTCGCGTAAACGATCTGTCTCTAGACCACGAGAGACGGATAACCCTGACTGGTGCTGGTATCATAACCAGTATGGGAAATCTTCCAGAAATTGCAGAAAACCCTGCAATTTTCCCAACACGAAAACGACTGACTCGAAAAACAATTCGGGAAACTTCTAAGCCGGCACGCGTTAACGGCAACCGTAGCCGGCGAACATAGCCGTCTGTTGTACGTCACAGATGTGACAACGAGAGTTCGCTACCTCGTCGACACTGGCGCAGAAGTTAGCGTTCTCCCAGCAAATCATAACGACCGGCTCCACGAATCAACTCTAAACTTACAGGCGGCAAATGGAAAACCGATCGCCACGTATGGCAAAAGGTACGTCTACCTTAACGTGGGTTTACGCAAACCCATTCATTGGATTTTCGTTGTTGCAGATGTTTCTATGCCAATCATTGGTATGGATCTTCTACAACATCATAATCTAATCATCGACACGCGCAAACGGAGGCTAGTAGATGGAAACACTAAATTATCCGTTTGCGTAACTTCTTTTTCTGGTTGTAGATTATCCCCAGTCACAGTTAAGCATATGATAGACCCACTCTATCAACCACTACTCGACAAGTACCCTGGGATACAACAAGCTCAAACGAAACTACCGTGTGTAACCAGCAATGTTACACATCACATCACGACTACAGGACCACCTGTATTCTCTAAAGCACGACGACTAGCTCCGGAAAAGCTGAGGTTAGCGAAAAACGAATTCGATCATATGATAGACTTAGGAATCATACGACCGTCAAACAGCCCTTATGCATCTCCGTTGCACATGGTCCCTAAAAAGGACAGCAACGATTGGCGTCCAACTGGTGACTATCGGCGATTGAATGCAAAAACCATTCCCGATCGTTACCCGTTGCCTCACATTCACGATTTGACAGCTACCTTGAAAGGTACAACTGTCTTTTCAAAAATCGACTTGGTTAAAGCGTATAACCAAATTCCCATGGCCACTGACGACATACCGAAAACAGCTATCATAACTCCTTTCGGACTCTATGAATTTTTGCGAATGCCGTTCGGTCTAAGAAACGCTGCGCAAACATTCCAAAGATTCATTGACGACGTCTTTCGAGGTCTCAACTTCGTACATGCGTATGTTGATGACTGCTTAATCGCAAGTCCGGACAGAGAATCACATCTCAAGCATCTGGATCTTGTTTTCGAACGATTACAAAAACATGGCATTACTGTAAACGTTCAGAAATGCCAATTCGGAACCGATTCGTTAGATTTCCTAGGACACACTATCGATGCTCAAGGCATTCGACCTCTTAGGACCAAAGTGGCGGCCATTCTGGATTACCCAGAACCGACCAACGTCAAGCAATTACGCACGTTTAACGGCCTGGTAAGTTTCTATAAACGCTTCATACCGAAATGCGCATTACTTATGAAACCTCTTACTGACCAACTGCGTGGAAATGCGAAATCCATTAATTTGGACGACACCGCACGAAAAGCATTCTCCACAGTTAAGGAACTGATCGCTAAAGCAACAATGCTCGCACATCAGGACACTGAAGCACCCATTAGTATCGCAGTAGACGCATCCGACTCGGCAATCGGAGGAGTCTTACAACAATGGATTAACAACTCCTGGCAACCCTTGGCATTTTTTTCTAGACGGTTGCTAGACACCGAATCGAGATACAGCACATTCGGTAGGGAACTCCTAGCTATGTATTGTGCTGTACGGCATTTTCAACACTATATCGAAGGCCGCGAATTCACTCTATTCACTGACCATAAACCGCTCACTTTCTCGTTAAGCTCTCCTTCTGACAAGTACTCTCCCCGTGAGTCTCGACAACTGGACTACATTTCGCAGTTTACTTCAGATATTCAACATATTTCTGGAGCAAACAATGTAGTTGCAGACGCCTTGTCTCGAATAAACTCCTTGAACAGTTTCCAAGGAATCGACCTTCTTAAACTCGCCCAGCTTCAAAAAGAAGACACTGATCTTCAGCAAGAGTTATCGTCCACAACCCTTAAACTACGCATCAAACAGATGGGAACAGGTAAGGAAACCTTACTTTGTGACACATCTACAGGTAGAGATCGCCCAATCGTTCCGAAACATTATCGACGCAATGTCTTCAACACATTGCACAAACTTTCTCATCCAGGTGTTCGTGCAACTATCAAGCTCATAGCAGAACGCTTTTGCTGGCCTGGTATGAATAAAGACGTGAGGGAGTGGGCACGCTCCTGTGTAAGCTGCCAAAAATCTAAGGTCATCAGACACAATAAATGTCCCTTAGGCTCATTTAAAACTCCCGATGCTCGTTTCGACCATGTTCATCTGGATTTGGTAGGACCTTTACCAGATTCAAATGGATACTCTTACCTCTTGACCTGTGTAGATCGTTTCACTCGATGGCCAGAAGCAGTACCTATCAAGGACATCACTGCTGAAACAGTGGCCCGAACCTTCGTCGAACGATGGGTAGCAAACTTCGGTTGCCCTTCAACCATCACTACAGACCGCGGACGTCAGTTTGAGTCTGAACTTTTCCATCGTCTGACCACACTATTAGGAAGCACTCGCTTCCGAACGACCGCCTACCACCCACAAGCAAACGGGTTGGTAGAACGCTTTCACCGACAACTAAAAGCTTCACTATCAGCTGCAAACGTTTCACAGTGGACCGACGCTCTTCCACTCGTCTTACTAGGTATCCGCAATGCAGTGAAAGCTGACATTGGATACACTGCGGCTCAACTCGTTTATGGAACGACACTTCGACTTCCAGGAGAATTCGTGGATCCTTCATCCTCTTCATTGAGCATGGATCTAACCTCTTACACGAACAGGCTTACAAACGCAATGCGTTCAGTTAAACCTGCTTCCACTCGACCTCAATCAACTGATGTTTTCATTCAACCTGAGTTACGATATAGTACACACGTTTTCGTTCGTCGAGACTCGCATCGACGACCTTTCGAATCAGCATACGAAGGACCTTTCAAAGTTCTTCAACGCGAACCGAAGTACTATATAATCGATAAGAACGGAACCAACGACAGCATCAGCATCGATCGCCTCAAAGCAGCGTATTTAGAAGGAAATCCTATCTACGTGGATTTTCCTTCGGTACAATTGAACGACACGACTCCGACACTTATAATACCTCATCCGACAACCAACACACACGATGATACTTCGACAGTATCCGAAAATAAACTTAAAACGACGCGTTCTGGAAGAAGAGTGAGATTTCCAGAACATTTAAATGACTATTGCACGTAAGGCACTTCTCGACATTTTCTATATTATTTAAAAAATAATTTTTTTTTAAAAATAGGTTTATATATTTTCATTTCTATTTTTAAAAACAAAAACAAAAAAAAAAAACGATTTTACGAGTTTATTTTCCTTTTTTTACGCACATACGAGTGTATTTTCGACATGCACTTACATTTTCTTTCTTCTTTTCCAGGACGGCTGGAAAAGAACGATGACGTTTATGAGGATACGAAATTTTCATTGTACATTTCTTTTTTTACTATGTTGTACTCCGGTCCCATATAGTAAGGAAAGACGACCAGACGCTGCTAAATTTAGTAAGCTATCAGAAGAGTGTTTACCAACGACAAACTCGTTGGGTTTAAACTTCTGGCTGGCCACGTCTTAGGGTCATCACTGCCCCACTAGGGGGGGAGTGATCTGTAGCGGTAAATAAATCCCCAAACTAAATAGCTCAATAGGTTTTCGACATTGGATGCTGACCATATGTTTTAGTGGACTCATCTAGCTGAAGGCGCTCGGTCATGCATCCACACCAGATCACGTGCTGTCACGCTGTGCTCAACAACAACCGCAATCACTAGCCAGATTAGATCAGAGATTCCCGATATATTGGTTATCGCCAAATACACTCTTCCGATCTCCTCGACTCTGTCTTTTGATTTCTCTTGGTGGGAACAAAGCATATTAGAAGGTGTTATTGGTAGAAGCGTTGTCAAACACTGAATACCTGTATCATCCTCAATATATATATATATATATATATATATATATATATATATATATATATATATATATATATATATATATAGTTGGATAATTAATAATAATAATAATTATTACTTACTTACTTTTGTTACTCCTCATGGAGGAGCATAGGCTGCCCACCACCACAATAATAATATACTATTGAAGGATATAAAAAGACAATAAGTTTTCATTTGAATGACATAACAGTTGGTCAGTAATGAAAATCAAAACAAAAATTGAAAAAAACCTTTTTTTCAACAAAGTAACCGTTAAATTTATTCATTATTAATTTCTCTCTATCTGTCTATTGTAATATTTATAATTAAAGAAGAAGAATTCAATAAAAAGTCTACAATTTTCATTTTGTAGATGATAATTTAAATAAAAAGATGTAAATATTTTCTGTTGTTGTTGCTGGGACATTTGAAATATGCGCATAATGATTTTTTTAAAATTGATATTGTTTTTGTTTGAATCTTCTTGTTGAGGTTTAAGACTGTAATTGATCAGTCTGTTATTAGCATATATGCATACTGTGCATATTGCCTTGATATTGCCTTAATTCACTCGGATAACTTGGATAACGTGATGGTGTTTGAAGTGAATAGTGTTGTGTTCGAGTCCTGGGGTGAACATCAACTCTGAGATGCGGGTACATCCAAATGACGAGACCCAAATAAGACGAAATGAGCGTCCTGGACTCCATTGCTAGCCACTATCGATCTCTGCTTATAATGGTTAAAGTTTTAATTATACATTTATATTCATTTTATATGATGAAACATTAGTTAGAAGTCTTTAGAAACTTAATGATTATTTTTTTAAAATAGTGAAACGATTTAGATGGAAGTACAATATGCTCATTAGTGACTAGTTTCGTGAGTGAATTCCAGGGAGTTCTAGTAAGAAGTTAAGACTAGTAGAGCTAATCCATGTCAGGTAGAGACAGGTATCTAACTTAGAACAATGGAAGATGGTCGCACAATTTCGTCGATTGGTTGAAGTTAGACATTAACATCGTTGGATGTCGGCCGACTCAGTGGTCTAGAGGTTAAGCGATCGCGAGCGAGACTGAAGGCCCTGGTTTCGAATCCCGTGAGCAGGATCGTGGATGCGAACTTCTGAGGAGCCCCACAAAAGGACGAACCGGCTGTCCAGTCCTCCCAGGTTTTCCGTGGTGGTCTAACACCAATCGGTTCATGATCTCAACTACTGATTATGATTATGACAATGCTACTGATATTACTGATGGTGTAAAATATTTTCTTCTGTTACACGTATATTACTATGACACACTATTATGTTTAGAAGATTAATCATGTTATATTAGAGTCAGGATTCAAGACCCAAAACAGAGAGCCAGATTAACACTAGAGAATACTGTATTCAGTCCAGTTACAAGCAATCACACACAGTGATTTCAGAGTACAAATCAATATTTAATAGTCCATTGGTTGTAGCTGTTTATCCACACTCAACGATCAATCATACTCTATGTTCACTACCACATATGAGCTGCTAACCATTCTAAATGTCCCAGGTTCAGTGCTCACACTTAAAGAAGTTTCCAAATTTATTATTTAAGAAATGTGTTACAATATGATGGTTGTAAATCACATGTGAAGTAGCCAAATCTCTTACATAATCAGTCATGAAATTCGAATTTCAGATTAGATCTACAGATGAAAAGTTTATCGTTAATATAAAATGTACCTGAAATGGCATCAGTGACGTATTCAAATAGATAAACTGACGAGACTATAATCTAGAAACGAACCAAGATAATAGGTCTCGGATTTTGGAGCGAAATTTGCTCATCCATTTAACTAAATAGAGTTTTGGCATTATAGTTGATGTAAATTCGTGATTAAAACCCTAAATCTAATTTCCAACCTTAACCATCAACTGTGAATCATAATTCTAAGTCCTGGGTTCGAGTTCTATGTGTGGGATCAGAATATTAGAAGAATGATATGATTCTATACACGTTTAAGTGAGAATTTACAACTGAATGATCACGGATTGATCACTTCTTTCTTAGCGTAAATCGAATTCTTGCTGACGAATGCCAAATAGCACGTAACCTAGGCCAAAGGTTTCCTGTCGACTATCTAATTGATCCTAATTATAAATTCAAAGTAATTTAACAATTCCAGCTGAATATTAAAAAAAAAGTTTTAAAGCGAACAAAAGTTTTTAATAACTTCTTCATTAAACTGTACAGTTACAAATGCAGAATTATCATTTTTATGTTACAATAGACAAAATATTAAGATTGAATTAATCCATGTTATAAATTGAAGATGTTAAACTTCAGGTCGATTAACCCTACAAATTACTAACGAAATAAACTAATATCATTGGTAATAATAAGTAAATTTTTTAAAATTCACTTGGTATTGTTTGCTTGTATCTTCCCATTGTTGTTTAGGACTACAAGTCATCAGTCACTTATCGGCATATGTGCATACTGTGCGCATTGTATCGATAGTGTCTTAAATCAGAAGCTTTGTAAGCAAAGATGGATAGTGGATACCAATGGAATCCAGGACGCACGCTTCATTCTATTTGAGACTCGTCAACTGAATATACGTAGGGATGTACTTAAGGTAATGTCATCGCAATCCGCACAGGATGCACATATGCCAACAGGAAACTAATCAATTGCAGACTGTTATGATTTTATGTTCGGCTTTTTATCATGTGATTTATCCACCAATCAAATAGGAATTACACAATCTTAGCACTGAGCCAAACCAATGACGTTCGACCGGTATGAGCAGCCTAGCGTCTTTATTGGTCCTATGTCCGCCTAGCTCGTCCACTTAAGTCCAGAACACTATATCAGCTTCTGCAATATGAATCATTTATTTCAAACATACTCGGTTTATATATCGACTGGACAGACCACAGCGTACCATAAAATAGGAAATAACATTTGTACACAAGAAAGCCAAAAAGTGGCTGTGAACGTGGGAGGCAGTAGTCAATAAACTGAACATAACTTAAAAACAGTAAATCGTACAATAATAAAATGTAGGTCAAAATAAAGCTTATAATAGGAAGAATATAAATATACATAATTTAATTGTTGAGTGGCTATACCATAAGAATATATAGATGATATTAGTCAATTAATGTCTTAGAAGTTAGTCCTGACTTAATCTTCGCTCGGATATAACACAAACCTAAACAACTATGGGAAGATACAAGCAAACAACACCAAGTGAATTTAAATTTCACCCCATTGAACAAGCAGGTGGTTATCGGGATTCAATAGATAAGTAGATAACGCGATGGCGTTTGAAGAGAATGATATTGAGTTCTAGTACCAGAGATGCAAGCACATCCAACTGACGAGTCCCAAATAGAACGAAACGTGCGTCCTGGATTCCACTACTATCTACTATCCATCTTTGCCTATAAATATATTTTTGTTATATCCAAATGAGTAGAAACATTGTATTTCTGACGTTCCATGAATTAATATAAGCCAGGTCTTCAAAGTAAGTGTTAGTGAAAGGTTATACATAACAGGTAGGAAAATATTGGGTCTTTATAAAATTAATAAATTCTAATCAATAAGATAAAATCTTATGTAAAACAAATTGATACAATGTAGTACTCGTTGTGTCGCAAAATAATACGGATGAATGTGCAATTAGTGCGTGAAAATTATAACGAAGAGGAGTAACACAATTGGAACTAAGTTGAGAACGAATTTAGTGTAGACCAATTTAAATAGACAGGGTATATGTATTATTTTTTTGTAACTATAAGTTGGATTTCTTTGGATCGATAGAAAATGCTCAATCTTGCACTTTTTGATAGACCATTAGGAAATTGACTTATATTTCTGTGAAAGGATCATCAATTTGAATATTCTAAGCTTATTAAATGAGAAAGAATGATAATGTACATAGATTTAGTACCATTTTTTCCTAATCATGACAGTATATATTCAACTTGAATATTTCGTCTATTGGAACATAAAAAATGATAATTTTGGATATGTAACTATAGAATCCAATCAAGAAGTTATCGAAAATGATCGTTCACTCTAAAACTTTGATTCTCAAAAGTTTGTAATAAGTACATCATACATAGCCATGAATTCTACCGATTAGTTTAACTGGCATGAAATCTCTTATCATTGCATACTATTTTTAATGTATTGACTGCTTTATTATTCATTTGTTGTCTCTTAAAAAGATTAGGCTATAGGAAGATAGATCCGTGAAACACAATGATGCTATGCTAGATTATGTGTACATGAAATTGACAGATATAATCAATTAATCAAAGAACAAATCCAAAACCCTAAACATATACATTTGGAAAATTGATGGTTTTTAGATTTGAGCACGTTGACAGGTTTCTAAGAGATTTCAATCCATTAAATATACTTTATGAGTTCGATTCTATGTATAAAAAAATCAGTCAGTCAGCTACAATGTAGGGCCAGGAATATATATGCATCGGTCCAAGTTGCCATACCTCGTTAACACAACAAGATGAACATCGGATATATATATAAAGAAGATTCTAAATAAATAATATATTTGTAATATCCCAATGAGTAGAAAAATTAGATTTTCTGACGTTTCGTGACTTAGTGTAAGCCACTTCTTCAGAGAATAAATCAATAACCAAATCAAAATTAATCCAAGTTTGAATAGTACAACGGAACAACAAGAATATTATAAGGACATATAAGATCATAGTACATGAAGAAAGAATTTGTTCGTAGAAAGAAAGATATGAAACGATTTTAATCTCTTAGTTTAAGGGAAGATAGAGAATGTATACAACGACGCCATTGTGATTGATTCAGAGTCATGTCACCAAGAGTCTCCAACCATTGGTTACGATAGTCACGCAGACACCAACCAAGTAGCCCGCATCTGCCAACATGGCTCAAACTAGAAGTCGGTGACTTCAAGGCTTGACGCCACGCTTTAGTTTGTCCGAACCTAACTTTTTTCCAACCATCCGCAACACTAGTCAGCATTGCGCGTCGTGGTAATCGGTGTTCAGGCATATGCAGCACGTAATCAAACAATCTCAGTAGATAAAGATTCACAACCTTATCAACTGATTTACCATCATTTCTTATACTCTACATCTAACGTCACTATAACTTACCCGATGATCACAGCAAATGCGAACAATATCTCTAAGACATCTGTGGTCAAAAAAAGGAAAAAGAAAATAAATGGGCACTATTGACAACTATTTACACACAATTAGAGCTATTATCTGATATTTCCTAATTTCAATTATTTGACCAATAATGTTTTTATGAATGTAAACTACCTTTAAGGATAATACAATTCTTTACATATACCAAATAAAAATTGAATGAATTCTATTTTAACCTTTATCCAATGGGAAATAATGTAACTAGATGTTCCTTTATTTCCAAAAAAAAGAAAAGAAAAGAGAAGAAAAACGATCACAAACTACAATCTATTCGAATGAATAAGTTAAAGAATAATCACTGTAGTATTGCACAAAATGCACATGTGTACACAGATTCAAAAAATACAAAAAAAGAAGATACCCGTATAATGACACATTGAGAGAGAGAGAGAGGGAGAGTTGTGGATATAAAAATTGCTTAAAACAAATAAGAATACATAGGGGACATATTTAAAGACAATTTATATTCAATTTGTTACTATTTCATTAGTTATAAATATACTATTCCATATTAAAAAAGGTTATAATTATATACATTCTGTAAGTCAAGTATAATACTGTTTATTGTTGTTTAGAAATCATGTTAATAATATTTAATTATTTAATAGTTGAATTCATGAGTTCAATAAAGCGAGACTACCATGGAGAACCTGGAAGCACTGGACAACCGTTTCGTCCTAGTATGGGACTCCTCAGCAATACGCATCGACAATCCCGTCTCGCGAGATTCGAAAACGGGACCTGTCCGTCTCGTGCACAAACCTTTAGGTCAATAAGCTGGCCGGTACCTAACGGTGTTAATGTCTAACTTCAACTAATCCATAAACTTGTGTGCAATCGTCCATCGTTGTATTCAGTGATTTACTATCTCACAGCAGACGTAGTTGAACACGACTGGTTATTTACTTAATGTGTACAATCTTATTTTGTTTAAAATGCTCTAAATGAGTTAAACTGTAAAGGAATGATATTTTTTATCAGTAGGGGGTTTTGTGGAGATTTCAGTAATTAAATAGTTTTTCCATAGTGGTCTAGATTTAACTGATACATGAATTCAACTATTTAATTACTAAAATCTACACAAAATCTCCCTTCTGATAATAATCATCATATACTCACTAGTGACTGGCTTCAAGAGGTATTTCCTGAAGTTCTAGTGAGAAGCAGTGACCATTGAAGTTTAACCAGTTCTGTTGTGAGATATTAACTCATTGAAGACAATGGTAGATTTGTGGCTCAATTTCGTTTATTATTTGAAGTTAGACTTGAACACCATTGGATGCCGGCCGGTTCAGTAGTCTAGAGATTAAACGTTCGCTCACGAGACCGATAGGTCCTGGGTTCGACTTCCGTGGGTGGGAGCGTGGAACGAAACGGTCTTCCATTACTTCCAGGCTTTCCACAGTGATCTCGCCTTATTTGATCCATGAATTCAACTATTAAATTATATTTTTATAAATCAACCGTCTGTTTCTATGTTCTAAAGTTTGAGCTGCCTTTTGAGTATTGTACGTTTGATAGTCCTAGAAACTAACAATAATAAATAAATATATTTTTCAATGGTTAAGATCATGAGTCATTTAAAGCTAGACCACCATGGAAAACCCGGAAGCACTGGACGGCCCTTTGGTCCTATTGTGGGACTCCTCAGCAGTGCGCATCCACGACTTTGTCTCCTGCAAGATTCGAACTCAGGACCTAATGGTTTCGCGTGCGAGCACTTAATCACTAGACCACTAGGCGGGCATCCAACGGTGTTAATGTCTAACTTCAACTAATCCACGAAATTGAGCGACACATCCACCATTGTCTTCCAAGTTTTCCATGGTGGTTTAGCTTCAACTGACTAATGATCTTAACCATTGAAATTACTATAATATCCATAAAACCCATCAAATATATTTTTGTTATATTCCAATGTGTAGAAAAATTGTGTTTCTGATGTTCCGTGACTTTATGTAGGCAACTTCTTCAGAGTAGATAAGTAAACGAGATTAACCTAAGCTTAAATACATTTATTATTAGCTCTCTACGCAATGCACAATTTATTTGAAATTATCAAGTTCGACCTTGGTATTGGTATTGTGATGTGTGCCACTGATGTCAACAGATATAAGTAGTATGTATAATCGATTGAAGGTGAAATGCGTGGTGGCAGAAGGTTAAGAAGATGGAAGAAAAGAGAACGAGAACAAAGAATGATTGGTGTAGAAGCGAAGGAACAAAGAAGTCTGAGATGATTGATTGCTATTTCGCAAACGAAATACTCACTTTTTGGTACTCAGATTTTAATAAGATGCTCTGTAATTTCGTATTTACATACATTTGATTGTCTCCACCTCAGTTCACGTTCACTAGAACCTTAGTTTTACTGGTACTGGGAGTGATAACATTTAGAATTCACTGACGACTGAATTGGTTCAGAAAACATACCTATAGACATTGAAGAAGAACAGTGTTATATTTCTGGGGCATCAAAACACTTTTTCATACTAATTTATTAATTAACTTAGTAGTTCTGTTAGTTTCTTGCACCTAGGACTTTATCTAAAGATATAGACAATCCACATACAATTGGTTAACACCACCGGTGTTCTCGTTCATTACTATACCTAGAAACTTTCCTTTACAAGTTATAAATTTGATATTTTGCTGAGATTACTGTGACTGTTGCCATTTTGTGAATGTCTGTCGACGTTAAACTAGAAACGTATTTCATATAAATGTTTTTTTTCTGAAAACATATCTATTTAGTTTATAATATTTGATATTTTCATTGGTGTAAAAATTTTCCTTCAAATGTTATTTCTGAAAACATGAATACATTACTTAAGACATTTTCGTATTATACTGTTGGGAGTGAAAACTCCGCCTGTAGCTTTTCTAGAGTTGCTATCGGTTCCACGCCCGGGTAAAGAAGGAGGGTTGGGCATGGGGTTAGCGACCCCATCCCGTAGAAGACTAACTAGCTAAAAAAACGCTAACCAGAAAAAAGAATTCAAACCATTTAAACTCTACTCTGGTAGTTGGAAGGCTTTCATTTAGAAAAGTTATGACGTTCCATGGGAAAAGCCGAGTTCCTTCGGGAGTCACGAGGCCTATGCCCCTTTGAACAACCAGAGCAACAATCTTTATTAGATTCATGAAATGTCCGGACAATGTGAGCGACCGGAAGGACCAGTCAAGTAGCAACGGAAATGAGAAGATACAAACTGATAGGAATAAGGGTGAATAGGAACGAAGAGTTAATTCGATAGAAAGGATCTCAGATTTTGTTGTTAACAGTGACATGAAAACACAAAAAATTCAATGCTCTTACTTTCACTGTCATATAAAGGTTTAAGTCTTGAAAAGTTATTAACTTAAAGTGTAGGTAACAGTTGTATAGTAGAGGTATAATGTAATATGAATACAATCCTAACAAGATAACAATTATTAACAATACTGAATAAGATAATAGTATAGAAAGAATTAAAAGAGAGTTTGTTCACCTGAATTTAGTTGATTTTATTACACAAACACATGAAATACCAATAATTCAACAGTTATTCTCATAATTATTTTGAAAAGTCAACATGATGTTGTCATAACTTGTGCCCCTATCAATATATGACGTAATGATACCGTCAATTAGAGAACAGCGAATTATCGATCTGATCAATGACACATAAAGCTTGTACGAGCAGTCTAAAATCCTTATCGGTTCTTCTCCCTGCCTGTTAAAGTCCAGAACACCAATCTCAGCCTCTGCGATATAAATCATGTATTTCAAACATAATGGGTTTATATACAAACCAAACGGAACATATTGTAACATAAAATAGGAAACAACATATGTACAAGATTTAGCCAAATGTACTGTGAATGTGGGAGGTTGTAATTTATAGACCAAGTATAATTCAGGAATGGTAGATTGTGCAATAATAGTTCATAGGTCAAAATAAAGCCTATTGTGGTGTGCTACTTATATTGACATAAGTAGTATATGATGTTAGTCATGAACAGAATGTCTGGCAAGGGAGAGACAAGAGTATCGAACAGTAACGAATGGAAACAGAATGCAATTTGTATGAAAATGCAACAACAATGAAGTCTGAGTCATTTTAAGACAAATGATGGTCATTTTGCAAATTAAGCATTTACTATATGAATGTTAGATTTAGTTACCATGTCTTGTAAGTTTGTGTTAAGTACATTCGATTGTTCCCACCCGTGTTCTGTTCACCACATAACGATAAGAGGAACATGAATATGAATAGTTTAAATATATCAATTACACGATAAGAATATACGTATAGTATTAGTCCTGAAATCGATTCCAACAGTTGCCATTCATTATTCTCGTCGGGATATAACAGGTGTAATAACAATTGTTTGTAACTAAAAGAACCATCTGATCATCTTTTTAACAACTACTATAACTATGAAATTAAATTTTATTGAGAACTTGTATCTGTTAAAGAAGTAGTGAAAACCAGAAAGTGTTGAATAGTTGTTCTATTTGAGTTTTTTATATCTGAATAATGCATATTCATAAATTTAATCAGAATCGTCGTTCTATATAGTGCAAAACCTTTAAAAAGTACCTAACTCGGTAGTAAAAATCATATATTCAGTAGCAACTCATTATAAGGTATATCACCTAAACTTCAATAGGAATACGTAACCTGTGAAGTCTATGACATTAACTCACTGATGAAAATTATGATCACTATAGGGTTGTGGAGATTATTAAGCTTTTGATTAAGAGCATGAATTGACCGATGTTAAACCATCATTGAAAACCTGGAAACAATAAACAGCCATCTCATCTTAGTATAGGACTCCTCATCAGTGTATATTCACAACTCCACATTAAGGAATGGAATTGAGAACCTTCAGTCTCTAGAGTGAATATTCTAATCGAAATGACAAAAAATTCTATCTTAGGAATGGGTGTACTATTATCACCTTTTTGTAAAATTCACATTATTCATGAGATAATAGTTTCTTCTTTGAACATGAGAATAGATAGTAATAATAACTCCAATGAAAACATTTGTCGCGGGGGTGGCAGTGAATCAGTGTTTTTGCAGTAAATTAATATCTAAGTTGAATGCTCAACCCCTTCTTGATAGAAGGGGTTTTGTGAAGATTTTAGTTATATCAATAGTTGAAATCATGAGTCAATTGAAGGAATGCAAAATGTGGAAGCACTGGACGGCCGTTTAATCCTAGTATGGGACTCCTCAGCAGTGCGCATCCACGACCCCTCCCCAGCGAAATTTGAACCCAGGACCTATCAGTCTCATTTCCTGGAGTTCTAGTACGAAGCCGTGACCAGTGAAGTCCAACCAGGTCTGTTGTGAGATATCAGCTCACTGAAGATAATGGTGTACGGTGGTGCACTTACGTGGATTGGTTGAAGTTAGGCATTAACACCGTTTGATGCCAGCCAGCTTGGTGATCTAGAGGTTAAGCTTTCGTGCACGAGACTGATGAATCCTGTTTTGAAATCTTGAGAGATGAGATTGTGGATGAGTACTGCTGAGGAGTTCTATACTGGGATGAAACGGTTGTCCAGTGCTTCCAGATTTTCCATGGTGATCTAGCTTTAAGTGACTCATGATTTCAACTGTTGAAATTTCCTTGATAGCTTGTTTATTTTAAATTTTTTCAGCTAATAATCTTCTCTCTTTCTTTTCTAGATAAAACTGGATAATACAGAATTTAAGTATAATACTAATTTCGCTAATAATTCTTGTTCTTCATTTCGTGTACCTAAATGTACACGTTGTCGTAATCATGGAGTGATTTCATCATTAAAAGGGCATAAAAGGCATTGTCGTTGGAAAAATTGTCATTGTGCAGCTTGTTTACTTGTTGTTGAACGTCAACGCGTTATGGCTGCACAAGTTGCATTAAGAAGGTAAGCAATTGTTGTAATTGTTAATTACAAGTTTAATACTTCAGACGTCTTCAATGGAGAAATGGGTGTAACTATAAATTGTGAACGAATCATTCAAATATAAGATAACAGGTCTTGGATATTAGTGTGAAATTCACTTATCGATTTGGCTAAATAACGTTTTGGTATTATAGCGGATGTCAGTTCATGATAAAAACCTTAGATCTAACTCTTTACCTTAACCATCAAACATAAATCATAATTCTAATTCCTCACACTGGTTTATAACACTCATTTGGTCCTATTTATCAAGTAGACACCCTCAAGGTCACTCTAGTGTCGCTTAAAGGTCGTCCATAAATTATAGTCTCACTGAGAAAGGAACTTTATAAAGACACATGTAAGATGGAATATACAAACCTGAGAAAATTGTTGGATTGGATAAATATGTCTACAGAGAGAATATTTCTGAGTGAAACAAAAGTTTTGTCTTGCGATTTCTTTTTGGTACACTCAACGAATTAAATGAGATGTAGAGAATCCCATCTACTGGCTTTGTGTGTACAAACTCATTATTTGTATTGTACACAAGAAGAAAATAATTTTATGGATAACCATCATGAACTAATCATATTCAGACTTTTATTCAGAACCAAGAAAAACTGAATAGCTATTTCGTCATAGTATGGGACTCCTCAACAGTTCCATAAACCCTGTATACTTAAAAATAGTTTTCACCACAAACTGATAGAAGTTAGGGCGGTACTAAAAGTCAAAACCTGACGCCACCTTTGTCAAAGACTCCTGAGAGTAGTGTACACTCGCAACCTTACAAGGAATTAAACATCGAGCTGTCAAGTTTAATGTTGACCACATTACCTTTCGATCATTTTGTGAGCAAAACAAAGATCATGGATTAAGTTAAATTGTCACTACCTAATCGTCAAAGCTAGTATTGTGAACGTTTTAAACCTAAGTGATCAAGAAAGTATCCTGAATGCCGCGTCACTAGGAGATCTTGGTTTCCGTCTCCAGAGAACTTATGGATAGATATTGGATGAAGAGTTAAAGACTAGAACAAAATAACTGCCTAATACTACCTGAATTTCTAGTTTGTGTCGGTTCATAAGAAAAATAATCTTTCAAATAAATTAATCTCCAAAAGTGAACAATAATTACTATGTACAAAAATATCACTCAGAGAAGTGAGGAATTAGAAATTTCCAAGTTAAAACTATGATACATAATTTGGAGACCAAAAATATTAAGGAAATATATACAAATGTACAATAAGTCAATTATTCATTGGAACGTGTGATAACGCCTCAATCTTATCTGTTAATTATGAGTAAGTACGATAAGTTGACAACATTGCAGTAGACAATCTAGATATAGCCAAGTGATAAGTGCACCTGGTTGTCCGAGTGATGACTTTCATTTGAAAACAATGTGACAAACCACCGATGAGGTTAATTTCTAATGTATGTAGGGTCTGATACTATGTCAAGCCCACATAAATTATTCTAGCCTCTGAACAGAACAATCTATTCATTCTTCTCAAGCCACATTTTCACCCTGTTACGTATTGGCTTAATAATCCTGACTGCTGTTGATGGAGTTTTGTTCTCTGAGCTGAATGGTTTGGTTGTGGGGCTTTCATCGTTATTCTGAATGACATCATGAATAAGTTGGTGTTTTTTTGTATACACTAACCATTGAAGCAACATATTTGTGGAATATTTAACAGACGTAGATGAGGACTATTTAGGAGTCTCACAATAGAACGAAGCGTCCTTTCAGTGCTCCCAGGTGGTTTAGCTTCAATTGACTCATGAACTCAACTATTGAAATTATTTTATCATGAAAAACTGAAGAATAAATCTCCTATTTGTCTCAGCGTCCACAAAATTTTCATGTCGAAGTTAAAATAACCGGATATAATAACATTAATATTGCATGCATTCAGTTTGATACTAAGGGATCGTAGGGAATTCGGAAATTTTAAAACTAGGAGGTTATTAGCAACCTAAATAGTTAGGTATTAGTGTCTCATAGACGGACGCTAAATGAGGCAATTTACAATCACACAGGTAACATCAATTCTTTTTTATATGTGCTAAATAGCAAGAAATCTAGGTCAAACAGTGATTCACACAGATTGCCTCCGGCTAAATAACACAATAACAAATCCACTTGGTGTTGTTTACTTGTATCTTCCAATTGTTATTTAGGACTGATAGTGATCAATCCCTTGTTGGTATATGTGCATCCGGTGCACCATAAGCTTTTTAAGCAAAGATAGATAGTGGCTATCAGTGAAATACAGGAGTCGCGTTTCATCTTATTTGGAACCCGTCAGCTGGATGTACCTGCATCCCAGAGTTGATATTCATTCCGGAATATCCAATTTTAGTCCTAAACAACAATGGGAAGATAAAAGCAAACGACACCAAGTGAATTCAAAACTTCACCCCAATGCACAAGCAAGTGGTTATCAGGATTCAATAGATAAGTGGATAACGCGATGGTATTTGAATCAAACGGTACTTATTTCTAGTCCTGGAGTGAACATCAACTCTAAGATGCAGCTACATCCAACTGACGAGTCTCAAATAGGACGAAACGCGCGCCCTGGATTCCATTGCCAACCATTATCCATCTCAGCTTAACAATAACAAGTCATTCAATAAAACGTATATAATTATTCTCATATTTATGACTTTATTATTTTCACCTGAATTTTCTTTTCTATCAAGACAACAATCATCTCAAAGTTCCCAAAGCTTAACTTATTCCGAGAATGTCATTCCAAATAAACAAAGGTATATTATCGAAGATTTATATGAATATCAAATCAATAATCCGTTATACAAGATAAACCATTCAACTCTTCATCATAATAACAATCAAGGTAGATCTTTAAAGAATAATGTAATTCCTAATATTGGAACTGCAACAATTACACCAAAGAAGTATACCAATTTAAAAGATGTTCAGTTTGCAAATTATAATCTTGAGAATGATATTGAAACATTGAATGAAATAAATGAAACTTTTACGATTGGTATGCTTTAATAAAATTTAATAATAGTAGTAATTTTATGATATTTTATCATTTATATGAATATATCCTGGAGTTCTAGTGAGAAGTAGTGACTATTGGAGTTCAACCAGGTCTGTTGTGAGATAGTAACTCACTGAAGACAATGGTGGATATATCGCTCAATTTCGTGGCTTAGTTGAAGTAGGTCCTGGGTTCGAATCTCGCAGGGGACAAGGTCGTGGATGCGCACTGCTGAGGAGTCCCACAATAGGACCAAAGGGCCGTCCAGTGCTTCCGAGTTTTCCATGGTGGTCTAGCTTTAAATGACTCATGATCTTAACCGTTGAAATTACTATATTATCCACAAAACTCATCTGATATTTATAAGAATGTAAATAAATGAAAGGTACTTGATAGAGTTTTGTTTTTTGAGCTGGATGGTTTGGTCATAGAACTACAGGTGGTAATGAAGATTATGCTGATGATGTCGTTCAGAAGAATAATGAAAGTTCCATGACCAAACCATCCAGTTCAGGGAATAAAACTTCAACAAAATCATCCAATTGAGCTACAAATCTTCGCCATCATCTCAAAATGAAAGATAAAAATATATTTTAGGGATGATTCAATCAGAATTAAGATAGTAACGTTTAGGTTGTTATGCCAAATTCAACACACAACATACATCAACCATTAAACATTCTTTTGGACACTAATTAAAACGTTCAAAATGATAGCGAACAATTATTTCCTACCATCATAGAGTCAAATGACGATAGTGTTTAATGTATCAAGTGTCTAATTCTGTTCCTACAGATTGTACATAACAGGCAAATTGACAATATCCCTAAATATCAACTCGAAACCTTTAATTAATCCTGAAGAAAACCTTAACCTGATCGCCCTCAATTTTATCAACAAACTAATCAGATGTCACCTCTCATACATTTCAATGAATTTTATTCAATAATGACTTGGGAATAATGTAAGATTTTAGCTCATTTTAGTTCGTGATGAAAATCCTATCTGTAACTAATAACTATGTGGGTACTCGTCAAAATGTGTTTGTGTATTCTTAAGGATTTGAGAATATAAACAATGCTCATCCATTAGGACGAGTTTATATCACTTAGTAGGTTTGGTAGTGATTAATTAACTGGAATACATTATTATCTATTAAACCCTAAATTTTACATCACATAATGTGACTACGTCTGTGATTCATTAATGTGACTTCGACCTAAAAGAACGAATGAATATGCTATAAATATAAGTCTTCCACTTAACTCCATATATTATTTAGTTTAACCACGTTTGTGTGCTGATGGTAATAAGAAGCAAATTACAGGTTGTGTCGGATCAATTCATTTTAACCATTTGTTTATATAGACAAACAATCAGAGAAACAAAGCTAAAAGGTAAATCAACCAACTTGTCTCGATAAAGCGAGACTCAGTATTTATAGTCAGACAAAAATAAGCTACAGAAATGCAATGAACAGGGTAAGCAATAAATATATACATGCTTATATAAAAACAGTCAAGGATAATAAGCGAACAATAAATAAGGTCAAAATGTGACTTAAGAAGACTAAATAAACCGGTTTGTTCGGAAGCTAGAATAACCCACGTAAGCTTGACATCGGACTAGACACTATACGTCATTACCCCTTAAGCCTTACACCATATAACGTATAACAATTGTGTAGTGTTTGGAATGGTTACCGACGTACTGATTTGAAATATCTACTACTGGACCCTTTGATATGTACACATAATTAGCAGTGCAACGCTGCAATACTAGAACCTGTATTTCTACTCAACGCACTGAGTAGTTATATAGCACAGAGTAATGGGTAAGTCTGAATAACTTTCGAATATTTAAGAACATAACGAATACCCTTATGTTGAATAATGAGTAACACCAATCCTGATTTTCTGAGCCCATTTTCCACAGACCTTCTAATTGAAGCAAAAAACAAAAATGTCTTTGATATATATAAATAAAATGAAATAAGAGAATGTCTATTTTACAAAATTCAGGATGCATTTCAGAATTACTAACAAGTGATGTTATTTAACTTCTTTGTTAGTTTGAGTCGTTTTTTGGTTGAAATCTCATGTATAAACCATTTTATCGGATTTTGTTTAGCATTATACAATTCTACAAGGGATAGTAAACCTCAAACGGACTTCATAGATTCAATGTTTTCATCAGTACAGTTGTCTGACATTAAGTTTGTTTGAAAATAATCATTTGTGATCATCTGAACTTTTTATAGAAAAACGAATAATATAATATAACATATATGGCTTCAAGAG
Organism: Schistosoma margrebowiei; assembly: GCA_944470205.2. Lineage (NCBI taxonomy): Eukaryota > Metazoa > Platyhelminthes > Trematoda > Strigeidida > Schistosomatidae > Schistosoma > Schistosoma margrebowiei. The sequence goes on from OX104024.1 coordinate 76,708,895, forward strand.
GTATTTCCTAGAGTTCTAGTGAGAAGCAATGACCAATGATGTTAAACGGAATCTATTGTAAGATAGTTTAGTGTCGGTTATTCTAGCTTTCGGACAGCCCATTCTATTCATTCTACTTGAGTCACATTCTGACCTTGTCAATTACTCGCTTATCAATCTTGACTGTTTTTATATGAGCACGTAGGTGTGTGTAAATTTCTTATCCCATTACTCATCACATGTCTGTAACTTATTTCTGTGTAACTATAAATATTGATTAACGTTTGGTTAAAGGGGAGTTGGCCTACCCGCCATCTCCACGGAGCGTCGTTTCTTTTCTCTCTGCTTCATTCGATTTATATACAAAATATACTTAGTCAAAGGTCCATTCTCGTTATTTGACTTATTTAATTCCGTTATTGACTAACGCGATTAAACTCGATGATTATATACGACAATAGGCGATACATATATTTCAACAACAATCATCACTACAATCTCCTTGGAGTCAGATCCACTAGATCAATAAAGTGGGAGCCCTCTCGACAACATCGTTCGATCTAAATGACGATTAAATAACGGGCCTCTACTAAAATAGTAACTCACTGATGACAGTAGTGAACGGTGGAGAAATTTCATAGATTGTTTGAAGTTAAACATTAACACCATTGAATGCCAGTGATATAAAGGTTCAACGTTCGCGTACGAGATTGATAGGTCCTGGGTTCGAATTCTGCAAGATGTGATTGTAGATGCACAATGCTAAGAAGTTCCATACTAGGATGAAATGGTCGTCCAATGCCTCCAGATTTCCTATGATGACCTAGCATTAATTGACTAATGATCTGAACAAAATACCTTTCTTATAAGAATAATATAATTTGATTCTTTTTTCATTTATTTAATTATTACATAGAGAATTCTATATTCAAGAAGATATCATCAAATGATTTGATGAATAAAATTCCTATTCATTTATCTTTATTAAATCACTTGAACAATCAACAAAATGAACAAATTCTTAATTCAAATATAGAACTAATTCATGATGATATAAAACAAATGAATCTATTGAAACATCGAATGAATACGATAGATTTAAATCAATTCAAGACTGTTGAATTAAAATGGTATGATTTAATAAACTTATCTAATAGATTTCATAACTTTATAACATATGATAATAATAATAATAATGAAGAGAAATTTGTTCTTTGTGGAAATGATTCTTCAATATTACGGGTAAGAATTTGTAATTTTTTTTGGAAACAGTTTACGTGTATTTTATTGTTGTGGAATAATCAATCTACGTCAAATTCATTGACTAAGAAAAAGCATTTCATAATGTGGATAGGACAACACTATGGAAACTTTTTCAACACTACGGAGTACCAGAGAAAACAGTCAGCATCATACGGAATGAATATAATGCAAAATTGTGCATGGAGGACAACTGACTTACTCGTTGGAGGTAAGGACCGGTTTCAGACAAGGTTGCTTACTCTCACTCTTTCACCTGGTGATCGACTGGATCATGAAGACGTCAACATCTGAAGGGAAGCACGGGATACAATGGGCATCTAGGATGCAGTTGGACGATCTGAACTTCGCAGATGAACTGGCCCTTCTATCCCAAACACAACAACTAATGCAGGAGAAGACGACTAGTGTAGCAGCAGCCTCAGCAGCAGTAGGTCTCAATATACACAAAGGGAAGAGCAAGGTTCTCCGATACAACACAGCATGCACCAATCCAATCACAATTGACAGAGAAGATTTGGAAGATGTAAAAACCTTTACATATTTGGGCAGCATCATTGATGGACACGGTGGATCTGATGAAGATGTGAAGGCGCGGATCGGCAAAGCAAGAGCAGCATATTAACAACTAAAAAACATCTGGAACTCAAAACAATTGTCCGTCAAACAACAACAAATTCAGAATTTTCAATACTAATGTCAAGACAGTTCTTCTGTATGGAGCGGAAACTCGGACAATTGCGAAAGCCATCATCCAGATGATACAAGTGTTTATTAATAGCTGTCTACGCAAAAAACTTCGAATCCGTTTACCAGAAACTATCAGCAACAACCTACTATGGTCGAGAACAAATCAGGAAGAAGCGCTGGAAGTGGATAGGACACAGATTGAGGAGAGCAGCTAACTGCGTCACAAGACAAGCCCTCTAATGGAATCCTCAAGGCTGAATAAACGAAAAGAGGAAGACCAAAGAACACATTTTGTTGAGAAATGGAGACATGCATGAGAAGAATGAACAAAAATGGGATAGAACTGGAAAGGGAGGCCCAGGACATATTGGGATGGAGAATGCTGGTCAGCGGCCTATGCTTCATTGGGGGTAACAGACGAAAGTGTTGTCAACCCAGTTAATGCGTAATTCGACATATCTTCCACTAAAAGTTTAACTGATAGAATAAGAGAAACTTTTAGTTAACTATTTCCATGTAAAACAGACATCGATTGTCAATTTATCTATATATATCAATACAAATTTTAGAGGTTTTTCATCTTCCGAGTTAGATACTATGGCCATGAAGTATTCATTGTTTTACTAGACAACACTATCAATACTTCTTCCTGAAGTATATGTCAGTAATATTTTCTATAAACTTCAAGACTAAACCGCCGAAATCAGATGTCACAACACATCGAAAATCTTTCTAGGCTACAGATCATCACAAAATGTAAACAAATGATTAGTTTGCAGTCCTATTCCTTTGGAATGTATTAAATGTTTGATTAGAAATTCATACATCGGGTTGAAGCAAATTTCAAGACTTAACTAAAGTGTAAATTCTGTTGATAAAACAGTTAATTGAAGGATAGAACTTCAGCAAATGTTTTAACTGATGTACAAGACTGTAGACGGTGTTATTTGCTATTATTAAAGCAATGCTAAACCCGGTTTATTCGACGAGATAAAAATCCGCTAACCATGGACTTTGACCTTACAAATAGCATGTGATATAGAATTTAGAGTGTATGCGAAATAGCTTAAAATGCTTGCGGTTTCAAAGACTCCTCCATCATATATAAAGAGAACAAAACAGGCAACTGAACTTCCACAGAGATATTTCCTTAATATACATAAACTGGACTAGAGTGGCGCTGATGTTTTGACAGCTAAAGAGGAATCATTCACTTACATGTACAAGTCTCCTACTTTATTTTTTTGAAACGAGATGTATGATAACTAAAGCAGAAAAACTTTTAGCACATCACAATCATTTGGTACGAGAATCAACTATAAACAGATATCTGATAATGTATACCATTAACACAGTACATTTTTATATAATCCGAATTGACTCATTGTTTGATGACCAAATATAATATCATAGAAGTGAAGTGAGGTGAAGCAGAGTTGGAATCCATGACTCATTGGATAAAAGACGAATACCTTCACCATTAGTCCACTGATTCCAACAGATAGAATGAATCTTACTTCATGTATAGTACGTGTATTGTCTCCTGACACAAATTATCCCCTTCAACTAAATGATAATAATTAGTTCATTAGTAACTTAAGATTTTCCCAAAGTTCTGGTAGGAAGTCGTGACTGGTAGAATTTAGAGATCTCAAATGTGAAACAGTTACCACCAATTACATTAAATGGTCATTGTACTATATCGCAAATTGATCGAAGTCGATATGACATGAATGAATGCCAACCTAGTAGTTTTAATAATCAAGAGTTAAATGCATAACATGAAAGATCCTGGGTCCATTTACTTTTTAATAACACCCAAATTGGGATCAATCCCTGACGAATACAACTTACAAGTCAAACTCATTTCCACAAAACAGAGTGTAATATGCATTTCATACTAAAATTATTTCTTAATGTGTATTTATGTTTTATCAATAGATGAAACAAAATAAATTGGATTTACATGAAGAGCTTAATGAATTCAATAATTTATCTACCATAAATATGACAACTACAAGTAATCCATTCGAAAATACCAATTGTATTACTCTAGCCAATATAAATACTACCATAAATAATAAACAATCATCAAATCTTATTTCAAATTTTACTTTATCAGATTATGGACAAGCTGTATTACATTCTCCACCACCACCACCAACGACGACGACAACAACAATAATGACAACCACAGCAACAACACTATACCCATCTTTTGATGATAGATTACATCATAAATCTCTTAGTAATCCTACAAATAATTTCCAAGATGAAACAATCTATCCATCGATAAAATTTTCTGTTTCAAATATTCTTAATAGACACTGAGAAATAGTACCATTAAAATAACAATTATAACTTGAATACACTTTTTTCTGAAACTCCTAATAATGAAAGACAATTATCAGTATAGGGGTTATGGAGATTATTAAGTTTTTGATTGAGATCATGAACCGATTGATGTTAGACTACTGTTGGAAACCTGGGACGCCGTTTCGTTCTATTTTGGGACTCCTCAGCAGTGCGCATCCACGATCCTGCTCGCGGGATTCGAACACAGGGCCTTCAGTCTCGCGCGCGAACGTTTGACATACTGGACCACTGAATCGGCATCCAATGGTGTTAGTGTTTAACATCAACAAATCCACGAAATTGCACGACCATCTTCCATTGTGCTGAGGTAGATACCTGTCTCTACTCGACACGGATTATACACAGAATATAAATTTAAGTATCAAGTAATATGGATAGATAACTTCAGTTGTTCAACAAAATGGGAACAGCAAAGTATTGTGATGAGTTTAGAACAGCTACGACAGTTTATCAGAGATTTTCTAGTTAATTAAAAAAACAGCTTTCATAGATGAAGAGTTTAGGAGAAATAAAGTAATAATATTGTAAAATGATAACAAATTATATAGAAGTAGCTAATCTGTTAATGTATTCTATAAGTTATTCTGCTTATAAATCGAAAGAATAACAATGTATAAACCTGTTCTAATGGATGAGCATTGTTTATATTCTCAAATCCTTAAGAATATACAAACACATTTTGACGAGTACCCACATAGTTACTAGTTACAGATAGGATTTTCATCACGAACTAACATGAGCTAAAATCTTACATTATTCCCAAGTCATTAATGAATAAAATTCATTGAAATGTATGAGAGGTGACATCTGATTAGTTTGTTGATAAAATTGAGGGCGATCAGGTTAAGGTTCTCTTCAGGATTAATTAAAGGTTTCGAGTTGATATTTAGGGATATTGTCAATTTGCTTGTTATGTACAATCTGTAGGAACAGAATTAGACACTTGATACATTAAACACTATCATCATTTGACTCTATGATGGTAGGAAATAATTGTTCGCTATCATTTCAAACGTTTTAATGAGTGTCCAAAAGAATGTTTAATGGTTGATGTATGTGGTGTGTTGAATTTCGCGCACCAAACTAAATGTTCGCTTCTCGATTCTGATTGATCCCTGAAGCATGCTTTTATCAATGAAGTAACAATGTTTTGTATCCAAACATTCGCAGTTCAAAATAACGTAGATACACTGTTCATAACTAGACTGTAAGTTAGTATATATCAAGCTCAACATTTTAAGGTAATACCAATCGATTTCTCTAACCAGGGAATTTGCATCTCCGAGCATGGTTCAGACCAGCAGTCAATAAATCCACGAACTAATCTATTCATATTTTTTCAATCTACTTGTATAACAGACAGTGTTGGTCATTTGGACAGATTGCGGCTGAATATGCATAACAAATATTAAAATTATGTAGGTCAGGGAAGGTTCATAGTTTCATCGATCAACAGAATATCTTTGCTCAGAAATATTAAGTTCCAAATTAAAAATAATACTTATAGTATACATTTCTTCCATACCATAAATATGACTCGTTATCGTGTGCACTAACTGACTAAATGAAGATCTTATCAACCGGTTCCATAAAATATATTACCTGTTTACAAGTTATCGTTTAATTATAAATCAACAAGATAATCACATTTACAATTGAATGATCACTGGATGGTGATCAATGTCATGTAAGTCAAGTCCTTCTTAGTGTAGATTGAATCCTATCGACTAAGCTGCAATGTGGTCACTAGTCTAGGTGACTCGACACTGCGTGCACTACGTTGAGATCAGATGGTAGTTGGAAGTAGCCGACAGGAAACTACATTGCAACTTGTTCAATAGGATTTGATCTGCACTAAGAAAGACCTGACATATATACATACCACCCAGTGGTTAATCAATTGTAAACAGATCTCAGTCCTGCAGGTCAGTTGCAGCCCAGACAGCTCTGTGGTAACGTCTCTGACTTTGAAACTGGATGACACGGGAACGGATCCGTCAGGGAGCATCAGTTCCCTCAAAATTACAAGTACACCTTGCTGACGACTGCTAAGTAGCACGAAACCTAGGTTCAGGGTTCCCTGTTGACTACCTCCACCAGGTTTCTATTAAATGAGAATCATTGAACTCAGTTGAAATACAATATGTTTATTTACATAGCTAATTATTTTCAATTACAACTTCTATACATGATGAACAAGACTGATCCTATCTCTCCCATCATTGTTTGTTAATTAGAGTAAGACATTCAAGTTTATATAAAAGCTTTTTTTGATAAAAATTTTAGAAGAATTGAATTATATTCAAGTTAGTTCAATTATATATCCATTATACAATGGTTATCGATTACAGAACTGGGCAACTAATATACAGTACGAATTCACAATGAATTAATTAATACAAGGCAAAAACGCATTGAAAAGTAAATAATTACAACTGAAAAATACACATGTTGTTAATGAACAGAATTTAATGTGAATAAATTAATACGACGAAATCGCGTTGACAGCTGACTGTACAGAAATCACCTTAAAAACAATATGTGAATCTTAATATTGATTTTCTTTTTCATCTGTTGTATTTGAGAATTTCACCTCCACAACAAATGTGATGAATGGGTCCAACGTAATAACTAGTCTATAGTGTATACGTAGATGGTTTATGGTTATTAACTCATATCAGTGACAAAATCCCAGATGGATTATAGAAGTCCTAGTACGAACTAGTAACAGATAGAATCCGAACATACCGGAAGTGATACATGTATCATTGGTGAAGTCGGATGATCGTTGTGATAAAATTGAGGATGTTGCTATGTTTGAAAAGATTACGAGTTTACCTAATCTGAAAACAGAACGAAGACTCTGTGATACAATGATAGATAAGCTAGCTATTCCGACACGTCTCAGTCCCGCTAACTAGAGGGAAAAATTCAAGTTCGGAAGAAGGAAATACATTCCACAAGCAACAACAACAAACACAAATCAAGCGTATATATACAGCATATGAATGTCTTTGGGATGCGTTAGAAAATAGCATAATAAAAGACACAACGAACCAATAGCGTTTAAAATCCTCCCAAGTAGGAAATACGACATGAAGGTAAGAATAAGCGCTTTTGGCGCAAAAACAAGAAATTCAAATTTTTAAAATGGAATTACAAAAATTGGATATTAACTAAATGAGCTCTGCGGATCTAACACCCCCAACAGATGAGAATTACAACACATCATTTAACCTTAGTTATTCTGACAGTCATTCAACCTGGAGGTCCTGATTTCTATTCCAAGTAATTTAGTAAGGTGTTTATAGATGAGAAACTTAAAGTTAGAAAGGAATATATACAGAGCTACAGCTTAATTTAGCTGGTTTTCTAGATGACATTAAGGTGTAAGAATGACTATCTTAAAATGAATTTTCCAAATTCAATATTAAGAATTCCAAAACTTACATGTATTATGATAAGACTGACAATACCGTTCAATCATTTAGGTTGAAGACAATATTATTGTAGATGAAGTGGTCAACTAAAACGTTAATATCAGAAGGGGTTTTGTGGAGATTTTAGTAATTTCACTAGTTGAAATCATGAGTCAATTAAAGCTAGACCACCATGGAAAACATGGGAGCACTGGACGGCCGTTTCATTCTAGTATGAGACTCCTCAGCAGTGCCCATCTACGATAGTACTCTAATGTATATAGTTCATTGAATTAATCAACCCCTTTGATTATGAAAAACAAATATAATGTGTAGACATAATGTTCAATAATTTACAAACTTGTATGACAAACAATTTGATAGAAATAATTGAACACATAATACTATTTACATAAGTTATTGATAATTTTAGGGTGAATTTACATATGGTGGTACAAGTTTTTCTGTATAATGCTCTATAACTGTATCACATAGTTGATCTGCTATTTCTAAACTGATTCCAACCATATCTTCTCTCCAAGATGAACTTTCCATTCGGCGTATATCACGAATTAAATAACTGGATTAAAACAAAGTAGAAGATTATTTGCTGATATTTACAAATTTCTTGAAACAACACCACACAATATTAATTAAATAATTTGAGGAAGCAGTTATATAGATGTTTCATTTTAAGTACACGCTTACTTACCTACGCCTGTTACTCATCGTGGATGAACACAGACCGTTCACCAGCATTCTGAATCCATTTTAAGTAACAGTTACTTTATAAAAGAGAATGTTGATTTTTATATCGTTCGGATAAATATATGGAAATGTGTTACGAGTAATTGATGGTTTCAAGCAATCACAGGAATTGCATTATCTTATTTTCTAAATATCGATGGTAAATGTTTCACTTTACACTTTACTAGGTTGTCACAACACACCACTGGAGAGGGAGCGTTGATAAAAGTCTAGGTTACAATATAGGAATTATAGCCATTGAAGTATACTGTATTTCATAAACTCGTCTTTAATGTTCCAAATTACAGAGAATCCATCCCCTAATTTCTGGTTATAAAAGTATATTTTATGTCTCTTTATACAGGAATAATATCGTATCAGTATTGCGTTGAGTAGATGCTGGTCAATAGCTGCTGGTTTTGCTGGGATAGATGACTCGATCAAAGTAAAAAGTGAACACCAAAGAAAACAATGTTGACAATCGATTAGATCTTAGATACAATCAATGATATATACCCGAAATGGACATAAACAAACATACTTGATGCTATGGTGTTGTTCCGAAATTTAAATGTTTAGATTGTATTTCCAGGCATAAAAGATAAGCGTCTGCGTGATCAACCAGGAATATCGGTGAAATGGGAATTGTCTTTTGTACAGTTATGCAAATCAACCTCTCAGTCAGTCGGAACGTAGAACCTTGTACGTATGTACATCCTTTTAACCTCTAGATGACTCACATTCATTATCAAAAGTCAGTGTCTATTTGCTACTCAGCAACTCTGTGTTAACTTAAGCATGAATTTGAGTACATAACATAAAAACCAGATGCTAATACTCAAAACATCTAAAAAATCGATTTCGCATGAACGTTTAACATATATATCACGGCCGAAGAGTCTCGTACTAGGACAAAACAGCCGTATAGTGCTCTCAAGTTTTCAGTGGTGGTCTAGCTAAGATCGACTCATGAACTCGGCTGTTACAATAAATAATATTCGTTTGAAAATGATGTATGGTGTATGACTCCATAGATTCGGATTCATAACTACTAAATTTTCTGAAATACTTTAGGTGGTGACTGTAGATTTTAATTAGCCATAATACAAATATAAGTAACAAAATAAGATGTAATATACGTTAAGTTCAAAATTACCTATCATTTTGACGCCATTGTAATCGAGTATCATACACTCGTATTAGTCCGCCATCAATACGTAAGAAAAAACGTTGTAACAAAAAGAAACCAGAAGACATTGCACGAAACTTTATATTCAGAATAGATACACCATTATCACCTAGTTCATCTTCATATAGCGTTGTATTGACAAAAAAGCGAATAGGATCTTTCCGACGTAAATACTCCATATCTAAACCCTCGGAAGTTGGAGATATACTCCAGGGACCTATAATGAAAGTAATTTAACAATCACGAAATCATTGTCAATCTATTTAAACTGAGTGCACATTGTCATATAACTAAATGGAATACTATCATGCTATTGATTACAATCCTATAAGTTGATATACTTGGGTGAAAAATGTAAAACCTCATCAGTCACATCGGAATTGTTTGGTGAATAACACAAATTAGGACTTGGAAAACACCATGAGTTATCTTCAAATTTACGTAACATGCAAGAATTAAGCCCGACAGTAAGATCATAATTTTATTAAGCAGAGTGACAGTCTATACATATCCTTCGATTATTTATTTGCTAAACGAAATATCATTACGTTTATCCTTGTATATAATATTTCATAAACGACCATGTTTTACAGATAAAAGAACTGTTCCTACTGGCTAACATTCTTGTCTTTTAATAACCATTTACTTGAGAGAGGTCGCACCAATAATTTGGCCTCACGAACAGTTATCGTTTGAACACGTGGTGTCATCTGTCAGTCAAAATTTTAATAATTTGTTTTAGCAACCCCAAAACGTGCTCGTTATTCACGAAACGTGCGAAAAAATTGCGTAGAAGGGTGACGACACGGATGCTATGACGGAGAAGAGTATATAAACGTAAACAAAACTCACCAGACAAAGTGCCTGTATACGGAGTAGTGAAAGTCCAGTCATATGGTTTATGTGGCAGTATGTCTTCTTGATTATTAATTCGAGAATCTCTCCAGTCCTTTGCAAATGGTACCTTCGGTGTGTTGAGATTAGTATTAAGTAACTCACCTCTATAGTTATATTCTTTGGGTCGACTAATTTAAGAGCATCAAGTGCATTAAATTCAATTTTGCATAGTTGTTCATTATTTGGTTGACAGAAACAAATTGACAAGGAATTTTGATCGAATATCATTTCAGGAATCGTTGGAAGTTCTAAACTTCTTTCAAACGCCTCTCTTTCTTCGCCAAGAGATTTTAAAATATGATGTTCTTTGAGAATAATTAACCAGTCATCTAAACGGTGCTGGGAAGACTTGACACAAGCTTGTTCCATTAGGGTTTGACAAAATAATCCTATCAAATAGGTTCTGAACAATACAGGATTAGTCAAGCCCGGTATAAAATAAGTACAAGAGTAACACGATCAATATCTACAAGATATACAAAGAAATTATTTAGAAAGTTACGAATTGTAAGAAACACAAACATACTTATCTTAATGTATCACTATAATAAAGTTATTACGTCAGAACCAGGTATTGCAATAAATAGGAGTAACAAAACATACACAAGAACTTGTATAACACCAACACCCGATAACAATATATAGTTTACCAATGTTACAAAAATTTTGGTATATTACATCAAAAAAGTATATTAAACAATGTGGGATGGTAGTATTGTGAAAGACAGAGTTACAAAATCAATGAATAAGTAGGTATAAATGGTAGCTAGTGAGAGATGCACTTCAATTGGGAGACTGATTCAACTTTTACGAAGAACATAGTAAAATACAACTGCAAGATTCTAGCATGCTTGTATTTTATGTCATCCCTGTTAACATTCAACACTACTGAGATGCAAAATTAAAAAAACCAAACCAGAAAGTAGTGATGAATCTATATATGCCAGTTTTATACAGCTATTGCCCAGAACACTAAATGTTATCAACAATTCTCCCACTTCGAACCAAACAAAATATAAATACTTTGGGAATTTCAAAACTAGTTTGCGATGAATATGAAATCACTTAAACTCCTACCAAGGTTATATCGATGATGATGTTACTTTTCAACGCTTGTATCAGCCGAAATCAAAATAGAACTTAAGATAAAAATGTATTAGTATATGTTCACAAACTATATCGATACAGTGAAGAGGAATCAACAAGATAAACAAAAGAGTCAAAATAGTAACCCCATTGACCATACCTACTCACTTTAATAGCTCGTTTACTAGGTATTTAGGTGTGTTACTCTTTAAGTGTAAGGGCTGGTAACACATGGTTACTAAAACAGAAGTACGTGAAACGGGGTTCGAACCTCTGATTTAGGAGGGGAGCATTAGACGTCCTAATCACTAAGCCGCTGGTCCACTGGAACTTGAGGAAATGTTTTTCATTTATTCATCCCATGAAGATTGATTATTATCCACAATTGTAACATACTTGTAAAGAATAAGTTCTAAAATGTACGAATATATTTGTGGAATAGAAGGTATGAAACAACGAAACCCAGAAAATAAGGAATGGATGCATCTGAGTCACTTTACTGCGAGTCCAATTATTGATCAAAACTACTGGCAAGACTCCGCCTTCTTAAAAACAGGGAGATGAGTTCCCGGATATTTGTCATTTCAAAACAGACAACGAAAATAAATGTTTTCCCCAGATTTTTTAAAGCCACACTAGTATATCCGAAACCATGATGAGTAGACAGTTCATTTTGTATTTAAAAACTGTTATTTCATAGAAATGAATACTGGAATAAAGTTACTCCAGGTCTTTATCAGACTTGCAAACTATATACCACATTCTAATACTGCTTGGTCTACTTTCTTTATACGAGCGTCGCCAATTACAATGGTTAGTAGTCAGATAATAAAACTTAGAATTACAGGTAACCGATTTCCTTCATAAAAAAGTGACTTTAGTTTATATGTAAAATATCATCCGCTTAGATTTAAAAAAGCATACAAAAAAATTACTAAGCTGCCAAATATTATGGTCGAGATAATGATTTCTTAGGATGTCCTAGTCATTCGAAATTACAACCTGTTATATTGAACCATACGCCTGACGCAGATAAAACCAACCGTGAAAGACTCGATTCACTTGATGCACAAAGGAAAATATCAACAAGGGTAATCAACAAATCGAATATATTTGATTTAGTGACTATAAGTAGGATTTGTTCACGAAGGATGCTTAAAGCACCTCACGCCGACCAGAGAGTCGTTTGGGTCGACGTGAAATTAAAACGACAGTTAGTGTAAGGAATATAACATCAAATCTGAAGGATAATCATAATAATACAAAGCTTCAGATAAGTCAAGTTGTCAGCGATTCACCGACTAATAGGTACTATGATGATGTGCAGGTACTGAAACCAACCGTCACATCCATGTACATCTTAAAAACACAGTAATCTTATAACCCTAGACCACAACTTGGTGTTTATCACAGAAGTTATGGAAGATGTGTCCAATAACGCAAGAAACCGCCTGTTGAATTCTGAAGCATTGACAAGGGAACTGATAAACATTCACTTGTAGGAGACAAGGTATTAAAGTTACTCTAATCCAAGCCTTGTATGTGTATGTATGCCAACTTCTACAATGAAACATTCCTGTAATGACCAGTTAGTTACATGTGCCAAGGTCACATCCAGCTAATCAAATTAGGCGGTATATTTTTACTATGAAAATTAGGTTGACCTGACTATTCTAAATGCCCATTACAATATTGTCATTTTGGCCAAAACATCAAACTCTGCCGAGAGGGATCGTCAGATTATTGATTCCTTGTGATATGTATTTCTATAGTATGGAAGTGTTCTATTCGATGTATTCCTTATTGAAACTGCATGATCAAAAGCAGATTAGGCAATAGTAGAAGCGACCGTGGATTGATGCAGAATAACCACTCACAACCTATATACAATCAGAGTATAAGCCAATCTGTCGTTTAAAAGAAACATCGTCGGCTGTTATTTCTATCGTCACTGGTCGGGAGTTTCTTAGTGCACTGTTACTAACCACAAACGTTTGCTCGAGTTTTGGTGCAGGCTTTTTCATTTTATACCCTTAATGAGTTGAAACTTAATAAGGGCTTGTCACTGAAAACTAGTAGTGTTATACTGCAATAAAGCAGGTCATGTACCATATGATACATCTGGATTATATTCCACCAATCCCACTGCACTTCATTGGTTATAAACAGAGGACTTCCAGAAAAGCTAAATTCACTTTGTTTTTTGGTCAGAAGCACCAGCTTGAACGTGCCAGGAGGTTATGGGTCGTAGGAAGCACCAACAGCCAGAGAAATGCGGAGATATCTATGGCATATACCGAATACACTTAAGTAAACAAGATAGTGAAAAGCAGAATTAAAGTTGTCAAGGAGAAATACATGGAAAATACCGCAATGCTAGCGGATGAATCTGAAAACGAGTCGAATCCGTGAAGAGTTCATGTTGCAACAAACAAACTAGCAGAGAAATATAACAAACTTGATAAATAACTTAAAGATAAACAAGAAAAGCCAATCACTGAGATAGGAGAAAAATGGAACAGATTGATTGAACTCTCCGAGGAACTCTTGAAAAGACCAGACACATTGAACCCGCAAGACACTGAAACAGCACCTACAAATAGATATCAACCACCAATTAACGAAGAGATCAGGATGGCCATCAAAACAAATCAACAGTGGGAAATCGGTAGCACCAGACAATATATCAGGTGAATCACGAAATTAGGGCATAGAAGTAACTGAAAACGTGCTCCACGCTATATTCAGGAAGATTTTGGAGGATAAACAAGTGCCACTGATCGACTAGAAACAAGGATACCTCATTAAGATGGTGGTCGGAGGTATTCAACAGGAAGCCCTGGACCCGGGTTTCGTGCTGCTTGGCACTCGTCAGCGAGGTGTACCTGTAATCTTGAGGCAACTAGTGCTCCCTAGCGGATTCAATCTCGTGTCATCCAACTTCACAGTCAGAGAAGTTAACACTGAGCTATGCAAGCCTCATGAAGATACCAAGGAAAGAAGATCTGAGCAGTTGTGAAAACCACAGAAGCACCACACTACTATCGGCAACAGGAAAAAATTTCAACACAGTGCTTTTGAACATAATGGAACATTTGGTAAACTACCAACTCCGCAATCAACAGACCGGATTATGTGAGAATCGATTGTGTATCGCCCAAACCGCAAAACTACGGATCATTGTTGTGAAATCAATTTAATGCATTTCGTCACCATACATCAACTTCATTGACTATGAGAAAGCGTTTGACAATGTGGATAGGAGAACGTTATGAAACCTTCTTCGACACAATGGAGTGAGTAACTGATAAGATCTTCAACACTATAAGGAATGTATAAGACGGAGTACACTGCGAAGTCATGCATTGAGGACATCTGACAGATGCAGTGCAAGTGTGAACCCTTGTCATGCAACGCTGCTTACTCTCATCTTTTCTATTTTTTCTGGTGGTTGAATGGATTATGAAGACCTCAAGAATTGAGGTATGGCTTGGAATACAATGAACAGCTTGAATGGTGAATGATGGCTTTGACTTTGCAGATGACCCAGATCTTTTATTTCATGCACAAAAACAAATTTAGATGAAGACCACTGATGTAGCAGCAGTCTCTACGTCCGTAGGCCTCAATATACACGAGAGATAAGGAAAGATCCTCGAATACAACATGGAGAGTACCAACCCAACCACACTTGATGTCGAAACTTTGGAAGAGGTGGAAGCTCCCATGTACCTAGTCAGCGTAGTTGACGAAGAAACACGATCTGATACGGGTGTGAAGGCCTTGGTTGCCAAACCAAGGACATCATTCCTATAGTTGAAGAGCATATACTACTCGAAACAACTGTCTGCTAGCCAACAACGATGTTAGAATTTTCGATACGAGCATCAAAACAGTTTTACCGTACGGATTTGAAACTTGGAGAAATACATGGGTCGTTAAAATTGTACAAGTATTATTCAACAGTCATCTACTCAAGATACTGAATGTCCGTTGGTCGGATGCCATCAGTAACAACCTTCTATTGAGGAGAACAAGCTAGTTTTCAATTGAAGAGGAATTTAGGAAAAGTTGCCAAAGATGAGTATGGCATATATTGAGGAAATCATCAAATTGTCCAAGGAGGCAATCCCTGACTTGGAATTGTGATTGGTAAAGGCTAAAAGGAACGCATTGCGTCGGTAATCGGAGGCGGAAATCAAAAGGGTGAATAGCAACAGGGAAAAACTGGAGATAGGAGTTCAGGACAGAAGTGGTTGGATAATGCTCGTGGCAGGCCAATGGTTGTCCATGAGAGGTAAGTTTGTATTTAAGTAGAGTTCTACATAACTTAGCAAGCTGATTTCTAATCCAGCAAAAAACTTCGGTTCCTAAAGCTCACATGTTCACGATACACTTCGAACACTGGACGGCTCTAATTCTCGAATCTAATCCATAGTGTAATGTGCAAATCTAATATAAAGTTTGCCAAGCTATATTATTTTCATGATTATTTTACTATCTTTCCCTTTTCATTTGATCAGCCGTTTAGCGCTGAAGCCAACAGTGTTGTCGTCTTATTAAAACATTATTCAAGCATCCCAATAACCTTTCATCATTATCCAGCAGCCCTAGAAAATGGTTGCTTGCTGGACACAACAGGAGTGTTCTAACTATAAAGATTGTCTTAGCAGCTGATAAAAACTCATATTTTTGTTGAAAAAGACATGAAAGACATTTCCTGTTATCTTTTCTTTCGTTTTTTTCTTTTGTTCGTTTTGAAGGTAGACCACATTTCTCCATAAAACTACTTCCAATTCTATCCCAACTTCTGTAACGTGTTGCTCCGTGACAGTTTGGAGCTTTGGATTCGTAAACTGTTGCTCTAAGTCTCTTAGCTTTCTCATTATTCTGAATAGAATTATTCTGATGGAAGACGAAAACTCGCGTAGCTCAGTGACATACATACATCTCATAATGTTGTAGAAAGTGAGGTGACCGGCCAACATAGCAAACATTTTTCTCTAAACAGAGAGCGAAGGACACGAACATTTATCATTTACAATTTATTCATTCAGTAATGGCAGTAATCCGTTAATATCATGAACTATGTTATCGTGTTTCTTGTCATTTTGAAATAAATTGTAGTTTCTAAGCGCGATATCTGAAAGCATACTTCACCCCAGTCAGTCTACAAAGTTCCCCTTCACAAAGACATTTCACTCAAACTGTCTACGTTCTCGGAAAGAAAGGATACATTTCTCCCAAATAGTTTACATCACGGGGAAAAATAGAATTGTCGCTTTTCTTTCACTCAAGTTTTATTTAGTATCTCCAAACTCCAGCTTTATTCGGGTGTGACGAGAAATGGATGGCAGTGCAGAAACAGAAAATTAAGAGAGTCATAAGCAATGTCTGCTTGGCAGATAAGTCTTTGGTAGAATCCATACTGGGTCACAGAATACAGTGCCGAGTTCCTAAAGAACCACTGGACCTAATTCCAGCATACCTGAAAATGGCTTAATCTTACCGAATATTAGAGTCAGTAATTTATTAGAACCTAACAACCATGGTCTAGAAATTATACATGTACTTGATTCAGATAACTACAGGAGTTCAAACCGAAAATTGATAAGAAGTCCGCTGACCACGGCTTCTCACTAGAACTCCAAGAAACTCATCTT
The DNA here is from genome assembly GCA_944470205.2 of Schistosoma margrebowiei. Taxonomy (NCBI): domain Eukaryota; kingdom Metazoa; phylum Platyhelminthes; class Trematoda; order Strigeidida; family Schistosomatidae; genus Schistosoma; species Schistosoma margrebowiei. Next base: position 76,726,201 of record OX104024.1, read on the forward strand.
GAAGCCAGGTACTAGTGAGCACATGACAATTATCAGTGTAGGGTTGTAGAGATTGTTGAGTATAGAGGTTAAGCGTTCGCCCACGAGACTGAAGGCAATGGGTTCGAGTTCCAAATGAGGGATCGTGGACGCAAATTGCTGAGGAGTATCGTACTAGAACAAATCGACCGTTCAGTGCATCCAGGTTTTCAATGGTGGTCTAACATTCGTCTATTGAAACTCAAAATCGATCTGTCCAGAATATATCAGGCAAAACTTCATGAACCAGTTTTGTTAAAAACATATTTTAGATGAATAGCATAGATTCGATTACTGATATATTCATTAATTTCAGTTTTCTAATTACTTCCCTTTCATTTAAAAAAGTGTCAGAATATGACATGATAATAAATTATGTATTTCCGGGAAAAATTTCATGATACATAAATAATAATAATATATATTTCTGCATGCGCGGGTACACGCCATTTTTACAGGCATGATCTATACATTACAACATTTGTTGGTTCACAAAATGCTTCGCAATTCATTGAGTTTATAGTTGATATAAAGTATACCCGTAGAGCTCTTGCTGTAAACTGTGACTTTGAGGGGACCTTTCACGTGAAAGGAAATCTAATCTTATTATTATATTGATTATGAACATAAAAATACTGTGGTGTGTGCTACTTACATCTACATAAGTAGTATATGATGTTAGTCGTAAACAGAATGTCTGGCAGGGGAGAGACAAGAGGATCGAACAGTAACGAATAGAAACAGAATGCAATTTGTATAAAAATGCGACAACAATGAAGTCTGAGTCATTTTGAGACAAGTGATGGTCATTTTGCAAATTAAGCATTTACTATATGAATGTTAGATTTAGTTACCAAGTCTTGTAAGTTTCTGTCATGTACATTCGATTGTTCCCACCCGTGATATTGTTCACAACAACACTATGGATGCTTTATCGACATCAAATATTTATTATTCTAAATCTACTCCAACAATAGCAATTTATATTTCACTAGCTAAAAATGAATTACGACATGACTGGTCTCGTATTTGATCTTTGAAACATCGAAACGTATGTTCATGGTTAATTACTCCTGAATATTTAGTCTGTAGTGTTAGTCATTAGTTTTAGCCCATAATATATCATATCCTAGTTTTCGGACATTTCATTCTACTTGAGTCATATGTTGACCTTGTCAATTATTCGCTTATTAGCCTTGACTGTTTTTAGATGAGCGTATATGTGTGTACACTTCATGTCCCATGACTCATCACATGTCTGTAGTTTATTTTGTCTGCCTATAAATATTGAGTAATGCCTGACTTGAAATGGAGTTGGCTTCCCAACCATCTTCCCTGCGCGAAATTTTGCTCTGTTCTATTACATTCACTTTACATACAAAATATATGTATTCAAAGGCCATTCTCGTTAATTGACTTATCTAAATTCCGTTATTGACTAACGTGATTTAAGTTGACGATGATATACGAGAAAAGGCGATAGCAAACATCCATACGATCTAATTGGAGTCAGATCCCCGGGCCACTAAAAGTCAACAGTTGTAGAAGCACTCTATTTTGATCAAAGAAACACCTCATAGCAACTCCCGTGCAATTGAGTTTGTTCACATTTAATTTGGCTAAGCTCTTTTGTTAACTTATTTAGCGGGCAGAGTCTTCCGTACTATAACAACTTATCTATATCATTGTACCTTTATTATTGTTGTGCTTGTATGAAATATGTATGCTCGAACATTGATTATATATATAATCCTACACACTCACGACTCGCTAACTTACTCATTCGCCTTTCTGCTTTGTGGTCTGAGTTATCTGTTAATAAAATTGTAGTTACTACTTCTCTTCGCCTTCTGATTTCAAACACCGTTAAGGATTATATGATTACGGTTATGAAGGTGATTGGTTAACGAAGCACAGCCACTACAACCTCAATCATTGTTTGACTGTTGATTAACGTCTTTAGTACATCCAGATTCTAGAGCAATAGCTTAAAAAGCTTATATGTGTAGTTGGTATTCACAGTATACATCTGACTACTATAGTTGCATAATATTGCTAACTGGTAACTGTTTTTTCTTTAATACAATGGATGAAAATAGTCATCCGAAAAACAACTGAAACTTCTACAATATTATAGTTTGTGATAATAGATAAACTAGTTCAACTGATCATTCATAAGTTTATCTTAAGGAGAGTATATCTGTAGTGAGCGTGGACTTGGTGGGGACAATAGAATTAATATTTAGTTAACAATTAAAGTGTCTTTGTAAATTATGAAAACCATACAATAAATACTTCATTTGCACATCTTCCATCAATTGTTACTCACATTCTTCATGATTCTTCCAATTCTGATTTTATTCCAATTCCTTTTTGTTCCCTATTCGAATTTTTTTCATTTCAATCTTTTCAATCCTTTTTTAGACAGACATTCCACCTCTGAATGACGTTACATACCACTTATATCTGACTACATAAGTAGTATAAATCACATATTTATGGACTGTATCTGATTAATCGTCAATTAACTGTCAAATAACACACAGAGTCGAAACATCAGTTCAGTACTTAATGGCTTTTAATATTAATGTTACTATATTATACTAGGAAAACATATTCATTCACATTTCAGAGTGAAATGTTGACACTATTTCAAACCAAATCTTTTATAATGTAATAGTAATATCGGATTTGGTGTATATTTCCATGAAGAAAATAAATATACATAAGCTGGTAATTGAATACCCAGATTTGTAGTTCTATTATTATGATTGTATCATATTACTAATAATGAAATAAAGATACTTTCAAATAGGATTAATAGTAAAACATCGGATTTAGGATGTATGTTATTAATAATACATTACATAACATCAAATGGTTAACTTATATTAACCACCCCTCTATTTTTATTTTTGTTCATTGGATCCGATAACATGAAGCTATAAAGTCAGTAAAAATGAAATGAAATAATTTAATGTGGGAATCTTTTCTTTGAAAAGTATCATTTTCTGAAGTCATATAATCTTCTTGATAGAAACTCAAAAACAGATTAGTCTCTTGAAAACTATATTTAAAGACCTCATTAGATTGTAGCTTGATATATCTAACCATCTTCATTGGTAATATCTAGAATATTCTCTGTATTATTCATTGTAAGTTATAGTAATTAACTTCATGTTTACTTACAATATAAGCTGTGATTTAACTAGATATTTCTAAGTTGACCAAATTGACTCCTCCGGCAGCTACTGCCAGTTCCAAGCCCGGATAAAGGAGGAGGGTTGGACATGGGGTTATCGAACCCGTCCCGTAAGAAACCAACTCGCTAAAAAACACTAACCAGAAAAAAAATTCAATCTGTCATCTTTATCATTCATTGAAGTAAGCTATAATTTATTAGACAACTTTAAATAATAATAGAGTCCTCTATTAATTCAGGATTGTGTCTGGTACAGGAAAATAGGAAATATAGTATTTTTCATTCAGGACTTTTCAACGAGTTTAACATGTATTTCAGTGTTGATATTTACGATGGGACTCGAACTCAGTGTCATCCTTTTCAAACATAAACAAGGATTATTATAAGTATCAACATTGAAATGGAGGTGTATTTAATTCACATAGTAAACATGCAACGAAAAGCGCTTCCGGTATTTTACTGACACTTATTACCTAACTTTAATTAAACCTTTAGTTAGATGATGTTGATGTTAAGGCGGGTCACTAAGGATGTTCATATGTCAATGGAAACTAATCACTTACGAACCTAAACATATGGAGCAGTCCTATGTTTTGTATTCCCAATCATAAAAATGAACATTGAAATCACAACTGCGAATTCAATTTTTAGTGAAATATTTCAGTAATAATTATCATCTCCTTTGTGATTATTCATATGTAGAACTTTGGAGCAATTTGGAAGAATGTCCTCCGATTTATCAAAGAAATCAACAATGAGACTGTCATTCAAAAAAGTTTGCTTAAATGGTCCAACATCACAGTCAAATAAACTGTGTGAAGAATCAATTATGGAGTTTCAAAAATATTGTACAACGAATAGTGATAATACTGAGAAGAAACGATTAAACTTACGTCTAAGACGTGGACATACAACTTTACTTAGCCTTATGGGATCAGAGTTAAGCGATATATCAAAATCTGATCAAGTAAATGAATCACTGTATGACAATAATCATTCACGTCATTTTACTCGATCAAACAAAATATCTACAAATGCATTCATTAATGAATACATCCCAGATGTTTTACCACTAACGACAGTAAATCCTTCAAAGTAAGTTATGTATGTCACAGATTTTTTAACTGTTTTAAGGATTTTGTTGATGTAATCTCAATTGATTGATCACTGGGTGGTGATCAATGTCATGCTTGTCTAGTCCTTATTAGTGAAAATCGAATGCTGTCGATCGTGTTACAATGTGGCCACCAGTCTAGGTGACTCGACACTGCGGGCACTATGTATTGAGATTTAGATGGTGGTTGGAGGTAGTCAACAGGAAACCCTTTGTCTACTCCTTAAACTATGAGATTAAAATTACTTCATACCTTCCTTTTTACGAGTTAACTCTTTCTTTCTGTTTTATTACATCCTTATATGTAATCTTTCTTTTATTACCGTTGAAGTAACTACCTCTATAAATTCGGTGTTCATCCTGTTGGGCTAATGAAGTATGACAACTTCGACCGATGCTTATATGTACCTGGTCCTACGTTGCAGCTGACTGAATGACTACATTGAAACACATTTATGATAATCAAGTTCTATACATATATGATGTCAAATTACCCAGTTTGCATGATTTATTAAGTCGAATAAATATTTCAATCATCATAGGTTTACAAGCAACAGTTGTTTATCTGATAATCAACAATTCTATTATTGAAACTAGTTTAAATGACCTTCATGGAACTCCGTCATAATCATCAATATGTGGTTACTAGTTATTAATTTAGAGAGTTAATTACTTCTATGAATTTGGGGTATTCATCTTATTGTACTAATGAAGTATGGCAACTTCGACAGATGCATATATGTGCCTGGTCCTACATTGTAGCCGACTGACTGACTGATTGACTAACTGAGAAGTGATTTGTAATATCAAAACAAACTTTATTAATCAATATTATCGATTGCTGTATTTTATTTTAATCAATAAAATCATTATCATTTTATTTTATACTTAATTAATGATAGAATTTTATTTACTATTCTAATTATTAAGGTATGTAGTGAAACAGGAGGCTATTTATTGGAATCATGTGTTGTCTCAACAAATTTCCATGGAATTAATGAATAAATTAAATGATGATAAAAATGTGGTAAGAGTATAATCATTGAAGAAAGTTACCTATTGAGATGGTGAAGATTTGTTGCTCAGGTGGATGATTTTGATGGACTTTTGTTCTCTGAGCTGGAGGGTTTAGGAGACACAACCAAAACAAAGAAGTAAACATTGACAAATTTAAGGTCAATAAGAACCAACCAACGGCAAGGTGTACAGAACAAGCTGTGAAACACATACGGAGAAATTCGAACACTTCACTTTTATCTGAAGTTTGTGCTGACGATGTCGTTAAGAAGAACGATCAAACCATCCAGCTCAGAGAACAAAACTCCATCAAAAGTTACCTATTGTTTTTTCATTCATTCATTGTTTTATTGTGATGTGATTAATATGTTTGATATGCTTGAATATCATCACGAGTTCACCTTACTCAGTAAACGGAACGAAAGTCAGAGATACATTGACACGATAGACTATTCTTATATGTTGTCCCCGGCTCTGCTAACTAGATCAAGAAGTCTTGATGAGGCGTACAGAATGTATTCTACAAGCACCCAGGAAATACAATGTCACTAAACGCACGAATCAAGCTTATTTATACAATGGTAGAAACCCCCTTAGGAGAACGACAAAATAGCGTAATAAAAAATGTCCGTCAACCAATGACAGTCAATGATTTCCGAGTGGGAAATGTAAGCTATAGTCTAACTAGGCATCTGTCGGTGTGAAAAAAACATGAAATTCAAATTTCCAGAATAAAATCACAAAATTATGACTTTTACCAAATGAGTTCTGGGTATTTAGCGTTCCCAACAGTGTTGTATTCGTACTTTTTTATTGTCAACTAATTCATCAACATGTGGTAGTTCTTAATAGTTCTTTTTGTTAAGAAAAACAATTACCAACTAAGCATTGGTCTTATTTAAATTCAATATAGTCAATTGTACATAAACAAAGTAACTAGTATAAATAAATAATCTATTTGTAGAGTAGAAAAATTAGATTTTCTGACGTTTCGTGACTTAGTGTAAGTCACTTCTTCAGAGAATTAAATAACGAAGTTTCAACAGTCTACCAAATGCTCAATTTATTCGAAATTATCAAGTCAAACCTTGGTAATGATACTTAAAAAGTAACTAGTACCTTTAACATTTGAAGGTGTTACATCTTTGATAAATTGAAGAGAATGTTTTTTTTAAAAAAAACATGTTCAATAGTCCTTAATTTTCAATTTTTTTTTGTTATCAATCTTTCATGAAATTCAACTTCAATTAGTATTAACAAACCTACTAACTAAGCAATAATCGTATGTAAACTAGTGAATGGTTTCGAGATGAAGACAACTAGTGTAGTCGCAGAAAGCTCTCCATCAGTAGGCCTCAACGTACACAAGGGAAAAAATAACATCTTCAAATACAACCCGGAGAACACCAATTCAATCACACTTGATGGAGAAACTCTGGATGATATGGAATCTTTCACACACCTAATGATCAGCTGCATCATAGATGAAGAAAGGAAGATAGGATGCAGATGTAAAGGAGAGGATCGACAAAGGAAGGACCGCTTCCTACAACTGAACGAACGACAACTGTCTATCAATCAATGTCAAAGTCACAATCTTCTATGTGAACTTCAAGACAGTCGATTCTACTGTATGGAGCTGAAACTTTCACAACTACCACAACTATCACGAAAAAGGTACAATTATTCATAAACGGTTGTCCATGCGAGGTACCAAACAGCAAAATGTCAATCAATCGTCTCAAACTTGACTGTTCCTTCATTTCCACACTAATCATTCTTTGTCCTCGTTCTATTTCTTCTTTGATCTTCTTAACTTTCTGCTTCCAACTGTTTCACATTCTATTGATAAATACATACTACTTACTATCGATGAGCATCAGTAGCATATACCACAATCTTAGTTTCAGACTATAATTTGTTTGAGATTAATCCATTGAATTATCAATATCACTAACTGTGTTAAGATTCAGTCATTTAACAATGAAATTCTCTCTCTTTATTTATAATCATTTTTAAATATGAATTATTTCTTTATAATGATGTTATCATAGGTAATTCAAATATTCTATTTCTATATTTTATTTATTTTAGGGATAATTTTGTAAGAACCCAATCAACGTACTCAAGGTTATCATTGTCAAACATTTTATGAACCAATCCACTATATATTACTTACTTACGCCTGCTACTCCTCGTGAAGGAGCATAGGCCGCTCACCAGGATTCTCCATCCAACCCTGTCCTGGGAAATCCTTTCCAGCTCCTTCCAGTTCTTATTCATCCTTTTCATATCTGCTTCTATTTCCCAATTCATTATATATATATATGAATGTAATGATATAAACAATATTGTAAAAGATTTGCCAACACAATTCAACCTATTATTATTATTATTATTATTATTATTATTATTATTATTATTATTATTATTATTATTGCATAAATACATTTGTAAGCATATTATTAATGATAGTAGTAATGGTCTATTTCATTCATGATGTAATAATTCTGTAGTCAATACTTTACCATAGATGATTATATAATATGTGAAACTTTAAAGAAATCTTAACCCAAAACAATATGGAATACAATTGTCAATTTGATTGTAATGATATTCATGGAAATAATTGAGATTGAGAAAGATGATTAAATAATGATTCGATGAAATGAAAAAGAGGAATAAGAGGAAGAAGAAGAGGAATAAGAAGAAGAAAAAGAAAAAGAAGAAAAAAAGAAAGCATCAAACTTACATATATCTAACTAATGTCATAATATAGAACTTGACAATCAAATCATTCATAATTCTAATGAACAAAAGTGTAAACAATAGAAATAAGAACTGAATAGAGATTCCTATGCATAAATAATTAGTATATACATTAATCTTATAGCATATAAACTTGATTATTAAGACAATTATGTAAGGAATCAAGTTGATAGAATAGTTTTGTAATTAAATTGTTGATCATTTTATTGTTTAACTAGAATCTGTTTATCTATTCGCATAACTGCTTTCGTTGATATTGTAGTGTCGGTTGACATGTTAAGCTCATATATCTTATTCTGGCATTTGGACAGTCCAATCTATTCATTCTACTTGAGCCACATTTCGACCTTGTCAATTATTCACTTATCAGTCTTCACTGTTTTTATATGAGCGCATATTTGTGTGCACATTTCATATTCCCATTCATCATATGTCTGTAACTTATTTTTGTGTAACTATAAATAGTGATTAATGTTTAGCCAAATGGAGTTGGATTACCCATCATCTCCGTTGCGCGTCATTTTGCTTCTCTCTATTCCATTCGCTTTATATACAAAATATATGCATTGAAAAGTCAATTCTCCTTATTTGACGTATTTGATTCCGTTATTGACTAACACTATTGAAGTCGATGATTATATACAAGGATATGTGACATATACATTTCGACAGCAATCATTCAAACGATCTACTTGGAGTCAGATCTTGGGCCACTAAAATGGTGAGCCCTTACGACAACATCATCCGATCTAAATGACGATAAAATAAAGGGCCCCACTAAAATATTGTTATTTATGTTAATCAGTTTTTAGCTTATTTACTGTTGTCTAGGAATACTTATCTCCGTCAGTTCTTTGATAAAGTTTGATCAAGTGAGTACTGTGTCAAATGGAAGATCCCAAATGATGTAACTCACTGTTCTATATATATACCGATATCAATAAAATGTTGCTTTGAATGTTTTCGTTTGTGGAATTATAAATAGAATGTATATTGTTATAATGTTTTGATGGTTACTCAATGTTATTTGTAAGGCGTCTCTATATTTTCACAGATTCTACTATCAATATTCCTTAATGAACATTTGAGATGGCGGAGAAGATTTAAAGCTCAGGTGAATGATTTTGATGGAGTTTTATTCTCTGAGCTAAATATTTTAGTCGTGAAGAACGATGAAAACTACACAACTAAACCATCTAGCTCAGAGAAAAAAACTCCATCAAAAACTGAATACATTGCTCATCAAGTGGCGAACTGTTCTCTACTATATTATCTGCTACTGTAATAAACTTGCAAATAGATTTTGTATTCATTAATGACGAGACTATAATTTATGGACGAACCAACTGAATTTACGATAACATATCTTAGGTTTTGGCGAGACATCCATTCACCCATTTGACTAAACAGAGTTTTGGCCTTTTAACCTGATGTCAGTTTGTGATGAAAATCCTAAATCTAATTCTTGACCCTAACCATCAACTTTTAAATCATAATCCTTCTCCTTCAAAATGCTTTTCAACCCTTATTTATCCCTAGTAGGTAGGTAGACATTCTCAAGGTCATTTTACTGTCTCTCAAATTGTCATCCATAAATTATAGTCTCACCTCATTAATTTACTCTATGAGCTTGCTTGCCAGTAAAAATTCATTATATTCTTGTTTTAAAAGGTAACAACAACAACAACAACATGGGAACAACTTTAATTAGTGATTTTAAGGTGTTAATTCAAAGCTTCTGATTTATTGTGAGTTTATTTGTGCTTAAGCTCGATATGATAATCGTTATTGTTGGATACCATTCACTACATACGTTATCTATGAAACTGAATTGTCCGTTGTAATGCTACTTAGTCGTCTTATATTTGATTGTTTAGCTTTGGTTAAATATTGTCTTAAATTACCGAGCGACAAATGTTGTGCTTTTTTGGGAGTGATATGATCACCAATCAGAATACGACTTATACAGTCCTAACACTGTGCCAAACCAATGACGTGTTGACAAGAACCAGTAGACTAGAATCCATATTAGTCCTTCTCGTTTAGTTCTGCATGTTGAATCAAGAACAGAAATATCTTCTTCCACTATATGCATCATATATTTCGGACATACTTGGTTTATATGCAAACAAACCAGACTGCATCACACTATAAAATAGAAAATAACAATTGAACAGGATCAAGCTAAAAGGTGACCGTGAGAGACTGGAAGTTATATATTGGGAATATCTTAAGAATAGTAAATCGTATAATAATAGTCAATAGATCAAGTAAAAGCTTATGATAAGAGGAATATAAATATATAAAAACTAGTTACTTAACAGTTACGCAATAAGAATATACATAATGACAGTCTATGAATAATTCTTGGAAGTTACCCACAGTTTAATCTTCTTCGGATATGACAATAAGAAATCTAATCCTGTCTGTATATTATGAAATTAAAATACTTTTGATTTTAGGAGTTTTCATGCTTTCTATTCTATTGTTTTCATTTAATTATGCGGTAATAGCCTCTTCTAAAGAATTCTTGTTCATTGCTCTCGTCTTAAAGGTAATGCAAAATAATAAGGTGAAATAGGACATTCCGTGCTTCAACTATTTTGCTTAAGACAAATGGTCGACCTATTTTAATTGAAAAAGTCTGATTCCGAGGAAAGGGCTATTGACAACTTTAGGACATTGAAGATTTATTACTTAATTTTCTTGGCACTTATTTTATAGTTCAACTGCACTACGAAAATATTGTCAAAAATATTGCACAATAGTGTATTTCAGCAGTAAATATGTGAACCATATAAATCCTGAGGATTATTGGATAGCTAATATTCAAGTGGTCATAACTTTGAGCTGATATAAAAACGATTATCAAAGAAAACCGGAATATTAGGCAGAGATGAATGAGGTATAAAAGGGGAATCTAGGATGCGCGTTTCATTCGATTTCGGACTCGTCAGCTGAAAACGCGTGACCTGGATTCCACTGCTAGTTACCATTCATCTGTAGTTATAATGGTAAAGACTTAAAGTAATATTGAGGCAAGCACCACAGGATGTACACACACTAAAAGAAATATATCATTTGCAGTTCGGAAGTCTCGAACAACCAATGAAACCGAATTTACTTCCAAATTCACCATCGATTAAATATAACAAACATTAAGAATTCAATTGCACAAATTTTATTTAATCTAATAGGTATAACTGATTTCTATCGATAACTGCTTCAGTGTGTAGGAAGTTGAATCAATTATTCATTTTGATGATCATAAAAACATCGATATTTTCGACATAAAGTACATCATATTAATGGTAAACATAAGATAGCTTTTTGTGTTCCCCTAATTTGACTCTGATTTGGATAGACGTATGAATATACTATGTACAGAAATCTTCCTTTTAACTTCGTCTATTACCTAGGTGGTAGTAAGAAATCATACACGAGTCACATTGGAGGAATTTATTTTATGCATTAGTTTATCTAAACAGATATTCAAAATAAACGGTTTGAAATCGAAGCGAAGATGGGGAGTGAGTCGTCTTATCTTGACAAAGCGTGATTCAATATTTATAGTCAAACAAAAATAAGCTGCAGACATGGGATGATTAGGATAAGCAATAAACGCACAGCAGTCGTTCGTCTATAACGTAGGACCAGGCACATATATGCATCGGTCCAAGTTGCCATACTTCATTAGTACAATAAGATGAACACCGAATTCAAAGTAGTTACTTCAAAGGTAGTAAAAGAAAGATTACATATAGGAATGTAATAATACAGGGAGAAAGAGCTAACTCGTAAAAAGGAAAGTATAAAGTAACTTTAATCTCACAGTTTAAAGGTAGACAAAGAATATGTACATCGATGCCATTGTGATCGATTCTGAATCATGTCACACAGTCTGCAAACATTAGTTACAATAGTCACGCGAATCTGAACTAAGTAGTCTGCATCTGCCAACATGTCTAAGACTAAAAGTCAGTAACTTCAAGTATGAGTTAATTGAAGCGAAACCATCATGGAAAACGTGGAAGTACTGGACGATCGTTTCGTCCTAGTGTGGGACTGATCATCAGTGCACATCCACGATACCACCCCATTGGAATTCGATCAATAACTTCCCAGTAAAAGACATTTTTAGTAAGCAAACCCCCTTTAATAGAACATTTTATTGAATGGATTCATCAAGAAAAATAATCCTGATCTCAATTTGGTCATTTAATTTAATTCAGATTTGAACTCACTATGTGTTAATGATAGTTTACTCATTGGGAAAGTATTATTATATATTTCACCACTAAGACCTAATATATCAAAATTCTTCTAAAGAGTAGATTTTCAAGGTCCTCAATTGAGTTTATATGTAGAATTACGAGTAAATACGTTGGCTCCAGGTTGAAAGGCAACTGCCATACAAATTTATTAACTTTCAATATAAAATATATAACGAAAGTTTCCTCAGAATAAGCAAAATAATAATTAGCGCTTCACATCTTCACATCTCTTGAAAAATCAAATTAGTTAATAACGAAATCGGCGAGACGATAATTTATGGACGAACGAAATGGGTTTACAACAGCAGGTTTTAGATTTTGGCGAGAAATTCATTCATCCATTTTGCTTAATAGAGTCTTGACATTATAGCTGATATCAGTTCGTGATGAAAAACCCTAAATCTAATTCCTAACCGTAACCATCAACTGTAAATCATAATTCTAGTTCCTCGCACTGCTTTATAACCCTAATTTGATCCTACTTATTAGGTGAACACTCTCAAGGTCACTTTAGCACCGCTCAAAGGTCGTCCATATATTATAGTCTCATCAAAAAATCAATAAAATTTTAGCCATTAGGTAACAGTTTCGAATCCGTTAAATTTATAACGATTTAAGTAGAACAGTATTATCACTTTTACCTTCGCTTCTATCTGAAGTTTATTTTATGATGTCTTTTAGAAGAACAATGAAAAAGCTTCACGATTACACTATCCAACTCATAGAACAAAACTTTATCTAAGTCATCCACTTCAGATACAAACCTTCTCCACCATCGCATTATCACTAACCTTCATATAGTATAACACAAAAGATGATTACACTCTCCTATACTTGGAAAGTAAATTACGTACCCAGAATAACTAAAACAAAATAATTTACGTAGAATGTTTAAGATCACATATATAGTATGCAGTTGACTGACTAAATGATTTACATTTTTTTATCAATTAATGTATTCATTAATAATCACAGTACAAATGAAACAATCACAATTACAATATAAGTAGTATAGAAGGAAATCGGTTAAAAATAAAATGTCAATGATAAGTAGTCGATAAAATAAATAAATAAATAATCAATTTTCAATTTCATTTTGAAAAATTGTTTTACATCAGTTTGAGTAAAATTATATAATAATAATAATAATAATAATAATAATAATAATAATAATAATAATAATAATAATAATATCACAATATATATGTAGTTTTATAATGACATCTACTAATTTCAGAAATAAGTAGTATAAAAGTTTAAACTAAAATTGAAGATTATCATATTTTAAGTGAGTACAAATCAAACTATTTTTTTTTTTTGTTAATAAGTCATTCATGACCATTATGATCCGATTTATATTGATTAAGGAAGAGACATATAGAGAGAGAGAAAAAATACTAAGGATTATTTAAGAAGAAATTACTGAAGAGAATAACGAACTTTCGTAGATAATATTATGTCATTATTGTTTATAGGAAATGCATTTTTATTTTATTTTATAATTTGTTTAATCAATATTGACATTATATAGTAGATGATCATGATGTAGGTGGTTTTGGTTTAGCAAAACCCAAATTACTTTGATTAAATACTACACTACCTAAATTACCATAACTTTCAATGACAATTTCACCATTGGTAAACTATGAAGAGAAAAGAATGAAGTAAAAATTAATTGAAATAAAGTTAATTTGTGCAAATATATTTCATGAGAAAAAAGGGATTTTGTGATGACTATGGTAATTCAATAGATGAATTCGTGAGTCAATTAAAGCTAGACCACTATGAGTTCGAAGGATCATACTGGGATGAAACGGCCGTTCAGTGCTTGCAGGTTTTCCATGGTGGTCTAGCTTCAATTGACTAATGATTTCAACTATTGAAGTTATTAAAATCTCCACAAAAGCCCTCCTGATAATAATCATCTGCTCACTAGTGACTGACTTCAAGAGACATTTCCTGGAGTTCTAGTGAGAAGCCGTGACCAGTGGACTTCAACCGGGTCTGTTGTGAGACAGCAAATCACTAATGACAATGGTGGATGTGTCGCTCAATTTCGTGGATTAGTTGAAGTTAGAGATTAACACCAGTGGATACCTGCTCAGTGGTCTAGAGGTTAAACGTTCGCGTGCGAGACTAATAGGTCCTGGGTTCGAATCTCGCGGGGTGGAGCGGGACCGTGGATGCGCACTCCTGAGGAGTCTCATACTAGGACGAAACGGCCATCCAGTGCTTCCGGGTTTTCCATGATGGTCTAGCTTCAACTAACTCATGATTTCAACCATAAAAGACTATATGTTTAAATGTAGACCTATTTCATCGCAAGTCAGATACTTCACAAATTAACATTAATATTAAATCATCAATGAACCTTGTAACTGAATGACAATAACAATTTGCTCAAACTAGTATTTTTAAGTGATTTATGAATGGAAGGTGTAACTATCCTCACGCATCCCGATTCTTTAAGAGGATTAGTCTGCAACATCACAGAGAAGTTCGTGAAGTTTCGTGATGCCATTCAATGATGATCCCATTTTATCAACTTAATCATCTTTTTTCAGCAAAAACTAGCTCTCCTCCTTTGCCTAGCTTACTTTTGATTAGAGTATACACATTTTTGCGCTCTTGTAAGGTTTCTCAAGATTATTTGACCAGTAGATACTTTGTGACTTATTCGCCATTCTCGTGTTATTAACAGCTATTAACCAACATGGTTTTAAACCTTGATTAACTTTGGAATCAGATCTGTTGTTTGTAAAAATGAATCCTCGAAGGGTACGTCTGTTTTTTCAAATGTCTCGAGTCTTGGATTTCTCTTTCGCTACCTTATATATGCATACAATTCTCCGTATCATAAATAAACATATTAACTAGAAGTATTTTGTAGTTTAAACTACTAATTGACCTCAACTAGATCCCTACTGTAAAAACTTGTTAGAGCTAGATGGTTGTTTTGTCTTAGTGCGAGACTTCACTGCTCTCAAGTTTTCAATGTTGACCTGACTTCGATTAGTTCGTACTTGAACTGTAAAAATTCTACATTTTTCACAAATCCTTTCATACTAATAGAAAAGATAAATAAAATCATTTCTTTTACCTGAATATTCATACCAGAACAAGCTTCACGTAATGCTGTAAGAAAATTATTCACATCGTATACAGATACTGGATTCGATAAATCTTCATAACCGGCACCTGGTACATTCACTTGTTTTGATGGTAATTGATCACGTTTAGAATAAAGTGGATGATGAGTTAATGTAGCATAAGGTAAACTACGACATAATGGATTCCATTTCTGTGTAATTTTTACATCATTTTCATCCCCCCATTTTAATTGAACACCAGGTGAACTACGTATACTAAATACATAAACAAACAACGTTGAGTACAAATTAGTTAAAAATGGGTATATTGAAAATCAGTTGATAGAATACACAATGAAAGAATGTTAAAAACTGGCTTACATGGTGTTACATATATGTAAATCATTTGTTTGACTATAACCCGACCGTCGTTGCTACCTTGACGTGGTGGTCGGGCTCGTTTATCGTGATGAAGCGACCGATATATACTGGCTGGAACAACCGTTCCTCAAGGTCCTACCATATCAGGCAAGCCGGTTGAAGAATGGTAAGATTAAAAGTAGCAAACTCAAGGTCCGAAGGCGAAGTCGTACTGCTGACTGTACAGAGCTATGACGGCAGTGAGGTGTTTCCTTCAGACAACCAGAATAACAGCGATGCTGACTTCTCACAGGGAGTAGTAGGGTCAGAAAAGGTCGACCCTAAAAATGCACACCTCACCGTACCCCACGGATATCCGTCTCCAGCGGTAAGGTCCCAATAAGTACGGAACTAACACAAAAATTACCCATAAAATGGTCGTGTGTGGCCGACCTCAAGCAGTTGTCCCTTGGGCACTGCGGTCACGGCCTCAGGTCACTAAGACCACCTCTAATCCAATTTCATTTTCAGGTACCTCTAGAAGAACCCTTCCACGGTGTGGCGACCGGGAAGTGACAACTGCTCTCACACCTCTAACAGCACTCAAGATCAGTTGTTTGATTATAATACATTATGAAATGTTAGGAAATACTAAATTTATACTATTCCATCACACAAATGATAATCACTTGGATGATAAGTCAGATATTTATCGTAGTATAGAAAACAATTTACTATATACATATATCATAAATTTCCATTTAAAATTAGTTATTTGTGATGACCTACTTGAATATCTCGGCTACCTGTTTTTGTTATTGCAATTGAGTTTGTTCACATTTAATTCGGTTAAGTCATTTTGTTAACTTATTAACGAACTGGAGTCATCCGTACAACAACAACTTATTTATATCATTGTATATTTATTATTGTTGCGAATGTATGAACATGTATGCTTGAGCATTGCTTACAGCCTACGCATATATTAACTCTGCTGGCCTAACTATAAGTTGCTTAATTGATTCGACGATTCATTCATTTCACTATGTATATATATGTCCATATTATTCTTATTCATTGCTCTCGCTCGCTTAATTGTACTAGCTTACTCGCATTCATATTCGCTGACTCACTCGCTGATCTGCTTGCCTTTCGGCACAACACTTTCATTCTAACTTAAAGCACCTGTAATTTTGGATATCTGTTTGTGGTCCCATAATACACGTATTCAACTGTTCGTATTTGCCTTCTGATTAATATACCGTTGGGGCGTTATCTGGTGACGGTTATCAAGACGAACTGTATACGAATTTTAAGGATTAAATGGAATACCGACCACCACACTGTCATTTAGATATTTTAACAAAATATGTTTCCTTGTTTGTTTTAACAAGTCATTATGTCAATTAATCGCCTTTCGTATCCAGTTGCATTTGTGAGAAGTTCACAACCTTTCACCATACAATTTACAAAAATGTATAATTAGAGACATCGTGGTTGTTGACATTATACATCCAAAAGAATATACATCATTCAGATATCGATTCCTGAACTGTTAACATCTAACTGGCGACTAGTCAATATTTTATCGTCAGGATCAATCAAGAAGTACGAAACGGTAACTCTCTGGAATACTTTGTGCTGAGAATTCTATATTGTACCAGAAATACAATATTGAATAAAGCTAATATAAATGATAATAATGGATTCATTTCAGTGTGTAACACTCGTCATAGTTGTGTACTAAAAATGGTTAACTACTATTTACATTCAGTAATGATATTATAACAACTGTTATCCATAGTTAGCTTATAACTTATGAAAAATGCCTGAAAATCCTTAACATACTTTCGACTAAGATTTTCTTTCAAAGAAATCACTGTAAATGAAATCGTAACTCCCATCCATATCATAATTAATACTTAAAGGAAATATGTTTGTTGTTGTGACTTTAAATCCGGTTAGTCATTATTTGATTTATTCGCCGATCGAAATACGACTTAGTCAATCTTGGTACTCTGCTAAACTAATGATGTTCGACCGATGTGATCAGCCTAGCGTCTTTATTGGTCCTTTTCTCAATCAGCCTGTCCAACTGAGTTCAGAACACCAATACTAGCTTCCAATATGCGAATCACTTATTTCAGACGTACTTGATTTATATACCAACCAAACAGATCGCATCACACCTTATAATAGGAAATAACAATTATACAAGATCAAGCCAAAACGTGTCTGTGAACGGAGGAGATAGTAATCAATAAACTGAACAGTAAACCATATAATAATAACATATAGATCAAAATGAGGCTTATAATAAGAGGAATATAGATATACATATTCTAGTTACTGAACAGTTATACAATAGGAATATATGTATATAATATAAATCCATTAATAAGTCTCAGAAGTTACTAATAATTTAATCTCCGCTAGGATATAATATGTATTTCTTTTACTGATTGTTCGAATTACTCATACTTTGTTAACTGAAATGTCTCCTATCACAAATCAAGATTCAATGTTGAATATTTACCAAGTTTTCATATTATCGACTTTTCTGCTTTACATAAAATAGTCTGAACTATTTGTCATCCTCAATCCAAAAAGATGTTCATTCAGTAAACATTTGCAGTCACAGTTTCAAGTTAGTGTGGCAATAAACATATTTTAAGCCGTAACCAGTTGAGTTCAATCCACGTGGGGTGGAGACAGTTATCCCCTTCAGACAATGGACGAAGGGTTGCCCAATACCATGGGTCAAACAGTAATATCGTTGGATACCGGCCCAGTGGTCTAGAGGTTAGGCGTTCGCACTTGAGACCGAAGGTCTTGCTTCAATTCTCGTGTGCAGGACCGTGGATGAACAATGATTAGGAGTCCCTCATTAGGATGAAACGGCGATCCAGTACTTCCAGGTATTCAATGATAGTCTGGCATGGATTGGCTCGTGAATTCAACTGTTTAAATATGTTAAGTTATTTATATACACACAATTACAGTGTTCAGTTAACCAAAAAATAATTTATCCTTATTTATGTCTAGATATTCAATATCCTTTAGACGGATACCATCATCAACAGCCTGCTGTGGGAGAGGATAAACCAGCTTCAAGCTACAGAGGAAATTAGGAAAATACATTGGAAGTGGATAGAGCATACATTACGGAAATCACCAAACTGCATCATGAAACAAGCGCTAACTTGAAATCCTGAAGGGAAACGGAAAAGAGCAAGATCAAAGAACATACTTAGCCGAGAATTGGAAGCAGACATTAAAAGGGTGAATATTAACTGGAAAGGATTGTCCGGGACAGAGTTGAATGGAAAATGTTGGTGAGTGGCCTATGCTCCTCCACGAAAGTTGACAGGTGTAAGTAAGTACAGTATCGTTTTATCAACAGTTTATTTTACTATTATTATCCACAGAAAACAAGAAAAATCAATGTGTCATTTAATTAACAATGACACCAAGTTCAATTTACCATGACAAGTTATTATAATAAACAATTAGGGATTTCAGATACTTGGAGAATAAAACTGATTTAACCTTTATCGATTGTTCAATAAAGTAATTTAATAATATGATTGTATTTTCTATTACAAATTGATATAAACGGAAGAAGCATTAGAGGCGAGACTCTAATTGATGGACGACCTCCGAACAAATCTTAAGCGACCTTAAGAAATATTAGCCAATCTGCAATCAGTCAGTATAGAGTAAAAAATATATTATACAAAACCAAAGAATCAAAATGGATACACTTCTTATACGCGGTTCAAAAACCCGTCAACGTTAGAAAGAGGTTCAGAGGTTCTGAAATCGTAAGGCATGCAGTAGAAGAAATTATCCATACGGCTACAGAATAGTCGGCCTCTGGAGCCATGATAAAGTCTTAAAAACTCTTTCAACCTCGACCACATAACTTCAATATTGTTTGTGTGCACTCTAATTGTTGAGTGCACAAAATGCTACTTGTGGATAACGACACGATGAGCATAACCAAGCCTGTGTAGGAGTCTGTACCCTCTCCAAACATCCGTATATATTGTAGTACCTGGCTGCAGCCTGTGTTACTGGTGATTTTATTATCCATTTCGCAATAATTGTCGTAATTTGTCTTAGTTAGGAATTATATATGGGTTTTTCATCACGAACTGACATCAGCCATAATGTCAGAAATTTATTTAGCCAAATGGACGAAAGGCTTTCGCTACAAAATCCGAAATCTATTATCTTATACCTGATTGATTCGTCCACCAAATTATAGTCTCGCCGTTTTATTTGTTATAGCCGCTCAATTATCACGTTTTGTACAAAATTCCCTGTGAACCGACCGTACGTTAGCATTAAGCACTGAAGTTGGCGCCGTAACCTTGAAATCTCCAAAACACTTCTGATTGGCTGGTCCATAAATTAGAGTCTCGCCGCATTAGAAATTAAGAAACACCGGTCAACTATTTTGTCTACGTTTGGTACTTTTAATCGTCTAGGGATTCTGTATAGAATGATGCTCACTATATAGTGAACTGGATCAAATTCAAAATATGAACTAATAAATCCTAGTAAATTAGTTTAAATGTTATAATTTTATTATGATTCATCAATATCCAAAGTTCATATCCTATCACAGTCATGAATGAAGACTACTAATGACCTATTAATTTAAAGAATCATCCATTCAGTGCTTATTAGTTTATTATAGTTTTACAGATTGATGAAAAACATCTCATTGAAATAATTTTCACAATTTACTCAATTCAATCTAGTTTCATCGAAGCAGTATCCACGGACCTTCCAATCAATGTTGGCTCACCAACAATTGAAGAAATCAGCATGGCTATCGGACAAATAAAAAGTGGCAAAGCAACAGGACCAGACAACATTCCAGCAGAGGCACTGAAAGCAGACGTAGCGATAACTGCAAGGATACTCCACATTCTCTTTAATAAGATTTGGGATGAGGAACAAGTACCAACAGACTGGAAAGAAGGACTTCTGGTCAAACTTCCAAAGAAAGGTGATCTCAGCAAGTGTGATAACTACAGGGGCATCACTCTTCTTTCAATACCGGGGTATTGTTAAACAGAATGAAGGACTCCGTAGACGCCCAACTTCGAGACCAACAGGCAGGATTCCGTGAGGATAGAGTAATAGGCGTAAGTAAGTAAGTAAGTAAGTAAATCATTTGATTTGAACGATAAATTAAAAATATTAAAAAATTTAAAAAAAATCGAAAATCACTTACGGCATTAATGATTTTGCTGGAAATACAAGTGGTCCAGTTATAACACTAATCAATTGTCCAAGACCTACACGACGACTATCACGTACACGACATTGAAGAAAATCATATCTTAATATATAGAAATTTCTTTCAGTTAATACAATTAAACGTTCATGTTCATTATTCCAATGATCAATGCTACAAAATTATATTTGAAATATGATATGAAACATTTATAGTAAATCTGTTTTTAAAAAAAATTGTTTCGGTTAAGTACCATATTCTCATGATACCCATAGTTACATTAAGGGAATAATTGTTTATCCAGTGATTTACATATTAAATTCAAGGTTACGACAAATTGTTTTTGTATACATAAGGGGTGGGTTAAATTTATTAATAGCCAAGGCCTCAAGGATTCGTCCTTGACAATTTCTATACAACGTTCTAAAAGCTGTATCAATGTCAATTTTATGCCCCGTTTCAATTATATGTTTCGCCATCGATGAATCTGGTTTTCTACCTCCCACATTGATTGGCTTATTTGACACACATTGATTTTGAAGCCATCTGGGTACATGTTAATTGACCCTTGATTGCAATGTTCGATTACTCCTCCCCGTGTATGTGTGTCCACACAAACATGTAAATTGGTAAATACAATGGGATGTGACGTAATCATTAGTGCATTGGGTTTATTAGGAATCATGGGCTTAGACTTTGCAATCACAACCAAATGAGCAGCATAAGGGGGTATTCTCGATGGCCGCTTCCAATCTGTCTTAAAACTATACCGTTGAATTCGTCTCTATATGGTAAATTGATATAAACTTTTTTCTTTGGAACTAAATAAACAAGAGGTTTGGGCATTAACTGACTTTTGCACCTATTAATAAACTTTAGTGGATAACCATTAGCTATTAATGTGTCAGTCAGTAACTTTTCATCTTTTTCCACCGTGTCACAAGTACAAATTCTTTGAGTCCTCTTAAAAAGACACTTCACTAGGCCTCGCTTGTAATTCAATGGACAAAAACTATGGAAATTTAAGTGTTGTGCCGTCCAGGTTAATTTCCTATACACTGACCTTTTAGAACGTTGTATAGAAATTGTCAAGGACGAATTTTTAAGTTTATTGAAGCCTTGGCTATTCGTAAATTTATGTATTAATTTAGTGGCCCTTTGTATCTGACTCCAGTGAGATCGTATGAAATTCTAACTAATAATCCTATGAGGATATATGAACAATCAATAAATACGATGATGTAATAGAAAGATAATGATAGAAGATTATGCAATGTATGCAAATGAAAAGCCTTGTAATAATTTGTTGGAGTTTTGTTCTCTGAGCTGGATGGTTTGGTCGTGGAGCTCTCATCGTTCTTCTGAATGACATCATCAGCACAAACTTCAGGTAAAAGTGAAGTGTTCGAATTTCTCCACATGTGGTTCACAGCTTGTATTGTACACTTCGATGTTGATTGATTCTTGTTAACCTTGAACCTGTCATTGTTTACTTCTTTGTTTTGGTTTTATCTCCCAATGGTTTGATTTTCGTCCCTATGCTTGTACGTAATTTTCCTGATTGGTTGATAAATTGGATCGATTTCAATGTGCTTGTTGATTACTGAGTGCCAAGCTTCTAAAAATTCTCTAATATTTTTGGAATTGCCTCTACTCAAAATTTCCATATTTTTCTTCTCGAATGTGTGTCGCAGTTGTCCAAGTGCTTTAATATAAATGAGGACATGTCATGGTGTTTAACTGTTAACTGTTATTCATCCAAGCGAAGATGAAGAGGGCGTTCGCTTTGTCCGATATAGTGTAATATCAATGAGTTAACAACAGACTATCATATGAATGTGGTAAGATAATCAGATGTTTTTGTCACAATAATAAAAGATAGTAGAAAGGTTAAATAAAAGATGTTGTTAGAAGAACATTATGAACAAAATCATGAGGATATGAGAAATAATTAAGAAGAGAGGCGGATATATTCAAATCTGTAGATTAGTTGAAGTTATATATATCTTCAATTTTTGTATCTAATTATCAACTTAGATTACGTTAGTGAATGCAACGGAATTAAATAAGTAAATACATTTGAACAGGCAATCGAAGGAATGAAGCGACGAAAACAAAACGAAACGAAATAGAGCGCAGTGAAGAAGGAATGTGAGCCAACTCCATTTAACTAAAGGTTAATTAATCATACAAAAATAAGCTACAAACATGTGATGAGTAAGATCAGATGTACTTAAACATGCTTATATAAAAACAGTCAAGGTTGATAAGTGAATAATTGGCAAGGCCAAAACATAATTTAAGAAGAATAGATAAATTGGCCTGTCCAGAAGCTAGAATAAGTTATATGGGCTTAACGTAGTAGTAACCGATACTAAAATAGGTAACCATTGGCCTATTAAATGTACTATTGATAATATAAGACTCGTTGATAAGATACAAACTGTAAAGTTAAATTTCTATACAAAATGTTTCTATTTAACAAATAAAGCGAGAAATGAAATTAATTATCAATGACTTGGTTACTTCATTAGTCAAATTAATCAAAAGTATGATAAACTGTCCCTCCATTTTATCTCTGTACATTGCCGTTAGTTATCATCCTATATGAATTATTCTTTGTGAGTTAATGTTGATTAGTATAACCTGTGAAAAGTGCTGTATTATGATAAATATTTGTCTAAGCTATCACAGAAACAAGTCTTATCATTGGTACTAGGCTCAGTTCTAGTCTTAGCCATGTTAGTAAAAGCAGACTCCTTGGTTGAAATCCGAGTGACTATCGTAACCAATGGTTGGTGACTCTGGGTGACATGGATCAGGATCGATCACAATGGCATAGGTGTATACACTCTCTACCTTCCCTTAAACTATGAGATTAAAATTATTTCATATCTTTCTTTATACTAACTAATTCTTTCTTTTTGTACTATATCCTTACATAAAATCTTTCCTTTATAAATTACAACATTGAGTTATCTGCTTCTTTGAATCCGGTGTTCCTCATGCTGTGCTAATGAGGTGTGGTATCTTGGACCGATGCATGTATGTGCCTGGTCTTACGTTGTAACTGGCTGACTAGGCTCAGTTAGCTAGATCAAACTAGATTTTAGAAAGAATTTCATTTACTCAGTTTACTCAAGTCTTGATAAGATGATGTTACTAGCCAAAGAAATTCAAAACCCAACGTCATTCATTCATGTTGCTAAGATTTCGTAATGTTTTTATGCAAGAAACAGGAATGTACACATATAGATGATTGATAGGGCTTCCGTTAAAATTTGTGATGTAGTTACTCAAAGTTGATTATTAATTAATCTGTCAACTCAACTTCTAATAAACACATCAAAAGAGAGTCATTAAAATAAATGACTTACAGAGTAAGAATCCACAATGCAATAAACGCTCCATCCTCTGGAATAAGAACAGATTCACCAATGTAATGAATCAATTGTTGCATGTCCTCCTAATTTATCAATAAAAAAATATCAATCAGAATAAAAATGTAGAAAAGCTGAACAACAATTATCAAAATGCGAAACAAATTTGTAATAATGTCAAGTGAACAAACTGTTAGACGGTAATCACACCACAATTAGTGGTTTTAGAAGTATGGATAGGGTAGATCATCGAATACCAGCTCATTAATAGTAGAAAAGTGACACGAACATATTTACGCTTGAAACGTCTGGGTTTAATAACTGTTAGTTTTAATATAAATTCCATTCTCAGACTAAAAATGGATCATATGCATTCTGGTTTTTGATGACTGTCTACTTAAAGTTGGTTTATGGTTTCTGTAACCTTAGAAATGAGGAGTCTTCATAAACCTCACACCTAAGGGAATCTTATGGTCAGGAAAATCAACAATTCTCTTTACCGTTTTTAGGGAACAGAAACTCCTTTGTCACATATAGAACATCAGACCTGAGTTACTGAATGATGAAAATCATTCCTATTAATATAAATAGGACACCAATTTCCACGAATCTGTTACCATTAAACTCTTCATCTGGCATATAATATAATTTTCATTGACAGTATTTTAGGTGAGTAGCTTGTAAATTTAAAGAATCAAAACGTCCATATGTGCTTGACATATGTCGGAGTGATATAAGGCTAACCTCTACTAGTTAAATGATCAATCCGTAGGACTTAACGTTTCAGCCAAAGTTCGGTTTGAAGTTTACTTTCGGTAATTAGATTTTGACCACGATAACTTATAGGATACCAATTTCGGGTCTACAACTAATGCTACACGCACTTATATACTACTGTATGGTTTAAAAGTAGTTAAATAATACACGCTAAATTAGTTCAAATTACATTCACCTTTATGTAAAACAGAAGTTCAGATCTAATTTGCAACAGTTTGAATTATCCCGTTGTTGGTATTCTTGACTGAACTGTGATCAATGTTAGTTGGTATACATGCGGATCGCTTAATTAGACACTTGAAACGAAAGGCATGGTGTTCGAGTTCTTGTAATAATACAGAGACTTGGGTATAGGTATGTCCATAAGGAGAGCCCCAAATAGGACGAAACCCGTGTTTTCAACCTAAATGTTAGCCACAATTCATGTATTCTAGAAATCCATTTTATCTTTTGTTTACAATTATAAACACTATGGTACTTGGAAAACCCAGTTTAATCACATGAATATCCAGTTTACGTGACATGAATGGGACGAAACCCTCATCTTAGATTGTGCTTTTAATCGCAACCCATCTATTTTGGAAATCTTTATCATGATCACTTAATATTATCAAATGTTTGATTTATAAGATCAATTCCTAAATATCTAATTATGAATGGAGGTTTTCGGAGATCGTAGTGTAAGGAATAGTGAAAGGAATAAACCATATTTATTATCCTTCAATATTCTTAATTGTCCTCTTTCGTTGAACAAATACATGTTTTCAGTTAATATCTTTAGTTAACAGGATGGTTAAGCATAATGTACATATATAATGGAACATTATTGAAACATTTAGTATCTACCGATATCAACTTAAAGGTTTTATATATTTTCTTGATGAAAGTGTTATCTACTTGATAAGGTAACCAAATTCACTGTACATTCAATAAGTACTTAGATAAACATCATTCATTGGTCAGTCAGTCAGTGGGTTACAACGTAGGATCAGGTGCATATATGCGTCGGTCCAAGTTGCCATACCTCATAAGTACAACAAGATGAACACCAAATTCCTAGAAGTAGTTACTTCAGTGGTGGTAATATATAAAAGAAAGATTGCGTGTACATATATAGTACAGAAAGAGAATTATTTCGTAGAAAGAAAGATCTAAAGCAATTTTGATCTTATGGTTTAAGGGTAGACAAAGGGTATATACACCGACGCCATTGTTATCGATTCTTAGCCATATCATCCACAGTCTCCAACCACTGGTTACGATAGTCACTCGGATCTCAAACAAGTAGTCTGCATCTACATTAACATTAACATTCAAATGAATATTAATGTTATTTCATATCCAATGTAATAAATATTGATTTATAACTTTGTTGTTAACTCCGCCTGGAGCTTCTCTTGGGCTACTGCCGGTCCGAAGCCCGGATAATGGAGGACAGTTGGGCATGGGGTTAGCAAAGCCATCCCGTAGAAAACTAACTCGCTAAAAAAACGCTAACCAGGAAAAATGATTCAAACGATAACCAGTTGTTAGGACAGTTGTTAAAATTATTGGTTCATGAGAACGATTAGAAAAAGTCTATTCACTGACCAAGTTATGTCAAGAAAAAAAAAGATTAAGGAACCTACAACCTAACCAATAGGGCATAATAGTAATACGTTTTTTCATACACATATTTCCTTCAATCACCTTAAAGAGAGTAAGGACGAAGATTGGTGTATAACAATAAATGGATTCATTCTATTTCGTTAGGTTCTCATCAGTTGTTTATAACCTAAAATATATGAAAATCAACGTTATGATTGATATTGACATACTCATTTATACATAAAAGGGTGATCAAAGATGTACCATGATGTAGTAAAGATTCCGATAGAGTTAATGGGGTCATAAAAATTGTTTGTTTTGGATAAATAAAGTTTAGGGAGGAAAGTTCCAGAACATTGACCTAGTGATTAGAACTCATGGAGGTAACAAACATTAGATGATTATGTCATGAAGTAACTGAAAATAGATTAATGATAATAAAGAAGGATATAAATTGAAATCAGTTAGTTATGAATTAAAGAAAAATGATAATGATGCAATTAAACTTCAGAAAGAGTTGAAATAATGAATTACGTAAGGGGGTTTAATGTTACCAGTTTAAAGAAAGATTTATTACTGTCGCTTTTTGTATACATACATTTGATTTTAGACGTTTGATTGCTATCGCTTCGGCAAATTTCAAAAGATTGGAGTTTGATTGTTTGTTAATCACCGTGAAGGTCTTCAGTGTATCGATTTCATGTCCTGTGTCAAGGAGATGTCTTGCGATGACACTGCTGACCTTATTAACTCTGTTGAAGTATTCGCTACATCATGATACATCCTTGATCACCCCCTTATGTATAAGTATGTCAATATTTATAATAAAGTTGATTTTCAAATATTTTTGATTGTAAGCAGCTGATGAGAATCTAACAAAATAAAATAAAACCATTTATTATTCTTCACCAATCTTCTTCTTTGCTCGCTTTAAAGTAATAAATTAATTGATAATACTCATAGTCATTATACTACTTATTATTAAAATTTATATTTCAATAGTTGAAAACATGAGTCAATTCAAGCTAGACCACCATGGAAAACCTAGAAACACTGAACGGCCGTATCGTCCTAGTATGGGACTCCTCAACATTGCGCATCCACGATTCCGCTCCTCACGAGATTCAAGTCCAGGACCTATCAGTCTCGCACACGAGTGCTTAACCATTACATCATTAAGCCGGTGTTTTCAAGTCTTCCATGATGATCTAGCTTCAATTGGCTCATGATTTCAACTAATGAAATTTCTAAAATTTCCACAAAACCTCTTTTGATAAACTAACCTGTGTCATATTCATTGGAGCTTTTCCTATATCTTCTTTATTATTATTTATTCCAAATTTACTCATTTGTGGTATTTGTGGCATTGAAACTTGTGGTGTTGGAATTTTCTTTAATACTTCAGTGAAATTCATTTTTCTTTGAATTGGTTAAAGTAGAAATTATTTTCAAAGAAAACAAAAAGATCCTTTATTCCCTTCTTTTTATGAATTTACTTCTATGACACAAAACTTTCTGTATTGATTATGTGTGAAATATATTTTGAGAGAATCAAAAAAAAGAAAAGAGAAATAAACAAACAAATCGATCACTTTCAACTTGAACCCTTCAATATTCAATAAATAATGGGTATATACGGAGAAAATTTCGATGAAGCTTTTTTTTCTCCCTTGAAATGATTTTTGTATCTTCTTTTCAAACTCATTTGACCTTTAAAAAAATTATTGATTAATTATTATACTCTATTTATGATTGGTTAATTATTTTTTTATGCTTCATTATTAGAACCAATCATAGATAAGCTTAAATAAGTTTTAGTTTCCTAAATAATTTATTACCCCCTTGTATTATTGATTTAAAAAGAAGTACAAATATTGATTGATGAAATAATAATGAAAATTAATAAAAAGGAAATGAATAAAGAGGATCTAATATATTTTTAGGTTTTACAATTATAAGTTCTGAGATGAGTAAGAACAAACATTCTAGCAGAATAGCATGGATTCATTTTATTTCGTCTGGTTCTCGTCAACTGCTTACAACCTGGGATATTTAGAAATTAGCATTACATAATGGATTTCAAATTACTTTCATGAAAGAGTTTGATTGGAAGTTATATTAAAGACATATTCGTATAGTATAGCAAGGCTGTAATTGAATAGACTGAATATTGTAAATATATACCTTATGTAATGAAAGAACATTGTGACAACAGTTCAAACGGCTAGAAACAAGTAAACATTGATAGGAATAAAATGAGTAGAGTTCAGTTGATAAAATAATGGTGTAATAAATGCAATAAAGAGTTTAAAGAAAAAAAAGAAAAAATTATTAAGATATAACAAAGGGATATTAATCACCAAGGCAAATAAAGATTAATAACCATCTCCTTTTGAACACATAAATCAGGCTTTTGGCGCCTGATAGCAACTGCTTCAGCAAACTTCAGAAGAATAGAGTTTGGCTGCTTACTAATCACCTTGAATGATTGTAGGGTATCGACCTGATGTTCTGTATCATGGAGATGTTTGATGATTGCACTGTTTGGAGTCTTTCTTTCTCTTATTCTGAGGCTTTTTGGAACACGTTCAAAAAGTCTGAGATATGCCCTTATTTCTGTTCGGCCAATGTAGCTGCTTTGGAAGGTACACGTAAATTTATAAACACAATTGGCGGTAACATGAAAAGGATGCTTATCAACCTTTGATTGAGTTATTGAACATGTTGTTTTATACAGAATTAGAAGTTCATAATTATTATGATATTGTCAGAAAAGGTTTTATGAAGATTATGAGTTAATTGAAGTTTTCAAGTTTTCTATAATGATCTAGCTTCAAAACGACTCATGATATTTTATAAAGGCTAAAGTAGGGCATATATTAATGAATTTGATAATGTTATATTGTTAACAGTGTTGAACGTTTGTATTTCAAAATTGTGTTATTTGTAAATTAGAAAGATCAGAATGATTTGGAGTAAAGTGTCAAGTGACAATCAGTATTATAGTAATATAACAAAATGGGAAAAAATGGGATCACCCTTAGGCTAGATTATTACTGTCGATACATAGATAAGACACTAAATGCATGTGATGAAAATATTGACAAATAAGAGATGTTGAACTGTTTTAATAACATCCATCCAACTATTTAATGCATTAGTGAAGACGAGAAAGACAATAGTATAGCTGTCTTAGATGTTGTACTTTCTAGAAGGATAGATGGTTCCAGAAAAAGAAATATATTTAGAAAAAATACATGGACAGATCAGTATACTTATTTCCATAGCTTTACACCTGTTTAATACAAAATAGATTGGGTTAAATGTCACAGTCGCAGAATCAAGCTATATTGTACTGAGGATAGTGTAGATAGCGAAATAGATATACTAAAGAACACATTACGAAATAACGGATGTCCAGATAATTTTGTCAGAAAATTCCTCGTAGAAGATAGTAAAAAAGAAGAAATTGTGACTTGGCCAGTAAAAAAAACCCATATCTGAAATTAGACTTTAAAAGGGAAATAGCGGGTTACATTTTAACGCATCGACCCAAAATATCCGTTGACAGGACTTTTCAAACCTCCAAGTTACACATAATTTTCTCAATTGAACCAGTACATACACGACAAATCAAGGAAAGGTTACCAATATTGGGTTCCTCTATGTGTGTATACCAATTCAGCTGTTTCTGTAGAGCTAGTTACATAGGCCGTACTCAAAGGGCTTTGTCCTTGAGTATCCATGAACATGTACCAGAATAGTTGGGAAAAGGAGTTATTAAATCGATCAACAGTACTATTCTTTCTCACTTGGTAGATAATGAACATCATATCAAAATAGAGGAAGCTTCCTCTACTTTATATCCAGTTCCAAAAATATACCTCAAGGAATTAGATTACGGTTACTCTATATGGCCGAATCCATCTCGATCAACTCTAGAAAAACAAACTTATGTATCCAGAGAAGGTATATCCAGGCCAACGACTGGAGCATCGGATAGCTAAACTGCCTATTATAAACCTCTTACCCCCTTCCCAATTATTTTTGCTTACATCTTAACCTTCACATTCGTCTGTCCCAATTCACATGAATTATTTTTTATCGTAACTACCTTTAAAACACCCATCTTATTGTATATTATGTTCACACACCAATATTATTATTATTATTGCTATTGTCATTATTACCTCAATTATCAAGATTAAACTCTTCTACTGCGTATTTTATTCATATGGTTTTTTTCCATTTTACATTTTTTTAATATTATTATTATACTGATTGTGACTTGACGCCTTATTATCAGAATAGAGTTTTGTGGATATTGTAGTAATATTTAATAGTTGAATTTACGAGTGGATAATAACAATGATCGTGTGCTCACTAGTAAGTGGCTCCAAGAGGTATTTCTAGTGAGAAGCCATGGTCAGTAAAGTTCAACCGTGTCTGTTTTAGAGGTAATTACTGACTGAAGACAATGTTGGACAGTCGAGCAATATCGTTTATTGATTGAAGTTAAACATTAACACTAGCCGGCTTAGTGGTCTAGAGGTTAAGCATTCGGGTGCGGGATCATGGATGCTCACTGTTGTGGGGTCCCACATCAGGATGGAACGGCTGTCCAGTGCTTCCAGGTTTTCCATGGTGGTCTAGCTTTACTGGACTCGTGAATTCAAATTGACGATTTACTCCAAAACATTTTGAAATTTATTAAATGACCATCCTAATTTACAAATAACACACTTTTGAAATACTTATGTCATAATGGATCTTATCATTCGCCATTTTTAACATATAACATTTTCAAATTCATTAATACATGCCCTACTTTGGCCCCTGTAAAATATCACAATAATCATGAACTTACGATTGTATAGCCTGATGATGAAGTTATTGCAGAAACAATTTTTCGCTCAAATGTTCCGTATTCCATACGGAATACTTTTAAATTTAATCAAGATAAAGTTTACTTATAGAAGCAACATACAGAGAAAGTATGGAAAATTATTTTTGTTTTATTCATCAATTTATTTAAGTGATCCACGAAATTGCGCAACCATCTTCAGTTGTCTGAGGTAGATATATGTCTCTACCTAACACAGATTGGCTGAAGTTAGACGTTAACACCTTTGGATGCCAGCTCAGTTGTCTAGATGTTAAGTGATCGTGCGTAAGACCGAAACACCTGAGTTTAAAACCTCACGTGAGGGGTCGTTGGTGCGCACTGACGAGGAGTCCCACACTAGGGTAAAACGGCCGTACACTGCTTTCAATTTCTCAGTCGTGATCTAACATCGATCGATTCAAGATCTCATTCGAAAACTTAACAATCTCCACAACCCCATATTCATAATAATAATTGAAGAATAAAGAAGGCGATGCAGCGAAGAAACTTTTCAATAATTTCGTTTACTTAAGCTGTACAACGGTGTTTATAGTTAGTTTCATTTGCAAACATAATTGTCTCTAATAAAATAGAATATTAAAAAAACTCAGAGTGGTATCTTGTTATGAATTGTTAACGAAAATCAGACATTGAGGGGAAGTTATGTAATAATGAACTAGTGAAAAGCAGTAAGATGATGATAATTGTTTCAAAGCTAATGTGATAATAAAATAAAAGTAAATCTTCTCAGTGATGTTATCTATATACTCTATAGCTTAGAATATTCTCCAGACAGTTAAATAGCATATCTTTTAGTTCCCTTGAATTTCATTCAGTATTCACATATTATACGAGTGAAATTGGCTAATAGTTTTAGACTATGGTGTACTAAGCTTATTTGTGAAATAGCTAACAATTAACTAATAACCACTCAAATAACATCTATTATGGGTTGTTTCCCTTATCTTCTTTATTTACGTTGCTTAGGTCATGACCTGATCAAAGAATGAATCATAAAAGAGATCAAGTGATTGCTTAATATAATTCTATTTATTCTTAATTCATTAGCTCAATATCAACTAATTTATTCTAAATAATAATAATAATAATAATAATAATAATAATAATAATGTCACTTCCTTACACCTGTTACCCCCAATGAAGCATAGGCCGCCAATCAGCATTCTCCAAATCACTCTGTCCTAAGCCTTCCTTTCTAGTTTCATCCAATTCTTGTTCATTTTCCTCATGTCTGTCTCCATTTCTCGACAAAATGTGTTCTTTGGTCTCCCTCTTCTCATTTGGCTTTGAGGATTCTATGTGAGGGCTTGCCTTGTGACACAGTCGGGTCCTTTCCTCAATCTGTACTCTATCCACTTCCAGAGATTATTTCTGATTTCTCCCTCCTCTGAGATCTGGTTTGTCCTGTCCCACAGTGGGTTGTTGTTGATAGTGTCTAGTCAACGGATACGGAGTATTTTGCGTAGGCAACTGTTAATAGACACCTGTATCTTCTTGATGATGGCTTTCGTAGTTCCTCAGGTTTCCGCCCCATACAGCAGAACTGTCTTCACTCCGCCTGGAGTCCCTCCGAAGGCTACTGCCGGTCCCAAGCCCGGATAGAGGAGGAGGGTTTGGCATGGGGTTAGCGACCCTATCCCGTAGAAAACTAACTCGCTAAAAAAACTCTAACCAGAAAAAATTATTCAATAATGTCACTACTACTATTATTATTAATGATCATAATCATAATAAAGGAAAATTTGTTTTTAAAGAGTTCATGAGTTCATGAAATGTTATAATGTAACTATTGAAAGGTATCAAAACAATGCTAATAAACTAATTTGCAATTGGGAAAATATGTTCCTTTAACTAATGTAATAAAATGAAAAGTCTACATATTGGCATTAAGAACTCCAAAAGGTATTTCCTGAAGTTTTAATGAGAAGCCGTGACCAGTGGAGTTCAACCTGGTCTGTTGTAGGGGTATTTACTCACTGAAGACAATGGTGGACGGTGGCTCGATTTCGTGGATTGGTTGGTGCTGGATATTAACACCATTGGATGCCAGCCGGCTCAATGGTCTAGAGGTTAAGCATTCGCGCGCGAGAACGATATGTCCTGGCTTCGAGTCCTTTGTTTAGGGTCATGGATGCGCACTGTTGAGTAGTTCCATACTTAGACGAAACGGCTGTCCAGTGTTTGTAGATTTTCCATAGTGGTTTAGCTTTAATTGACTCATGAATTCAACTATTAGAAGCCAAAGTTGTCTGATAAGGTCATACTAGAGATAGGTTTATGATAAACTCGAACATGTTATGCTTTTCATTAGACAATAGATATGTAAAAAATATGAACCACTATGGGCTGATATTATGTCAAGCCCGCATAGGTTATTCTAACCTCTGAACAGAACAATCGATTCATTCTTCTCAAGACATAGTTTTTAACCTGTCACTTATTCGCTTATTAACATTGACTGTTTTTATGTAAGCGTGTGTGTGCATTTCTTATCTCGCTCATCACATGTTCATAACTTATTTTTATCTGACTATGAATATCGATTCACACTTGATTAAATCAAGTTGTCGTACTCATTTTCCCCACTGCTCGTCATCTAGTTCTGTTTCTCTCTTTCTCTCTCCCCTTCGCTTCCTTCACTTCGTTTTGCTGATTGTCTGTTCGGATCAATGATTGCATGGAATATACACCTTCAAACTTGATTCTCATATTTGATTCCACTATTCATTAACTCGAGTTAATAACGATAATTTTATACGAAGGTAGCTGGGATGTATATTTCAATAACAATCATTTATATGACAATCACATGATCAAATTCGAATCAGATCTCGGTACACTAAAGATCTTTTGCTCTATAAACGTTAAGAATCTTAGTTAGTTTATACATTTTCTAAGTTTCAAAATTAAAGTATACTTAGTTGTAGAATCCATCTAAATAAATACAAATTCTTTCTTATTGGATACTTCATAAGCTTAGTTTCATAAATAGATTCCGGTGATTGTCATGTTGTATATGAGTGTACAGATTATTGAGTTAAGTTAATTGCATTAATAAATAGTGTAATGAATAAATAAATGTATAACTAAGGCATTTTCGACATGATTTTGAGTAACAAGTACGTAATTATCCCTTTAACTGTTTAACAGCAGATATTGATAATGTGGAACAGTAGTTTCCAACTACGTCACAAAGCACATTTCCCGTTTAATAAACATTTAACACGTGATTTTTCAAAAGGTATTCATAAAACGTCTATATACAGTTTTTATCAACTTTTCATACTCATTCGTAAACGTTTGTGGTCAATCTTACTCCTATAATTCCTTTCCATTGACAACATATTATATGTTTGAATTTTATTATAATCACCAATTGTTTCTCTTAAAGACAGAAGATGAAAATATACAGACCACTGTGATGATGCTTCTTGTTTTTTTTAGCAACTTAATTATTTTTTCTGGTTAGCGTTTTTTTTTAAACGAGTTAGTTTTCTGAGTGATGGGGTCACTAACCCCATGCCCAATCCTCCTTTTTTTATGCGGGCTTGGGACTAGCAGCAGCCCCAGAGGGGCTCCAGGCGTTCTTTTATGTTAGCAACTAGATTCGTAATTAATTGTAAACATTTTATGAAAGCGCGTAAGTACCTGAAGATTATTATACATCACAAATGGATTGACTGTATTAAAAAATTGGATTTGTCTCTAAATATGGGGTTAAGACCATGTTTTCCTTATCATTATGATTCCATTTACTTTATTAGTGGTAATTTATTGTGATTACAATCTACACTAACGGTAGCTTCATTATTTAATAAACTACTATTTCTGACTGATTTGTATGTTTATGTGTTATATCATCCACTCTAAAGTACGTTTGCTCTAATTGTGTATGTTTAATTTATCTGTCCTGTATATAGTTTAACTTCTTTTGTTCTTTTATTAGTCCATTACATAATACAGTGAGAATTATCTTGGTTTGATTAAACTTATATTTCACTCTATTGTTAAGGTTTTCTAACACATTCATTAAATCATCCCAGAGATATCCTCCTTTTTTACTTACTTTAAAAGAAGAATCAATGAACTGTAAGAAAGTATAGCAACTCACATGCATTTGAGTTAACATATTTAACAGATAGAGTCATTCGTACAATAATAAATTATATCATTGTACCTTTATTATTGTTCCAATTGTATGAATATGTATGATGGAGCATTACTTACTGCCTATGCACATATTCATTCTGCAACTTTTCTCCACTACTCTTTCATACTTGTTTAGCGTACCTCTAATTTTGGTTATCTGTGTGTGGTGCAATTATAAACTTAATCAACACTTCGTATTCACCTTCTGATTTGTACACCGTTGGAGCGTTATCTAGTGACGGTTATCAGAATGAACTGTATACGATGTTTAAGGATCATACTGAATATCAACCACCACAGAAGAATGAAGCACTTTTGAATATTTGAAGAAAAAAACAAAGTGTATTTTCTCCCAACAGCAATAAAATAAAAAAATACAATAAGCTTATGATGGAACATTTAAAGTAAAAAAATCAGATAAAGATTAATAATTCCAAATTTCTATATATGAGTGTTATAGAGGTTGTTGAATTGAAAGTGCTACATAACAGACTAACTGCAACTAAAAAATCAATCAAAACCGGAGAGTATTAGACAGCTATCTTGTACTAATATGAGACGTTTTAATAGTACACATCCAGGAATCACACTAGAGTCAGATCACCAGAACATTGTCTCTCACGGTAAACAATTAAAATTTAGACTATTGGTTTGGTTTACATCAATTTAATGATCTCAGTATTCTATAAGTCATTAATTTTCATATTATAGAAGAGATTTAGTCATGAGAATCTCAGTTAAATATATGTAGTAAAGAACTACCACAATCTGAACGTATTATTATATTCTGTTTTTAAATGTGTTTTGTAAGAAAATTATAAAGGCGACATCCCTGAATTGCAATGAATGCCATTGAGTGATTTCTCAAGTTTTAGTATAGAGAAATAAAGAAATATTGGCGTGTATTCATCTTGAAATGCTTTTTCCGTTATATTAGGTAACAAGAAATTTCAACAAACATACTCCTAGATATAGAAACACAAAATTCAACAAGTTATTACCGTTGCTGCTACATTGACGTAGTGGTCGGGCTCGTTTATCGTGATGAACCTATTGAGCTACACTGGCTGGAACAGTCGTTCCTCAAGGTCCTACCATGCCAGACAGGCCGGTTGAAGAACGGTAAGATTAAGGGCAACAAACCTAAGGTCCAAAGGCAAAGTCGTACTGCTGACTGTACATAGCTATGACGGCAGTGAGGTGTTTCCTTCAGACAACCAGAATAACAGCGATTCTGACTTCTCACAGGGAGTAGCAGGGTCAGAAAAGGTCGACCCTAAAAATGCACACCTCGCCTTACCCCACAGATATCCGTCTCCAGCGGTAAGGTTTCAAAAAGTACGGAGCTGACACGAAAATTATTCACAAAAAGGTCGTGTGTGACCGACCTCAAGCAGTTGTCTGTTGAGCACTGAGGTCATGGTCTCAGATCACTCATACCACCTCTAACCCAAAATCTTTTTCAATTACCTCCAGAAGAACCCTTTCATGGTGTGGGCAACGGGGAAGTGATAACTGCCCTCATACCTCTAACAGCACTCAAGATATAAATAAATTACTCTATAAGCCAAAGAAAATGTTAGCTGAAATGTAAAGAAAAATAAACAAAAATATGTCGTCTTCCAGGCGAACAGATTACAACCTAACTTACATAATATATAAACCAAACAGCACTAAAAATCAATCACTAATTGGCAAGGTGGACTACTTACTAAGTTTAAACGTGTATTGTGATTGTAGTTTAGTCATAGTTCTCAAATACTCGTTAAATGATTTACGCGACAATTGATTAGCATCATCACACGATCTAGATGATATGTCTCTCATCTGTGTTATCTTTATTTGGTTGATGGATTTGTAGTGACTCACATTTATCACGAGAACACGATTGGTTTAATGAAAATAAATGTTATTATTATAAACAATTGTACCTGTGCTTGTTTAATGTGCTCTTTGTTTAACTGTGCTAATGGCAGCTATATTATGCTTCCATTATTATTCTCACACTTTGATTGTGACCTCGCGCGAATTCGGTTACGTTCTGTAACCAAGCTTGTATCCTGGCACGACCTCGGTATTCTTTCGATACCACGAGATCGCCAGCGAATATATATCGATTTGGTCCATTAATTGCCTTCTGATATTTGGCTTCCGGGGGATTTTATGGTTATCCTGGCACACGTTCCTTGATAGCGGTGTTCATAGTCAACTACGACTCGACACCACGCTACAGATGTACCGACTTTGCTGTTACCGCCTTTAATGGTTCACTTTCAGCTACATGTAGTGATTTTAATTCATGTAATGGTAGCTTTTTCCATCTCTAGGTCACCAAAACGTAGTAGATTTCCCCACTTGCTCAGGTTGGCATTTAGACTTAGCTTTTACCAACGATATGGGAATGTATGTGAACCGTCAATGTGATACATTTTTTCGTCCTGATAACTGTATTATTTGTGTTCTACCTAAAGTATATGAAAATCTTGGAAAGAGTACACTCTTAAATCAGACAAAGAAAGTTAAATACAATGGTGTGGTAAGTAAATCCCAAAACCAAAACAGTTCTGTAAGTCTTCGACATTCATGCTAACCTCATTAGTTTTACTGGACACACTAGCTGATGGAGCTCGGTCTTGGATCCGTACAAGATAATTGATGGGTACGCCGTGTTGTATATTTCTTGCAACAACTAGCCGACTTAGATTAAACACTTCGTGATATATCGAATACCTCTCAAATATATCTTGCAACTCCTCCACTCTGAACTTTTAGTTTGACTGGGTTTGGTATCTTTCGATTAAAAAAGTGCTACGTACAAAAGCGTTATCAAACTCTAAATAATCGTGACATCTTTTACAAGAGTTACTCAGAAGATAATATCCAAGATCAGACAATCATGTTTCGTACGACAAACTGAGATTTATTTACAAATTACTCATTGGAAAACACAGTGTTGCCATCTACTATCTTAAATTATAATTTGATTTTTATTGTTTCACAGAAACTATTTTTGTAAGAA
The DNA here is from genome assembly GCA_944470205.2 of Schistosoma margrebowiei. Taxonomy (NCBI): domain Eukaryota; kingdom Metazoa; phylum Platyhelminthes; class Trematoda; order Strigeidida; family Schistosomatidae; genus Schistosoma; species Schistosoma margrebowiei. Next base: position 76,765,113 of record OX104024.1, read on the forward strand.
AGCAAAGTAAAAGGAGAATAGCTCTACTGAATTTTGAAAGCTAAATTAACCTAATAAACCAAGAAATTTAACGTCTGAATTCGATGTTTTACTTTTACGATTTGTAAACTCTTTTATGTCACCTATTGTTCCTTACTCTTCCTTCTTATTCTTTCCTGAGCTTTTGAGAAATCTTTCATGTCTCAAAGTGTTGAGAGCAGTTAATAATGTATGTGTCTAATCTTTCGATATAATTATGAGCATAGTGTAGATAGATATTTGAAAATTTAAAAACTATCTCAAATTTTCCTTTGATCATTTACCCACCGTCCATTCCATTCACATCTTTCACCCTGCATAATTTCTGATAGAACGAGACATTGACACATTAGAATCCGTATGTGCAGGTAAAATTATCCAAGTGCTACAATACCGCGTTTATCAAATATACTATACGACAAACAGGTTGCAATAGCTTAACTGATCAAAAACGTATATTCTTCAACATGTTGCTAATTGAACATTCTATAGATTTTAATCTTTTTAAAACAATTTTGTTGAATTCCAGTTAATATGTTTACTTACTTTATGTATATATTTATGAAGTTATCAACTGTTATTTTTGTTTTTTTAAGAGAAACTTGCTAAATTGTTTAATACTGTGAATTCCAGATCATAAACACATGATATTAAGTACAGACAATAATAATAATAATAATAATAATAATAATAATAATAATAATAATAATAACACTTGCGAAAGTCTATCTGATGGACTCAAAACCATGTGACTATTACTTACTTACTTACTTACGCCTGTTACTCCCAATGGAGCATAGGCAGCCGACCATGTGACTATTAGGTGTGTCATTTTCATCCTGCTAATAATCTCTCATTTATTTTTTAAAAAATTAGTTATAGAAGTACACTTTACATGAGTATAGAAAGTCTTTATTGTATTCACTGTCATAACTTATATAACCGAATGAGTCTATAGTGTTATAAGCACAAATAGAAGACGATATTTTTTCTATCTATGTAAGGTTCTATCTTTAACCACATTCATACTTAATAAATAACATTAGTTTGTATCAGTGGTGAAATTCTTTCAAAGACAAAAGATGGCCGAAAATCTAACTGATAATAGCACATTGTTTTATACCTCTTTATGCGATTCTTCGTGTGTGTCTTACGTAGTTATGTGTCAGTCAAAAGTATCTCATTTATTCCTTCTAAATGAGAGTAGATTTTATTGTCTCTTCAAACATGAAGTTTCAGTTATCAACTATTTATTTATATTATACCATGCTTGATTTTTGATTAAAGATAACGTAATTACTTATATGCATTTGCTATTGTGTTTTTGTTTTAAATACATTACTTTTATTTCTTATGGTTTACTGGGGAGACTATAATTTATGAACGGACCATTGAGAATTAAGATAACAGGTCTTAGATTATGGTGCAAAATTTTTTGTGAGGCCCTTGATCTGATTCCAACTAGATCGTATGAATATTTGTTATCTCCTATCCACGTATATAATCATAGACTTTAATTGCGTTAGTCAATAACGGATTTAGATAAGTCAAATAACAAGAATGGACTTTTGAATACATATACTTTGTGTATAAAGTTAATGGAATAGAACGAAGCAAAATAACGCGCAGTAGAAATGGCGGGTAAGCCAACTCCCCTTGAACCAATATTTTTGGTTACACAAAAGTAAGTTACAGACATGTGATGAGTAGTGAGATAAGAAATGTACACACACCTATGGGCTCATATAAATACAGTCAAGATTGATAAGCGAATAAATAACAAGGTCAGAATGTGACTCAAGTAGAATGAATAGAATGGGCTGTTCGAAAGCTAGAATAAGATATATGGGCTTAACACAATAACCCGTACTACAAATTCACTCATCCATTTAACCAAATAGCGTGACTTTGTGATTAAAACCCTAAATTTAATCCCTAAACCTAACGGCCAACTGTAACTCATAGTTATAATCCCTCACATTGGTTTATAACCCTTGTAGTGACTCACGTTTATTACGAGAACACGACTGGTTCAATAAAAACAATTATTATTATAAACAGTTGTACCAGTGTTTATTTTAATGTGCTTTTGTTTGACTGTGCTAATGACAGTTATATTGGGCTTCCATTCTTGTTCTTACACTTCGATTGTAATTTCGCGCGAATTCGGTTACCTTCTGTAACCAAGCTTGTATTCTGGCACGATCTCGGTATCCTTTCGATACCACGAGATCGCCAGTGAATAAATCTTGACTTGGTCCATTTTCTGCCTTCTGATATTTGGCTTCTCGGGGTTTTTATGGAGTCAATTGGAACGAGCTTTTTGGTAGCGGTGTACATAGTCAATCTCGACTCGACGCCACGCTACAATTGGTGATCCCAAAGTTTGGAACACGCCTCAACCTCTGGTGAAATCTTCCAAAGAAGCCAGTTTGGTGAGTCTGTTATTTATCTATCCACGTCTGTCGTATATTTTTATATTATCTTTTAATACATAATATACTCGACATGACGGATATCGATAAGAATAGTATTAATATAATAGACTCCCACGTATGTGTACCGAATCCTTGTCACTTTTTATTCGCGTGACGGTAAATCCCATGCTTTATTCGATTCTCCTCGCTGACCCGGCTGCTTGGTACGGAATGCATACGCATAAGCATATCCGTCTACCACCCAGCACCAAATGGTTAAGTTGAACGGTTTCACTGCCAACTTAAAAGTGCTCTACGAGCACACGAAAACGGCAACTGGCACGAAACCTTACCGCTCGTTATTTTAGGGATCGGAACGAGCTTAAAGGCAGATATCCAATGTTCCGCCGCTGAACTTGTATACGGCACGACATTGCGTCTGCCCGGAGAATCCTTCACACCACGGAGCAGACCTGATTTCGGTAAATCAGACTACGTCCATCGACTGTCTGCATTTATGCGAACGCTGTCTCCGGTGTCAACTCGAATACAACATCGACAGGTCGCTCTCCCTCGAGAGTTATCTGCCTGTTCACATGTTTTCTTACGAGTAGATTCGGTACGCAAACCTTGGCAACAACCTTACAAAGGCTCTTTTCACGTGATCGCTCGTCACGAAAAGACCTTCAAGGTTGGTCGATATGGACGCGTCGAAATCGTCAGCATTGATCGTCTCAAACCAGCACACGTCGATGACAGTGCCCTATCTGATACCCTGAGATTCAATGCCAGACCTATCAAACCTAGCGGGATCCTTAAATCTTCTTCAGATCCCACGCTAGATACGTCCAAGACCTCATTCTCACGTTCCGGTCAACAGCACGCGTCATCTGCACTATCTACGGACGAGACAACAGTCTCACGTCCAGATCAGCAGACCACGCCGCCTTTGACTTCGGATGAGATTGCAGGCCCACGCGACGCGAACGAGACTATCGTCTCACGTTCCGGTCGCCGAGTACGGTTGCCCGTACGCTTTCGTGACTAGCCGCACAGTCAACAACCGATACGGTGTAGGATTATTCCTATACTACACGCATGCTACACTCTTCTTTTTTTTGATTTCTTTTTGTTTCCTGAGCCCACGCCTTCGACCACCTCAGTTTGGTTCCGTCGACTTCAGTCAACCTTGGTGAAAGCTGGCCTGATCACCCACGCTCTTGTCAACGCACTCAGTCGATATATTGGTTTGAATGTTTGGCACACGCTTGGTCTCGAACTTGGTCCTTGAGGTCGCTTTTGGTCTTTCGGCTCAACGTGGTTTCGTCCTACGTCTGCAGCGTTTCTGGTCCGGATTCCCTACGAACGCCATCTTCAGATTCTGGATACAAACCACTCGTGTAGCATACCAACTCAATCAACAAGTACAGCACATCGAATCGGGTACCGTTCTCCGAAAATAACCTTCGTTGGCAACTCGACGATCAACAATCGCTTTCCTGTTCGCCAATCCTTTCGTCCTACAAACGCTCGTCAGACGATCAGTCCCACGATTTAAACCGCTATTAATCGAAAGTGTAAACCCTTTCTAGCGGGGGGCTCCTGTAGTGACTCACGTTTATTACGAGAACACGACTGGTTCAATAAAAACAATTATTATTATAAACAGTTGTACCAGTGTTTATTTTAATGTGCTTTTGTTTGACTGTGCTAATGACAGTTATATTGGGCTTCCATTCTTGTTCTTACACTTCGATTGTAATTTCGCGCGAATTCGGTTACCTTCTGTAGCCAAGCTTGTATTCTGGCACGATCTCGGTATCCTTTCGATACCACGAGATCGCCAGTGAATAAATCTTGACTTGGTCCATTTTCTGCCTTCTGATATTTGGCTTCTCGGGGTTTTTATGGAGTCAATTGGAACGAGCTTTTTGGTAGCGGTGTACATAGTCAATCTCCGACTCGACGCCACGCTACACCCTTATTTAGCCCTAGTTAAATGAATATTATCAAGGTCACTTCACCGTCTCCCAAAGGTCGTCCATAACTTATAGTCTCACCTCATCCCAACCTATGAGTGAATTAATTTAATCTATCTTTATCTATGATAAGTAACTAGCACATGCTTCTAAAAAACACTAGTTATTCATTGTCTTGTAGTTTATTTAATTTAATATTTGTACGGATTTCCGCCTGTTTCAATCGGGAAAGCTATTATTCATGGATTTTTGTGTATTTTACATATCAATATAGGGTTATGAAGATTGTTGAGTATCGATTTAGATCATGACTGGACAAATGTAAGACTGCCTTTGAAAACCTGGAATCACTATACGGCTGTTTCGTCCTAGTGTGTTCTTTCCAGCAGCACGAACTCACGCGAATGCTTAAATTTTAGACCGAAGATCCTGAGTTCAGTTTCCACGTGCATGATCGTGGAAGTACAGTCCTGAAGAGTCCTATATTTTGCATATGTTGTACCTATTTTTATAATGACAATACAACTGATATCCTCTATTATCTACAGGATCTTGCGTTCTGGCATATCTGAACGAAGAAGCTTACTACTGTACAGTCCAGCTTTATGATATAACTGGAGTTCTGATAATTTCGATTTTTAACTCAGTGTAATCACAAGATCCTCGTCTGGAACCTTTCAAGAATTACTGTCCATCCCTGGTCTGGATAAAGGAAGAGGATTGGGCATGAAGCTAGTAATTACATACACTCAGGAATGAACATCTCCATAAAAATGCTAACCGGGAAAACCACTTAAAGCGCTTAAACTCTGCTCTGAAATCTGAAGAGTTTTAATGTAGAAGATTTATTAAGCCTCAAGGCGGAATCGGCGTCTCTCCAGAAGACACACTTTCACAAAACCACTGCACTAGCTGACGTACATGGACGATAAATGAAATGTCCGTCAATGTGGGGGAGTAACCAGGAGGACTATTCATGTAGCTAAGGAAGTGGGAAAATATAATCCGGTTTCTGCTTGGAATAAGTGCAACTGATTGACCACAGATCAAAAAGAACAAAGTAGCTTCTGGATATGTACTCATCTATCCTGATCATGAAGAAAATGTCCCATACACACAAGGCGGTGTATTGATGCTCTCCAAAGCAGCTCAAAAGGAGCTTACAGGATGAAAAACACATTCCACAATGGTCATCGAAACATTCTCCAAAATAAATAAAGGATTACAACAGTTATCACTCACTACTACGCCCCCACCAATTATGTCAGCAGAGGCTATAAATATCAGTCTTATGAGAGGCTGAAGTTCATTGAAGGTAACTGAACGGGAAAACACTTGATCGTCCTATAACGAACTTCAACACCAAACCCAAGGTGGACATAAATCAGTATGATCACATCATGGAGAGAAGAGACAATAACGGTAAGAAACTAACAGATTTATGGGCTTTCCACATGGTTATAGGTGGTATTATTTTCTTTGAAAAACGCATATAAAACGTTGCACGGGTTTCACTAGATCAAACTGCAGAATATTAGATCGATTACATCTTTACCAATATGAAGTTCAGGGGATTCATGGAAGACGTAAGACCAAAGAAGGAAGCTGACAGTTGCCTCACATAACGACTTATTTGTGACCAAGATGAAACTTAAACTAAAGAAGCACTGGCTAAACAGAAAAAATTCATTATGAAGGCCTCATATAGCCTTAATATAGCAATCTCAACGAATCAAGTTAGATGTCAGTAAGAAGTTCCAAGGCTTATTAAATCTACTCAGAAAAGAGAAGATTACTATGAAAAACCACTGAAAAGGAATCAAAAGAGTAATGCCTTCTAAGTGCCATGATGTGCTGGGTTGTAAACAATGGATCCTTAATGATACTCTTAGGAATATTTGCAAAATGAATCACAAGTAGACAGAATTGATTAACAGCCAAACAAGAGTATCATGAGCCAATGCACAGACCGGATACAGAGAAGAAGAAAAGTGAAGGAAGAGAAGAATCGGATCTAGTGTTATTACTATTGAATATGTATAAAACCTATCAATAGCAGTGGGAGGAACTTCAGTAGAAAATATTGGATAGCTGTATGATAAAACGAAAATGTTGACAGGAAAATGCCATAAACTAGGGCGGTCAAAGAAGAACAGTGAAGGAGGAGAATTCTATATTGTACCAAAATATAATATTGAATAAAGCCATTAATAATAATAATAATAAATCGCTAAGGTTGACGAGTGGCTGGACACATGGTGATGCACTTTGAATATATTTCGTATGGAAATAGGCGAAGAGAAAAGCAATATCTTAGGACACAACAACAACGATTACCTGGACACCATGCTTCATGACGAAGGTTCAAAGGGGTGAAAGCATTTACGTACTTAGGTGGTATTATCGGTAAATAAGGAGCGCCCGGTGCACATCAGGCGTCTGTTGTTTTTCCTCCATAGCTGAATGTGCCCTAATATTGAGGCATTAGCTGGGAAAATTAGACTACGATAGACTACATCAATCATAGGTGTACAACATTCAAAAACGAGTTTGTAGTGGCATTGGACCATAACCACACAATCCTCAAAGCTGAACACGAGGTAACTCTGAAAAAATATTCAATATTTAACGCAGAGAAATACCTAACGATGGAGAAGGCGGGAAGAATGAATGGAATTAATTGGAGTTGATCGGATGGCATGACTCGGCCATGCATGACTCATACCCCTTTCCTACATTTATTCCTACCACTCCTTGAGTAGTTTTATCCCAATGACTATGGATTGGCATTAGTGTCATGGACTTAACAAGTTTCGGTAATAGCTACAATGAGTGGCTTTAATCTATCCACCAATGTTACCAGTCCATGCAATTTGTTGAATAAAGAATAAGGATTTGTACATTAAACTTATAAAGAGAATAATCCACCCATATGGACGTTGGTAGGCTTCGCTTTCAAGACCTGTGTTGTGTCTTTACGGCCCGCTAGTTATCACGTAATTTATTCTCCGGTCGAAATACGACTTACTGCTTCTCACCTAAAACTAAACCCTCGAAACATACACTCAATTAGATTCAGCATATCACATGCAACCAAAAAAGTCAGTGTATTGTAAGTGAAAGTTTTAAAAGCAAAATTTAGCCAGAAATAAAAATAACTTTTACTGTTACTACCCCAGATCAAAATAATCCTTCTGTGAACACAAACATTACAGTAATGTCAATCTACCATATCTTGTTAAACAACTGTCGACATAAGATGGGACTTGCGGCTATGTTTGTTTATACTGTGCACAACCTAAAGAACAACAGTGGAAACTCGTCACGTTAAACTAGAACATATATGTTCTGCTGCCCTTCGAGGATTCTTCCGTAGTTTCCCACATGTCCTGATAATACTATTCCGTAACGATGCCATGGAGTTTAGCAAGCCATTTCTCAATGATGAATGACAACAAGAACTGTGACGACAGTGTTCCTAATGATAAAAAAAACATTTTACTTCGCCTGCTGCCATTAAACCTCTTTTCAATGAAGTCCCAAGTGGTGTGAAATGGCTAACGATCTCAGTTTTTTAATCAGATGGTGAAATATAGCGCCCGGAAGTTTTAGAATTAACTTCGGCTAACCGTGTCACTAAGGGAATCTGGAATTTGAAGCAATAATTCAATGAAGTTGATAGACTTACAAATTCGTCCTTCATGCCTTCATCCAAAGGCCATGCATCTAACGTTTGCCGCTCCTATCAAATTACAAAAGAAACAGCTAAGTTGACAGTCGGATACCCTATTTTCGGGAATGATCACTCCCATCAAACCTAGGCACTAGCTGAATAATGTTTTCAATCAAGTCTGAGATGGTATTTTCTGTCAAACAGCGTGCAATTTATCAAATCTTAGGCATTGACTTAAATCCGAAATGTGACTTACTTGGTCGCTAAGGCACTGCCAACATGTTTCAACGAGGAAGTTGAGGGCGATTCAGCTAACTGTATTGGATGTATTTATTATCATCAAATAAAACTGTTGTATTGACCAGTTTTGGGAATACACTTACAGTATACATCGTTAATCGAAACCCATATGTTCATGAGTAACTACCGAGAACATAAATATGCCTAGTGACTAGGAGGGAGTGTTTTTTTGAAGTAACTACGTGGGTTAGTGAATGCCCCAAATTTAATTAATACTATTTCCCCAGGTCAGTATATAGCCTGGGTTTATTGTGTACTTGTATTAAATTATCAGTTTCGAATGGGACTGATCTAGTTTTATTACGCATTATCGTTTTTTCTTATAGTCAGATCTGACGCAGGTCTATACAATAGTTGTTAGAATGATAGTGTGAAGCCTATCATAGGAAGAGGTCTTTTCTGCATAGCTCTGGGCTATTTGCTTTGCTACAACTTGACCACTATGCACCGATTTCTCAATCTACTTTATATTAGACTCAAATAGATATGAGGTCGAAGAATCTCGAGCTCCATGTGAGCAAACATCATCAGAAAGATGCTTCGACGAATGTACATGACAACTTATTTTTCTGTCCATAACTTTATTTGTATACCGCAAAAATAGGTAGCTCTGCTTTTTAATCCAGGATGCACGAAGACTATATTAAAAATGCTAAGCGCTATTACTTTAAATACAAAAGTTGTGGCAAAGAATGTTTAAGAATGATAGAGCCTAAATAGGGAAGGAGCGCTTAACACTGTCACATTCCATACTGAGAAAAAGTTTAATGTACGACATTTATGCTGAAAGTTTGAACACAACTCAAGATTAACTTACTTATGTCCATAATCATAGATTTGTCCCTGGGTCTTTTTCGAGGGAAATCAAGCTGTTAATTGATATGTTTCTTTTTCTCATCCAAGTATACCATGTGTGGGCCTCAAGGGAATCTTTAGATAATATTAATCACAAGTGTTTCGAAATCAGTATGGCTCTGATAGTGAATTGGTTGGATCTTGTGATGTAAGATGTCATAGGTTCGTGGTGCATATCTATCATTTGTAAGCGCCATCTTTCTTTAAAGATGACCCACTAAAACACACCTATTGCGGCCTGCTTTTCCATAGTGATCAGGTGTACATCTAACATATGAACGAGCAGGTGAACAAACAGATTACAGCTACTAGTTTAATAGCCATAGGGCTCTCATTTCTTTTATTACATAAATGGTGTCCGAATATAATTCATCATATCTAGCCAACTTGGTATTCCCTCCACAAACACCAGTCATGAACAATACTAAACCTAGGGGCAAATTCACGTCCTAATATACGTCATAACTGTTGATTAGGATCAACTGAAAAGATTAGACTGTCCACATTAATATACAAGTTTAACGTATCGTAATTGAAAGTACCCAACCAAGGTTCATTATATCTTATCAGGTTAGCTTTTAATCTTAGATGGTAGCAAACACCCGTGCTGATGTACTTAAGTTTGACGCTTAGGCACGTTCGTAGGAGCCTTCTACGCCCCCTTGGTAAATCCGGGATCAAATCTCAAAACGCACTTTTCGTGCGGTCAGCATCTCTGTTGGCCTGACAGCTGATTGTCATCAGTTTCAACAGTGCAATATATGATTATAATAAGGATAGAAGCAAGCCGTAATTTTATTAGTATCAATTAAGAACAAGATTTTCAATATGACTACTGCCAAAACGATACTAAGCAAAGCAAAAATGGATAGTAGTCAGGACCCTGAAAACATCTAAGAGTTGACCACGCTTTGTAGATGTTGAGCGATATGAGAATATGTGCAAATAAATCAAAAGGAAAACAAAATGTGAGTGGATATAGTCGACAGAAGAAACGACAGTTTAGAAGAAAAAAGAAGAGAGTAATCATGAGGAAAGACACATGAATTTTTTTCTTGTACTTCCTTGAAAGAACATGTAAATGAATTCCGAACACTTCCCTTTAGTCCGTTGACTGACAGAACCTCTTTGCCAAGCACATACCGAACTCAACGTGTCGCCTCTTCATCTAAAGTCTAGTACCTGAGAACGCACCAGGACTAAGCGGTATGTCTAAAACTAATGGTGTCTCTCCAACGGCACAGACAACCAGCCATATCGTAAAGCATTGCATAATAAATGCAGTGAAACAGTCAAATGGCGGAGAATAGTTCCCTGAACTTGTCTGCATAAATTACTGGAAAATAATGGAATTATGACATGAGGCTGGCTCACATCACACCAATCTTCAAACGAGGTCGACGCAGCGAACCTTCAAGTTACCAACCAGTGGCTCTTCTCTCCATACCCTCGAAAATCATGGAATCCCTGATATGCGACGGTATAAATGACTATTTACTGTCCTTAAATTTCTTCTCACCCCAATAGCATGGTTTCAGGAAGGGTTACTCTTGTATTACCAACCTGCTGCCTGCGATGGACAGATGGACAAGAATCCTTGATCACAAGGGGAAGGTTGATATAATCTACCTAGATTTTTTAAAAGCTTTTGATAAGGTTAACTATAAATGTCTTAACAATAAGCTCAAAAGATTGAGTATCAGACCACCTCTAATCGATTGGCTCACGTCATACCTGAAAAATCGACATTTTAAGGTCAGGGTTAATTTCACTGTATCTCAGGCTATGGAATGTCCTAGTGGGGTCCCCCAGGGCTCAACACTAGGACCTCTTCTCTTCTTGATCTACATAAATGATCTTCCTCAACAGGTAACGTCAGACTTATTACTTTTCGCCGATGACCTGAAACGTTGGAGAGAGATACGCAACTAAGATGATATACAGGCACTTCAGGAGGATCTGACTCGACTTCAAAGTTGGGCAGACGATAACGGACTTACCTATAACACTTCAAAGTGTAAGGTAGTCCATCTGCGACATGTCGCAGACTACAGTTATAACTTAGGTAACTCCTCTCTAGTAGTATCCCAAGTCGAAAAAGATTTAGGAGTCTTGGTGCCCTACGATTTAAAGTCTTATGCTAACTGTGACAAAAATGCCTTCCGAGCAAACCTTGCACTGGTAACACTGAAGCGGATTTTTCCTCAGTTTGACGGAAGAACTTTCCATATAATCTTCAATAGTTTCATCCGTCCCCATTTAAAGTACGGAAACATAGTATTCCCCCCTCACTCCAAAAGGATAAGGACACCCTGATGCGTATCCAACGGCGAGTCACGAAATTAGTTCGAGGACTCAAATTTAAACCTTACGAAGAGCGCCTCCATTCACTTAACCTTTGCCCATTAGAGTATAGACGTCTTAGAGGTGACCTTCTGATGGCCTATAGTATCCTTAACACTTCTGGACATCCTCTCAAACACCTACTTAAGCTTAGTTCCAACACTAACCTAAGAGGTAACACCCAAATGCTGGAGACACAACATAGCAGAACGGACTGTAGACACAAATTCTACTCCTAAAGAGTTGTCAAATGCTGGAATTCGCTGCCGGCCGAGCTAGTCCAAGCGACTTCCCAGGAGTCCTTTATGAGGCAACTTGATCAATTCTTAAGGACTAAGGTTAGTTTCGCACTATGATTTACTAATTTCTTCTCCTATTTTATTGTTAACATACCTAGGTTCATGCCTGGAGGATTCGGTGATCCCCTGCTACTAGACACGGAAGCCTGTTAAGCGAAAGCTTCTATTCCGTCCACTACCATTTCCACCACTATAGTAAATGTGAGTACCTCCAATCGATCCCTACTAAAAATGAAAATTAGTTGCGAGAAAGCTTTGATTGCTTCAGATTTGACCAACTGAAGCTACTGAAAGCCGTAAGCGAGAATTGGGGATTGAAATCCGATATTTGCCTCTTGAATCCTTCCATTTGGTGTAGCGCCAGTTTTGGTCCTAAATGTAAGTTATTCCGTAAGCATTGAATAGGCTTGGGCTCAGGCCGGTTCTGTTTTCTTTTCTACCTTGTAGACTGTTCACATCTTTCCAGAAAGTTACTTCCTCCAGTCACTGACCAAATATCCATCAACTGCGCGATAACAAGCATCATACATACGCTCAGTCATCTTCAAATCTTGAAATCCTCATCCAGTTGGGCATTCAGTCTACTAGTGCTATTGGTGTTCACGAATTCACGTAGTGAAACAAACGAAGTTTGTGGAACCTCCAGGCACTTGATTATGGATTCAGTTAGACAAGTTGTTACACGTACTGCTCTTGGACTTGCCGAGTATGTAACACCTATACTAAAAGAGTCTAAATTCCGGGAAACAGGAGTCATCACTCCTGAAGAGTTTGTAGCAGCAGGCGACTTTTTAGTTTATCATTGTCCAACTTGGCAATGGGCAACTGGCGATAAAGGTACTCGTCCTTATCTTCCCAAAGAAAAACAGTATTTGATTACTCGCAGTGTACCGTGCTACAAAAGAGTGAAGCAGATGGCAGATCATAACGAAGAGTTTGAGGAAGTGTTAGAGGAAGAGGATGGTGATGGTGGTTGGGTAGACACACATCATTATGCGATTAAAAGTGACAATCCTGAGATCGAAAATGCGAATGAAATGACTGTTTTGAAATCAGATAATGTATTGAACCATCAGCAAAGTAACACAGTTTCCGATTGTGATGAAGAAGAGGATGAAGATATGGAAGCTTTCTTGCAGAGTGGTATGTTGGATGAATGCGATCCAGCAGCTGTTAATGCCCGTACAAAGGTACTTAATACATCAAGCTCAACAACATTACATTCCGGAGTAGACCAGAAGGCAAATTGTGAAAATAACGGGATTCTGCAATTAAGAACTTATGACCTATATATCACCTACGATAAATATTATCAAACTCCACGTTTATGGTTGTATGGTTACAATGAACATCATCAACCGTTGACGGAAGCTGAGATGTATGAGGACTTCAGTCAGGATCACGCGAGGAAGACTGTTACGACTGAAGCACATCCACACTTGTCCGGCCACATGATGCCATCGATTCACCCATGTCGACAGGCTGATGTAATGCGGAAATTAATTGAGGCTGTAGCTGACGGTGGGGCTGAATTAGCTGTTCATCAATATCTTATGATATTTCTAAAATTTGTCCAAGCTGTTATACCTACAATTGAATATGATTATACACGAAATTTCAATCTCTCTTCATTTGCTTAATGTCAGTCGTCTTCATGATTTATATGTTCTGGCAGTTTTATTGACCCATGGGACTATTATGGTTAAAGCTTCTTTATAGCTTGCTTGTATTTCATCTTTTTATTTTAAAAGAAATCATAATGCTCAGATGTTATACTCCTATGCCTTTAAAGAGGATCATTTGTTGACTTTAATGAATAATATATACGGGTTTGTGTAAATGCTCTTTTTTGAATTCAAAATGAAATCCCCTACATATATACGGTTAGCACTGCTCTATTTGTCTATTTTGTTCTTGGTTACTTGTGAACATGTGTTCCTCTCGACAAAAAAAACATAACTGAGTTGGTTCTCGATGGATCATGTGCTGATCGACTTTTCTTTTGAGGAGAAGTGTAAAAGTTGGTCAACTCGAATGATCTTACTGGTCTTAAAATGACGCTGGTTTTATCCCCTATTTTATAGACTACCCTGAGCCCAAGACCATTATCTTTAGTCACTGACTGATCATCTACCAGCTATATATTGACTTGAATTGTATATTATTAGCTAACTCGCCAGATTCTCACGCATGTGCCACTCAGTCTTTTATTGGAGGGCATCCTAACGGCGAACATTACGGTCGCTTCTCTACAGATGAGTCATACAGCGTGCAGTATTTTGGACAGAGACCATACTAGCTCACACCCCATGATTCCTTCGGTGCTTGAATTAATGCTTTCATCATCCTCACTCTATCGTAGTGAGAGCAATGTTCTTTCTGCAGGGAATTCTGTGTAGGACTTGGTCGTCTATATAAGTTTTAAATGTGATTCTAGATGGTCTTACTGGGCTTCAGCTGACTCCAGTTTTATTGTTTTCTACCTTGTAGACTACTCATCTCGGTCTGTAAAATCATTTCAATTGCTGACTGAGTACATATCAACTACGTTGAACTCAATATCTCACAATTCGTATTGCTCCTAAAGAATGAAAGGTGGTTTCCAGCCGTTACTCACTATTTCGCGTTCGTATAATCCTATTGTAATTCGGAATCCAGATAGAATGTCTAGAATAGTAAGTCAACAACTATTCATCTTATTATTTTTCAGAGGCAATTCGGATTTCTAGCCTTCTTTATGCTCCCAATGGCCGGCGCACTTGCAATAGCCACAACCTTCAAAAAGCATTCAAAGGATTACAAGGGTCCACAAATAGTGAATTAATGTAGTGTTTGTCAGTCATTATTTTATATAGTTTAGAAGAGACTAGTGTTTATTTGTTCGTTTACATGGTAAAATAACCTTGAGCTGGTGAAAGTTTGCGCTGAACATCTTTCATTAGTGTCCTACGTAGTTCACTAAATTCAATAATTGAAAGATAAGTTCCCTGGACAGCATTCTCCCGGTATACACTAAAGTCGAAGGTTTGTCCAGCCATTAAAAATAGTATATTAGAATCTAGTGGTTCACAGCAGGTAGCGAGTTTCACTGCATAAAGTTCCCTTATATGTAATAGGGGATAGACGCGTTACTCATTTTCACGAGAGTTTAATGCTCTCGAGATTTCATTTTACACCTATTGATCAAGGATTGACAAGTCATTAATGCAGATTAACTTTGGTCCTTCATCTTAAATTGTTTTAGCTTCTCAGTGAATTCCTTTTGTCATCTATATGATCCTTATCCAGACTTACAAACCGTGCATAGTTTGTCAGTTTCATATAAGTGATTTGAGTTTTCCCATTTCTAGTAGGAGATGGCGTATAAGCGAGTCTGTGATAACTACTGTTGTTACAAACACGAATGGCCACTGTTTGTAATTTTATTATTCCAGAAGAGGTAGCCACTACATAAAGTTACTTCCGTTTGTTAAATCAAAATGTTTATGCTTAAGGCACTCTGTAGACATCGCACATGGCAGCTCCCGAAACCAGTCTAGCCATGTACTCACAATGACAGTCCCACCAACTATTGCCGGATCGAATCAGTATAAGACTCTCATTCTGTTGCGTGCCTGTTCGTCATACTAGATGCAACCCCAGAGGGATTAGTTTAACTAATATAATATCTAAAATACTAGCCTCAATAATAATCAGACGCCTAACTAAGACTCGTGAACTGCAAACACGAGAAAACCAAGCTGGCTTCAGACCTGGTCGTGGCTGCATCGACCACATATTCACCATTCGTCAGGTTCTAGAACACAGGCATACTTATCGGCGTCCGACAATGGTGGTCTTTCTTGACTTAAAAGCAGCATTTGACTCGGTAGACCGCGAGATTTTGTGACAGTGTCTGTCATTGAAAGGCGTACCCCAGAAGTACATAAACCTTGTAAAGGCTCTTTACTCGAACACTACTAGTCGAGTGAGAGCTTATGGCGAACTGTCATCTACTTTTGCAACCTCAAGTGGTGTCCGTCAAGGCTGTCCACTTTCCCCATTTTTGTTTAACTTCATCATAGATCTACTGATGGAAATAACTTTCTCGTCGACTGAATTCTCGGGTATTGATCTCCTTCCAGGAGGTACACTTATCGACTTAGAATACGCAGATGACATAGTCCTGTTTGGTGAAGACTCTGACAAAATGCAAAGTCTTCTGGTAGCACTGAGCAACAATGCCAGGATGTTTGGAATGCGCTTCTCTCCCTCGAAATGCAAGTTGTTGCTTCAGGACTGGTCTGCGTTAACACCTGAACTAAGGATAGGGAGTGAAGTAGTCGAACGCGTTGACAACTTCACTTATCTTGGAAGTCTGATCAGCCCTAATGGGTTGGTATCGGACGAAATCTCAGCACGGATTCGAAAAGCTCGTTTGGCTTTTGCCAACTTACGTCACCTGTGGCGAAGGCGAGATATCCGTCTATCAATAAAAGGACGAGTATACTGCGCGGCAGTCCGTTCTGTTTTAATTTACGGCAGCGAAACATGGCCATTAAGAGTAGAAGACACTCGTAAGCTATTAGTATTTGACCACAGATGCCTAAGAAATATTGCTGGCGTCTGCTGGGATCACCGGGTAAGTAATAGTGAAGTTAGACTCAAGGTATTAGGGAATGATGGTAAATCAGTTGATGAGGTTGTGAATCTTCATCGACTGAGATGGTTGGGCCACGTGTTACGTATGCTTGAACACCGATTACCACGACGTGCAATGCTATCCGGTATTGGAAATGGTTGGAAGAAAGTTAGGGGCGGCCAAACCAAAACGTGGCATCAGTGCTTGAAGTCACTAACTTCTAGTCTGAGCCATGTTGGTAGATGCAGACTACTTGGTTGGGGTCCGCGTGACTATCGTAACCAATGGTTGCAGACTCTTGGTGACATGGCTCACAATCGATCACAATGGCGTCGGTGTATACACTCCTTGTCTTCCCTTAAACTAAGAGATTAAGATCGCTTCATATCTTTCTTTCTACGAACCAATTCTTTCTTCTTGTACTATATCTCTATATGCAATCTTTCTCTTATATACTACCACCTTTTACCTAACTACTGTTATGAATCCGGTGTTCATCTTGTTGTGCTGATGCGGTATGGCAACCTGGTCCTACGTTGTAGCTGACTGATTGAATGCAAAACCACAACAGGGACATTACTTAGAGTTCAGCTTAACAGTGGAAAGTTGACCAATCATAAAAGCGATATTCATCCCTATATAATTTGAGATAATGTCCGAAGTGCTTAGATATTTATTAATGACGAAACAAAAAGCTTGAAAACATGAATTTAGGTGGCATCTATTGAAGTGGTAAGTGCTCAGAAACTTACCCGTCAATCTTTGAACGCGAAGAGCGAAGGCAACATGGAGGTTAACAGGGAGTTTACGCAACTATCGTTTGCTTGTTGTAGGAAAGGTAAACATCTGTCCACTCAATTAACGAAACGACCGTTTGAATTTCCAAGTACTAGTTCATTAAAACATTTTTAAAGGTTGCGGCCATTTCGGACATCTAAAAAGAATATGATTTGTTTCAGTGACATCAGATTTTCAGAACCCACTAATTTGTATCGCAAGAAATTTGCCTTAATAGCTTTCATCGTAAAAGTACCAAAATCTGATTGGAGGTTACCTTCGAATTTTTATTGGTTGAGTGAGAACACTATATCGGCATTCGGAACTAGACTGTAGTTTATAGAGTTTCTGTTTCATCATAAAAACAAAACATGCGGGGCTGAGTTTTTCTAGATTTAAACGTAGCAGGCGTTATATATTGAAACGACCTAGTACATATCACTTGGTCAATAGTATACAGACAAAATAGCTCACATCAAGACTTTAAGTGGAACTGTATACAAAATGCATTTTTCTTCCACCCAAGTGGTAATTTATCAGTAGTTTCTTTTTAGATAGGAAGTATCTACATATGCAAGTCTGATCATTCACATCGAGCCGACCATATATTTATTAACACTAATGAAGACCCTAGACTTCCAGACTATCCATTAATCTACCGTAGTTTAAAAACTACATCGCTAGCGTCTCAGTTACTTATTTGTCTTAATTAAATGGACAACTGCAGCAGATTACAGATACACGTGAATGTTTTTTAAAATATTCAGCTTACATCCATCCTAAGCGTGTAAAACGTCAGTAGTGTAACCTGGCTATGAATGTTATCTAAAAAAGTACCGACAATTCAAAAGAAAACTTATGAATATCGAATTTCAACGAGATACCGCCGCCGAACTCCTAAGCAAACAGATCTCGAAATCCCTGGATAAAACGTATTACCCAGCTAAGCTCTGTGTTGTTTCCTCGAGCCGGTCTACCATTCACGAATTTTCGATTTGCATCTATAAATTTAGTCGCTACCGTGGGTCATGCTACACCAGTCACTCCCAAGCGCATTTCAGAATACTGCCCGGCGCGGCTTTTAGGAAGGGTCCAAAACAATCAGTTCAGTATATGAGCATCTGACCAACTCATGAGGAATCTTTCCTCAACATAATATACACACTCAGAGAAACTGAGTCAAAGCCAAATAAAAACACGCTGGAGACTTACCCATTAATCTCCGAACTCTATGTGCAAACGCGAGACGTCCAACCTCTCATCCTTCATTTGCGTTAATACGCTCCTGCATAATGTCCTTATTAGGTTTGTGATTTTAGACTGTAATCAGTGATTACTTACCTTTAAAAATTCTTCACTCAGTTATTATGGACTTTATGCTTAGTTTTTTCTTCATACCTGTCAAGGGGATAACTATCTTTCAAAAATCTAACTCTTAGATTACTTCCACCCTATTCTTCTCTAACCCCCGGATTATTGCGCGCCCTCTCAGATCACGTTATGATACGACCCTTTCTATCCTTCTATATACTTTTATTTGCCATACAACTATAAATGTGAATGTACAACTTGAGTAGATGATTTCATTGTAAAGAAAATTCCTTTGGTGGATCTTTTTTATTCTGCATACTAATTGTCAACCGACTTTAATATTTCTGGAAAGAATTCGGCATGATGGTAAAACCTAGTACTAAATAATGGGATCAGAAGTCAGTTGTATAGTTAGGATAACGGAGAGTGGGTTTGGAAAACGCTATGGCATCTTCTGGAGACATCCATTCCTAAGGTAATTGTGGACCATTCATTTGTGACATTAATAACTAATGTACTATGAAACTTGTAATACACTGAACACACTAAATTTATTGAATTAACAACAAAATCGTGAATGATTGGTGATATTATATTCATAGTTTAAGGTGCGATATACTACGAACGGCATTTTGCTGCTTAGCTGTAGTTTCCAGTCAGCGAGCGTTAAGTAAGCAACCACGCACAGCAAACTTCAGGCACTACATGACCAAATAATGGTTGTAAATTCATAATTATCAAGAGCGAAAACAGATCAATTTGCTATTTGTAGTACTCTGTTGCGTAGTTAAACAAGGTAGTGATTTCAAATGCAGTAGAAAACGAGATTTACAAATATCTGAGTTTGGCTTTCATGGTAAAGGTTCCACGTAATCTGGATAAATGTCGACTTCTGAATTCGGTAATTTAGACCATTCCATAAGACGATGAAATGTCGTGAAATGTGTAAGGAATGCAGATGGAATAGCCACACCTTGAACACGATAGACAACGTTACTTGAAGATCCTCGAAGATGACCTATTCGGGAAAATGAACTGATGGATATTTTTCCAATAAGGCCAGTTGATCGGATTAATGGGCCATTAGTGAAACACTAACAAAGATGAAAAAAGATTGTTGTACGGTCAACAAATTTTGTGTCTAACAAATCACCAAAAATATTATACATTTCACACAATAAAACAATAAGATGAATATTGCTCTCACATAATTTTAGACTGAAATCACATACATAGCATATCTTACCTTTTCGACACGTAGCAAACTGTATTCAGCCCAGTGTCTCAATGAGATTTGCATTTACCGATGCATCCGCTTATTATTAACATACATGTGATATAAGCTTAACGCACTATTTCATTGGCCGCCAAATGCCCTGGTACGGCCGAGGGTGGGAAGAGTTAGGTTTCTCGAAATTCTCTCACATGACAGGGAAGTCCTACTCACTGCCTTATCGTAGCGGGAGTGTTTACGAAATTAAGAGGACGGAGAGTCCACCTGGTGGAGTTGGAAAACCCTGATTCCAAACCATTGGTGCACATGGGCTCCAGTATCTTGGACGAACAAACTGTGTATGAACCAATTATTAGTCACCGGCCTCAACGGGACTGCATCTCCTTATGTTGCTACACTGTCTTTTGGATTAGATCTCTAGGTCGAAAGCTCCGGGTGTGATCCGCTAGAAAGTTACCTCCGGTCTGGGTACCCCGGCAGTATCGCAGTACACACACAAGCCAACTGACCTATGCGGCACATATGTAGTCGGCGCTCCGCTGTATGGATATTTGTGTTCAAATAAAATGCCTCACTGAATGCTTTTCTATATCTGCATTCATATGTATCATCACAATATAGAAAGAATTACGCCTTAACCAAACTATCTTTTAAAATATTTGTAAATAAGCTGTAATACAATTATTTAGTAGGGAATGATGATACTAACTGGTTAATTCACTGACAGAATGATTCAGACTTAGCAACTGATTGTTTGGTGAACAAGCTCAAAGTAATTATTCACAGCTCTACGAATGCCTAAAAACTTATTTCTTTTTCTTGAGAAAATGTAACAGTACGTTACGATTGAAATGATGGGATATTTTACATTAGTTTTTTAGATCCATCTGATAATTGTGACCTACATTTACTAACGTGTGACTCTATTTTGAATTAAGTCGATAGACCTAAATCAGTAAGAACCTTCACTACTTAACGGTACAGTAACCATTTTATGTAAATACAATGTTATGATAATAGGTAGAGTTTGATGTCGGTACCTCAACAAATTCCCCCACTCGGTATACAGGTAGGGTGGACCTTTCTGTAAATCTATCCTTGTTTGAAGATAAGTCAAGTTGTAGTGCATTACTATTGTCTTGATGTTCGTTGAATACATGACTAATTTGTTGTGATCTTAACGGATTGTCAGCAAATAACTTCTGAAGTAGTTCACTGTGAAGTGATACATCTAAAGGTTCAAAACTTAAGTCGTCCGCAGCCATCCGTTGAATATGTGTATTTAATGCATATAATTCTTGAGGTGAAGGCGTCCAATTCTCTAAAGATTGATGTCCAGGATTAAATGAAATATCACATACGAATCCACCACTTTTTGGGTTAAGTAAAGGGAGATTGATTACACGAACATTATGTTTTTGATGAAAAGCTGTTTCTAAAGTGGCGGCTAGAAGGAGTGTACATGATTGCCAAAATGCGTTATTTGCAACCGTCGGATCGTAATGAGGACCCTATCAAATAAAAAATAGTGAACAATTGTACAATATTATTGACGGAATCCATATATTACGGATAGACATTGTGTATATTACTATTTTGTTGTCTAGGATTTTTTGGAATCATCCTGTTAGTATTACTTGCATGAATGCATTTATCACGAACTGACTCCATTTAGCGTAAACGTAAAAACTAACTAAGAATGGATATTTGTGAAGGCTTTTGTACCACAGTCCTAACATTCAGGACTACAAGTGACCGTCCTGGGTTCAGATACAAACTGATTATCAATAATTTCATACTGATTGCACAAGTTAGTGACCAGTAGCGGGTCGACAATCTAAACGAAGGACATTAGGTTCGAGTTGTGGACGCCTAGACTGAGACCCAAACATATCTTGCTAACGATTAGTCGCTTCTTTATTTACGCAGTCTACATAAGTGTTCATTAACGAATTCAGCTTAAGCACTGAGAAGTGTGTTAGGGATGTGTAATCCACTAATACAACTTATGAGAAAGGAAGTCAACTTAAGGTTAACTTTCAGCACATTTTCGTTACATTCATTTACCAACTTTCAGTGTTTAGTTACAATTACTCAGATAATGAATCCTAGTCATTGTAGCTCATATATAGCCGACTAACTTAAGCGTACATTTAATTTTACTGGGGACGTTAAGAAACTGAACTTCCCGTCCTAGTTAGCGGACTGGGAAAGAAAGGGATAGAAGTAGTATCGTCTGGTTTTTGAAAAATTAACCCAATGCATAAATTCATCAGAGCGAATTGAAAAATTCAATTTCTATGGTATGGAAAATAAATAGCTTTCTAACATAAAGGGTACTATGACAGCAACTGCATGTAAACGCTTTTAAACAATTACGACAATCTGGAACAAACCTTGAATTGCACAAAATCAAGTGAGCAATCACATGACAGTGGCCGGTTCATATCCCATGGATTATTGTTAACCATAGCAATAACACTTTCTTTGACCAAGATCTCAGACAAATGCTTTGCACAATCTAGAGGTGTTGATATACCTTTAGTCATTTCCAAAGTTGATTCCCCTAAAAATCCACGATATGTAACTATGACTTTCTCAACACGTGGTGACAAGTAAAGGTTAACTTGCTGTTCTTTAATTTCGTTCCATAACTGTAAACAATCACGATGGCGTGGAATTTCAGACACTTTGTTCATACAAAGATTGCTACATAACCTAACACTGAGAAGCAATTTTTGTCTCCACATTTAGTAAACGGTAGTTGGAGAATCTGAAACATTCAGAAAAACAACAATCTCAGATATATAGGGAGAGAGAAAAATAAAAATATTAATGGCATGAAAAACTTATATTCGTCCAAGTCCGCATTTAATAGTTCCAGAAGAATTACTTCACACTTTAAACTAATTTCATCATTAACTACTACATTCTTAGATAATGCGAAGAGAAAACAGCGTTTAACCACATGATATATTAACGAAATACATTTTAAACAATCTGATCATATATTTACTTATCGAGACATCAGAAAAATAAATGCTAAACTAGACATATTGGAATACAGACGTGATAATAATGAAAAACGATATGAATGACGGCATTTTGGATGATAAGTTAGTATTACCAGCATACATTTAACGTATATGAAAATTATTTTCGAGCATAGGCAAGCTTCCGTATCACTAACGCTCTAACAAACCCAAGTATTTGCCTTATATAACTTCTACACAAAACTAAGTACGCTGAGTTAAGACCTGTCTTATAACCGGTTTTAACCATGAGTTAGGCAATGGGAGATGTGTGTTTGTCATCCACCTGTTTTTATTTATTTATTAAAACATGAATAATGGGCACCCAGATACACGCTTCACAATAAGAAAACGACACCGTGACGATAGAGAAAGCTGAGTATGATGAGATATGGGATAAAAGTGAGTACTGAATAGTAGGAGGAGCAGTCTAGTTAAGAAAAATACAACTGGAAAGAATCCTAATAGTTAAGTTTCTTATTTTTTATGAAAAAGTAAAAAAATACAACAGCGCCGCCACTAAATTCTTTTCTGAACTATGCCTGATAACGTCTCAAGCCACTGAATTGCCCTGTCTTTAGGACCCTAACCAGGAAGCTGTGAAGGGCCGGTAGGTGTCAGTTTTGTGCCTATACCGTGTCCATCATCCCAGCGCTGGTTAAACGTACATCAAAGTAGCTGCGAAAATGAGGAGTCAAATGCCCAAACGTATAGTTTTAAATATTTGCTGTAACAAAGCATTCCTCATCGCAGACATAAGAAGACTACTATCGAGCACACTGTCGGATCCAATTGGGGATAAACCTTTTCAATTTATAACAGGTGAATTGAAATCCTTCAATATCAGGCACTGGTTACTTTTACACCAGAGCTTAATGTGCTCTAAAACGAAATCATCAACTGAGTAGATTAGGATACGATAGATGAAACATAAAAGTTGGTTCACAACTAGTAACCTGCTAAGTTTCACCATCATGCGTCTTACAAGCAAAGAGATGTAAATGCAAACTCTTTAATACAATAGGAGTATTTCGCTTTCGTATAATTTGTTCTAATTATTTATTAAGTACGTGCAACCTAAAGTGATGGAGTAATATCAATCACACACTAAGTTTCAGTCACACCAGTGATGAATAGTTTTGATAAATTTGATGATGAAATTTGTTTCATAAACTGCGAGGACCAGTGAACAAAAATTCCAAAAGAACAATTTAAGCCTTAGTAGCATCGGGTTATAGAACCGTACCACTCAGAAATCCTGAATTTCCCATATTTTGTTGGGTTACTAGCTCACCAAAAACCTCTCCAGACAGTGATTGAGTGACTAGTCCAACCGGTTACATTTCTTAATTATAAACCTTGTGTGCATTTTTTTAGCATTATACTTCCATCCTATGTACTACGTAAAATCAACTTTAAAATTATCCTAGGCTGGATTTTACTATCAACTCTTTTTGTGAAATATGTATTGCTACTGTTATTACTGATAGAACACGCCAGAGAACAGATATTGTTAGGATCAATAGAATGGGATTTGATTGGCTCTAGGATGCACTCTTGCATATAATCAGACTAAAAGACTGAGTACCTTCGAAGTTCGTACTTAATTTGCCATTGTTGAAAAATTATAACTGGAGTCATCAAGACCAAGGGAAAAGAGGAAGACCAAAGAACACATCATCTTGAAATGGTATTTCCAATTTGGCAAGTGTCTTAGACCTTTCAATTTTACGTATGTCTAACCAGTACGGGTACTTTTCTCTTTCGCGACGATACACAAGTAGATGTGACTATTTGGGGTCTAATTTTATATGTGTTGATTTATGTATCAACAAAAACTTTTACCAAATGTTCATGCTTATCGACATATTTCGCATTGCGATGCTTAGTAACATTCATAAACGGAATGGCGTCAAATATAAAGTGATATGCATCTGAGTAACAATGTGAATAAAGCAATACGCAAATAGGTTTACCGAACCTTTTCTATGTGCAGTTGGTGTGATATTTGTGTTGACCGTGTGTAAAAACCTTTGGGTTCAACATACTGAATACCATTCACCATAGGGTGACAACAATCTATACTTTAGCGAACATATTTATAGCATGAGTCATCTGCAAAACTAAATGTGCTTTTAGAAGTGCAGATAAAGATGTGGAAATTTTCGTTACTATTTATCGCATCCTAACTCACTAGAACTCAATGTAAACAAAGAAGATAGGATGTAATGCGTCATTAAGACTAGAGTCGACAAGCTTGCACAATCACTAAAATGGCAGTCTTCTTTAAATGGCACCTTAAGACACACGTTAACAACTTTCGAGAGAGAACTCGGAAATCAGTGTAGTTCTTATAAATTAAATATTTTGGTTTTAGTTGCAATACAATTTGAAAATAATGCTTAGCCAGTGACTACATCAAAAGTACATACATCACCACTTCTAAGTTGCGGGTGGCTATTTAAATCAGTGTACATTTCAAGTGCTTTATCATTTGTCTCAATCGACTATAATTATATAATATAATACTATACTGCATATTCATTTCTTATTGCCGTTTTTGTTACTGCAACAGCGTCATTGATACTTAGAAAATTTCATATTCAGTGTTGGGTTTATCCTGGATCCTAATAATCTTGAAACCCAACATATCGAATTGTCGCCGAGGGAAGGCGAACATTACCTAGGACGGTTCAACGCCTGATATTTATCAAATAACCTAAATAAAGATGAGATTGCTGTGGATTCCATGGCTTCTATACAAAGTACATGGTTTGCTGGAAGTTCCGGAATTTTTTAGCTAACTTTGCTTTGGTTCCACAAACTAGAACGATTATTAACTGGTTGTCTTCATGTAGTATCGTATTAAAGCCGTGATAGTGAGTACTACAACACATTATTTCATGCTCAAAATCAGGGATTTAATACTATAACTTAAACTAAGGCTTCTAAGTATAATTTTGGTGAGAAGCTAAATACTGAACACATTCGTCTAATCGCTTGTATGAATTATCCCGAGCCTGGGAAGTAGCTTATTCAGATATCCTTCTCTGCGTCCTCAATTGTCAACATGTTAGACTTTTGTGAATCCACAGAACCCTCAAATTTCTTCCGACAAATTGTTTCAAATCATGAAGTCTGATGGGTAAACCTAAATTTAAATCGAATTATTGATCGAGTATAAGATCTTGTTTTTTTCGTGTGATAGAGAACACCTTTACAGTTCACATCGGTTCTGTTATGCTCTTAATGCAAAATATGAGAAAACTGAATACTGCCACTCGGCTTATGAAAAATCTGAGACGTTACCGATGAATGCTTCGGCCGTGTTGTCTACTACACACGAAACAAGATCTAATACTCGACCAAGACATCGATTTCAGTTTGGAATTACTTATCAAACTTCATGAGTCAAAACGATTTCTTTCAAAAGACATTTGAGACTTCTACGTTGTTAGACTTATTTACACTCTACAATAACATATTACTCAATCTATTTTGTGAGAAATTTTGTCCCTTTTTAAGGAAACTTCGGAGAAGCAGTTATAGAAAATTTTAAGGAAATGGCACAAAACTCCAAAATAGGGAGGTCGGGAAGGTTTTGTCGTAATGAGTCTATTATTAACAGTTTGACAATTGGGGACGCATAGGAGATGGTCCATTGTTATCGCCATATCTATAACCAACGATTTATTTAAACTACGAAACTGATAAGTGAAGAAGTGATGGACTAAATAACTTCACTAAAGGAAGAAACTTGACGTAAAGTACTATTCGAAATCCCGCCTATGATTTACAACTTCTTTCACAATAGATGAGTCTTCAGTCTTCAGTGATAAAGAGAGTAGGTTGGTGAACCTGTATTAATCCTGACACATTGCTTTCCATTGAAGGTTCAGCTTCTCCTTGAAAATATTCACTGATGAGCGTTATATCACTTGTTCGGGTAAGGCGTTCCAGTCATTGACTACTCGATGAGAAAAACGGGACCCCACTTTAAGTTGATTTGATCGTGGTTTATGAACCTTCTCACTATGACCTCAGAGATTATTAGTGCTAGAGAGAGCAAAAGGATAAGACATATTAACACCCAAATCATAATATATGACCTTGGCTTTTCGAACGGGAAGTTTAGTACTAACGTGATTTGCATTTATCAAACTTTTGCTGTGTTCTTACGCAACAGAAGTACCATTTCAGTTCTAAAGAATCTATCTTGAGCTATACGTTTGGTAGATTACTATTTTTTTGAGTTTCACCATATTTAATAGTTACCTGTGGTTTTGCCTCAGTTTACTATTCGGTTTGTTTTTGTTTTTCACGTATAGACTAGTTTCAGTTTATAACACTCGTTTTATCCATTTTTGTCCGTTTTCAGTGTGCTTTTTAGTGTTTTTTAAAGGTCTTAGGCTCTTGCAAGCATCTATAACATAGTTTGCTTCAACATAGTCATGAAAAACTCATGCAAACGTCCGGGATGCCGTTTTGCTGTTGCAACTGGCATGCAGTGCGACAACTGCAAAGGTTGGTTCCACGAAGCATGCACAGATCTGACATCAACTGCTTACAACAGACTCAGCAAGTCAGACCAAAAATGGGTATGTGTCAAGTGCAGCACGGATGCTGTAGTTTTGCTGAGTAACATCATTGTCCTACTGACAGGTCTTCGGAACAAGTTGTCAGTTAACTTGGACAATGACAGTAAGAAAACCGGTAGACAAACAAGAGCGTGCGACGGACACAAAAACAGGGATGTCGATAGGTATACCATCGATGGAACATCCATCAACACTAATGATGACGTGTCGAGGCTCAGCACCATCATTACGTCGAAGGTATTAGACTCCCTAAGCAAACTCGGGTCTCCCAGCTCAGGGTCCCTGAACTCAACAGTGGTTCCCAAAAACCCTGTAGATGATTCGACCCAAGTTAAGAAAGCCCAAAAGAACCAGGCATCACCGCCTAAGCCGAGCAACCCAAGTGTTGCTGTACGGAAATTAACTGGTGATTTGGTAGCACAGTCTACTCCCAAGACTGTTCGTCCGGTCAAAAAAGAGCTCAAGCCTCATAAACGCACACTGACCTCCAAACAGCAAGTCATTAAACACGAACCCGCCGTGAAACCTGGTAAATTAACAACAGTTCGTGACGACTCTCTCATTATCATGAACTTCGTTGATAATCCTGACCTTCCTCTCAGTCTGCAGGACAAAAACGACAGGATGCTTTGGGGCGAATTGAACAAGAAGCTAGAACTTCCTAGAATAGAGCCTTTGATGGTCACCTGGCTCTCTAGAGGAAAGGACTCTAAGCATCTAAATCACCCAAGGCTTCTCCGAGTATCATTTAAGAATGCTACTGATGTTGAGGACGTCTTACTAGCAAGTCACTTGCTGAAATCAGATGGTAACGTAAGAATATTGCCCGATATACCGTTCTCTGAGCGCAATATCATACGTAACATCCCTAAAGAATCTCGTGAGAAGATTTTCCGCGGAAGAAACATAATTGTGCAAGGTATACCGGAGAATACAGAACCTACTCAATCAAATTCTGACATTAGGGAATGGAAATTCATCAAACAGTCCTTGAGGCTCAAACACATACTGACTCAGCATGTGACGAGATTAGCCAAGAAGGACGGTGATCTTAGACCTCGTCTAATGAAGATAACCTTCCCATCTTCCCACATGGCGGCTGCAGTTCTGGAAGCATTTCGTGCCAACAGACGTCGATTGCCACCTGGAATCCACATGCACCCGGACAGGCCATACGAAGCCAGGACCAAGTACAAAGGCAAGTTGGAGCTGACCATTCCACTTGTGGATTGTCTAAACGATAAAAAAAACGTGTAAAGTACAGGGCCTACCACGGTAAACCTCACATGGGTGGGCTACCTGTCCATTCACATAAGGCTCATACAGAAAAACAGGACGAAGCTCATGCGTTCCAAATTGAAAGCATAAACTGCTTATACACGAACGCCTCGAGTCTACCAAACAAACTGGATGAATTACGTGAACTTTGCAACGCTAATAAGGCCCACCTGATAGGAATATCTGAAACCTGGAAATCTTCTCAGTTCTCGGACCAAGAGTTAGCATTACCAGGGATGACTTTGTTCCGCAACGACAGAACAACAGGAATTGGGGGTGGAGTAGCCATATACATAAGCTCTTGCTTGGAGGTGCACCAAGTTCACAACCTCGAGTTTAACAATCTTGAGGAATCCATATGGTGCTCTGTAAGATTGTCTAGCACTTCGAGGTGTCTAGTCGGTGTCATTTACAGGAAGCCAACTGCTGACATCGAGTACGATAGTCGTATGCTGGATGGACTATCCCGCTCTACCCGTCTCGGTTTCACACATATCCTGATTCTAGGGGACTTTAACCTTCCTAGAGTCAACTTCGTGGAACACACGTATACTGGAGGTGACAACTCAATTGAAGCTCGGTTCTTCAACCTCACTGATGACTTGGGCTTATATGAAAATGTGAGGTCGGCAACTCGTTGGAGAAACAGTCAGACACCATCGCGGTTAGACTGTGTATTCACAAACGAAGAATTCCTAGTTGACAACCTCTCAATCTTGGCTCCTCTGGGAAAGAGCGATCATGCCGTCATAGCCTTCAGTTTTGTCACCAAAACTAAGCTAAGGTATCCCAACAATAACTTGCATTGGAATTTTAAACGGCTGAATGTGCCAGCTCTACACGACTATTTACAACAGGTGGTTTGGGATGTTCACCCCCAACTCGATGTGGACGGTCACTGGAACTTCTTACTGCACACGCTCTTATGTGCTACAAACCATTCAGTTCCTCAAACGGTTCCCAAAAGCTGTAAGCCACCTACAATAATCAAGAACCGTACCCTTCGCCTGCTAAGCCGTAAAAGACACTGTTGGGCGGAATACAAACGAACTGACAACGACGGAGCGTATAGGCAATTCAAACATATCAGGAACATATGCACGAAGGCTATAAGAGAAGACAGGCTTCATTATCAGACAAAGCTTATGGACAAATTTGCCTCGAACCCTAGAAGCCTATTCCGTTATGCAGCCTCTCTTCGTCAGGCCAAAACAGGAGTTTCTCAACTGCTAGGTCTTAATGGCCCAACCAACAACGATGGTGACGCCGCTAACCTTCTGGCGGCACACTACTCTCAAACATTTCAGCCGGCTGACATCAAATCTATTGACGACAGTTTCACCTGTAATTCCACAGGGCTTTCCGAAGTGGACCTAAGCGCTGACTTGGTGTTCCGGAAACTGCAGCACTTAAGACTAGATACTTCTCCTGGCCCGGATATGGTTCATTCTGCCATACTGAAGGAGGCAGCCTCAATCCTGGCAACGCCGCTTAGCGTGATGTTTTCACACTCGCTAAGCCAAGGCAAATTACCGGAAAATTGGAAGTTGGCTCACATCACACCAATTTTCAAAGGGGGTCGACGCAATGAACCTTCAAGTTATCGGCCTGTGGCTCTTCTGTCATTAATTTCAAAACTCATGGAGTCCCTGATATGCGATGGTTTAAACGATTATCTACTGTCCTTAAACTTCTTCTCACCCCAACAGCATGGTTTCAGGAAGGGTTACTCTTGTATTACCAACCTGCTGACTGCGGTGGACAGATGGACAAGCATCCTCGATCGCAAGGGAAAGGTTGATATCATATACCTTGACTTCTCAAAAGCTTTTGATAAAGTTAACCACTTGTGTCTTATCAACAAGCTCAAACGACTAGGTATCAAACCACCTCTAATCGATTGGCTTACTTCATACCTAGAAAATCGACACTTTAAGGTTAGGGTTAATTTCACTTTATCTCAGGCTATGGAATGTCCTAGTGGGGTTCCCCAGGGCTCAGTATTAGGGCCTCTCCTCTTCTTGATCTACATAAACGATCTTCCTCAACAGGTAACGTCAGACTTACTACTTTTTGCCGATGATGTGAAACTTTGGAGAGAGATACGCAACCAAGACGATACACAGGCACTTCAGGAGGATCTGACTCGACTTCAAAGTTGGGCAGACGATAACGGACTTACGTTTAACACTTCAAAGTGTAAAGTAGTCCATCTGCGACATGTCGCAGACTACAGTTATAACTTAAGAAATTCCTCTCTAGTAGTATCCCAAGTCGAAAAAGATTTAGGAGTCCTGGTGCCCCATGATTTAAAGTCTTACGCTAATTGTGACAAAAATGCCTTCCGAGCTAACCTTGCACTGGTAACATTGAAGCGCATTTTTGGCCAGTTTGACGGAAGAACTTTCCATACAATCTTCAATAGTTTTATCCGTCCCCATTTAGAGTACGGAAATATAGTACTCCCCCTCTCACTCCAAAAGGACAAGATCACTTTGGAGCGTATCCAACGGCGAGCCACGAAATCAGTTCGAGGACTAAAATCTAAGCCTTACGAAGAACGCCTCCATTCACTAGACCTTTACCCATTAGAATATAGGCGTCTTAGAGGTGATTTATTAATGGCTTCTAGTATTCTTAACACTTCTGGACATCCTCTTAAACACCTACTCAAGCTTAGTTCGAATAATAACCTAAGGGGTAACACCCAGAAACTGGAAACTCAATATAGCAAGACGGGATGTAGACACAACTTCTACTCCTTAAGAGTTGTCAAAAGCTGGAATTCGCTGCCGGCCGAGCTAGTCCAAGCGACTTCTCAGGAGTCCTTCAAGAGGCAACTTGACCTATTCTTAAGGACCAAAGACAGTATCATACTATGATTTACCAATTTCTTTTCCTCTTTTATTGTTAACATACCTAGGTTCCTGCCTGGAGGATTTGGTGATCCCCTGCTACTAGACACGGAAGCCTGTTAAGCGAAAGCTTCTTCTATTCCGTCCACAACCATTTGAACCATTTGATACGAAATGCTAGTATAAGGTCACCTCGTGTCCTACGATACGACAAGGGGAAAAGGTTTGGGCGTTTTAAACGTTCATCGTAGGGGAGTTTAAAAAGACCCTTCACCAATTTCGTTCCCACACGCTGGGCACGCTCAAGTGAGTTAGTATCATTTATCAGACATGGACTAGCTGCTTGGATACAGTACTCTAAATGTGGTCTTACGTAGGTGGAATATAGAATTCGAAACATTTCCTCGTCAAAGCATTTGAATGTTCGGCGAAGTGGCCATGACGCACGAAAACCTTTGACAGAGGCTGCGTTGCAATGCATAGTTGTTTTCAGGTCATGACTTATTATTACTCCTAAGTCTTCATGTTCTTGAACGCATGGAAGAGGTTTACCATCAATATTATAATGGTAAGTATTACCATGACCGATGTGTACCAGCACACTCTTCCTATAATTGATTTCTAAGCCCCAACTCCGATCCCATCTAACTAAATCGTCTAAGTCAGCCTAGATATCCAAATGATCAGCCTCACTTTTTATTGTTCTCCAGATTTTTACGTCATCCGCAAACAATAATGTCGACGACGTAAGCAACAGCGGTAACTCGTTAACGAAGAGAAGGGATAGCAGAGGGCCTAACATGGTGACATGGGGTACACCAATTTTGACCGGCTTCCAATCGGAAAGCGTCCCACTGACCCTCACTCTCTGTCTGCAGTCACATAAGAGGTTTCCTATCCACTCATGTACAGTACCTATTATTCCGAATCTCGAGAGCTTCTACATAAGTTCAAAGTGTGAAACCTTGTCAAATACTTTGTTAAAACCTGTGAATGTCACATCGACAAATAGTCGTTTATCTAAGGCTGCTGTCTAATACTCTCGCGCAATAAGTTAGTCAAGCATGAACACTTGTTACGAAACTCGTGTTGCTCAGGAGCTAACAGATTGTGTGAACCTATGTGACTTGGCGACTTAACCCTAATTATCTTTTCAAGTAGCTCAGCGACTATGCTGGTAATACTGAAAGACCGATAGTTAGATACGATCTGTGTCTGACCATCGTTAAACATAATACTGAATATAGCGTCTTTCCAATCTCTAGGGAGTTGAGCGAGTGAAAGGGACATGTTGAAGAGTGTCCCGAGCGGTTGTGAAATAATGTCCGCAAGAGATGACAGCAGCCGTGGATGTAACCCGTCAGGGTCCGGTATCTTACAAGGTTTGAGGTTAGTTACCAACGGAAGGAGAGTGTCCTCAATCATCTGTACAGATTCAGTGGTTGGTATCTCAGTATTTGTTACAATAAATGTAGAGTAGACTTCGCTAAAATAGTCTGAAAAAGTCTCAGTCTTTGCCTGATCTGATTCAACTAGTAAATCTGAATTTTCGTGTAACAGTAACGGGGAATACCGTCACTAAGTTTCATTCGCCATTTAACACACGTAAACAGTCGTTTCGGAGAAGTACGGCTATCATATGCCAACTGTCGTTCGTAAGTAGTACGGGATTTAGCTGTGGTTTTCTTACAAATATTCCGGAATTTTCGGTACTCACGCTTAAGTAATGCGTGGCTTGTCAACAAGAATAAGTCACAGAAATGTTTTCTACAGCTCCCGAATTTCCTTCTTAATCTATGGAAGGCAATGTAATAGCTCACGTGATGACCACGGGATAAACGGGGACGTTAGGGACTGGAATGTAGCCTTAAACTTATTCCATTCGTCTTCAATCGATCCATCCGCTTTGACTGACCAATCAGTCAAGATAGCAGTTTCCGATTGCCGGAATATTAGCTCGCCAGATATTGAGACGGGGTGGAGCAGACAAATATTGTATATCATGTGTCCTAAACTTAAAATGAAGTGCAATGTGATCACTGTTCTCTAGTGGGGAAGGTTCTGAATATCAAAGACATCCTCTCAGTGGTGGGTGAGGGAAAGGTCCAGCAGTGATGGATTATGTTGCAAATCAACATGTGTCGGTTTTGTGCACACTGAATAACGGTTGATTTAAAATGTCGCTATCAAAACCTCCACCTGGAGCTGTCAGCTCTATCCAGTTAATATGTGGCGCTTTGAAGTCCCCAATGATGAGACAACATTCTGCCATACTCCAAGAACAGAAGTGTCTAAAGATAAGGTTGTCAGCAAGACAAAATGGACTACGGTATATTCCCCCTATAGTCACTAACTCCTTTCTAGATTTAATCTTACAACATGCGACTTCACATATACCACTACTTGTGTCTCCGATATGATTGATTGCATACGAAAGTGATCACTAACGTATAACATTATCCCTCCTCCCTTGCGACTTAAAACTCTATCACTTCTAATACAGATATAGCGTGCAATGATGGGAGAACATTCTATATCTATGGTGAACTAAGTTTCTGTAACAACAGTTATATCAGGACTTAATTCGTCCACCATCAGACGCTTAAGGTGTTTTGATAATCATTGGTTTACCCATACAGGCCTCGGAAGCATTGGCTTCCAAAACCTGACTACCCGAAAACCCTTAATGGTAAGGTTAATTTTGCCATTTTACTTGCGAGTTCTCAACTTCGTAAGCGCATTCTTCCACGTGATTCGATCCTCAAGCGGTCAATCTGGTCGGATACGAATATTTGAATCACGAATTTTTGTGCGTTATTCAATATTATATCTCTTTCTTCAAAATTCCAGAGAACCAACTTCAAGATCCTTCTTGGTTGGGTCTCGCCTCCAGCCCATTTACCGGGTCGTATTACTTTTGTGATACGTACCTCTTCAGGTATTACATATCTTATTGCAGATCCCACTAACTGCAGATTGCGTGCATGTCTTTTGGCAGGGTTATTATATTTCGACCCCTCTAGATTCCAAATAATTAAACTAGGAAATGGTTCATCTTCTTTTGAAATCGTGTTCACAGCTTTCGATCGTGATGTTAGATCCTGTATATTAACTACTGTCTTCTAACAATTAGTTTTCATTGTGACAGAGTCATGGTAATCGAGCGAGTAACTCACAAGAATGTTTGACGAGGCTTTACTTTGGGACTTTGGCGTAGTAGTCTGTGAGTCTACCAAGGACTTAACAAGTAAACGGACATTAGTTTCATCTATCTTTCCTACTCTTCTGCGTTTCTGCATCATCCATTTTCCATCAGTCGTAGCATCTACATCAGAACCACTCGGGTCAGTAATTGTTTTGTCTGGGTCACCGGTCGCTGCTGTAGAAACATGGCCACTAATATCTAATGACGTGTCATCCATTGGTTGTTTCAGGGTAGAAGGTTCGATCGCGCGTTGCACAATTGGATGTCTGGCCTATGCTGTGACAGCACTTACGACACTGACGCAATCTTCACCATCAGTACCAATGTTACCGATACAGCCCTCGTAGACCTTCTTATCAGCCAACACCAGAAAGATAATTGCTTCCTGGATGAGTAATGTTTTGCTCGAGCGACAAAACATACAAAGCCAATGGGATTTGAACTTTGAGCATCTTTTATATGCAGTAGGGCTTAATCGGGTGCACATCTTAAGGGTCCACTTATTACACTCATCACATTTCATCCTTTCCTTCACGGTGAATAAGCAACATGGTTGCCCACATTTATGAACAGAGCTGGCCATCTTGAAAATCGACTAAAATGGTGGAACAAACAGGATACGTAAAAGAATTCTCAAACCTTAACCAAACAAATCGAGTAAAAGTCAACCAATTATGCTTCGATGCAATAAATACACAAATGCGAATTCGAAACACTCAATACAATATCATTTTAACTTATATAGATTCAGTTGAAGTGTAAACAGTAGTTTTGATGCGTAATTTCGATCAAAACAGTTAATTAACTCAACGAGAAACAATACCACTGTCTTTTTAAATAGAGCGCCAGTGTAATCACTTTATATATCATGTAATATCCCGAAACAGCATTAGGTCTGTGAAGGATATTCTGTCCGCTGGTTTCATAAATATTACTTATGAAAGTACACTATAGTGACATGTATATTCAATGATTTTCGTGACGAAAAAGATGGCATTTTCGTTTATTCGTAACGCTTTATATGTAATCTCATGTACACCCAATATCCATCGTTTCTCTGCAACAGTGGTAAAAGAGCGGATTTAATTTTTTTTCGTTGTACGATATTAAAAAAAGACAGTGGTGTTTTTCCTCTGAATACATTTTAGAGTATCGATCGGTAAATCACTCATCAATACTAATGTTTTCGCTTTAGTTGAATTTATTTCAGTTAAAGTATTTCTCAAGGGTACTGGGTTTTTTTATAAGAAGTTTATCGTTTTTACTTCATGAATACAGATACAAAAAAACTTAGGGCATTGGTACTTATCCTTCATCGTTGAGTATATCTTTGAATATTGTTTCTATATAGGTGTTAAAGTCTTTTTGTAACCATGTAACAGCATAGGTTGGTTGGTTAAGAGTTGACCCCAAACAACCAAGCATATGCCAAAACAGTATTGTTCAAGTATTCATTCACTTCTTTATTTTGTATAAGCGTTATATTCCTTATTATCTTATATTGAATGTTGAAAAACTTTGTTTGTCTGAATAAATAATCCCACGCTCCACTGTGACCGCGCTAAGATCGAAATAAAGACTAATTCAATTTTTGTCTGGCTTCTTCTATCAATAACACGAGGGTTACCCTAGGCACAAAACTGGTGAGCCCTTTTTGAACACAAATTAACCTCATTTTTGTTATTAATATTATTTTTTTTACTCAATCGTAAAAGTAGACCTGATAATCCGTAAACTAAGTTGGGTATATAAATAGTTTATTTTTTTTAATATCTTAAGTTATTCGTGTCATAGAAACCTTTTTTTTCGTGCTAATTTTATTGCTATATTTGTCACATACCTCATGTCAAACTTAAAAGAAACCCATAATCTGGAGGATTTGTCACCAGTGGAGATAGACACTGTTATGACTACGAAATCTCGACTTCCAGAATTTGATCGTAGTGATCCTGAGTTGTGGTTTGCTCAACTCGAGCATTATTTCACGAGACACAATATCAAATCTGAAGGGATTCGCTATAGAGATTTGTGTTCTATCCTTCCTCCTTCAGTCGCCAAAGAAGTCCGTGACTTGATTTTAGATCCACCATCACCACAACCGTACACCGTCTTAAGACGAGAGATAATGAACCGTTTATCATTATCAGATAGTCAAAGAATCCAAAGACTTTTTCAAGGTGAAACACTAGGTGATCGGTCGCCGTCACAGTTTCTACGTCACCTCCAAGTCTTAGTGGGTGATAACACAGTGGGTGAAGCAGTCCTAAAACAAGGATGGATACAAGCTCTCCCATGCTACGTCCAACACTGTTTGGATGCACAAGATCCTGAAACCTCATTATCTCATTTAGCGCGTATAGCTGATAGAATAATGGAAAGAGGTTGTAGAATTTATGGTCTACTATGATATTAGTACTGCTCTAATAATAGACCTAATCCTAAATTTGTAGATTTGTCATGATATGACTGCCTAATCTATAAGATCTTACGTGGAAGTCACACCATCGACTACACCAACTCACTGTATCGTATCAATTACCAATACATGATGTAGAACAAGGTTAGGCTAGAGAAAGAACAATATATTTAATATGAAAAGAAGATATAAGGTAACATTCAGCAGCGACCACGCCTGCATGGCCGAGCCATGCCGTTCGATCAACTCTAGTCTATTCAATTCATTATTCGCGCCTTCTCCATCGTTAGGTATTTCTTCGCGTTAAATATTGAATAGCTATTTTCCGAGTAATCTCGTATTCAGCTTTGAGGATAGTGTGGTTATGGTCCAATGCCACTACACTACTCTCCCACCAGAATCAACGGATTTCAGCAAAGTTTCGTGGTGTTTATCGATTGTCAGAAATAGCAAATAACTATGAGTTCGTGGAGCTCAATTTTTCAGCAAGAAAATCAACAGTATTAGGGTTTACTTCATAATATGCAGCTTCAAGACATCAGTGCCGACGTTATCGTTAGTTCTATTCTTATTGATGATGTAGTGTCGAGTGTAACAGAGAACACACAGCATTTCATTGGACAGTACTGTCATTAGTTTGTCCCTTTTTCCTGTTCTGCATTCTAACTTTCATTCAGGTCTCTTTTAACCACACTTTGTGTTCTTCAGTCTTCTCTGTCTCAGTTTCTACTAATTAACTTTGGTTAAAGATTTACCTTTTACCAATTAAGTTCATTGTTTCATGTTACCAGATCAACATCAATGAGGTCATATTTGACTAGAGTCATGGTCACGGCATGCTTGTGTGTGATTGTTAATCTTTAATTATCTGCTTAGAAGGATTACCAGAATCCTCGCGGATAGATGTCTGACCCCATTTTGTTGGGAATATTTTACTGATTTTTACGTATCGAAACATTATTTATCAATAATTCCCTTTGCTGTTTTACGCGTTACTTTGTGAAGGAGAAACATGTAGTGTCATTTGCTATGTTAAGCCAATATACCTCAATCTAGCTTCACGACAGGCCAATTTATGTCTTCTTCCTGAGTTACATTTTGACCTTGTTAAATATTCATTTACCAATCTTGACTGTTTTTATATTATTCTATTCATCACATGTCTGCAACTTATTTTTATCTGGCTATTAATATTGACTAAAGCTTGATCAAATTGAATTGGCTAACAAGCTTTCTCTACTGCGCGTCATTTCATTTCGCTCTCTTCTATTTGCTTCATCCCTCTGATTGTCTGTCCAGATCAATGATCGTACAAAATATACGTATTAGAAATCCCTTCTCGTATTTGACTTATTTTAATCCCGTTATTCACTAACGCGAGTTACGTCGATAATTATATACGAGGATAGGAGAACTATGTATATCAAGTGGGTTTGTAGAACTTATGGTCTACTGTGATATTAGTACTGCTCTAATAGTAGACCTAATCCTAAATCTGTAGATTTATCATGATATGACTGCCTAATCTATAAGATCTTACGTGGAAGTCACACCATCGACTACACCAACTCACTGTATCGTATCAATTACCAATACATGATGTAGAACAAGGTTAGGCTAGAGAAAGAACAATATATTTAATATGAAAAGAAGATATAAGGTAACATTCAGCAGAGACCACGCCTGCATGGCCGAGCCATGCCGTTCGATCAACTCTAGTCTATTCAATTCATTAGTCGCGCCTTCTCCGTCGTTAGGTATTTCTTCGCGTTAAATATTGAATAGCTATTTTCCGAGTAATCTCGTATTCAGCTTTGAGGATAGTGTGGTTATGGTCCAATGCCACTACACTACTCTCCCACCAGAATCAACGTGGTGTTGGTTCGATACCCAATTGGATGGGACTGTAGTGTGCCGAAGGTTACCAAGAATAGTAAGATTCCTCCGGGTGATGACAAGCTGAAAGATAAATCAAAAAGAAGACGCCAGCATCTGGTCGGGAAATACATGTAATAATTTTAAAATATCTGCCTTCATGCTTAACACGCTTACAATGAAAATTTGAGTGATTATTTGAGCTATAAAAAAATGGAATTACAATAATAATAATAGTAATAATAAAACGATGCGTGTGTAATAGCCGTTGGTTGATAACTTAACGTATAGGTAGTAAGTATTTTGTGTTTAGAAATATTAAAGTTATGAATATTGTAGAAATGTTAATATTAGTACTACTTTTAGTCTAACTTATGAAATCAAATAACGATTATGCCGGTAAGTTGTCCATATGAGTCGATTTCCAATTGCATCTGTATTAGTAGGCTAACTGAAGGAACAAAAGGATTACCGTGGAGAAGAATTCCAACTAGTGTTCCAGTTAGTTTGATACGGTTTGTTTAGTTACGGGGAGATTTTCTCAACCTCATTTTTACTTGACCATGATAGAATTTATTGATACTACTAATACACATGAATGGTTATCAAAACAAAATTTAAATACGTGAGTGGTAATTATGTGAATTTTGGACAGATAGCTAGGAACAAATCGTTAAACATGAGTGTATTCTTAAGAGACATGCTCTAGACTCAATGTTCTGATCTGCGGCAGACTATTTATTTATATCTGTACTTGCCGGCTGATTGGGTATACAAGTTAGTTGAAAGTATGCAGTTTATCATAAGGCGGAACACGATTTAATTGAGATATAGTGGTTATACGTTATTGAAATTAGTTAAACCTATGTGTCATATTACTAAGTGATGTGGTGCTGCAAGGTGTATTTGGCTAAATAATTTTTTACAAGATGATTAATAGTGAGTGATGCTCATGTGATTATCAGGGAGAACATAAGTTGTAACCAAGGGGAGTGCACTCCCAACTCATGCCTATGATAATAGCTTGAACCTTAGTCAGTGTTGGGGTAAATTCGACATTGATGTTTTCAGTTTGCAGGATATTTGCTCGACTGCTTATACTGATTATTTGCATGCATGATTGTGTCGCTAAACCAACAATTAGACTGACAAAGTTTTGAGATATTTACTGAATGAGCAACTGATAGAGAAACATACTGTAACCATCTATATTGAATGAAGAAAAACAACACTAGTGATAATTATAAGTCAATTTGCTGACCGATTTTGTTAATAGTTTCATTAATTTTATCAATCATATTACGTGATTGTCAAGTCATGACAATGCTTTATGAAGATATCCTGAAACTATTATGTTTAATTAGTTATAGTGTTGATTGAAGATTGGCCAGTGGAAAAATAGGCATTGTTGTTTTAGGTGATTCAAAATTATCAGAAATTTATAACGTTAAAGAATCCGAGACGCCTAATTTAATTATAAATTTCAATTCAGAAATATTTGTTTAATGTTAATTCTAGTAGGCTACGGAGTTTAGATTTTAAAAGTTTGTTCAACCAACAACTACCTGAGGATTTAGTAATTTTACTAGTGCAGTTGATAGTACCTAAATTTTTAATCTTATTATCTAAATTATGTTTGCATTTTAGACTGCTAATATGATAAACCAATCCATAAATCCAAATACGATTAGCAACAACGACTATGATGGGTTTATTAATAAATGTTAGA
Source organism: Schistosoma margrebowiei (assembly GCA_944470205.2). Classification (NCBI taxonomy): domain Eukaryota; kingdom Metazoa; phylum Platyhelminthes; class Trematoda; order Strigeidida; family Schistosomatidae; genus Schistosoma; species Schistosoma margrebowiei. Next base: position 76,805,928 of record OX104024.1, read on the forward strand.
GGCGATCCAGATGATTTCTAAATTTAGAAGACATGGAGATATGGTGTAACGTATGTATGAACCAGGTTAACATGCAGGTTGTTGACGTATATGACGATTTAAAAATAATGAACATGACCAGACAAGTAATTTTAAAGTTTAGACTGCTTGTGAAACTTCAGGCAGGAATATGATGCGTTATAAACATTCTATAAGAAGTTACTGCATTTAGCCTAAAGATAATTATAAATATGTGGCAAACACAACTGGAAAACATATACATGTTACGTACAGAAAAATCATCCAGTAAAATATTTGAACTCGCCTGGATTATTTTTGAAAATTAGATTATTCAGTGGACGACATATATAACGCCATTCGTGAGTAGTAATGATCCAAAAGTATCCAGAATAAAACATGCAGTATTGCAATTAATTCCAGGGTGCTTGATGCTGTTGCCACTCGCTCAGATCAAAACAATCGAATGAATCCAGATAATTGTGTCAGCCATTGAACGAGCCATCTAAAATGACCTTATGATTGCAGGAAACTTATGGCTGAAACTCACCGTATGTTTTTAGAGAAGTGTCATCCTTGTTGTTTGGCAATGGAACTCGAGAATATGAAATTAGGCAGGCAGTGGTCGGAAGAAAAGGATAGTGCATAGTTTAAAACAGGATGAGGTGTTAAGCGAAGAAACACTAAGAATTAGATCCAGATAACTATTCAATCCTTGATTGCATTGTTGGCCAATGTATATTTACGCTATTTACAGGTCATATTTGCTAGAGCTTGATGTTTAAACAAGTTTATGTCGCTGAAACAGGTAAATGCTATTAAAGCTTGTTAACGAACCATCAAAGCTAATTAGTTGATATAGATGATCAACTTTTATTATCGATTGAGCTAGTAAGTTATGTGAACTAATAGATATAACATTACGATAATATATGTGACCATTAATCAAAGGACTATTAGAATACTGGGTTTACAAAAATAAAAACCGATTGAGAAGGTTAAGGTGGAAATAAGGATTAACAATAATAGGTTGCGTTTCTTTAGTTGGGCTCACCAATGTAGAATTTATGGTCTACTATGATATTAGTACTGCTCTAATAATAGACCTAATCCTAAATTTGTAGATTTGTCATGATATGACTGCCTAATCTATAAGATCTTACGTGGAAGTCACACCATCGACTACACCAACTCACTGTATCGTATCAATTACCAATACATGATGTAGAACAAGGTTAGGCTAGAGAAAGAACAATATATTTAATATGAAAAGAAGATATAAGGTAACATTCAGCAGCGACCACGCCTGCATGGCCGAGCCATGCCGTTCGATCAACTCTAGTCTATTCAATTCATTATTCGCGCCTTCTCCATCGTTAGGTATTTCTTCGCGTTAAATATTGAATAGCTATTTTCCGAGTAATCTCGTATTCAGCTTTGAGGATAGTGTGGTTATGGTCCGATGCCACTACAAGGTCCTCCAACTGGATCAGGCACAATAAATCACACACAGAAAGTAGAATCAGTAAAAGACCCCGTCATAGAAGGACTCATTGCGAGTGTTAAGAGTCTCACTGAGGCTGTCACCAGAATGCAAATGGGTCATACAAACAGGAGCAGGTCACCACAACGATCACGATCCAAGTCACAAAATAGGTCACAAAAGTCCAGACAATCTGGGCAGTTTTGTTGGTACCACTGGAAGTTTGGTGTCAACTCAACCAAGTGCAGGCAACCATGCGCCTGGCCTAAGCATAATTCCAAGACAGCGGGAAACGAGTAACCCCTCCTCAGGTTGCGACAACTGAGGAGGGGCGCCTAAACAGTCGCTTGTTTTATGTCAGAGACAGAAACTCGGGTTTGAATTTCTTGGTGGATACTGGCGCTGCTCTTAGCATCATTCCTCGAAATGAAACTGATATTAGTCGAGAAACATCCCCGATTACACTTCAAGCTGCAAATAAAACTACAATCGCGACATTTGGGCAGAAAACGTTAACCCTAGATTTGGGGTTCAGAAGGCAATTCCCTTGGGTTTTCACGGTAGCCGACTTAGATCTGGCAATACTGGGGATGGACTTTCTAGAGAGATACGAATTTCTAGTTGACACCAAGAAACGGCGATTAACACTAAAAGAAACTTCGCTTTACACAAAAGGCAAAGAAAGTCACATCAGCTCTCTTAACTTGATTCAAACCCCTCTAGTAACAACAGCAAAATTCCAAGATATACTCGCGGAATTTCCAAACTTAACTAAACCAAACCCACAGCCTTCCAAAGACAGACTAAAAGTAAGTGACACTATCAAAACCGAAGGTGCACCGGTGTTTGCAAAACCCAGGAGACTAGCACCAGATAAGCTCAAAATCGCTAGGGCCGAGTTTGATTATATGCTACAACTGGGTATTATCCGTCCCTCTGATAGTCAATGGGCATCCCCTTTGCATATGGTCCCAAAGAAGAATGAAGGTGACTGGCGACCGTGTGGGGATTACAGAGCCCTCAACCGTCAAACCGTACCAGATAGGTACCCAATACCGCATATCCAAGATTTCACAAACGGTTTACAGGGTATGAACATATTCACTAAAATTGACTTAGTCAGGGCATATCACAATATCCCGGTGGCTGATGAAGATATCCCTAAGACAGCTATTACAACACCTTTTGGCTTATTCGAGTTTGTACGCATGCCATTCGGCCTGAGAGATGCGGCACAGACATTTCAAAGATTCATAGATAACCTACTTCGAGATATGCCATTTGCGCAGGGGTATATAGACGACTTGTTAATTGCCAGCCCCGATTTGCAATCACACGAAGAGCATGTACGAGCAGTGTTGAAAAGATTGAATGAACATGGAATAAACATACATCAAAGTAAGTGTGTTTTCGGTGTTCAAACTTTAGAATTTCTTGGTCACACAATAAACCCAGAAGGGATTAAACCTATAAAAAAAGAAGTGGATACCATCAAACAATACCCGATACCTAGATCTCTAACACAAATGAGAAGTTTTCTAGGTCTAATTAACTTTTATCGCAGATTCATACCAGGTTGTGCACAATTAATGCAACCTTTAACAGATTTACTTAAAGGAAAACCAAAAGAATTCAAACTGTCTTCTGACGCCGTCGAAGCTATCAAACAGCTTAAAGATAAACTGGCTCAAGCAACTACGTTGATATATCCGAATTCTCTTTCCCCACTTGCTTTGATGGTGGATGCTTCAGATAAAGCAGTAGGCGGTACCCTTAACCAACTGGTTAAAAACGCCTGGAAACCAATTGCTTTCTTCTCGAAAAGACTCGCTCCAGCTGAGACAAGGTATTCTACCTTCGGGCGAGAACTTCTTGCAATCTACCTGACTATTAAACACTTCCGACACATGTTAGAAGGTAGGGAATTTATAGTCTTTACGGATCACAAACCACTGACGAATGCATTAAAAGCGAGAGCCGATAAGTACTCACCTCGAGAAGTCCGACACCTTGACTATATATCACAGTTCACAAGCGATATCCGACATATCAAAGGTCAGGACAATCAGGCGGCAGATGCTTTATTCAGACTAGAAATGAACGTGCTACAGCAGTCTACAGTAAACTTCGAGACGTTGAGACACGAACAAGAGCAGGACCTAGAATTACAAAACCTACTTAAAACAAACAATTCAAGTCTTAATTTAAAACAGTTCCCATCACCTATCGATGGTATTCTAATTTACTGTGACACGACCAAGGCAATGCCGCGACCTTTCGTTCCCAAAAATATGCGAAAGTTGATATATAATAACTTTCATTCTTTGTCTCATCCTGGCGCAAAAGCTTCAACTAAACTGATCAATACCAGATATATATGGCCGAATTTACAGAAGGATGTACACAAATGGGTTAGAGAGTGTTTAGCATGCCAACAATCAAAGATTAATCGTCACACAAATTCACCCATAGGTGTCTTCTCGCAACCAGATGCACGTTTTGCACATGTGCATATCGACTTGGTAGGTCCTTTACCCCGTTCAAATGGTTTTAATTATCTTTTTAGATGCATAGATCGATTTACCAGATTCCTTATAGCCATCCCGATAGCGGACATCACAGCGGAAACAGTAGCCAAAGCTTTCATGCAGAACTGGGTAACCATTTTTGGTACACCCATAACAATAACGACGGATAGAGGAGCGCAATTCGAATCCGAACTATTTAATAACTTGTCTAAACTTCTAGGCTCCAATAGGATACGCTGCACTGCATATCATCTTCAGGCTAATGGGATGGTAGAACGTTTTCACCGTCAGCTAAAAACCGCCCTTATATCTCACTCAAACCCCAATCAGTGGACAGAATTCCTACCATTAGTTAGGTTGAGAATACGAACATCTGTCAAAACTGACGCACAATGTTCAGCTGCGGAACTGGTTTTCGGAACAACTCTGAGACTACCAGGTGAATTTATTAACCCTAATACTAACAGTCAAAAACTTAATTTAGAAAATTACGTAGATCAACTACGGGACCATATGTCCAAACTTAAACCAATTAATACTCGCGAACAATCGCGCGCCGTATATGTACCTAAAGACCTAAGCAATTGCACGCACGTCTGGATAAGATGTGATAAAATAAAATCATCACTCAGTCCTCCATTTGAAGGTCCTTTCAAAGTCGTCTCAAGAAAATCTAAATATTTCGTGATAGAAAAACATGGAAACATCGACACAATAAGTATTGATAGGCTAAAGCCGGCTTATCTAGATCATGAACCACCATACGTATTGTTAGATCGTTTGACTGACAAATCCATTACGGAATCGAAATGTAAAGATGATAAATCTTTAAAAATGACTAAAACGGTTCGTTGGGCACATCCAATTAGTCAGTCAAGGATGTTGACAGTTTCGGCTGCAGGATAAAATCTAACCACGTAGCTAATCAGACCCTGCATCTACTCAAAAATATTTTTCCCCTCATTCCGCCTCACCTACAACTCCCCAGACCTTTTACCTTTGATATATAAGTGTTATGTTAAATATTTTTTTTTTAATACTGGACACATAAGCTAGGTATTCCGAAACGATGGCTGAGGATTTGATTCAAACTCATACAACTAACACTGGCAAATATAACGAATTCAAAAAGCAACCCAGGCGAGTTTTATAATTTCTTTTTCTGGTTAATTAACTATGTTGGCTGTACTCCTTATATATCTTTATACATTTTTCACGTAGACTGGCAATACATATATACAATATGAACTACTTCTAAAAGTTTTCGGTCGAAGATATGTTTAGTAGCTTGATACGATTAATACTACTATTAATAAGTGGTTTTCTAGACAAAACATTTTGGATTAAACCATGGCCAAGTACTTATTAAAGTTCTCATCATTTTTTTTTCATGTTTAGGAAACTTATGTAATGACTTAACCAGTTTTCCTGCAGCATGATTTTTAGTGTGATCATATAACCCATCTCTATTGGCAATATTCAGATTTTTTTTTAAATTTCTGACATTTAAGAATCAATAACCGTGGAGATATAGTACAGTGCGTTACTGTAAGGTTACTATGTTAGCCGCATTGATTCCACATACCTGATTTTAAACACAACTTATAAAGGAACTATTAAGTAATCATAACATTGAACTAACGACATGACTATCACAGCTATGTTAACGTTAAACCAATTATTATTAGTGGTCCTGACAAAACCCTGGAACTTAACACTAGCATTATAAAAAAGACATGTTATGTCAGTAACTTTTATATATATATATATATATATATATATATATATATATATATATATATATATATATATATATATATATATATATATATATATATATATATATATATACTTTTTCTCTCGGTTTAAGTATAACGTAAAATGAAAATTACAAAACTTGTAGATTTTTTTTCTATAATATTATTAGTAATCCAAACAAAGAACTTGTACTGTTCCAATATGGCATTTTGACGTATCAATCAGTCCTCCTGTTATCTTTCTATCATATCTGAGCAACTTATGGCCAACAAACATCGTATTGAAGGGGGTTTCGATGAACAAAAGCGCATGACCCACACGCACTCGAACCTCTGCCCTCCTGAATGCTAGACCGCGTGCCTAGCCATTAGGCCACATCAGACCACGAGAGGGTGACTGCAATATTTCCTTTTACAGATTAATCATTCATAATAATAATGAGTAATAGGACTTACATACTTCTAAGGTGCAGACAAATTCGTTACTTTGATGAATTGACGAAATATTGCCTCATTATATCATACATATTTAAATCAAACCAGAAAAGAGTATTTGACACAACTGTACTTGATCCTCATACTCTACATAATTTTCTCCCCTCTTTAATCGTATATTCTCTTCCGTTTTATGGAGTAAAATTATGCAATCTTGGTTACGTACCTGGTTACAAAAGGCGGTTGTCACAATCCCAAGGTCACACATTTGAACGGGTTTGACAATGAGTCCAACTTCTAGCAAGTTTACACTTTTACATATATATATTATAAAAAGATTTTTTTGTTTCATACCTTTCCGTACACAAGATGGCTACACTATGTCTATTTTCTTCCAGAATACCAATCCGTTCTGGAGGCCAATCACTTACGTGGAACCGAACAATTATCAATTATATTTATGTATTTCCATTTTGTATCTTATTATTTTGATGCAGGCAGTGGAGCAGTTCTTTAGGTTTGATTGGTTTTCACCATTACCTTTGAAGTAGATTCTTCTTTACTTTTTACTTGAGGGCGACTCAAGAGGCAGGTGAGTAAACACCTGATAGCCGGTCTGAGCATGGAAAAATCGTACCTCACCAACATGGTGTTGGGTAGCCCGCTCGCGGCACTTCCTCAGATATTCTTATTCCACAGTCTAACACTTTCTCATGAAAGCACGCAGCAAACCGTCAGCTATAGTTGTAGAAGAAATCACATGCTACGAAATAAGATGACAAGCTAGTAAATGAAGAGACATCCATGGACTACCGTTGAAAGCGTTAGTTGCCACTGATTGTAAGTCAAACATTGAGCGAGTTAATAATTTTCCCTTGGGATGAGAAATAGAACTAAGGTGTTTTTGATAGATAGGTTAATCGAACCGACGTTCCTACGGAAGTCGATTCTAGGGGGAAGCTAATGTAACAGCATAGGTTGGTTGGTTAAGAGTTGACCCCAAACAACCAAGCATATGCCAAAACAGTATTGTTCAAGTATTCATTCACTTCTTTATTTTGTATAAGCTTTATATTCCTTATTATCTTATATTGAATGTTGAAAGACTTTGTTTGTCTGAATAAATAATCCCACGCTCCACTGTGACCGCGCTAAGATCGAAATAAAGACTAATTCAATTTTTGTCTGGCTTCTTCTATCAATAACACGAGGGTTACCCTAGGCACGAAAACCACTTAAGTCAGATTTTTTTACTGTTGTTAGGTTTAGTTATATACAAATCTCTGTTATAGGGTGCATACATCTGTTCACTGCTCCCAAAAATCCTTGTTCAAATGGTCAGGCAAGAAATTTTGTCGGGACATTGTGAGCTGCTTTCGATTCTATTGCCGCTTCAACATTTAATGAGCTGGAGAGAGAGATAGGTACTTTTCTATAGCAATATAGAAATGCCAGACATTCGGTGACGAAAGATAATTCATCAAAGCTATTAAAAGGAAGAATTCTTCGGTCGAATATGAGATGTCTGGAGTCTGCAGACGTTACATATTATCATGGAAATTACCTTCGGCCAATCATGTGGGTTGTGCTAAAGAATGTCGGAGAATCTATGGTGCGAATTCTAGACATCAATGACTTAAGTACATACAATCGACATGATGATCAAATACAGATTCAGGAACCACGTGAGGCTGTTCCGATTTCGGTCGTTAATTCTAATGGTAATGAGTACATCCTAGATAATACAGAAACCTTATCCAATAAACTGTTGTGGACGATAGATCCCCAAACTCATATTTTTAAAATTTTATTGTATCGATCAACTTATTGATAAAATGTTTAAATATTTGTATTGGGGTCATTTGATGAACTGATCGATTAAAAGTTTGTATAGCAGTCAGTTGATGAACCTATCAATTGGATGTGCAAGTAGGTCAATTGATGAACTATCGATTAATGTGCAAATAGGTCAATTTATGAACTCATTGATTAGTGTTTACAATTTTCCTATGACAATATCGATTGTAAATATTGTATAAATACGCGTGAGTTGTGTGTTTGACTTGACTTGTTCGCTACTGTTCGCTGCTGCTTGCTTGCTTGCTTGCTCGCTCGTTTCTGGTTGTATGCAGAATATATTTTCCATACCAAGCCTGGACTTCTCCTTCTAGTTAGCGGGGCTGGGACGCGTCAATAATTAGATTACTGGTCTTTGGTCACTGAGTATTGTTCTCGTTCGCAGTCTAAGTGAACCCGTGAAGCTTCAAACCTAACAATTTGGCGACGGTGATTTCGGAAATATGGATCCATCTAAACTTGAATTATTACTCGAGCAGCAGATGAAACTTATTCAAATGTTAGCAGATGCAAAGCTTACATCTAAGTCTCAACCAAGCAGTTCTAACCCTACTACTACTGCACCATCAGTTGATGGTATTGCTAACAGTATCTCCGAGTTTCATTACGATCCAGAATCCAATGTCACGTTTGATATGTGGTTTCGACGTTACGAAGACTTATTCAAATTTGACTTTGCCAACCAGGATGATGCTTGGAAGGTCCGCTTGCTGCTTCGAAAGTTGGGTCCTAGTGAACTAGACAAGTATTGCAATCTAATTCTGCCTTTAAACCCACGCGATCGTTCATTCTCCGACACTGTCCAGTCATTGAGCCAACAATTCGGAGACAACTCCTCACTATTCAATGCGCGCTATCGATGTTTGAAGCTCACTATGAACGAAGATGATGATTTTCTCACACATGTGGGTATTGTCAACCGAGAATGTGAACGTTTCCGATTGAAGTCGCTTACTGAAGATCAATTTAAAGCACTCATTCTCATCTGCAGCCTTCAATCTCAGAAGTTCAGTGACATTAGAACACGGTTGCTAAGTCGATTGGACCAAGACCCAAAACTAACTCTTAATGATATTGCAAATGAATATCAACGTCTAATCAATCTACAGCGTGATACTACAATGGTCCAGCGTGGTGGTTCAAATCGTACCGAAGTTCATGTAGTCCAACAACCACTCAACTCGCATAAATCTGCCCCAGCTACATCTAGTTCAGGTCGACAGACAAAAACAAATCCTCCTGCTCCATGCTGGCACTGCGGTGCATGGCATTTTGTTCGATACTGTCCATATAAGCAACATCGGTGCAGGAAATGTAATGCGGTGGGTCATAAAGATGGTTTTTGTCGAAAAAAGAAGCCGAGCAACTCCAGAGGTACCAGAAAACCTACGCCTAGATCCAACACGAATTCGTTGAGTCTAATAGCAAGCTGTGAGAACTCAACCCCAGTTGAGAGGAAATTTATTACCCTTAATATTAATGGGCACCCTCTTAGATTGCAAATAGACACTGCATCTGATGTAACGATTCTCTCACGAAAATCTTGGATCAGAATGGGAAGACCACGCCTGGTGCCGACAACACAAAAACCGCGAACCGCATGTGGTAATTATTTACGTTTGTTGGGACAACTAGATTGTAAAGTGACTTTTCATGATTCGACGTTTACCGGATTATGTTACATTACACCAGCTGATCTTAATCTACTTGGGTTAGACTGGTATGACCGGCTACATTTAGCTGACGTCCCGTTAAGCACCGTATGCCATCTGGTTGAACAACCTCATGAACCTGAATCATATTCGAAAGAACCAATGACGGAGTTTTCGACCAGCGAACATCATACGGCCGGCGAAGATGCAGTTATTGCCTCCCCATTGACAGAGGACCGCGCACAGTGTCAGCAAGCAGCCAAGTGTAACGCGAAATTACTGCCGGTCCCATGGCCACAGCCTGAGTATCCCTGGTCCAGGATACATGTCGATTTCGCAGGCCCAATTAATGGAATTACCTATCTAGTCGTTGTTGACGCCTTTTCGAAATGGCCAGAAATCGTTCCCGTCGTGCCACCAACGACAACTCAAACGATACAACTTTTGACAGAGATGTTCTCTCGCAACGGGTTACCGGATATAATCGTTTCCGATAATGGTTCGCAATTCACCTCAAGTCAATTTCAAGAATTTTGCAAACGCCTATCGATTAAGCATTTCCGCTCTCCACCTTATCACCCACAGTCAAATGGACAAGCAGAAAGATTTGTAGATACATTCAAGAGAGCTCTAATGAAGTCGAAAGGGGAGGGGACGACAGTAGAAACACTGCAGAATTTCTTGTTTGTTTACCGAACAACACCTAGTGATATGCTACCACAGCAGAAGCCCCCGGCAGAGATCCTGATGGGAAGGAAATTGAGGACGATCCACAGTCTCATGTGCCCAAGAACCACACCACCACCATCCCATACCAAATCTCAGAAGCTTCCAGCGTACGAGATTGGATGCCCCGTGTTCGCTCGAGACTACAGAGCAAATCATGGTCCTTGGATCGAAGCACGTGTGGTTGGAAGACTAGGTCAAGTTATGTACGAGGTAAAGGTGGGAAGAGACACGTGGACTAGACACCGAAACCAACTACGTAAGCGGATTGCCCCAGACCACCCATCAAATGCAGTAAATCTTCCCTTCGACATCTTGCTTGATACTTTCAACTTACCTGCAGCCCCACCACAAGAAGCTCGACAGCAAGCTGATCCCCGTCCCAGAAGGTGGCCTCTCCGTCAGCGGCGAACTACAGTCAAGATGCAAGTCGACCCCAGAAAAGCGCGCTATTAAAAAGGGGAGGAGTGTTGGGGACGATAGATCCCCAAACTCATATTTTTAAAATTTTATTGTATCGATCAACTTATTGATAAAATGTTTAAATATTTGTATTGGGGTCATTTGATGAACTGATCGATTAAAAGTTTGTATAGCAGTCAGTTGATGAACCTATCAATTGGATGTGCAAGTAGGTCAATTGATGAACTATCGATTAATGTGCAAATAGGTCAATTTATGAACTCATTGATTAGTGTTTACAATTTTCCTATGACAATATCGATTGTAAATATTGTATAAATACGCGTGAGTTGTGTGTTTGACTTGACTTGTTCGCTACTGTTCGCTGCTGCTTGCTTGCTTGCTTGCTCGCTCGTTTCTGGTTGTATGCAGAATATATTTTCCATACCAAGCCTGGACTTCTCCTTCTAGTTAGCGGGGCTGGGACGCGTCAATAATTAGATTACTGGTCTTTGGTCACTGAGTATTGTTCTCGTTCGCAGTCTAAGTGAACCCGTGAAGCTTCAAACCTAACAATTTGGCGACGGTGATTTCGGAAATATGGATCCATCTAAACTTGAATTATTACTCGAGCAGCAGATGAAACTTATTCAAATGTTAGCAGATGCAAAGCTTACATCTAAGTCTCAACCAAGCAGTTCTAACCCTACTACTACTGCACCATCAGTTGATGGTATTGCTAACAGTATCTCCGAGTTTCATTACGATCCAGAATCCAATGTCACGTTTGATATGTGGTTTCGACGTTACGAAGACTTATTCAAATTTGACTTTGCCAACCAGGATGATGCTTGGAAGGTCCGCTTGCTGCTTCGAAAGTTGGGTCCTAGTGAACTAGACAAGTATTGCAATCTAATTCTGCCTTTAAACCCACGCGATCGTTCATTCTCCGACACTGTCCAGTCATTGAGCCAACAATTCGGAGACAACTCCTCACTATTCAATGCGCGCTATCGATGTTTGAAGCTCACTATGAACGAAGATGATGATTTTCTCACACATGTGGGTATTGTCAACCGAGAATGTGAACGTTTCCGATTGAAGTCGCTTACTGAAGATCAATTTAAAGCACTCATTCTCATCTGCAGCCTTCAATCTCAGAAGTTCAGTGACATTAGAACACGGTTGCTAAGTCGATTGGACCAAGACCCAAAACTAACTCTTAATGATATTGCAAATGAATATCAACGTCTAATCAATCTACAGCGTGATACTACAATGGTCCAGCGTGGTGGTTCAAATCGTACCGAAGTTCATGTAGTCCAACAACCACTCAACTCGCATAAATCTGCCCCAGCTACATCTAGTTCAGGTCGACAGACAAAAACAAATCCTCCTGCTCCATGCTGGCACTGCGGTGCATGGCATTTTGTTCGATACTGTCCATATAAGCAACATCGGTGCAGGAAATGTAATGCGGTGGGTCATAAAGATGGTTTTTGTCGAAAAAAGAAGCCGAGCAACTCCAGAGGTACCAGAAAACCTACGCCTAGATCCAACACGAATTCGTTGAGTCTAATAGCAAGCTGTGAGAACTCAACCCCAGTTGAGAGGAAATTTATTACCCTTAATATTAATGGGCACCCTCTTAGATTGCAAATAGACACTGCATCTGATGTAACGATTCTCTCACGAAAATCTTGGATCAGAATGGGAAGACCACGCCTGGTGCCGACAACACAAAAACCGCGAACCGCATGTGGTAATTATTTACGTTTGTTGGGACAACTAGATTGTAAAGTGACTTTTCATGATTCGACGTTTACCGGATTATGTTACATTACACCAGCTGATCTTAATCTACTTGGGTTAGACTGGTATGACCGGCTACATTTAGCTGACGTCCCGTTAAGCACCGTATGCCATCTGGTTGAACAACCTCATGAACCTGAATCATATTCGAAAGAACCAATGACGGAGTTTTCGACCAGCGAACATCATACGGCCGGCGAAGATGCAGTTATTGCCTCCCCATTGACAGAGGACCGCGCACAGTGTCAGCAAGCAGCCAAGTGTAACGCGAAATTACTGCCGGTCCCATGGCCACAGCCTGAGTATCCCTGGTCCAGGATACATGTCGATTTCGCAGGCCCAATTAATGGAATTACCTATCTAGTCGTTGTTGACGCCTTTTCGAAATGGCCAGAAATCGTTCCCGTCGTGCCACCAACGACAACTCAAACGATACAACTTTTGACAGAGATGTTCTCTCGCAACGGGTTACCGGATATAATCGTTTCCGATAATGGTTCGCAATTCACCTCAAGTCAATTTCAAGAATTTTGCAAACGCCTATCGATTAAGCATTTCCGCTCTCCACCTTATCACCCACAGTCAAATGGACAAGCAGAAAGATTTGTAGATACATTCAAGAGAGCTCTAATGAAGTCGAAAGGGGAGGGGACGACAGTAGAAACACTGCAGAATTTCTTGTTTGTTTACCGAACAACACCTAGTGATATGCTACCACAGCAGAAGCCCCCGGCAGAGATCCTGATGGGAAGGAAATTGAGGACGATCCACAGTCTCATGTGCCCAAGAACCACACCACCACCATCCCATACCAAATCTCAGAAGCTTCCAGCGTACGAGATTGGATGCCCCGTGTTCGCTCGAGACTACAGAGCAAATCATGGTCCTTGGATCGAAGCACGTGTGGTTGGAAGACTAGGTCAAGTTATGTACGAGGTAAAGGTGGGAAGAGACACGTGGACTAGACACCGAAACCAACTACGTAAGCGGATTGCCCCAGACCACCCATCAAATGCAGTAAATCTTCCCTTCGACATCTTGCTTGATACTTTCAACTTACCTGCAGCCCCACCACAAGAAGCTCGACAGCAAGCTGATCCCCGTCCCAGAAGGTGGCCTCTCCGTCAGCGGCGAACTACAGTCAAGATGCAAGTCGACCCCAGAAAAGCGCGCTATTAAAAAGGGGAGGAGTGTTGGGGACGATAGATCCCCAAACTCATATTTTTAAAATTTTATTGTATCGATCAACTTATTGATAAAATGTTTAAATATTTGTATTGGGGTCATTTGATGAACTGATCGATTAAAAGTTTGTATAGCAGTCAGTTGATGAACCTATCAATTGGATGTGCAAGTAGGTCAATTGATGAACTATCGATTAATGTGCAAATAGGTCAATTTATGAACTCATTGATTAGTGTTTACAATTTTCCTATGACAATATCGATTGTAAATATTGTATAAATACGCGTGAGTTGTGTGTTTGACTTGACTTGTTCGCTACTGTTCGCTGCTGCTTGCTTGCTTGCTTGCTCGCTCGTTTCTGGTTGTATGCAGAATATATTTTCCATACCAAGCCTGAACTTCTCCTTCTAGTTAGCGGGGCTGGGACGCGTCAATAATTAGATTACTGGTCTTTGGTCACTGAGTATTGTTCTCGTTCGCAGTCTAAGTGAACCCGTGAAGCTTCAAACATAACATAAACTATCTAACAGACACAGGGTGAACCTGAGAAGAAGACGTACAATCGATTACAGACCCTCAGACTCTAATTTAAGATATGGCGGATGTGGTGTTTAAACGAATTAATGATGTCTTCGTACTTTTTAAATGCTTGATTTCGAGTTTCAAATACAATACAATCGTTCATGTTTATTTAGTACTTTTTGATCCAATTGCGTTATTTCTGAGCTTCTTAATTAGTACATAATTCAAATACTCCTAATCATCATAGTAGTACGTCGTGACGTCAAGCTATAAAATCCCTGACGAATGAAGTTCTTATGTTGGTTTTCGAACCAGTTGGTTATGCTGTGCTTAGTTATTCATGCGGTTCGTAATAAGACATATGTTATGAGGACTCCAGTCCTTTTATCACGAACTTAATTGTAGCATCACTTTACGCTTTTAAATCTACAATAAGTAAGAATACATCACCAAAGTAATCGTGCCTGCAAATAAGTCATTTTTCCATACTATTCAATGGGCTTTAGTTTATTAATCATTTAAGCTGTTCTTCTTGACATTATATAAATGGAATTCTGCACTCAGCATCTCTATTTCAAAGCGAATTCGTGTAAGGATATCAATTCCGACCAGGTTTGTTTCTGCAGCAAAAATAATTTTAATCTTAAGATTAATTTAAAGAACGAGATCCAGAAGTAATAATACGCTGTACAAATCGTCATTATCTTTCATTCCCATCTACCTGGTTGCTAAAATTTCTGGACAAAAGCCCAGTTTATGAGAGAGTTCTTAGATTGATAACTTAGTACTTTTGCACAAAAGAGTTGATCTGTACTATATACCGTCGACGAAGTTTTGTTACATATGGTGTCATTATTATTGTCTAGATCTATGGAACTAGAATAATCGACCGATAAGGTGTGACTACCTGGTCTACAAGAGCCTATGTGAAAGTCACATCATTTTCTATGATGACTTGTTCAATCATGACAGACAATGGTTTTTGTCAAGGATTTCTGAAGAATACATTTGGGGTGGCTAGAAATGGCATAATTAATCAGACGAGCAAAATGTTACATAGAGTGACTACACCTGCCTTGCCATACCGATTAAGTGTCTCTGCGTTCATCAACTTTGACCTCTTCTAAGTGTTAAATGTAGAATGTTAACCTTCACAGATATCATATGTTAAGTATTGAATATCGTGTGGTTTTTGATCCATACTACTTTAAGACCATCCTCGAAAACAAAGCTTCTGTTTACTGAAAGGACTTGTTGTACTACTTTTGGAAGCTACTGGATGGATGTATTCACATAGTACACCGCAAGATTTAAATTGTCAATAAAACTCGGTTCAGCGTCTTCACATTCTGAGGACATACTCAATTTTACTCACTTTTCTCGCAACTCCATAGGCGGCCTCTCAGCTACCACCTTTAATATGGTTCAGCTAATATCATAGGTTCATTGACATTGAACTGTTTCTAGATGCCATTCATAGAGACATCAGTAAAATGACTGAAGTCTAGTGGTAACTCTAAAGGTGCGTGAATACATTCAGCTTGACTGGAAGTTCAGCAAAATTAAAGTGATACCTTACAGACCGTACAATATTTTCAATACAAAAACTATGCTTATGAGTACATGCAGAAGTAAATCGAATCGAATCCAGAACTACATAGCTCACGAGCCGGAGAAATAATTATAGCACCTAAGAACACACTGAACATTAACTTCCGTTCTAGTAAATAACTTGAAGATATTCTAGGAGTTTTTTCAACCATTTGTCCTAATACCAGCGAACGATTCGTCAGAATGACTAAAGAAGCAATTTGGAACAGGATAATACTGGTCTCAAGCATCAGCCAACGGTTTCTCATAAAGAATAAGAGGAAGTTGACAAATTTTTAAAAGAAAAGTGTCTTTACTTTTGGAATGGGGGTTAGGAATAAGAAAGTCGTTTAAAATAAATAACTTGAGTACTGGAAGGGTTTACCCTGATTCAGAGGGTGGACAGGTGGTGATTATTTTTCGAACATATTCAGCTGTTAATGTCCGTTAAAATCAACGTGTTTACAATAAATGCGAACTGCTTGGAAAAGTGATTATTTTAGGGAGTTATTTACCAGTTTAGTCTTTTTTCGCTACATATAAGTTCGGTTAGGAGTCATAAATCTACGCGAAGAAGAGAAATTTTCAGCAGTGAATAGTAAGGAGGCTCAGCAAATTCGGATATATGAAGGTTCAAAACTGAAGAACTACAAGCTCGCTTATTATTTAGCGTGATACTTTAAATGTTGAGGCTACGAAATTTTGTCAGAAATAGTTTTGAAAAATTATTGAATGTAGATAATAGTCACATACCGTAACTGCGTCACTTCCAGATTTTATCTGTGTGTTAGAATGAATAAACGTTGATTTACTTTCTTGGACAAACAAATAGCGGCAATATAAATGCACGTTGGAATTACGAGCAGTTGCTTTTCAAACCAATATATAACTCGTGATTCTATTAAACTCATGTTTCAAAACAAACTGAATGAGTTCTTTCAAGTGTCTTTGAAGTTCGGTCGAACAACATTATTGTGAATGCCAATAATTAAATCGTAGAAATAATTTATTCTGATTAACATTTCCACTATCACAAGTTATGATTAAAAAGTTGAAAACTATTGCGATTAAACTTGGAATACAGCGTCCTCCTCAACCTGCACAAAGATTCATCCCAGTAGGCCCAGTCTCCAAAGAGCTCTTTCCAGTTGAAGGATATCCCTTGAGGAAACTTTATGGTAGGAATAAAGTCACAACCACAAAATACACGTGGTATGGGTTCTTTTTCCAAAATCTTGGAGAGCAAGCACAGAGAATTGCGAACTTTTATTTCATCAGTCTTGCTATAATTCAGTTGTTTACAGATTCCCCAGTATCTCCAACTACATCGATAATTCCATTATTTTTTGTGCTCTCAGTGACTATGATCAAACAAGGCTACGAAGACTTCCTGAGACTTAAGGCAGATAGAGAGATAAATCATATTCCTATTGAGATAGTTACTGAGAATGGTCATTTAACGACAGTAAAATCTATGGAACTTGAAGTTGGGAACATAATCTTATGCAGAAATAACTCCTCATTTCCTTGTGATATGATTTTGTTAAGTTCAAGCGAGCCCAGTGGAGAATGTTTTGTTACAACTGCAAGTTTAGATGGTGAGACAAACTTGAAAAAGTTCGAAGTGGCTGGTCATACAAATAAATTTGATACACCTGAATCACTTGCTTCGGAGCTAATAGGTTACATATGTTGTCAACAACCGGTAGAAGATCTATATACCTTTAGTGGCCGTATTTGCCTAAAAAACTCAGTTGAAGATACGATTACCAAGGATTATCCGCTCGGACCTAAAAATTTACTACTGAGAGGAGCGTGTCTTCGTAATACTGATTATATATATGGTTGTGCTGTCTACACGGGCCGTGATACAAAACTGGCCCTTAATTCAAAGGGAAAAACCACAAAATTTTCACAAGTTGAAGGAAGGCTGAACTTCTACCTCTTCTTTATTTTGGCGTTCCTGGCTTTCAGTGTGATCGTCTCCATTATTCTGAGTTCAGTCCTAGGTCATCCTAACGTTTGGTACCTTCCACCAGAAAAGAGAAATGCTTGGAACGTTTTTCAAGAACTTCTAGGATTCGTTGTTCTATATAATTATATAATCCCAATCTCTTTGTATGTTACAATAGAAATGCAAAAATTTATTGGTTCTTTATTTTTTGAATGGGATTTAAACTTATATGACGAGAGGATAAATGAAAGAGCTAAAGCTAACACTTCAGATCTAATTGAAGAAATGGGTCAGGTAAGCAAAGTTTTTCACCAAATAACAATCGTTACCTTATGCTTATTTTATATTGTTATATATCTTTAATTTAACTTCTTATATTATAAAGTGCAATCAATTAGGAGGATTGTAAACACATTTTTGTGCTACGATCAAATAAAATTCATTAAGGAAAATGTTCAGTCCAACATCTGACTCTTAAACAGATATCTCGTTCAAATTATGCTGTCCTTAAAATTGCACTTAAAAACTAAGGTTAAGAATAAGGAGTTACAGAATGGTTAACTGTTTTACTTGCTACAAAGCAATTATTTGGTATAATCCTGGTTTATAAAATGACTAGATAGTTGAGGAGTAACAATTATATCCAGTAGGATATTAATACCTTATTTTCAGTAGAAGACAATTTTTCTTCAAAAATTAACTAATTGCTTGAAAATAAGTGACTTCATTTGACAAAAACTAGATAGCTTACCTATGTATGTTTTTTGACAATGCTTTATAAGTCCCCTGTAAATTTATAAATAAGTTCGAAGAATGTGAACAAATGTCTCGAAATAATGGTAAGATTTTGTTGGTCTTGATTAAATTTATTTAATTGTTTTTGAGTTTCAAACTTATCTCAAAGTCGATGGCTATGTGTTGTTTTCTAATATAATAAAAAATCTTCACAAAAATGAACAAACTAGTGTACCTTAGTGCTATTTAATAAGACGTTTTTTTACTTTTGGTGACTAGATATTAGTCATAAGTCCCCGTGTTCTGATTTTTTCTCAAGTATGCAAAAATGGGTACATAAATTTTATTCTAGTTTTAAAATACTCTTAACGAGAAACTTTTTTTATTGTACTATCAGTTTGGTTATAATTTTAATATTAGAGCAAAAAGCATATAAAATTGACTATTTTTAAGCATAGTTGAAGTTATATCACTATAGTTGCCCATTTAAAACAATTTTGTGGGTTATATTTTGTTATGATCAGACTGTTTGAGATGTTTCGCGCTAATATATCACATAGATTTGGAAATCTTCTTATTGGACTATCTAAATTTATCAAAGGGACTAATTGCTTCACAATTCGATGTTAAAACACGCAAATAATAAGACTTGTACTATGATAATAGTTAGAACATACTAAGGTTTTCTTTATTTCTCTTCATAAAGTTTTGCTTATCTTTTAAATTTGTGATACAAAAACTTCTGAGGGTAAATTTGCTGCTTTTTTATAGAAGGTAACATTCCTATCTTTTTTGTAAAACTATAAAATCAACTTAGTACCAACAAATATATATTTTGATCATTAAAGATGATAATTTCTAGAAATCAGGACGTTTTAGTGGGGATTTATGCAGAAAATTGAGAAAGACATAATCCTTAGTTTTTCATGTATGTTATTTATGACCAAATTGCTACTGTGATTGGGTAAGGCCAACATTAACTTGTTCTCAACATGAATCCCTAGTATATCCAGAACGTTAAAACTTCATGAGCTGGACACGTTAACTAACAATCAGTATTTTGTTTTTGAAATCTCGTAGAAAATATACCAATTTACGCTTAGAAAACTTGAATAATACCGACTCAACATCTGATTGCTCATTTATATACAACCAGTGCTATGCTTTACTAACATATGTTATTCATTTTTACCGTTGAGTTGTTTGAAATAACTATAACATTATTCATATCCCTAAGATGGTCAATATAGTCGGCTTTGAGTTAAGTTTTTTTTGTTTAGAAATTTTATCAAGTCCGTTTAATCATTTAGTTAGTTATAACTAAAAACAATTTAACATTTTAAGTATTATTGTAAGCTTTTATAAATTAAACATCAAATCTGATCAATGTAAACTCAGCATATTAAGTTGTTTTGCTAAAAGCTTTGGTACGTTTATTTGTCGAATACTCGTTACATTGGAAACGAGAGATTACACTTGAAAACGAATGAATTAATTGTAGTTCTCATCCATATATATATATCTTTCAGATTTATAGTTCATATCTTGATATATCTTGTTCAAAATGTTCATCAGTATTTTCTTAAAATAAACACAACAATACTATACATAGAAAAGTGTCAAATGTATAACTACATTCATGTCAAAAAGGCATCAGAAACTTAAGAAAGAAATAGAGAGTTAAGCAAAGAAAATCTTCCTTTCGATAGTGTCATTTACGAAAGCTGTACATTCAATTTATAGTAATTTAATAAATATCCGAGTCCAGTGTTGTAGGAAAATATAAATCACAAAGAAATTTCAAGTATTAGATGGTGTCTGTGTAATAATCTAGGGGTTGATGAGACGTGTGAAGGCGAAAATTATTTTATGGGTCTAAAATGCAAGAGATAATTGTTTACTTAACGGGTATAAAGAAAAAAAAAGAAAAATGTAAAGGTGATAGTATCAGCTAAATGATAAATTTCAGAAATACGGCAATAGAGAAATAACAACGGGTTAAGAGTTAAAGAAATGAGATATAATACTGAATAAAAGCATACTGAAAGTAGTTCTAGTGTAGTGCATGCTACTCCAAAAAAATGCAAGTAGTATTTAGCAGAACGTAGAGTCTAATTTAAAACAATTTTCAGGTGGAATGACGAATTTCAGTGCATCGAAAGCACGGAGCTGACAGAACACTTGGAGACCAGATGACAAAATAGTTCAGATGGCAGAACACACCAAAAGATGCGAATGGATGATTTAAAGCTATATATATGCATTATGTAAATACTTTGTAACTCCAGCCTGTTGCCTTCTTTTACACTATGGTCACGAAAACTGGGAGGTTGAACGTGTTGCTTTTGTATGCAGAGTTTGGGCTTAAATTGATGGATTATCCACGTCACAGAAGCGCACAAGCTATTGTTATGGCATTTTGTTTTGATGGAATTCTTCTTATCATGTAGATTGTTTTGAAGGAATATTCTTGTAGGGCAACGTACTTAGAGTTGATGATATATTCCCACGCTGAAACAATATAAAATATTTTTCTCAAGGATTTTGTGAATCACATTTTCAGAATTTTCACTTTAGTATCCTCTTTAAGTGTTCATAAAGAGAGTTTCCCTTTGAACTGTAGATGATTTTCCAGGTTGTAGTTTAGGCTTCAAATTTCTTTTAATGAGCTTTCATGGATAGTCATTTTTGATAAGTATTTGTTGGGGTTAAAACAGTTTATTGTCTATTGTGTCTTCGATATACATTTGTTTAGCTCTTAAGAACTAGATTTCTCTTTCTGCCCAGTTTAACTGAACTTTGAAAATCCAAGTATTGATCATTCCTTGTTGATATTCTGTAATACAGAACGTTGTGATGAGCTTTTAAATGACCATATAGTCTTGCATTGATAGTCAGTTAAATATTAAGATACTTTGATTAATAGGTTAGAAGAAAGCTAGGCTAGGCCAGAATAAAACGTAGCACAAATCTATGAAGTCATTGACACGTGGACTGAGTCATGTTGGTAGGTGTAGACTACGTGGTTGGGATCCGCGAGACGATAGCAACCGATGGTTAGAAACCCTGAATAACACTCTTTGTGTTCTCCCGAATTCTAATCTCCTGAATCCTCGTCTTTTTTTTCTCTTTCCAAATTTATTTCACTGAATTATATTCCTTGAATAACGTCTTCAAACCCTAATGCTTTCTATTAGTGCTTTTACTTTTACTACCTCTACTACTATGGGAATAAAAGCTGCTTTCAAAAAATAGAAACCTTTAAAAGATGTAGAATTGTTAAGTCTTTATCCGTTTCTTCAATAATATACAAAATAGAATCTGTTTCGATCTGGTTTAGGGCCTTGACACGATAAGGTAACTAAATCAACCTTGAACTGTGAGTCCGAATTGTGGTGCGCATCCACGATCCCTCCCCCCACGAGGTTCGAAGTTGGGAGGAGTCCCATACTAAGACGAAACGGCCGTCCAGTGCTTCTAGGTTGTCTATGGTGGTCTAGCTTTAATTGACTCATGATTTCAACCAGTGAAGTTTCTAAAATCTCCACAAAACCCATTCTGATAAATACAATAATGTCCAAATTGAGCCTTGAGATAAAGAAATTAAGTACAAAAGGTTACGTTTAAAGTACAATAATTTTGAAATAAAAAATGGTATGACAGTAAACTATACATCAAACGAAAGATTATGATTGATGAAATAAGCAGTATTTGAATTCAATCAAATAATACTCTTAAGAAATAACTTCCATTGATTGTTATGGTTTCTTTATTTCTCTATTCACATTAAGAATAAACAAACTATAGAATATCAGATTATGAGTAATTGAGTGATCTCTTTCTAACAATAGAGCATATTTACTTAAACTAATATCAACCAAGTTGTCATGGAAAGAACGAAAGAGTGAATTAAATGATTTCTAAATTATTTATTGAAGTAACTTAATGTACACTGTCAAACAGCTAGACAATAATTAAGTTCCTTATTATTTGATAATCATGAAAAACATGTTTGCTCAACCATGAGGTAATTCATGTTAATCTACTTTTCTCATTTTGAGCATCATCAGAGTTAAGTTTGTGAGGCATAGTGGACTATTTAAAAAAAAATCGATTGTACACACTCAAATGCCATGTATTCGGACTAAAAAAAACCTAGTGTTTTTTGTCATAACTTATGGCTTTGTGCCCCTGTCAATGTATGACTTAATCATACCGCCAATTAGAGAACAGTAATTTATCGACCGGACGAATGACACATAAAACCCGTACGAGCAGTCTAGAGTTTTTGCTGGTTATGCTTCCTACCTAACCCTGCCTGTTAAGTTCAGAACACCAATCTCAGCCTCTGCAATATGAATCATGTATTTCAAACATACTGGGTTTATGTACAAACCAAACAGACCACATCGTACTATAAAATAGGAAACAACATCTGTACAAGATTTAGCCGGAAGTGGCTGTGAATGTGAGAGACTGTAATTAATAGCCTGCTCATAACTCAAGAACGGTTGATCGTATAATAATAGACTATAGGTCGAAATAAAGCTTCTAATAAGAGGAACACGAATATGCACAGTTTCAAGCTATTAGGTAAAATCTCTTTTTTATGTTGTTATTATCCTTTGGACTATTTGATCATCTTCACAACTAGACAGTGCAGCTATAGTGTGAAAATCTTATATTACTTTTTAATCCATTGTACATTAAAACAAAAAAATATAATAATCAATGGCTAATGCTAAACTCACTTGATATTGTTTATTACTAGTATAGGGGTTGTGGAGATTATTAAATTTTTGATTGAGATCATGAACCGATTGATGTTAGACCACCAGTGAAAACCTGGAAGCACTAGACGGCCGTTTCGTCTTATTATGGGACTTATAAGCAGTGCGCATCCACGATCCCACAAGTGGTAGTCGAACCCAGGGCCTTCAGTATCGCGCGTGAACGCTTAACCGACTAGACCACTGAGCCGGCATCCAGTGGTGATAACGTCTAACATCAACCAATCCACGGAATTGCGCGACCATCTTCCATTGTTTAATTAAATCGTCCCATTGATGTTTATAACTGCCATTGATCAGTATTGGGTTCAAATCCTAGAGTGAATATCAACTCTGAGATGCAGGTACATCCAGTTGAGTCCCAAATAGGCTAAAACACTCATCCTGTATTCCAATGCTAGCCACTATCCATCTTTGCTTAGAATGACTATTGCTGTTTTTTTTTTAATATTTATTTTCAAAAGTTCTATCTATAAACAATGCTTGATGTACCCTTCTATTAGATCTTATCCCACTTGTTTTTTTTCTTATATGTATATATGACTTTATAGTTAGTCAAAATAAAAGACGGTTATATGTAGTTTTTGTTTGAGGTAAAAGTGGAATTGATTCATTCTAAACAAAATATCTTACATTTCCATGACATTGAAAAGCTACAATCCTTCACAATATATTGAATAAGCATCAGGTTTGTCATATTCAAATATGACGACAATTTATTCATCTATCTAACTATTTAACTGATTTATCTAAAGGATGATATTTTTCTACATTGTAATATTAATTGTGAATGTAATTTAATGATTAGAAAGTTTGATTTAAATTAGAATTCAGTTTTCATATGAATTCGATGCAAAAACATTTCCTTGAACTAGTTGATTATTCTATCTCCATGTGAAGGATCAACAATTTACAATGTAAACTTTCAAATATACCAACAAAAGTTATAATAAAAATAATCCAAACTTAATATCAATCATAACATGAGGATAATTCAAACACTATAGAATGAGTTAGTGACTATCTAAATCAAACAATGTTTTAGCATAAAGCATAGTGTTATTTTGATACAATGGATAATCTATTGAATTCTTAATAGGGAACATCTACATAGATTTTGATAGAGTTTTGTTCTCTGAGCTAGATGGTTTAATCGTGAAGCATTCATTGTTCTTCTAAACAACATTATGAGTACAAACTTTAGATTGAACAAAACTCTATCAAAATCATTCATCTGAACTACAAATCTTCTCCACCATCTAACATCTACATAGAATGATGAATTGATTTTGAGTAAGATGAATATAAATATCTTGGATAATAATAATAATAAAAGTAACAAATGAATTATGCTAAATATTTTATTCATTGTTAATTTAATTCTAATTTTACAATTGACAAGTATCATTTAGATCATGTGTAAAAATTCATTCACAATAAATCAATGTTTATTCATTTATCATTAAAAAAAAATGTAAATAATTTTTTTTGGTGCTAAATTTTTCAATAATCCAATCATCAAATAAGATACAAATAATAAGGATTGTATATTTTTTTACCAATTTGAGTCCTTTATGGTGCAGGCGAGATATCCGTCTATCAACCATAGGACGGGTTTACTGTGCAGCAGTTCATTCCGTCCTACTTTATGGCAGTGAAAATATGGCCGGTAAGAGTAAAGGATATATGTAGGTTACTACTAATCGATCATAAGTATCTTTGAAAGATCGCTCGTATATCTTGCGACCAGCGAGTGACTAATACAGTTGTTAGGAAACGGGTACTAAATAAGGATGGCAAATCGATTGATGAATTAGTGAAACTTCATCAGGTTTTCAATGATGGTCTAATATCAATCAATTCATGATCTCAATAAAAAAAAATCTGATATTATTTTGAGAGCATATATATATGTATCACAATATGTTTACATTGTTGTCTACAATTGGGTTGAATGTCTCTTTTCATTGTTTTTATATGAATCTCTGTACATGCACAATTATGTGCATGCACATTTAATACATTTGCTACAATCTTGTTTTGTTTTTTTTAATGACGAATTTAAATAAATTGAGTTGTTAATTGCTACGAATCAATTACATGAAGTATTTTATAGTTTCATCATGAATCATAATAAATCATTATTCCATCCTAAAGATATTGAATAACCATTAAGCTACTTTCATTCGTTCTGTGATAAGAAGATTGTATGATAAACTTTTGTTCGGTTTCAAACTCAGGGTATTAAGTTATTAAAATACCTAGTTTATATATTTATTATGGTAGATCAAACTGCATCTCAGAGTTGATGTTCACTCTGGGACTCGAACCCAGTACCATTCGTTTCAAACATCATCACGTTATCCATTCAACTACTGCGTCTTGATAGCCATTTGCTTGTGCAATGGGGTGAATTTAAATTCACTTGGTATAGTTTTGCTTGTATCTCTAAGATGCAGGTACATCCAGCTGACGAGTCCCAAATAAGACGAAACCACCGTTCAGTGATTCCAGGTTTTTCATGATGGTCTAGCAACAATTGACTCATGATCTCAACTATTGAAATAACATTATGTTTATATCCAATAGGATATGAAATCACTAACTAAAATAGGACCGCTAAATAGATTGATTTCATATGTCAAGGAATCCTAACAAAACTTCATATTATTAATCTTAAAACAGTTTACTATTAAAATGCCCAATTAGTATTTGATAGAATAAAGTATAGAAACTTGATTAAGTTACAAATCCCTATTTATTATTTCTAACTACTACTAGATATTAATGAAATTTTGTTCTCTAAGTTGAATAGTTTAATTGTGAAGTTTTCATCATTCATCTAAACAGCATCATCAACACAAACTTCAAGTGTTGAAAGCTCAACAACCAAACTATTCAACTCAGATAACTTTATTAAAATCATTTAATTGAACAATAAATTTCACTAGCTGAAATCATGAGTTAACTGAAACTAGACCACCATGAAAAACCTGGAAGCATTAGACAGCTGGCCGTTTCGTCCTAGTATGGGACTCCTCAGTAGTGCACATCCACGATCTCACACCCCTTGGTGAGATTCGAACCCAGGACCTATCAGTCTTGTGCCAGGCGCTTAACCAACTAGACCACTGAGCAGGCCGGCATCCAACGGTGTTAATGTCTAATTTCAACCAATCTATGAACAATAAATCATTTTCATCATCTTATTACTAGTTATTAACTAGAAAGAGTTAAATATTTTTTCTTTATTCATGTTTATAATGTTACTCTATTTATTATTAAACTTTATTCTCTTTCCCTCTCCCAGGTCCTTTTTTTTGTGTATTCTAATCAAATATTTTGATATGGATGTTATCATTTCTAATATTGATCAATATTTAACATAATTAATCACTAAGATAAAAAAAAATGAGTTAAATTGTGATTCTATTTATTGATTTATTTTTATTGATTTATTATCATCATCATCATCATTCATGATCATCAAATATTATAATTGTTTTCAACTGATAAGGTGAAGTCACGAATATTTAATTTTTATATAGTCTAACATTGATTTTATTAAATATTATTAAACATTTTTTTTATCAGAAGCGGGGGGGGGTTTCTTTGTGTGGATATTATAGTAATTTTTTTAATAGTTGACATCATGAATCCATTGAATCTGCTAGATCAATATGGAAAACCTGAAAGTATTGAATGGTTGTTTCGTTCTATTATAGAATTTTTCAGTAGTGTACATTTATGATCTCGCCTCACAAGATTTGAATTTAAAACCTTTAGATCACTCAACGAGACCGATAAAGATCGTGGATATATGTGCGACTGAGTTCCATGTTGGGACGAAACGGTCATCCAGTGCTTACAGGTTTTTCATGTTGATCTAGCTTTAATTGACTCATGATCTCAACTATTAAAAAATTGTATGATTGAAATATTAAAAGTTTAAATTAGATTTATGAATTATGTGTTGGGGAGATTAATAATGATGTCTAACCAATAATAATAATAATGATAATAATAATAATAATACAAACATTTGTGAATAATGATAACAGAGACAATTACATTTGACTACGAAAGGTCGTAAGTACAATTGTCATATTAGGTCATTCAATAGTTAATATTTATTATTGATTAATTGGCCAGGGGAGGAGGAGTGGTTTAAGATATTTCTTTTCTACACATGGCTCCGGTTTCTTCATTCGGATGGCTTCTGCTTTAGAACCGCCCCCAAATGCCCTGGTATAACCGAGAGTGGGGTGGGCCCGCCCTCCCTCTCGAAATGCTCTCACACGGCCACGCGTATATAGTCTCTGCCACGGAAGTCCTACTCACTGCCTTCTCGTGGCGGGGGGTTGTGTACGAAAATGAGAGGACGAAAAGCGAATGTCCGACGGTTTAACCGGGTTGGTTGACATGAAGAGTTCACCTAGGGGAGTTGTAAAACCCTGATTCCAAACCAATGGTGTACATGGGCTCCAGTATCCCGGAGGACCAAATGGAGTACGAACCAATCGTTGGTCACCGTCTACCATGGGACTGCATCTCCTTACGCTGCTCCACTGTCTTGTGGATCAGACTTTCAGGTCGAAGGCTCTGGGTGTGGCCCTTCTGAGAAAACTACCTGCTTCGGTTTGGGAACCCAGGCAGTATCACAGCCCTCACACATATCAAATGGGATCTGTGTGGCGCATATGTATTTGGTGCCACCTTGTACCAATATCTATGTGTTAAAATAAGTAATGATAAATAAATAATACAGTTGGAAGTAAATCAGAATTATTGTCATATTCAAATAAGAAGCTGGGTAAATTGTTTACTTTTTTTAAATATGTAACATGACTAAAGTTTTCTTTTTCATCTATAAATCTCTTCACAGTATACAGACATATCGATTACCATGACGCACAATACTGACTAGTGTTGGGAATGATTGGAAGAAAGTTGGGGATGGTCAAACCTAAACGTGGCATCATTGATTGAAGTTATTATTTTAGTCTTAGCCACATCAGTAGATACAGACTACTGGGTTGCGGTCCGCGTGACTATCGTAACCGATGGTTGGAGACTATGAGTGATATGATTCAGAATCGATCATAATGGCTTAGGTGTATACACTCTCTATATTCCCTTAAACTATGAGGTTAAAATTATTTCATATCTTTCTACGAACTAATTCTTTCTTTCTGTACTATATCCTTACATAAAATCTTTTATATATTACCACCATTGAAGTAACTACCTCTAGGAGTTTGGTGTTCATCTTGTTGTGCTAATGAGGTATGGCAACTTGGACCGATGCATATATGTGCCTTGTCCTACGTTGTACCTGACTAACTGACTGAAACATACACATGTTAAATAAAATATTTTAACAAATTAATTTTATTATCAGTATAGATAGAGTTGTGAAGATTGTTAAGTTTCTTCAAAATCATATACCGATCAATGTTTTACTATCATCAAAAATTTGGAAGTACTGAACGATAATTTAGTCTTAATACTCAACTCTTCAACTGTGTTACATTTGTGATCCCTCATGTGGTAATCGAACTGAGGACCTTTAATCTTACATGTCATGAATACAATCAGTCAGTCAGTCAGTAACAAAGTAGAACTTCGTACGTACGTAAATCAATTCGAGTTGGCACACCACATTAGCACAGAGATGCAGTTATCGATTCAAATCCCAAAGTGGTAGAGGTAGTATGAGTATAAGCACTAATAGAAAACATTAGGGTTTGAAGATGTTATTCAAGGAGTACAATCCAGTGAAATAAATTTGGAAAGAAAAAAAGAAGGGACATGAAGAATTCATAAGATTCAAATTCGGGACAACATAGAGGGTGGGTGCACCTGCACCATTGTAAACGATTTTGAGTCATGTCATTCAAGGTCTCTAACCATCAGTTGCTATCATCTCGCGGATCTCAACCCGGTAGTCTACACCTACTAACATGACTCAGTCCACTTGTCAATGACTTCATGG
Organism: Schistosoma margrebowiei; assembly: GCA_944470205.2. NCBI lineage: Eukaryota > Metazoa > Platyhelminthes > Trematoda > Strigeidida > Schistosomatidae > Schistosoma > Schistosoma margrebowiei. Next base: position 76,835,348 of record OX104024.1, read on the forward strand.
ATTTTTGCCATATTTTGTTCTGGCGTCCCCTAACTTTCTTCCAACATACTCCTACTACACCACTGAACATCGCACGTCGAGGCAGTCGGTGGTTGGGCATACGTCATACGTGTCCCAGCCATCTTAACCTTTCTTATATTTAATCATTTTGAAACCTATACTTATCTAACTTTTCTATGGCCACTTTATTTTATACTTACTATTAGTATTATTCATACATATATTTGTCACTTATTAGAGAGAGAGAGAGAGAAATGATGTACGTGCCCAACTATATTCATCGTGTACACTATAACTATGTATGTTTTATTATGTACGATTAATAGAGAAACATAATAATTTGACATTCATTTCATTCATAGATACTTTAATAGAATTTATATTTGTCTATATGACTGATGATTACATAGTTACTAATATCATTGTATTCTCACACCTAATAAGTCATTTCTATAGAATGAGAAAAGAAAAGACAATAAATAAAAATAATAATCGATTAATCATGACTCAAGTATAAAGATGATATTATAAAATTCCCATTATTGATACTTACTTACTTACTTACTTACTTACTTACGCCTGTTACTCCTCGTGAAGGAGAATGGGCCGCTCACCAGCATTCTCCATCCAACCCTGTCCTGGGAAATCCTTTCCAGCTCCTTCCAGTTGTTATTAATACTTTTCATATCTGCTTCTATTATCCAACGTTATGTGTTCTTTGGCCTTCCTCTTTTCCGTTTCCCTTCAGGATTCCAAGTTAGGGCTTGTCTCGTGATGCAGTTTGGTGATTTGCGTAATGTATGTCCTATCCATTTCCATCGTCTTTTCCTAATTTCTTCTTCAGCTGGAAGTTGGTTTGTTCTCTCCCACAGAAGGCTATTGCTGATGGTATCCGGCCAATGGATGTTGAGTATCTTGCGTAGACAGCTATTTATAAATACTTGTATTTTCTTGATTGTGGTTGTTGTAGTTCTCCAAGTTTCAGCTCCATACAGTAGAACTGCCTTGACGTTGGTATTGTAGATTCTCACTTTGATATTGGTTGAAAGTTGTTTTGAGTTCTATATGTTCTTTAACTGTAGGAATGCTGTCCTTGCTTTGCCAATCCTTGCCTTTACGTCTGCATCTGAACCTCCTTGTTCATCGATGATGCTTCCCAGGTATGTGAAGGACTCTACATTTTCCAGAGTTTCGCCATCAAGAGTGATTGGATTGTTGTTTTCCGCTTTGAATTTGAGGACCTTGGTTTTCCCTTTGTGTATGCTGAGGCCTACATACATTATTATGAATTCTTTTACAATATATTGACAGTGTTTTATCATTGTTATTAACTATCTCATTAACTGTCTCATGAAGAAAGTTGTACCATTAGGAGTCATTCTTTCACCTCTTCTTTTTTTCTGCATGCTCTACCATCTTTCACAGAAAACACTTTTGTGAAATATGTGGATAATCTCATTGTATGTATACCTCTTTACATCTTATAGAAATGAATGAGTTTTCGTCTCGTATTGATTGTTGGTCTGTTGTTAATGGTCTCATAATTAATACGTCTAAATATCAAGCTGTTAACTTTAGCATAAGTCATGAACGGCACTTAACCAACACTTCGGGATCCCATAAAGCTTGTTCGATTGGAGGTTATTTGGTCAACACTGTCAAAGATCAATTATCTTGGTGTTACTTTTTCCTTTGATCTATTTTGGCCTTCTCATGTTTTATTCTTATCGAGAAAAGTTTTCCATCTAACTTACTACATAAAGTGACTGCATACTCTTGGGATTAGTCGTTATTTACTCTTACAATTTGTCAATTCTTGCATATTACCTATTATTCTTTGCTGTTCTCCATTATTCTTTCTTGGGCTTTTGATAAAAGACTTTGCTGTATTGCAGAGAGTACTGAAAGTAGTTAACAAGGTGTGTGGTGAACCTTTCGAGGTCATAATTAATATGGTTGTGGATAGATATCTAGAGTCATGCAAACTCCTGGCAGGTGTTATCTTATCATATACTAACCATCCCCTTCAGTCATATCTTTCTCTTTGTATCTCTTCTGGTAGAACGAGATGTAATTAAAATCCATGCACGCAAATAAAAGTATAAAAGTTCTATAATGCCTTACCTAGCCATTAATAATAATAATAATAAAATCATTAAATTAGTAGTTTTATATTAAGTTTTATCTTGAATTTATTGAATCAGTCAATTCACATTAATTGAATGTTATTACTTTTTGATCTGGTTCCACTCACACACACACAAATCCATAGTTATCAATCTTTTTAACTTATGGATTAAAAGAAAGAGTTAAGTTTAAAGTAGAAGGTATTTTAAAATATAGAATAAGAATTTGGGATTGTTAAGTAAAATCATAATGTGAAGGCGTGGATCAGCAAAGCAATAGTAGTAGATTTACAATTGAAGAACATTTGGAATTCAAAACAATTGTCTGTCAACCAACACCAAATTCAGAATTTTCAATACAAATGTCAAAACAGTTCTACTGTATGGCGAGGAAACTTGGAGAACTACGAAAAGCTATCATCCAGAGTATATAAGTGTTTATTAACAGTTGTCTAGGTAAAATACTTCGGATCCGTCGGCCAGACAGTATCAGCAACAACCTACTTTGGGAGAGAACAAATCAGATCTCAATGGAGGGAGAAATTAGGAAGTGCTGGAAGTGGATAGGACACACATTGAGGAAAGTACTGAACTGCAGCACAAAGCAAGCTGTCACATGGAATCCTCAAGGCTAAATAAAGGAGAAGAGAAGGACCAAAGAACACATTACTTTGAGAAATGGAGACATACATGAGAAGAATGAACAAGAATTGGGTAGAACTAGAAAAGAAGGCTCAGGACAGAGTGGGTCGAAGAATGCTGGTCGGCTGCCTTTGCTCCATTCGGAGTAGGTAAATAACATTTGTAAATTTATGGAATTGACAAGTAAGTAAAGTATCACTTTATTTGGTTACTTACGCTTGTTAATCACAATGGAGTATAAGCTACCGACCAACATTCTCCAACTCACTCTGTCCTACGCCTTCCTTTCCAGTTCTACCCAATTTTCGTTCATTCTTCTCATGTATGTCTCCATTTCTCAAAGTAACGTGTTCTTTGGTCCTTCTCTTCTCTTTCGGCCTTGACGATTTCATATGACGGCTTGCCTTGTGATGCAGTTCAGTACTTTCCTCAATGTGTGTCCTATCCACTTACAATGTTTCTCCCTAATTTCTTCCTCCACTGAGATCTGCTTTGTTCTCTCCCACAGTAGTTCTTGCTGCTAGTGTTTGACCAATAGATCACAATAATAAACTTATTTTTTGTGAATAGGAAAGTTGTATTTCTGACGCTTCATAACCTAATGTAAGTCACTTCAAAGTAAATAACTGGGAATTCGGTTATATATTTACTCTGAAGAAGTGGATTACATTAAGTTACGAAATGTCGGAAATACAACTTTTCTATTCATTAGGATATAACAAAATATATATATTTATTATTGTTAACTTTCTATCCAATACTCAATTTATTTGAAACTATCACATCCAACCTTGACATTGATGATACCCATAATTAATAAATCGATTAGAATTGTTAGTTCTCATTTCTAAAATATTTCGCTAAAACTTGAGAATTCTTTTACAATAATCACTTATGCATATAATCTATTAAAATATCATAAAGAAGTGCATTTAAAGCATCTCTGTACTAATGTGGTGTAGCAACTCAAACTGATGTACGTATATACGAAGTTCTACGTTGTTACTGACTGACTGACTGTTATCGATAGGATTTTTTTGATGAATCTATTACTACAAGAAAACCATAATGTTGTATATACCTAACACATTGCTAATGTGTTATTTTTTATGATTTGACAGTTCATACTATTAGCTCTTAGTACTTCATTTAATAATATAAATGATACTGAATATACAGTTTTCAGTTTTATAAACCATCACATTTTATACATCGGCGAGACTATAATTTACAGACGAATCAATCAGGTATAAAATAACAGGTCTCTGATTTTGGCACGAAATTCACCTATCCCTTAAGCTAACTAGAGTTTTGACATTATAGCTGATGTCAGTTCGTAATGAAAACCCTAAATCTAATTCCTCACACAGGTTTATAAACCTCATTTGATCCTAGTTATTAGGTGCACACTCTCAAGGTCACTTTGGCGTTGCTCAAAGATCGTCCATCAATTATAGTCTCATCGATTTCTCTTTTAACTTGAATTGTTTACAAAGATTAACTGAGTTTCAAAATATACATCATTGAGTTCTAAATCAGTTAGTTATCTAAAAATATTTTAGTTTCAGTGATAGCTGAGATTTTTAAGTTCAATCTTATGAGGGGACTAGATTGAGGAGTTCTACACAATAATGAAATAGTTATTCAGTGTTTTAATATTTAAAATTATTCTTTCAGCTGGTATAAGTACTTAGAGAAGATCAGCCTAATAGGTTAGATTTTTTTTGTAAAGTAACATTTGCTCATTAAACATCTCCAAAAATATTGAATCGATTTGCACACATGACATTGATCACCACCCAGTGATCAATTAATTGTGACTACATCTCAGTCCTGCAGGAGGTCGGTCGCGGCCCAGATAGCTCAGTGGTAACGTCTCTGACTGTGAAGCTGGGTGACACGGGGTCGAATCCACCAGGGAGCACCAGTTCCCTCAAGATTACAGGTACACCTTGGTGACGAGTGCCAAGTAGCACGGAACCCGGGTCCATGGTTTCCTGTTGACTACCTCCAACCACCATCTAATCACAAATTTCTTCTTGCTTAACAGCTTAAAAAAAAATCAGTATTTCCGATTACTCTAGATGTTGTTCTTAGGATTATCACATTGTTATCAGACAAGTTTACATATTTCGAGATTACGATTACATACATTCAGAAGTTATATTATACTTACTACTGATTAAATGCTAAAGAATATATTGTTGATTATATTCCCTATGAAGATTTCTGGGTCACTTTACTATACCGTAACATTGGAATTATTTAAAATTCAATTATTGAAATTACTCAAGCATCGTTTTCAAATTTATTGTCATCCATCCAATAATCGGCACCAAATTGTTTTTAAAAACTATTTGTTCTGTTGGTTTACTTGGTCAAAATATCTCTGTTCATTTTCATAATATATGCATATGAATTAAAATTCACCCTATTGCAAAAGTTAGTGGCTATTTAAACTCAATAGCTAAGTAGATAATACAATTGTATTTGAAGTAAATGGTAGTGGATTCGAACACCAACTCTTGGATTCAAATACATTCAACTGATAAATCCAAGATAAGAAGGGAATATACGTCTTGAGTTTCTACTACTACCTATCACCCATCTCTATTTAATATTATAATTACTTTATGATAAAACAAGGATAATTTTGTTACAATACATCATTAACTTCAATAGTTGAGATCATGAGTCGATTGAGGCTAGATTACCATAGAAAACCTGGAACTACTGGACCGTCATTTCGTCCTATTGTAGGAATTCTCAACAGTGTTCATTCATGACCTCGCCTCAAGGTATTCAAACCCAGAACCTATTAGTCTTAATTGGTCCAGTGCTTTCAGGTGATCCACGGTGGTCTAATTTCAATTAACCGATGATCTCAACTATTAAAATTATTACAATCTTCCACAAAACCCCATTCTGATACATTATTAACTATCATTATTATTACCATTATTATTTATTACACAATATATAATAATTTAAAACAATTAGTATGTTCCTTCTTTTTATTCAACATGAGTTTATATTTATTACTAAGCAACGAATACTATTTAAATAAGGAAAAGTGAATAGTTCATGGTATCTTTTAAGTAAAATTCCTCCTTTTTAAAAAAAGGGTAATCTATTATCAAGTATGTTTATTCAATCTATTGTTTCATTGTATTATGTTAATATGAGGAGAAAAAACACAATTTAATAAAGACCATTCAGTTCATCTAATCGTCATGGAAAACATTCATAACTTGATAATCTTTCTTTTTAATTGTTATTGTTGTTGTTGTTCTTATTGTTAAAACTGAATGACTTGTTTGTGTAAATTACATTGTTTTACCATATGACATTAAATATAAGTGAAATTGAAGAATTTATGTGTATATATATACCTTTATATGATTGAAGAAATTTCGTTTAGGTTAGTTCTTAGGTTTGTATAAGACTAGAAATGTGTAGCCTGTAGCTCTTGTGAGATTACTGATGGTCTTAAGATCACACAATTGTAGGCATAGGATCAGCAACCCCATCCCGTAGAAAAAAAAAACTTTGCTAAAAAATACTAACTTCAATAAACAAGAACAAATGCGGAAGAAGACGACCAGTGTAACAGTAGCCTCAACAGGAGTAGGTCTTAAAATACAAAAAGGAAAACGCAAGATTCTCCGATACAACACATCATGCACCAACCGAATCATACATGACGGGGAAGATTTGAAAGATGTTAAAACTCCTACATATCTGGCCAACGTCATTGATGAACACAGTGGATGTGATGCAGTTGTGAAGACGCGGATCGACAGTAGATTTACAATTGAAGAACATCTGGAACTCAAAACAATTGTCTGTCAACCAACACTAAAGTAAGAATTTTCAAGACACAGCTACTGTATGAGGCAAAAACCTGGATAACTGCGAAAGCCATTATCCAGAAGATACAAGTGTTTATTTACAATTGTCTACACAAAATACATCGGATCCGTTGACCAGACACTATCAGCAACAACCTATTGCGTGAGAGAATAAACCAGATCTCAGTGGAGGAAGAAATTAGGAAGAAGTGCTGAGAGTGGATAGAACACAGATTTAGAAAAGCACCTAACTGCGCCACAAGTCAAGTCCTAACTTGGAATCATGAAAGGAAAAGGAATAGTGGAAGACCAGTTAATAAATCGCATTGGGAATCGGAAGCAGACATGAAAAGAATGAATAGTAATTGAAAACAACTGGTAAGTATTTTCCAGAACAGAGTTCGATAGTGAATGCTTGTGGGTGGCCCATGCTCATCCACGAGGAATAACAGACTTAAATAAGTAAGTAAGAAATGTAGCCTGCAGTTCATTTATTCTAGCTTGTATTTCGTAGTTACAAGATAAGTGATACTAATGCCGAAGATTAAAAAGGCTTATTATGTTTAAAGTACATTAGTAATATTGCCATGTATTCCTGACAAATAATCGGTTAATAATTATTAACATACTGTTTAATCTTCATCTCTGATAGGATTCCATCTAATCTCATCATTCTAGGTTTGATTGTTGAATAAATCTAGTTACGTGATGATAAATCTCTTCGCCAATTACTTTAAATCAATCAACATTTCATTTTGTTGGTATATAAAATAAATCTGCTATATGTAGTTCGCATTATATCACACATGTACTTAATTTGTTGACCATGATTTTAATGGTTATTTCTACGTAATCTTTTAATCTATGTAATAAGTACATGAACTAAGGATGTGGAAATTTCACTTGGTAAAACTTAAAATATTATAATATCTTATTCTTTTAAAGTTCTCTCACTTGTACGACTAAACAAGTCCCATATACGTCTCTATTTTTTCAAGACATCTCTGAAAGCTTTAGGTATCCAGAGTTTTCTTATCTTCAATTAATTAGCTATAACTTGGATAATGAATCCGCTAACCAGAATCACGAGACACTGTTCCTGTTTGTTATTTTCATCAGCGATATTTGTGGCTTCACATAATCTTTTCATGTTGGAGAAGATTTTTAGCTCAGGTGGATGATTTTGATGAAGTTTTGTCCGCTTAGCTGAATGGTTTGGTCGTGGAGCTTTCATCGTTATTCTGAACGACATCATCATAACAAACTTCAGGTGCTGAAAGCTTTACGAGCAAACCGCCCAGCTTAGAGAATAAAACCACCAAAATCTTCATGGTTGTCATAGCATTGGTTCAACACTGATGATTTAGTTAGATGTGAAGGGAAATTTGTTAAGCAACCAGTTAATGGTGACTTTGATATACTAGGCTACTTTATATTACGTTGGGATTGTGAATACATCTTTGTCTTGTAACTAAGTTATCTTGAAGAGAGAGAGAAAACTATCTATTTTCTGACTTATGGTCTACTATATGGGCAATAATAGGTTGAAATGACAAGTGGGAAGACGACTGTAGTAAATACATCTATATTTTAAATCATTTTAATCCAAAAGAGAGCATGATCAAATATATGAATAACTGACCTTAAACTCATAAACAGTCACAAAAAAAATAATGCAAGCTCAAGATTAATTTACAATGATTTGATAAAAGATGTTAATGTCTAACTTCAACCAACCCACGAAATTGCGCCATCATCCACCATTGTAAGTTGACTCAATGGTCTAGAGGTTAAGCGCTCGTGCACGAGATCGAATCCTACGAGCAGGATTGTTGATGTACACTGATGAAGAGTTCCATACTAGGACGAAACGTCCATACGATGCTACCAGGTTTCTCATAATGGTCTAGCTTTAATTGATTCATAAACTCAAGATTATTTCATTTACAACAATTAAAATGTTGAAATCATGATGAAATTTTCTTGCCTTTTTTTTTCTTGTCACTAAGGTTTCTTTTTTCCAAAAAGAAAAAAACATTTTTCTTTGTCTAAACAGCTTTAATTACATCAATTAAGGAATGTAGATTTATTTTTAGTTTGAATGTTTTTATTATTTTTGTGTTAAAATAAACGCGATTAAGTTATCAGTTAAAAGTATGTATTTGATCAGTTGATAAAAAGTATTTAAATAGTAACATAATCTCATAATGAACATCATGGAATAATATTAGCGTTGAATAACTGTTCTTTCCTACAAATTGAGGAAAGCGATGAACTGCGTCACAAGCCAAGCTCTCACGTGGAATCCTCAAAGCCAAAAGCGAAGAGAAAGACTAAAGGATACATAACGCTGAGAAATGGAGACAGATATGAGAAGAATGAACAACAATTGAATAGAACTGGGAAGGAAGGTGTAGGACAAGTATGGGTTGGAGAATGATGGTTTGTGACCTATGCTCTATTGAGAGTAACAGGCGTAAGTAATCAGTAATGGGAATCCTGATCAGTTCACATCCACAATCCTATCATTTAGGGATCAAGCCAATGTTGAGGATTGGATAATGGATTATTGGTCTAGTGGTTGACTATTCGAGTGCAAGACTATGGAAGTACTGGGTTCTATCTTTAATTATAGGATTCATGGATATGAATCGTTGAGGAGTTTCACACTAAGATGAAATTTGATGTCTAGTGCTTCCTAGTTTTTAGTGATTGTTTAACTGAGATTCTTTCATGATGTTAATGGTAAAATTGACAAGTCTTTGTAGTAAGTAATGTAATGTTTTAATAATTACTACTAAATAGATTAAGATTTATATAATGACAGTTATGTTTTTGTTTGTATAAGAATGTAGAGTTTGTGACTTCTATAAAAGTAATGTTAATATGTATTACACATTGTTCTTTAAGTTAAATGGTTTAATAGAAGTGCTTCATTATCATTTTGGACATTTTCAGCTTACACTTCATACAGATGATGATTTTCAGTAATAAGTTCATAAAAATCAAAGAAGTGTTTACTAGATTACATGATTCATTCATTTGAAAAGATGCAAATTGTTTTCATCTTTCTTATTATTTATTCTTTGGTAATTACTATGCACCTAAATTTAACTGGAATACAAAGAGGATTACAATAAAAACTATATAAATGTAAATATTAGGATATGTTTTCATTATTTCCAGGTTTTCCATGGTGGTCTAGCTTCAATGGACTCATGATTTCAACTATTGAAATTTCTAAAATCTCCAAAAAAACCCTTCTGATAATAATCATCTACTCACTAGTGACTGACTTCAAGAGATACTCCTGGAGTTCTAGTGACAAGCCGTTACCAGTGGAGTTCAACCAGGTCTGTTGTGAGATATCAACTCACTGAAGACAATGGTGTACGATGACGCAATTTTGTGGATTGGTTGAAGTTAGACATTAACACCGTTGGATGCCGGCCGGCTCAGTGGTCTAATAGTTAAGCGCTCGCGCGCGAGACTGATGGGTCCTAGGTTCGAATCTCGGGGGGTGTGGTGGGATCGTGGATGCGCATTGTTGAAGATTCCCATACTAGGACAAAACGGCCAGCTGTTCAGTGCTTCCAGATTTTCCATGGTGGTCTAGCTTTCATTGACTCATAAATTGAACCATTAAAGACCATTATTTGTTCGAATTAAGTGAACGATTTTTCGTTGAATGCTACCGACAAGGTTTTTCTATACCAGGATCCACATGACTTCTTTACAACCTAGACGTTAACATATAAATGTGGTCAAGATTCAAAATCATCTGTTCGTCATGAATATACTCTCATGGGCTCAAATGGAAGCCATCCAAATGTGATACTGAATGGTTCAGATTTACTTTATTTTGAAGTCTGTGTTTACAATATACACCGTCAAGTAAATTAAAAAAAACGAAATAAGTTAAATCTGCCCATTTACCATTAAACCATTTAAAGTGAACCAAACACCTCATCTTGTAGGTTAACTTAAATCAAACGATTAACAGAAATAAAACCATACAACATCAATTAATATCTGATAGGCACTTATTCAGAATTCGAAAAATCCAATTAGTAATAATTCAGGTACCAAGGTAGCCTGCTTGAATATTTGAGCTACCTATTCCTTACTTTCGTCTGTTAATCCTTGTGAAAAAGCATAGGCCTGTTCCTACCATTTGGATATTTCCATAAATTATCTGTTTTCTTGTTTGTTTTAACACATCAATATGCCTATTAATCGTATAATTTATTGAAGTGCGTTTATGAAAAGTTTACGACATTTCGCACAATCAAAAACATGGTGATTGTTGGCAATATACATAAAAACATTGTACATCATTCAGATGTCGATTCCTGAACTTCTGTCATCGACCTGGAGATTACACAATATTTATCGTCAAGATCGACCAAGAAATAAGGAAAGGAAACTTGTTGAGATACTTTGTGTTGAGAATTCTATATTGTACCAAAATATAATATTGAATAAAGCCACGAATAATAATAGTTAGATGAGTTATATATTTTTTTATCCTTATTATTATTTATTATTGATCGTTGTTGGATTGTGTCGGCTTGTTGTCCGTATTTTGGTGTGGAAATATATTTACGATGTGGTTTGACTAATCACATCTTCTTGATCTGAGTTGTGTTGAAGTCCTGTAGAGTAGACACTAGGAGGGAATCTATTGTAGATATTCATCTAAGGTAAATTAACGTCTCATATATGTAGACGAAGTAAAACTGAGTGTTATAACAATAATGTAGATGCTGCATTCCAGTCTTTAAAAACGGAATAGACGGATGTATTAAGTTGAGATGATATTCAATTAACTAAACAAAACAAAACGTTATATTAATTTCACTTGTAAGCGATTTTTCAATATTATTAGGAAAATACAAGTTCTTGTTTTGTTTTATCAAACACTAGTCGTTCCAAGAGTTGAAACATTCAAAAATAAATTTTCTCTTTAGTACTTTAAACAAATTAGTTTCTAACAGACAGAACACTTTAGGGATCAGTTCAAGTGGCTTTCAGTCACACTTTGGTTTCCCACGATCTCTAGTCGACCTGAATGGCAAGTTAATGTAAGTTCTCCAACTCTTTACTCAGTTGAAAAATCTATAGGAAATCTGAAGCGAGGAAGAGCAGCAGGCTCTGAAAGGTTTACCCCTGAGAGTTTTAAAGATGGCGATCCATTATTAGCAGTGAGATTGACTGAGGTCTTAGGTAGAATCTAAAAGTTACCATTGTATACTTTTGAGATTAGCTCTCAGTCAATAATTATTTCATTTTATAAATAACTACTGTCATTAATGAAAGACTTTCTCTTTTCAATTCATTTGCAAACTTTATCATTTAAATCAATTTACTGATTTGCAGGTATGATTAGCAAGATTTGACTTGATCATTTCGAATAAATTGAGAATTGGATAGATTGTTATAAATAAAATATTTGTAAATTAGATTTTCTGACGTTTCGTAACTCAGTGTAAGCCACTTCTTCAGAGTAAACAAATAACCAAATCGAAATTAATCAAAGTTTAAATAGTACAAAGGAACAAAGCAGGTATATTAGGTATGACCAATAAAAGAAAGCAAGTTACAATTGATTGATCACTGGGTGGTGATCAATGTCTTGCTTGTCTAGTCCTTATTAGTGCAGATCGAATGCTATCGATCATGTTGCAATGTGGTCACCAGTCTAGGTGACTCGACAAATCAATGTCATGTCATGTTTTTCTAATTACAGAGAAAGGAGAGTAGCTGAAGGGTTCCATATAATGTTTAATCCTATTACTCTCAATAGAAAAGTAGGCCTTACTATACATCCGACATGGATTATCTATCTTAGCCACCTAGTCTGATATTACTTACAATTGACACAATTATCGTACATAAAAATTAAACTCTATCCTTTCTCACCATGGAGGTCACACATTTTTTCATCGCTGACGTTGCACACATACACACACACAAATCTACATACATCTTGCTTATAACCCACCTTGAACGAAATGACATGACATTGACTTGTTCAGACTTGTTTTTTTTAATGATGACAGACAATATTCATGCTTTCGTCCTTTGTACTATTTGAACTCGGATTAATTTTGAGTTGGTTCTTTGTTCTCTGAAGAAGTGACGTACACTGAGTCACGAAACTTCAGAAAATCTAATTTTTTCTACTCACTATGATATGACAAACATATTAATTTATTTACAACTTAAAGATTGTATGAAGTAAAACAGTTGACAACAATTCTTCATCAGGAATTGTTTTACTTAAACAATTGCATTTGACATTTCAAATGAACATTTGTATCTTAAAAATTTTGTCAATCAGTGATATCTTGATATTATTTTTTTGTCAGTATAGGGTTGTGAAGATTATTAAGTTTTTGATTAAGATCTAGAACTGGAAGCACTGGACGGCCGTCTCGTCCTATTGTTGAACTCCTGAGCAGTGCTTATCCACGATTTCGCCCGCGGGATTTGAACTCAGAGCCTCCAGTCTCGCGCGCGAACACTTAAACTCCAGACCACTGAGTCGAAATCCAACGGTGTTAATGTCTAACCTCAATCAATTCACAAATTGCTCGACAATCTTCCACTGTACTGAGGTAAATACTTGTCTCTACCTGACATGGATCAACTCCACTGGTCACAGCTTCTCACTAGAACTCCATGAATTCCCTCACGAAGCTAGTCACTAATGAGCACATGTTAATTACTAGTATAGGAGTTGTGCAGATTATCAAGTTTTTGATTGAGATCATGAACTGATTGATGTTAGACCGCCATTGATACCTGGAAGCACTGGACGGCCATTGAGGTTAGACATTAACACTGTTGGATGCCGACTCACTGGTCTGGAGGTCAAGTGTTCGCGCACAAGACTGAGGGCTTTGGGTTCAAATCTCGCAAACAGAATCGTGGATTCGCACTACTGAGTAGTCCCACAATAGGGCGAAACGGTCATCTAGTGTTCCCAGGTTTTCAATAGTGATCTCATTTAGACTGGTTCATAATTTTTTCATAAAAACGTTCCCAAAAATATCTTGTTCATTATGTATTATTCTTTGTGAATAAAAATTTCTAAATGTTCTATGACAGCGACTAGTTTTTTTGTATAGGAAGTTGATGAACAAACTATTGTTTATAAATTAGCTTTATCTGGCAAATTGTGAGGTTAATAGTCTTTATTTATCAACAAAATGCTTTTAGGATCTAATTGTTAATAATTTATTTAAATCAAAGTTTGTTATTTTGAGGACGTTAGATCCCCAGACCTCACTTGAAAAAAGATCCTAATTTTGTAATTTTATTCGCGCCAAGAGACACTTCGTTGACCAACAGCTTACATTTCCCACCCTCAAATCCCTGACTGTCATTGGTTGACGGATTGTTTTAGTACGCTATTTTGTGCTTCTCCCAAGGGCGTTTCTATCATTGTATAAATAAGCTTGATTTGTGTGCTTAGTGACTTCGAATTTTCTGAGTGCTTGTAGAATACATTCTCTATGCTTCATCAAGACTTCTTGATCTAGTTATCAGGGCCGGGGACAACAGATTAAAATAGTCTATCGTGTCACTGTGTCTTTGACTGTCGTTCCGTTTACCGAGTAAGGTGAACTCGTAATAGCATTCAAGCATTTATTAATTATCGTAACACTATGAAAATTGATGTGCACAATATTTTCAAAAATGGTTAAACATTATTAATTATATTTTTTTTTTAGGTTGAATATCTTTTCACTGACAAAACTGGTACATTAACAGAAAATTCAATGCAATTTCGTCGACTAGCTACATCTATGGGTGTTTTTCACTTTGAAAATAATGGTTTATTTCGTTATACAGATTCACCATCAAGTATATATGGTACTGATATGGAAGCTTTTAGAAGTCCAGTTAATCAAGAAAATCAAGAAGAATTAGATGAATTATCAGAAGCTGTACATTTAAAAACAATAACTGAATCTTCTAGTCAATCACCTACAGTAAATAGTGTACAAACATTATTACTTTTACTTTCATTATGTCATACTGTACGAGTTGAAAGAAATATACCAATGGATTTATTTTCAAAGAAAGAATTCAATAATTTAGATAATGATAAAACACCACGTCGTAGTAGTAGTGCACTAAGACGAGCATCAGCAGCGCATGCAGCAAGTATAGCATTTCGTGCATCTAGAAGAGGACGTAAAGTGAAGACACAAGATTATGAATATCAAGTATGTAGGTTTTATAATATTTTTTTAAAAGTAGATTTATGAATATAAAAACTCGATAACCTTTAACTCTGAGAAAGTTGTTTATTTTGTTAAATTCCGATAAGTTTTATCAGGGGTCATAGTGATAACATTCTTGTTAACAAAATACAAATTGTGTTTGTTTAAAGTAAGAGCTCTTAAATCAATATGCATTAACTTCATTAAAGTATATAGATATAATTTTATATTGGATCAATTAGTTGAATTATCACATTCCTAATTAGATGGATTGAAATGAGTTAAATGATAGAAAACTACATTCATTAAGTTGTAGTCATTTAACACAATCATTGATTTCTTATGAATATCTTTTATATGCATTTCTACTTTATAATCGTAATCAAATGGTTGGAAACTCTTGGTGACATGGTTCAGAATCGATCACAATGGCGTCGGTGTATACACTCTCTATCTTCCCTTAAATTAAGAGATTAAAATCGCTTCATATCTTTCCTCCTCTACTATATCCTTATTGCAATCATTCTTTTATATATTACCATCTCTGAATTAACTATTTTTTATGAACCCGGTGTCCATCTTGTTGTGTTAATGAGGTATGACAACTTGAATCTGTACATATATGTGTCTGGTCTTACGTTGTAGCTGACTGACTGACTGACTTCATAATTATATGTCTTATATAAAATTTTATGGAAGTCAAACAATCATTAAAATTTTGATCTATATGGGGATTTGTGGAGATTGTAGTATTTTCAAAACTGAATTCTTGAGTCGATCTATGCTGATCTATGCTGAAAGTACTGGATAGACGTTTCGTTCGATTATTGGGCACCTCAGTAGTATGTGGTCACGATCCTAAACGCGGGACTCTAACTTAAGACCTTTGGTTTCACACGCAAATACTCGACATCCCAATCACTGAGCAGAGGTATCAAAATAGTGTTAATGTCTAACTTCAACCGTTCCATGATCTTGTTCAACCCTTCATCTATTGTCTAATGTAGATAACTATCTCACACTCGACATGGATTGAACTTCACTGGTCATGGTTTCTCAATAGAACTTCATTTATAGGTACCTAGTACATGGGTTAACAAAGGTGAATAGAATTTCGAAATATGAGTTCACAGAATGGATAGAAGATATTGAATTATGAAATGATCCAGTGTTTTTTAAATATCTCAAGGAAGTTGTTTAATGATCAACATGTGAGAGAATAGTTTGAGGATGAAAGTAATTTATAGATCAGAAATATGGAAGATAATTATTCACTTGACAAACATGATGAAAAATGAAAACCATTAAGATGATGATAATAATAGAATAGTAGTTGTTAGAAGATAATAATAACGGATTAGGGTTTAGAAAGTACAAAAACCAAGCTCGACCGAAATATACTGGAAAGAATTTTTTTGCGTGCAGATTTCAGACTTGAATTGGTGGATAACCAACGCCATAACATGTGAATGAGTCTTTGATTCGACTTCCCTTAGCTGCCTATTAATTTAATATATTATCAGACTTTTTAATTCAATATCATTTAGTGATTAATTCTTCATTATGAAATCGACTAATTTTCTAGAGAACAATAATATAATGCCATATGTCATATGTAACTTATTTACTTCCTTACGCCTGTTAACTCACAAGGGAGTATAGGCCGCGAAACAGCATTCTCCAACCCACTCTGTCCTACGCCTTCCTTTGCAGTTCTATTCAATTGTTTTTCATTCTTATCATGTCTGTCTCCATTTCTCGACAAAATGTGTTCTTTGGTCTTATTCTTCTCCTCTGTCCTTGAGGATTCCAAGTGAGGGCTTGCCCTGTGACACAGTTGGGTGCTTTCTTCTATATGTGTCCTATCCACTTCCAGCACTTCTTCCTAATTTCTTCCTCCACTGAAATCTGGTTTGTTCTCTACCACAGTAGGTTGTTGTTGATAATGTTTAACCAACGGATCCATAGTATTTTGTGTAGGCAACTATTACCTTGAAGTGTTGATTAGCCTACATTAAAATTTTAGTATGTACTAAAGAATAAATCATATAAACAAATAGTTTGTAAATTTTCATTCTCACTAGTAATTTACTGAATACCACCATCAACAACAACATCAAAAGATGGTCGTTTAATATGTTTTCTTTAAGTGTTAATTCAAAACAATTAGCTTATGTTCTATGAAGGAAATCATAACTATTTATATCTTATAATGTTAATATTTTTAACTACAATAGAATATCTTGACCATGATTTCCATTATATAAATGAATATCAACTGAACATTTTATTAAAGCTTTAGTGATATAGACACTTTTGATTTGATTTTCAAGTAATTTGATTAATTTATTTTGGTATTTTGGTTGCTTAAATCTTTTCATTGATGTTTAATATTGCGGATTGCCTCGATACTGTTTTGAACTAAGAAGCTCTATGTGGGTGACATAATGGTGCTTGAAGCAAATATCCCTGAGTTTGAGTCCTAGAGAGTGAATATCAACTCTAGAATACAAATAAGATGAAATGCTTGTCCTTGAATCCCACTACTAGCCATTATCATCCATCTTTGTGTTATATTCATTTCATTCGGTTGTAATAGATATTTGAAATTGATCAAAGTGAAAATGTAAAACAGTTATACACATTGATTCAATGAAATAACTGCTGAAATAATATTATAGATTATTTAGAGTTAAGAATGGTGCATGGTCCTACGTTGTAGCTGACTGACTGACTGACTGACTGATGGTGACAACTATATTGGTATTAAAAGATTACTAAGTATATTTTAAGTCATGAATTCTTAAGTTCCATTGGCTTTTGATTGACATAGCTGTTTAATCTTAACAAGGTTTAAACTTGTACACTGAACAGTTCAACTATCTATATCTTTTTAATAGTTCTTATATGTAAATATATTTCCATGATGTAAACCATTTATAAACTAGACAAACTCTACAGAAATCATTTTTTTTCTAATTCATAGAATATACATATATCATAAATCACTGATAAAGAGAATAGTTAGTACAATGAATAAGGCATACTACTACTCAAATTTAAGTGACTCTTTGTTGAAATCATACTACTTAATTTAACTTGATTAGTACTAAATTACGAATTATACGAATTATGTTAAATCAATCAAGGCGATTTGGGTCAATAATGATAATCAAATAGAATACATCACCGGATATAATAGGTAAAAGTACAAGTTGATAGTAGGAAGACAGATGTACTGATAGTAGGTAAGAATAATAAAATACGATAAGAAACAGTCTTCTCAATAGTTCAACATTGTGATTGATAATATATTCAAAAATACGTTCTCTGTTTCTGTGACAACATGAGAAACGACAGAGTTTAAACTTCGTACATAACTATCACCCATAATTTAAAGAAAATGTGCTCTGTCGACAAGTACTGACATTTTATATTCATTTTAAGAAATAACTGACCAATTATAACGAACTTTAAACTAGTCATTTGATTGAACGAAACGGAATGAAAATTTTTCTGATTGAGATTATGAACCGATCGATGTTAGATTACATTTGGAAACCTGTCCTATTGTAGGAATCTTCAGCAGTGCGCATCCATGATTCCACCCGCGAGATTTGAACCCATGGCTTTCGGTCTCGCGCGCGAATACTTAACCTACTGGACCGATGAGGCGACCGGCATCCAATGGTGATAGTGTCTAACATCAACCAAACGGAAAGAAGCAGAAAAGTATAAACAAATGCCGAATATTCACTTGGTATTGCTTTTTACTTGAATCTTCCCATTGATGTTTGAGACTACAATTCATCAGTCTCATATTGTCATATGTGCATCTTGTGTAGATTGCCTTAATTTAGCTTTAAATCATAAGCTTTTTATCGGATATGAAAATAATACTAGCGCAATGATACATTCTATTTCATTATGATTACTGACTCAAATTGCTTTGATATTCATGTATATTAAAGTAAAGCTTGATGATGATCTAAGTGAACACAATAGTGTTCGCTTACATGTCTTGTTGTTCTATAGTTTATACATCAAAACAAATAAGAAGACAAAACAAAAAACAAAAAAGTAAATAAACATTCATTCGTAAATAAAAACTCTTGTCAACATTTGATAAGTTAGTAACATCATTGACATATTAAATGGTTTTAATAAACTTCAAAACAATAAATTAATATAAATGATAAATATTTACATTGTAAAATAGTCTTTTTGTTATTATATTAAATATTGTAAACAATTCATGTGAATTATAATAGCGATCTATTTAAAGTTCTAATGAGAAGCAGTAACCAATGGAGTTCAATCGGTTCTGTTGTGAGATATTAACTCACTGTAAGTTGTTGCTTCAAAACTGGTCTGTGTCAACATCTGAACTAAAGATAAGGAGTGAAGTAGTCGAACGCGTTGACAACTTCAATTATCTTGGAAGTCTGACCACCTCTAATGGGTTAATGTCTGACAAAATCTCAGCACAGATTCGAAAAGCTCGTTTGGCTTTTGCTAACTTGCGTCACTTATGGCGAAGGCGAGATATCCGTCTATCAATTAAGGGACAAGTATACTGCGCGGCAGTTCGTTCTGTCTTACTTTACGGCAGCGAAACGTAACCAACAAGGGTAGAAGATACTCGTAAGCTACTAGTATTTGACCACAGATGCCTTAAAAATATTGCTAGCGACTGCTGGGATCACCGGGTAAGTAATAGTGAGGTTAGACTCAAGGTATTAGGGAATGATGGTAAATCAGTTGATGAGGTTGTGAATCTTCATCGACTGAGATGGTTGGGCCACGTGTTACGTATGCCTGAACACTGATCACCACAACGTGCAATGCTATCCCGTATTGGAAATGGTTGGAAGAAAGTTAGGGGCGGCCAAACCAAAACGTGGCATCAGTGCTTGAATTCACTAACTTCTAGTCTGAGCCATGTTGATAGATGCAGACTACTTGGTTGGGGTCCGCGTGACTATCGTAACCAATGGTTGGAGACTCTTGGTGACATGGTTCAGAATCGATCACAATGGCATCGGTGTATACACTCTCTGTCTTTCCTTAAACTAAGAGATTAAGATTGCTTCATATCTTTCTTTCGACGAACTAATTCCTTCTTCCTGTATTATATCCTTATATGCAATCTTCCTTTTATATATTACCACCTCTGAAGTAACTACTTCTATGAATTTGGTGTTCATCCTGTTGTGTTAATGAGGTATGGCAACTTGGACCGATGCATAAATGTGCCTGGTCCCACGTTGTAGCTGATTGACTAACTGACTAACTCACTGATGACAATGATGAATATGTGGCTCAATTTCATGGATTAGTAAAAGTTAGACATTAACACTATTGGATGCCGGCTTACTCAGTGGTCTAATGGTTAAGCGTTCGCGTGTGAGACTGATAATCCTGGGTTCGAATCTCGGGAGGCGGGAACGTGGATACGTACTTCTGAAGAGTCCCATCTTAAGACGGAACGGCTATCCAGTGCTTTCAGGTTTCCCATGGTGGTCTAGCTTCAATTAACGCATGAATTCAACAATTAAATGACTTTAATATCCACGAAATCCCTCTCTGATTATAATTTTCAATTTGTAGCAATTTAAAATGATTATACTCACTATCATGAAGAATTTTAACTGCATTTTTTCTTTACAAAGAAAAGTGTACATATCTCAATTGGTTGAATCTATGAGTTAATCCAAGCTAGATCATCATTAAAAACCTGAAATCACTGAACGTATGTCTTGTTCTAATATCGGACTCGTCATCAGTGCAAATCTACGATCCCATATGAGGGATTCGAACTTAAAACTTTCAGTTTCGAACTCTAACGCTTAACTTCTCAACCACTGAACAGGCATTCAACAGTGTGATTGTTTAACTTCAATGGATCCATATATTTCTGTAAAATCTCAAATCGTTTTAGATCTCAGAGTAGAATTAAAGTAACTGATTCAATAATAATAGTAGGGATAGTAATTGAAATCTTGTTTGCAATTTTCAATCTCATATCATTTATGTTTATGGAATGAAAATGTTTCAACTATTCAAAATCTAATTTCTTTTTTCTTAAATATTCATTCTAATCAATTCTAGATTATCAATACGGTATATGAAGCATAGATGAGATATTCATTCATTATATGATAGGGTATTATTCTTTAAAGAAATGAGTTACCTTGAATTGTGGAAAATCTCAAATCTGATATTCTATTCATTGTAAGATTACATATATATTACTATCTTATTATTATAAGTAAGAAACTGCGGCAATTTGGAAGACTCTCCTGGTCTCCCACATTGTACGAGCATTCTATGTACCTAAATAAATGATTGCTATGGTTATCAGAAAGGGCATCAGCCTCGTGACTTCCGAAGGTATTCGGTTTTCACCATGAGGTGTCATAACTCTTCTAAATGGTAGACTTTTTGTCTCCCAGGGCAGAATTTAAATGGTTTGAATAATTTTTTTCTGGTTAGCGTTTTTTTAGCGGGTTAGGTTTCTATGGGATAGGGTTGCTAACCCTATACCCAACCGTCCTCCCTTACTCGGACTTGGGACCGGCAATAGCTCTAGAGGGGTTCCAGGCGGATTTTGTTACTGCAGAAGAAACACCATTGAAATGAAAAGAAACAGTGTAAAATATATATGTACTTTTTAACTCGATTATATTTAAAAATGTCCTCTCTTTTTCTTATTTGTAACCATACTGTTTGATATAATAATAAAAGTCAAGAATTTTAGAAGTACCACATTTCCGTTTTGTTTTTCAAATGATTAGTTGAAAAATAACAAAGCATGTCAGTTAAAAAATGATTAAACTACTGAAAACATAAAGAATCTGATAAATCAAACTTCATAGATCATTACATCCTGTTATGATTGTAACTATTTTTATTTATTTATTTTAACACATAGATATTGGTACAAGGAGGCACCAACTATATATGCGCCACACAAATCTCATTCGATATGTGTGAGGGCTGTGATACTGCCCAGGTGCTCAAACCTAAGCAGGTGGTTTCCTTAGGGGAAACCCCATGAGCCTTCGACCTGAAGGTCTGATCCACAAGACAGTGGAGCATCGTAAGGAGATGCATTCCCATGGAAGCCGGTGACCAACAATTGGTTCATATGCCATTTGTTCCCACAGGATCCTAACGCTGATGTGCACCATCGGTTTGGAATCCGGTTAAAGCGCCGGATACTCGCTTTTCGTCCTCTCAATTTCGTAAACAACACCTGTAGTGCGAGAAGGCAGTGAGTAGAACTTCCCTCGCAAGGGCTGTATACACGTTGCTATGTGAGAGCATTTGGAGAGGGAAAGCGGACTGTCCCGACTCTCGGCCGTACCAGGGCATTCGGGGGCATGATTGTAACTAATGATTAACCATCTATGTCCCATTGTGTTTTATGGCAATATCTGAATTCAATGTTTTTTTCCACTAAATAATGCATCCAGTTTCATGGTTTTGCTAGTTGACAAAAGTAAATTAATATATTCGGATTCCTAAATTAATTTTTACAGTCCTAAATAACAATGGGAAGATACAAGTAAAAAAACAACATCAAGTAGATTTAAATTCCACCCCATTGCACAATCGAGTGACTATCAGGACCCAGTAGGTAGGTGGATAACGCGATGGCGTTTGAAGCGAATAATACTAGGTTTGAGTCCCAGAGTGAACATCAACTTTGAGATGAAGGTACATCCAGCTGACGAGTTCCAAATAGAACGAAACGCGCGTATTGGATTTCACTACTAGCCACTATCCATGTTTGCTTAGAAAGCTTGTGACTTAAGGCTATATCGAGGCAATCCGCATAGGATTCAAATATGACAACATGAGACTGATCGATTGCGATCCTAAATAACAATGGGAAGATACAAGTAAAACCAACACTAAGTGAATTTAGTAGGAGACGTAGTATTTAGTTCACTTTCGTTCTGTAGACTGATATCATTCAATAAAGAGGTTGTGTAAAAATTTTTTATAGTATGAAAATCCAAACTCTTGTTACAGAAATATCGGAATCATTATTTGAGTGACAGATTCCTTATGATTGTTCAACTTAAATAGAGTTTACAAATTATGAATGATTTCAACCAGTTGACCATTATAAGGCGATAAATGAATGTTCTGAATTATTTAAGTTTGAATGTGTAAACTGGTGACTTTTTTGTTCAAAAGTTTAAAGATACCTCTTCCTTACTTCTTGAACTGAAGATCTTGAATAAGATCACATGTGTAGTCTTGCTAACATACATTAGAATAGACGACAAATAGGGTAAATTTTTCAATGTTCTTCAATTATCGATTGTCATCTAGATATGACAAATCTGATACTTCATTGTTCATGTCTAAATTTCATGTGTTAGAGTTGTCTTTTTTTTTCTATTTTTTTGTCATAGTGATATCATATTCATTTAATGAGTTAAGTAAGAATTATAATCTTCATAGAAAAGATTACTGTTCAATTCATCTCAAGTTGATATTGAGAATTCAATTACAAATTTTGGTTTACTAATCCAGATCAAATTGTTCATCTATTTCTAGTTACCTTATTAACTACCATAATACAATATTAAATATATTAAAATAAATTTATATGGTTTATAAGAAGAAATTGAAATCATTAACATAATCTCATTGGTATCATCTTAAACACAAACTGTCCAGTTCAACACAGTGTAAATATTCATAAACGTTATGAATAATGTTTTAACAAACAAAATATAAACAAATGAAAATGATTCATTGATTAATTTTGATCATAGGTGTCTTCGAAACATTACTCGTATATCCTGGGACCACCGAGTAACTAATACAGTTGTTAAGAAACAGGTACTAGGTAAGGATGGCCAGTCGATTGATGAAGTAGTGAAACTTCATCAGTTGAGATGGCTGGGACATATGTTACGTATGTCCAACCACTGACTGCCTCGACGTGCGATGTTCAGTGGTGTAGGAGTAGGTTGGAAGAAAGTTAGGGGACGCTAGAACAAAATATGGCACAAATCCATGAAGTCATTCACAAGTGAACTGAGTCATGTTAGTAGGTGTAGGCTACGTGGTTGGGATCCGCAAGACGATAGCAACTGATGGTTAGAGACCCTGAATGACATGACTGAAAATTGTTTACAATGACGCAGGTGTATCCACTCTTTGTGTTCTCCCGAATTTGAAACTTATGAATTCTTCATGTTCCTTTCTTTTTTCTCTTTCCAAATTCATTTCACTGTATTATACTCCTTGAATAACATCTTCAAACCCTAATGTTTTCTATTAGTGCTTACACTCTTACTACCTCTACCACCATGAGATTTGAATCGAGAACTGAATCTCTGTGCTAATGTGGTATGGCAACTCGAACTGGTGTACGTACGTACGAATTTCTACTTTGTTACTGACTAACGGACTGATTACATGAAGTTTATTTTTGCTGTGAACTTTTGTGATTAGTTTTAACAAGAAAATTATCAATTTTCTAAGAGTAATACATTAATATGATTTATAAATATCCGATTGATTTAAACAATTTTACTAATAAGTAGGGACTGTAAAGAAACAGATTAAACGAAAGTTGTACTGAGAATGCTCTGGTACGGCTGAGGCTAGGGAGAGTCCACTCTCTAACTGAAAATGCTCTCACATGATCTCGCGTATACGGCCACTGCCATGGAAGAGATAATCATCGCCTCCTCGTGGCGAGGATGTTGTCTACGAAATTAAGCGGAAGAAAAGCGAATGTTCGGGTTGTTGGATATGGAGGATCGATTTAGGGGAGTTGGAAAACCCTAATTCCAAACCAATGGTGCAGATGGGCTCCAGGATCCTGAGAAAACGAATGGCTAATTATTCTGCTGTCGATCACCGACTACCATGAGACTTCATCTCCTAACGTCGCTTCACTGACTTTTGGATCAGATCTCAAGAAGTGGTCTCCTTAGTAAACCACCTGCTTCAGTTTAGGTACCCAGGCAATATTCCAGCCTTCACAAAAATTGAGTGACGAAGTTTGGCGCATATGTATTTGGTGCCTTCTTATGCCAATGTTTGTGTTTAAATAAATCAGTAGTTTCAGTATACAAAGTAAATTTCGGAACAATTTATAATTGATCTAACACCCTGTATATATAAATATGTCAAACTAATGCAAATATTATTATGTATCTGTGTAAATGATGACTTCAAAAAAAAAACTCATCATTGTACGGTTTAATTGTTTCAGTTGTCAACGCGATAAATATCATTAGTTTTATCTGTTGTTATGTACAGTTTTTCTCTTCATGTACTTAAAGTACCGTCTTTGATTTCTTATTTACTTTGTTTTATACACTGTAATCTTTTTGTTTTTAGTTATATGTCATTGACAATCTTCTAAGTCTTCACCTATTTCTTGATAAAGTTTTTCTATAAAAAAGGGTTATTAAAGTTTTGCAATGTGTATGTATGTTTAAACTTTGATTTTTATACTCTACTGTTGATATGAAGTGATTTTATTAAATCCAAAATTAAAAAAAAGGTTGATTAGAGGTTTTATACAATTTTTTTTAGACTGATAAGTCCTTTGTTCGAATTTCGTGAATCGATTTTGTGAATGTGCTATGCTGATGAGGAGTCCCATAATAGGACGAAACGACTGTCTGGCGTTTCCGAAATTTCCATGATAATCTAACTTCAATTGACTCATGATCTCAACTATTGAAATTACTATAATCTTCCAGAAAGTCACCTTCCGTTAACGTTAAGATTAAAGATTAAATACGAAATAGAAACTTTTCATACGATGGGTTTATATTATTAAAATAAATAGGATGGCATTGGCTAATATCACTTCGTAAATAGTGAGAAGGATTTTTATGCTTTTTCACAATTTTCGAATGTTATTTAGCTAACAGATAATTTTAAATATAATTCCAATTCACTTGGTGTTGTTTTATTTGTTGGCATATGTGCATACTGTCTATATTGCTTCGAGATTGCCTTGGCTAGTGGTGGAATCCAGGACCCTCGTTTCGTTCTATGTGGAACTTGTCAGCTGGATGTACCTGCATCCCAGATTTGATATTCCGGAGTGAACATTCATCTGACGAGTCCTAAACGGGATGAAACTCGCGTCCTAGATTCCACTGCTAACCACTACCCATCTAATCCTAATTATTTAATGTTACCTATGAGTAAATTTTACCTACGATACCTGAAATACTCTTCACTATAAGAGCATGTTCCCGACAATTGTTTTTATATAAGATCAATAAACTATGGTTGCCAATGGAATCCAGGTCACCCAACTGTTCCCGTTTGACGCTCTTTAGTTGGATGTTTCTCTATTTCATTATCAATTCGCTATCTACTGAACTAATGAGTTCAGATAGTCAATGACTTATTTGAGCTTGCGTAAATATGACTAAGTCAAAACGGTGAGACTATAATTTATGGACGACCTTTGAACGAATCTTAGATGACATTGAAAGATTTTAGCCAATCAGAGAACACTTAGTATAAAGTAAAAATAAATTTTAAAAAACCAAAGACTTAAAGTGGATACACTTCTTTTACATGGTTTAAAAATTTGTCAGAGTTAGATCAAGGTTCGAAGGTTCTAAAATCATAATGCATACGTAAGAGGAAGTCATTCATATGGCTCCGTAATAGTTAGCCTCTGGAGACATGATAATGTTGCATAAACTCAGCCTTGACCACATAACTTCAATATTGTTTGTGTGTACTCCGTAGTTGAGTTCACAAAATGGCGCTTGTGGATAATGACATGGTGCACATAACCAAGTCTATGGAGGCATCTGTACGCTCTCCGATTACCTGTTTATATTGTAGTGCCCGGCTGCACCTATCCCCGTATAATTAGTATTATCGTTGTTGCCTGTCAGTTTCTAACCCGTTGGAAGTGTCGTATATTCCAAGGTCCTGTAGGGTATATTTACGGAAGTGCTACTTACCCAGTCTTTCTTAACATTACTTCCTCTATTGAATTTTCGTTTTCTGACTACTGTTTCACCATTGATTCTCCCGACTCCCCCCAAACGACTTATCTAAGCTTGTCATTTTTATTGCACATATATCTCGACAATACTCGTACCATTGAACTACCGAATCTTCGGTAACACCTGCAAAGGTTGCAGTCAATGTGACTGGTGCTTTTATGATCCAATTCGCAACAATTATCATGATTTACCTTAGCCTCAATTTGGATCGAGGTAAAAATAAGTTCCTGTTCTAGAAGACGTCTCCCTTCAACATAAATAACATTGAAATACAACACCACGGCAGTCTACATATGGTACAGCAGTCATCTGATTACCGCAATCATCAGTAAATGAAATCCTTAGTAACTTCATTTATTGCAGCCTCTCAATTATCATGTCTTCTCTAAAAGCCTCTGTAAACCAATCGTATGTGAGTATTGGATATTGAAATTGGCACCATGACCTTAAAATCCCTTAAACGTTTCTAATTAGCTCACCCATAAATTATAATCATGCCCAGGATACTTCAAATTTAATTTTCTTAATATTAATAATGTATTTTACACAGATTTAAAAAATTTCTTACATCTAGTAATTATTGTTATAACTTGTGAACCTGTGTGCCCTATATATTGGATAACGAAACGACACCGCCAATCAGAGAGCAGGGAATTATCGATTGAACCAGTGACGCATACAAGCAGCTTAGAGCCTGACTGGTCTCCCTTCCTGTCTAGCTCATCCAGTTAAGTTCAGAACACCAACCTCAGCCTCTGCAATATGAATCATGTATTTCAAACATACTCGGTTTATATATCAATCAAGTAGACCACATCGTACCATAGAATAACATTTGTACAAGAATTAGCCAAATGTGGGTGTGAATGAGGGAAATAGTAATTAACAGACAGTGCATAATTCAAGAATGGTAAATCGTATAATAATAGTTCATAGGTAAAAATAAAACTCATAATACGAGGAACATGAATATGAACAGTTTAGTTGCATAACAATTACACGATAAAAATATATTCATAGTATTGATCCATATATGGATTCCAAAAGTTACCATTCATTATGCTTATCGGGATGTGACAATTATCAATATGAAATTATGTACTGATCATTAAATCATTTTCAGTAGGAAGATTTTATTAATCATTAAAAAATGTACTTAAAAATAAATTATTTAATTATATCAGAGGGGGTTTTGTAGAGATTGTAATAATTTCAACAGTTGAGATCATGAATCAGTTGAAATTTCTACAATCTCCACAAAAACCCCTTTGATACTAATCAACATATGCTCACTAGTGACTGGCTTCAAAAGGTATTTCCTGGGGTTCTAATGAGAAGCAGTGACCAGTGGAGTTCAACCGAGTCTGTTGTGAGATAGTAACTTACTAAAGACAATGGTGGATGTGTTATTCAATTCCCTGAATTAGTTGAAGTTAGACAATAACACTTTTAAATGCCGACCGGCTCTCAGTGGTTTGGTGGTTAAGCACTCGCGCGCGAGACTGATAGATCCTGGATTTGAATCCCACGAGCGGAATCGGCCATCCAGTGCTTCCAAGTTTTCCATGGTGATCTAGCTTCAATTGACTCATGATCTCAATTATTTAATTATAGTAAGTAAAACGTTTCGTTTGATTAAACCTTTTTCCTGTGATTTCAAAAAAAAAGTTTTAAATTGTAATTAAACATAAATAATTATTCATTTGGTATTGTTTAGTTTGTATCTTCCCATTGAGGTTTAAGACTTTGATTGATCAGTCTGTTTTTGGCATATGTGCATACTGTGCGTATGCCTCGATATTATCTTAATTCACAAGCTGTTTATAAGCTGACAAGTCCAAAATAGGACGAAACGCGCATCCTGAATCCCACTGCTAGCCACTATTCACCACTGCTTACAAATAATTATTGTTACTACGATTAGTTTGACTTTTATCTTACTTTGAAAAAAAAAACAGAAAAATTTTTTTCTTCATTTCTTCATTTGAACTAGACTAAATTTTAATGCATGTTTGGGTGTGGGTGGGGGTGTGAGTGTGCGTGTGCTTGTGTGTATGTATGTAATTACTGAATAATAATGATTAACCTACATATCATACATCATATCTACTGTATAAATATCATCAAAATATCTTTCAGAAATTCTTCTTCTTCTTCTTCTTCTTCTTGTTCTTTTTCGACAAATTACCAAACAGTTTGATGAATATTTTCTTCTTTTTCTTTTTTTGACAATGAAGTTACCATGTGATACATTTCTAACGGTGGTTGGTTGGTTTCTCACAAAAAATAGTATTTTTAATGTAGAATATAGAAAATGATGAGTATTTCAGTGTAATTGTAATCAATCATTTATTAATTGAAATGTAAAACATATTTCAATGTGTATTCATCATGAAAGATAGTTTTTACATAGATGATACTTTGATTTCAAATTCTTTGCTTACTTACGTTTGTCAACCCTCATAGAGGAGTATTGTTTTTATCGAATTCTATCTTGAACAATCTTTTCCAGTTGTTTCCAATTTCTATATTCATTCTTTTAATGTTTGCTTCCAATTCTCGACACATTGTGTTATTTGGTTTATCACTTTTTCGTTTCCTTTCAAGATTCTAAATTAAGACTTACTTCATGATTCAGTTGGACGATTTCCCTATCCACCAGCTGTATATGAACTAATAATGTAGAGGATAAGCGTTTGCGCGCAAAACCGAAGGCTCTAGTTTCGAATTACTCTAGAGGGATTGTGAATGTGTGACTACTGAGGAGTTTCACGATCGGATTACATGACCGTCCAGTGCTTTCAGGTTTTCAATAATGGTCTAACATCAATCGATTCATAATCTCAATGCTAAAAGATTATAAATTCCACAACCCTATATTAAGAAATAGTTAAGACATCTAAATGTATCTACCATGATTTATAGAGAACTGAAATGAGATGAAAATATGTTTTTTTTTTGCAGTTTAGAAATTCCTAGAACTTTGTAATTCATATCAATGGATTGATCAAACCATTTTGAAACTTCTAGATTGATAAAGGTCAAAATAATTAGTTCATTACTTTGAAACAAACTAAAAGATATCTGATTATTTACATTCCTTTTTTAAATGTAATTAATATCCGGTCTATGAGAACTAACTATTTGAGTTTGTTTTTTCCATGATTAGTAGATTTTATATTGAAGAAAGATGAATTAATATTTGAACATTAGGTGATTGATATCTTACCATGTTAAATGATTGCTATCTACTTAAGTGAATACAGTGGTCTTGAGTGCTGTTAAAGGTATGAGGACAGTTATCACTTCCCCATTGCCCACACCATGGGAGGGTTCTTCCATAGGTACCTGAAAAAGAAATAGGATTAGATGCGGTCTTATTGACCTGAGACCGTGACCGCAGTGCCCAAGGGACAACTACTTAAGGTCGGTTACACATGACTTTTTTGTGAGTCATTTTCGTGTTAGCTCCGTACTTGTTGAGACCTTATCGCCGGAGACGGATATCTGTGGGATAAGGTGAGGTGTGCATTTTTAGGGTCGACCTTTTCTGACCCCACCCCTCCTTGTGGGAGGGCAGCATCGCTATCACGTTGGTTGTCTGAAGAAAACACCTTACTGCTGTCACACCTCTGTACAGTCAGCAGTACGACTTCGCCTTCGGACCTTGGGTTTGTTGCTTTTAGTCTTATCACGTGACTATCGTAACCAATGGTTGGAGACTCTTGGTGACTTGGCTCAGAATCGATCACAGTGGCGTCACTGTATGCACTCTCTGTCTTTCCCTAAACTAAGAGATTAAGATCAGTTCATATCTTTCTTTCGACGAACTAATTCCTTCTTCCTGTATTATATCCTTATATGCAATCTTTCTTTTATATATTACCACCTCTGAAGTAACTACTTCTATGAATTTGGTGTTCATCTTGTTGTGTTAATGAGGTATGGCAACTTGGACCGATGAATATATGTTCCTGGTCGTAATTTGAAGCTGACTGACTGACTGATCTACTTAATTGATTTCTAAGTGATTAATTATTTAAAAAATTATATCAATCAAACATCGTTAGATGCCGGCCGACTCAGTGATCTAAAAGTTAAGCATTCGCTCTCGAGACTGATAATTCATGGGTTCAAATCTTGCGAGGTGGGATGCGTGATGAATGGGCACTGTTGAGGTGTTCGATACTAGGATGAAACGACTGTTCAGTGCTTCCAGGTTTTCCATGGTGGTCTATCTTCAATTAACTCGCAAATTCCAATTATTAAATATTTTTATTGATTATTATTTGGATTGAACCTTAAGTTATTTTTTTTATGTAACTAAGATGTATTTCATCAAAACATTTTTACATGCTACTTTTGTTAGAATTTTGCAACATAATTAGCTGAATCATTCCCCTCTGCTTAATAAATTGGATATAATATCAAGATTAATTTCAAAATGGATCAATTACATATTATCTACATCTTGTAACTTTTAGTAGCCCTAGATCTGACTCCAATTAGATTGTACGAATGATTGTTATTGAAATAAACGTTTTGATTATTCTCGTATATTATTATCGACTTAATCATCGTTAGGTTTTAATACGGAAATAAATTAGGCCGAATACAAGAATGGATTTGTGAATACATATATTTTGCACAATCATTGATTAGGACAGACAATCAGAGGGATGTAGCATATAGAAGAGGGTGAAACGAAATGACGAACAGTGGGAAAGCCGTGTGAATCACCTTCATTTAATCAAACCTTAATCTATATTTATGGTCAGATAAAAATAAGTTACAGACATGTGATGAGTAGGATAAGAGGTGTACCCACGTACGCTCATATAAAAACAATCAAGGTTGATGATTGAATAATTAATAAGGTCAAAACGTGACTTAAGAAGAAGATGTTAAATAAGCTTAACATAGTAACCAACTGAAACTATAAACTTTTTTACTGAAATATGGTGCGAAAAATTATCGAATAATAATTTTGCATTCATATATAATAGATTCAATGTTTAGTTAATTATTTGAGTAGGCTGTTAATTATTAAAATCTAAAATGAGTCGTTTTATTATTGACATGGTTCTTTTTCGAGTCATTAATTCTTGAAGGATGATGTTATGGTTGATATGAAAATTGTTACAATTAAACGACAACCAATTCAATCCTTATTGTAACACCAAACCATGATTAAATTGACAGGACAATGAAAAATGCAAATAGATTTCAATCAAATAAGTTAAATGAAACTTTCATTTTCATTGTGAACTAAGTGAAATACTTCACTTGTATACAGCACATTATCTTATGTTGTTTGAATGCATTTAACATTATGAACCGTATGGTCAATTCTTCGCCTTTATCCTATCCTATCTATATATCAAACGAAAGTATTGAAATAAAATACAGGTTTCAAGTTCTATTCTATTCGAGAGGTGGTCATCTGGATGTACTACGTATAATTGTTCACATTAGGACTCAAAGCCATTATCTTTCACTTCAAATACGTAACTCATCATCCGGTAAGAGTCCAGACGGTTATTATGTTCAGTCACAACAATAAAATATTTATTAATTAATTCAAAAGTATTGATATAGTAAGAAATAGATGGTGGCTAGCAGTTGAGTTCAGTACGCACGTTTTATCCTATTTAGGGCTCATCAGTTAGATGTACCTGCATCACAGAGTTAATGTTCACTACGGGACTTGAACCTAGCACCCTTTACTTCAAACGCTATCACGTTGTGCAATAAGCTACTGAGTCCAGATAGCCACTAGCTTGTGCAATAAAGTGAAGTTTTAATTTATTTTTATATTGTTTGTTTGAATGTTCTCATTGATATTTGGGACTGCAATTGATTAATCTCTTATCGACATATGGGCATCCCGTTCAAGAGACTGATCATCTGCAGTCATAAACATCAATGGAATGATTTAAACAACCAATACAAAAATGAATTATTAAAATAATAGTTCAAATTACTCTAAAATACTTTCAAACAAAAGAGACAAACATTTTGAAAGTTCCGCATAATATTTGGAATTTTTAAATGTAAGTATATGTAGTTCACTAATTATTGTCAAAGTAACTAAAAGTGAACATTAATGAAAAAAATCAGTGATATCAGAATGGGTTTAGTGGTTGAGATCATGAGTCAATTGAAGCTAGACCACTATGAAAAACCTGAAAGCACTGGACGGCCGTTTTGTTCTATTGTCGAACTCTTCAACAGTACACATTCACGATCCCGCCTCCCGAGATTCTAATCAAGGTTCTATCAGTCTCATGTGCGAGCGCTTAACCATTAAACTACTGAGTCGGCATCCAACTTCAACTAATCCACGAAATTGAGCGGCATATTCACCATTGTCATTAATGAGTTAATATCTAACAATAGAACCGGTTAAACTCTACTGGCCAGGCAGGATCGTGGATGTGCACTACAGAAAAGTCACACAGTAGAACGTAACGACCGTTCAATCCTTCCAGGTTTTCTATGGTGGTCTAGCATCAATTGACCCATTATCTAAACTATTAAAATCCAATAACAATAAAAATAATATTTGAATATTAAAATTATCGACTTTACTATTGAAATTATTGATTTTCAATACTTTCATAATGTACATCATAAATCAATTATTTGCTCATAGAAACCAAATTATTTAGTTACCAATTAACCTCACTAATAATCGATTTTTTAAAAATTAGTTTGGAAAAAAGAAAAGTTTATTATTATTATTATTATTATTATTATTATTATTATTATTATTATTATTATTATTACTGGTTAAAATCTATTTCATTATATTATCAATTATAGATATGTATTAGTGTATATATATATACATGAACGTATTCTGATTGTTTCCATGTCATTAAATGTATTTTAATAACTGTCATCAACAAATTGTTTATTCATATCAGATTATAATTAATAAGTTAAAATGAAATATACAACAAACAAACAAGCAAACAAAACATAATTGAGATCAGTCAATCTTATATTGATAGATTAAATTTTATTAAGTAAAATATTATTCATAATAATAATATTACCAATAATAATAATAATAATGATAATAATAATACAAATCTGAGTTTCCAACGAAATGTTATATTAATTGAAAGTTGAAAACAATGATTATTATCAGAATGGGTTTTGTGGAGATTTTAGAAATTTCACTGATTGAAATCATAAGTCAATTGAAGCTAGACCAACATGGAAAATCTGGAAGCATTGGACAGCTGGACGTTTCGTCCTAGTATAAGACTTTTCAGTGATGGTTTAGTTGGTTAAGCACCTGGAGCGAGACTGGTAGGTCTTGGGTTCGAATCTCGCAGGGTGCAGGGTCTTGGATGCGCACTGTTGAGGAGCCCGATAATAGGACGAAACGCCCAGCTGTCCAGTGCTTCCAGGTTTTTCATGTTGGTCTAGCTTCAATTGACTTATGATTTCAATCAGTGAAACAATGATTATTGTATGAAAGTTTTAATAGAATCATTAAACTGATAACTTAGTAGCAAGTTGGATTATGTGGTTGAAATAAGATCAAATCCGGTAATTTTAGATTTCTTTGTACATCTTTTTTTTTAAACAACAGTTTATTTTTGTTTGATAACACTCATCCGTATCTAAGTAGTATCTTGTGTAGTAGTAACAGTACTAGTGTAAATCATTGAAACTCTTAAGTAAGAATTTTTTCTGTTGAGTCATCAATCCAATGATTGATTGGGATGCGTATTTTCCCATGGTAATGCAAGTTATTGCTTCAGGACTGGTATGCGTCAACACATGAACTAAGAATAAGGAGTGAAGTAGTCGAACGCGTTGAAAAATTCATTTATCCTGGATGTCTGATCACGTCATGCTTGAAGTCACTAACTTCTACTCTTAGCCATGTTGGTAGATTCAGCCTATTTGGTTGGTATCCACGCGACTATCATGAGCAACGGTTGAATGCTCTGAGTGACATGGCTCAAAATCGATCACAATGGTGTGGGTGTATACACACTTTGTCTTCCTTTAAACTGTGATGTCGAAATGACTTTATACCTTTAATTCTACGAGCTGATTCTTTGTTCCTGTACTATGTCCTTATATGCAATCTTTCTTTTATTTATTACCACTATTGAATTAACTTCTTCTATGACTCCGATCTTCATCTAGTTGTGCTAATGTGGTTTGACAACTTGGACCGATGCATGTATGTGCCTGGTCCTACTTTGTTGTAGCTGACTGACAATGATTGATTATGTTTAACATCTAATACTGAGTAGGTTATTTTTGATATATTATATTTGATATGTAAAATTTAGAATTAAAATTTCATAGGATTATTATATGTGAAAATTATATTTGAAATAATCTTATCGATTGAAATTCAAAATAATCCCAACGTTTCGTCCAGCTAATTTGTTTGGACTTCTTCAGGATAATAATCAAAATCAAAATCATCAAAGTAATATATAAAGCTATTTTAACGAAACGTTGGAATTATTTCAATCACTGAAAATATTTCAAATATAATTTTTCACATATATTGACTTCTCTATACTCGGCACTCAATTACTGTCAAACTATTCGTTCTAATCTTGATGAATATTCGTATAAATTTCATAAGATTAGTTATGATAGATTAAATATTGAGTACCATTAAAAGTGTACTTTTAAACGAGATTTAAATGTGTATCCTTTTTTTTTTTGAATTTTTGATGATTATCCTTTGAAAATCAATATCTATCTGAATTATGTGATTCCTTATTGAGATTCACTGATTAGTTGATTAGGTAATTACTCAAAATTAGTTTTCTCTTTTATTTTCTTCTTCTTTCGGATTAGTAATAAAAGTGTGACAGAAAATGTTCGATGGTTATAATCAGATTTTAAAAATATTGGTACATAATATTTACTACTTAAATAAGGTTAAGGTCGTTGCCATAATAATAAAAGTTAGAAACAATTTAGTAAATTTACGATAGATTTAGTTAATTATAAGTTTCAGTTTCTTTATATTATAATTGAATGAGCATATGATTCATGTGTATTTATAAAGAGTTGAATTTTAAATAGTTGAAATGTAATTACTAAGATTATGTAATGTAAATATGATTTTCTAGCTTTAATTATAATCTACATCAATTTCATTGACTATGAGAAAGTATTTGATAGCGTGGACAAGACAACATTACGGCGTGCCTCAGAAGTTAGTCAATATTGTACGGAATTCCTATGATGGATTATACTGGTGATCGAATGGATCATGAAGACGTCAACATTTGAGGGGAAGCATGAGATACATTAGACAGCTAGGATGCAGCTGGACGATCTAAACTTGGCAGATAATCTGGCTCTTCTATCGCAAACGCAACAACAAATGCCGAAAAACACGACCAGTGTAGCAACAGTAGGTTTCAACATACACAAGGGAAAACGCAAGATTCTCAGATACAACATAGCATGCACCAACCGAATCACACATGACGGAGAAGATTTAGATGATGTAAAAATCTTTACATATCTGTGCAGCATCATTGATAAACACAGTGGATGTGATGCAGATGAGAAAGTGAGAATCGGTAAAGCAAGAGCAGTAGATGTACAATTGAACAACATCTAGAACTCAAAAAAATTGTCTGTCAACGAACACCAAATTCAGAATTTTCAATACAAATGTCAAGACAGTTCTACTGTATGGGGTGGGGACCTGGAGAACTACGGAAGCTATCATCCAGAAGATACAAGTGTTTATTAGCGGTTGTCTACGTAAAATACTTCGTATCCATTGACCAGACAGTATCAGCAACAACCTACTATGGGAGAGAACAAATCAGATCTCAGACGAGGAAGGAGTACTACCTATTTTCTTAGCTAACTGTTGTAAAATGTTTAAGAATAATTCAATTTCGAGAGTTAAGTTGTTAGTTTATCTAAGCAATAACCAATGGGACAGTATTTCAAGTTTTAGCAGTGAAAAATAATGATGGGTAATAACTTTTCGATAGGTTATTTGTAATTAAGATAAATAGTAAGTATTCTGGCAAACAGTTTGTGTTCATCCTCACTTTTTTATGTACATCTCATAAAAAAGGTTGATTCTATCAAATGTTTCACTTCTAAAATAGACTTTTGTAGTAAAATACCTCAAAATAGATCAGGTAACCTATCAAAGTAAGTATTACGGTCACTAATTCAAGTAAAATGTAGAAATATGAGAGCAGACGGCAATATTGCATAATATTATACTGCGAAACGGAAAAGATACATTCAGTTACGTGTTTCTTTATGATTCTTCGAGTACTGTTATCTACTGAAACGTAGCTAGACTGTTGTTTCTAATGTCCACAGTAATGCCAGTTCATGATCCTAAATATCGAACTTTTACTTACGTTTGTTACCCGTCATGGAAAAGTATATTCCTCACACCAGCATTCTCCAACCAACTATATCCTCAGCAGTCCTTTCTAGTTCTTTTCATTTGCTCTTAATTCTTTTCATGTCTGCTTCCAAATTCTGACGCAACGTGTTCTTCAGTCTTCCTCTTTTTTTTACTTCCCATCAGGATTCCAAGTTAGGTCTTGCATCATGATTCAGTTTGGTGATTTCTGTAATGTATGTCCTATCCACTTCCAACGTCTTTCCCTAATTTCCTCCTCATCTGGATGCTGATTTGTTCTTTTTTACAGTAGGTTTTGGCTGATGGTATCCAGCCAACAGATATTCAGTATCTTACGTAGATGGAGTGTATACTATTTACACGAATTACATGATTTTGTACAATTGCTTAGTCAGATCCCTAGATTTTATTTGCAGGCAGTATATGGTTCAGCATT
This sequence comes from Schistosoma margrebowiei, assembly GCA_944470205.2. Classification (NCBI taxonomy): domain Eukaryota; kingdom Metazoa; phylum Platyhelminthes; class Trematoda; order Strigeidida; family Schistosomatidae; genus Schistosoma; species Schistosoma margrebowiei. The sequence continues at coordinate 76,873,059 of OX104024.1, forward strand.
TAAATACATCGATATATACCGATATAGTGAAAACTGTCAATCAAACTAGATATTCATATTTCATATTAAATTACTGCTATTCATATTAGACTTTTATTTAAACGTTTTATCAACTATACCATCTTAATAGTCACTTTTTCTTTTTTTTCTCTCTTCATATTCTTCTTCCTTTTATAGCCATATGCTTCCCCTTCCATCTTCTCCTTAGACCTTCTACCCCCAACTGGTTTATTTCTGTTTTTACGATCCTCCTGATTACATTTAATCTGAAATTTTGACATTTTATCTTATCATGCTGAGCCATCCTTTCCAAATGATCATTTCCCTATTTATCATTTGATGAATATTTAAACTATTAACAATCAAACGATTATTAATTTAAATAAGAACTTTCGTTTAAATTTGATCGAATAGGTTCACAGTATTTGGGCATCGAGTTGATATGAGACATTAAAGTGGAAGAATGTGTTTGTAGAAATCTAAGCGAATGAATTTCAAGTGAATCCAAAGTTTCACCTGTTAGTCTGGTTCAAGCTTTTCCAAGGGAATATAATCAACCATCAAAATGATCGAATATAGGTACATGGTTCTTCAGTTCACTGTATACTGAATAAGTCATCCAGTTAACGTTAATAAAAATTAATGCCTTTTTTGAAGGATTCTTGTGCCATTGAAATTAATTGTATGACTCAATTCTATTGAGTTGTAATGCTGTCGCTGATTTGTTCTCGAGTTTTCCTACCTCAACTGAAGATTTACGAATGTGCTTTAAGTACAGTTTGTGTTCCTTCAGTTTTATCATTTTTAAGTCTTCATTTTATGCATATATTCATATATTCATATCATATATATAAATTATATGTTTTCTTAATATTCACCCACCGAAGGCAATATATAGTGAATGAAATTTTTTCTTATATCACTTAAATATATACACAATCTGTTATCATAGCACTTCGTTTCACACCATATGTCTCTTACACACTGATGTAAATACCTACTTTAAACATTGTTAACGAGGATTGGATGATCTATTCAGTATACAGTGAACTGGAGAACCATGTGTCTATTTATATCCGATAATTTTGATGTGTAATTATATTTCCTTGGAACAGCTTGGATCAGATTACCAGACGAAACGTTGAATTTACTTCAAATTCGTTCGCTTAAATTTTACGAATATATTCTGTAAGATTTAATTTGTCCTACAGATATACTACTAGAACTGTAAACGCGATACTGCTGATCACAGAGTCTATGTGAAACCTATAGTCAGAACAAGGATAACTTTGCTTTAAACTTGATCTATTTCTGAACGTAAAAACAATTAAGATTAGTACAATAATTAAGGAAATTACATTTATTCACTGAACCCACAAACATACCAACTAGTATTACGTGTCTTTTCGAAATGAATAAAATTATGAGTCACATTAATATAATAGGATAATAATATCTTTTAATTGGGTAGGTCACATACAACAGTAATAGTTTACGAGCACATCAGACCAGATCAACATGGTGGTCGATTAAACAACGATTTGATCAGTTAGTTATGGACATAACTAACACATTCATCCTTTTTAATATCTCACATCAACTCGGTGACTGACTTCAATAAGCATTTTTTTGGAGTTCTAGTGAGAATCAGTGACCATTAGAGATCAACTAAGTCTGTTGTGACATATCAACTCACTGAAGACAATGGTGTAAGATATATTGCTGGCATCTGTTGGGATAACCGGGTAAGTAATAGTGAGGTTAGATGCAGGGTATTAGGAAATGATGGTAAATCAGTTGATGAGGTTATGAATCTTCATCGACTGAGATGGTTGGGCCACGTGTTACGTATGCCTGAACACCGATTACCACGACGTGCAATGCTATCCGGTATTAGAAATGGTTGGAAGAAAGTTAGGGGTGGCCAAACCAAAACGTGGCATCAGTCATTGAATTCACTAACTTCTAGTCTGAGCCATGTTGATAGATGCAGACTACTTTGTTGGGGTCCGCGTGACTATCGTAATCAATGGTTGGAGACTCTTGGTGACATGGCTCAGAATCGATCACAATGGCGTCGGTGTATACACTCCCTGTCTTCCCTTAAACTAAGAGATTAAGATTGCTTCATATCTTTCTTTCTACGAACCAATTCTTTCTTCTTGTACTATATCTCTATATGCAATCTTTCTCTTATATATTACCACCTTTTACCTAACCACTGTTATGAATCCGGTGTTCATCTTGTTGTGGTGATGCGGTATGGCAACCTGGACCGATGCACATATGTGCCTGGTCTTACGTTGTAGCTGACTGACCGACTGACTGGTGTACGATGGCGCAATTTCGTGAATTGGCTAAAGACAGATATTAACACCGTTGGATGACGGCCGGCTCAGTGGTCTTATGGTTAAGCGCTCACTTGCGAGACCGATAAGTCCTGGGTTCGTGGATGCGCACTACTGAGGAGTCCCATACTAGGACGAAACGGTCAGCTGTCCAGTGCTTCCAGGTCTTTCTTTGGTGTTCTGGCTTCAATCGACTCATGATTTCAACTAATGAAATTACTAAAATTTTCACAAAACCCCTTCATATATATTTGCGATTGTACAGTTTTGAAATTGAATTCACCGAAAACAGAACTCTTCATTGAACCAGTCTTTTTTCTTCTTTTTTTAAAAATAACTCTAATGTTTAACACCGATAGTAAGTTATTGTTTATTCATTTTGATTTATCATTAGTTTCTATGGCCTTATAAAAACAACAAAATTGAACTACAATATTTCATAGAATCATAATTATTATCTTTTATTAAAATAGAACTATGAATATACTTATACACTCTCAATATATATGTGACAAGACTATTCAAAAGTATCGCTATACATTTAAAGTGTTAAAACAAAGTAATCTGTTGACAAGAAAGAAAAAAAAGAGAAAAAATAAAGAGACACAACATAGAAAATAAATAAAAAAACATTCATCATGTAAACAATAATGAGTATGAATTGAATGTCGAAAGTAGATTAATATTACTATGTGTAATTATAGTTTGATTGCTTTGATTATGAATTTTCTATTGATGTACACGTATTTCATAATAATAATAATAATAATAATAATAATAATAATAATAATAATAATAATAATAATAATAATAATAATGGTAATAATAGTAATAATAATAATATTGGTAATAATAGTAATAATAATAATAATATTGGTAATAATGGTAATAATAATATTGGTAATAATGATAATAATAATATTGGTAATAATGGTAATAATAATATTGGTAATAATGATAATAATAATATTGGTAATAATGGTAATAATAATATTGGTAATAATAGTAATAATAATAATAATATTGGTAATAATGGTAATAATAATATTGGTAATAATAGTAATAATAATAATAATATTGGTAATAATGGTAATAATAATATTGGTAATAATGATAATAATAATATTGGTAATAATGGTAATAATAATATTGGTAATAATAGTAGTAGTAATAATAATAATAGTAGTAGTAATAATAGTAGTAATGATAATAATAATAATAATAAACAAGTAGATAATTAGTAAACAAGTAAACTTATGACTGAATATATTTTACAGATAATTGTTTATTTATAATAGTGTTAACAATAGAAACATCAATGAAAGAATTATTGTTGATAGATTAGATATAATCATTAAATGAATATCAAAAGAATAAGATATTTCTTTATGTTTAGAATAGATTCAAATGAACTTTTTGTATAGAATATATTACTGAATTCAGCAATTATATATATATGTAAATATGTCAGAAGAAGGTTATCTTGTGGATATTATAGTAATTTTGAATAGTTGAGATCATGAGTCAATTGAATCTAGACCATCATGGAAAACGTGGAAGAATTGGATGGCCGTTTTGTTCTGTTGTGGAACTCTTCACCAGTGCATATCCACGATCCCGCCTCACAAGATTCGAACCTGGGATCTTTCAGTCTCATGCGCGAGCGCTTAACCTTTAGACCACTGTTAAGGCATCCAATGGTGTTAATGTGTAACTTCAACGAACCCACGAAATTGAGGGACATACATGCTCGGTAGGGACTAGTTTTAAGAGGTATTTCCTAAAGTTCTAGTAAGAGGCAGTGATCAGTGGATTTCAACCGAGTCTGTTGTGAGATAGTAACTTACTGAAGATAATGGTGGATGTGTTGCTCAATTTCGTGAATGAGTGGAAGTTAGACATTAACACCATTGGATGCCTTAATAGTGGTCAGATAGTTAAGCAGTCACGTGTGAGACTGATAGGTCCTGGGCTGGAATATGGCGAAGTGGGAACCTTGATGCGTACTTCTGAGGAGTCCCACAATATGACGAAACGTTAATCTAGTGCATTTAGGTTTTCAATGGTGGTCTTACATCAATCGGTTCATGATCTCAATCAAAAAAATTAATTTAATCTCTTGGCTCTCTGTGGAAAACTTGAAAATCAATAATAAATGACAGTCTACGAGTATGAAGTATCGTCTTTTTTTCAAAACGGTAATTCTATTCTATTGTAAACAAATAAGTCACTTTTAATCAAGGGTAGATACTAATGATAATGTTACTGAATAATTGACTTATCAACATGATATATGAAAAATAGCCTAAAATTTCATTGATAATCTTTATATGATAAATAAGTTTGTTTTTAGAAAGTAAATAGTAGAACATTAATTTAAAAAAAAAACGAAATGATTTCAATAGTGAGACTATGATTTATGGGCGAACCAGTTAGATTTTAAGATAACAGGTTATGGATTTTGATGTGAACTTCACTAAGTCATTTGTCCTAATAGCGTCTTGACATGTCAGTTCGTGATGAAAACCATCAATCTAAATCCTAACCCTTACCATGAACTATAAATCATTGTCTTTATTTTTTAAACTGCTTTATAACCTTTATTTAACCCTATTAAGTAGGTAGACACTTTCAACGTGACTTTGGAGTCGATCAAAGGTCGTCCATAAATTATAGTCTCACCATTTTAATTAGTTTTGATATGATACTTACTCAATTTTGATTATAATTTTGAAGGTGTCTTAAGTATTTACGAGTAAATGGTGCATTCAAGATGAGTTAAAATACTACCAGGAAGGTTTCTTTAATATAAAAACACTATAGACTACTTTGTTTAAAATTTAATCGTATGATACTTTTGTGACCCTGAATGTGATTCCAATTAGATGTTATGAATGATTGCTGTCAGAATAGATATGATCATCGACTTAAGTCGCATTAGTGAATAACGGAATTAAATCTGTTAAATACGACAATGGATTATCGAATATATATATTTTGTGGAAGCGTTGATCAGAACTGACAATTAGAATGACGAAGAGAATGAAGCGGAAAAGAGGGAGCAGAATGAAATGGCGCACAGTGGAGATGGCATGTGACCATTTAATCAAGCGTTAATCCATATTTATAGTTAGATGAAAATAAGTTACAGACATGTGATCAGTAAGATAAGAGGTGCACACATGTATGCTCACATAAAAACAATCAGGATTGATAGGTGAATAATTAATAAGGTCAAAATGTGACGCAAGAAGAATTAATATATTGGTTTGTCCAGAAGTTAGAATTTGCTATATGTGCTCGACATAAGACCAGTCCCTACAGTACAATAATGAAAAAATCTGTGATTGTCAATGATATGAAATACTGAGATTTATGTTACAGCTTTAACGAAAATCCCAACGTGTAGATGATGATTCATAAGTTATAGATATTAAGTACAGTGTAAAAATGCGAATTTTGCGAAACTGTTTTTGCTGTAAAAATTTAGTAACCCTCCTCCTTTATCCGGGCTTTGGACTGGCAGTAACTCTAGAAGAGCTACAGGCAGAGTTCGTAAATGTTTTAGAAATATAAAAACAGAATGAGAAATTTGTAACAAACATTGTAGAATATGGAGAAATCTGGAAAATCTACCCATGACCATTGTTCCTATGAGTCTAATCCATTTCTTTAAGACATCCCTCCCAGAAATAACCATAAATATACTTATTGTTATAGCTCACATCACAAAATGATATTAGTTGAGAGATTGTTGTGATGAAAGAAACCCTAGATTGCCAGTTTGTTCTACCATATTCCTCCGAAGTTTACATCCACATCATAATTGGGGATCGAACTCAAAAACTTCCGATTTCGCAGTAAGCGCGAATCAGTTAGGATACTGAATTGTCATTCAGTGCTTTGGATTTCTTTGATAAATTTAAGATATTGTACGGCTATCATTCAATACCATTGGTGGATAAGTGCTCCACAACCAACTTGCTTGAACCTCATTAGTCACTTCTTCTTAATAAAGCCATGGGAATCATTTCTCAAATTAGTCATTACTAAACACTTTATACTAGAGCTACTTGATTTATTACTTTTAACTCTATTTCTACTCCAGTTTTTGGCATATTAATTACTTTTGTAAACTGAAATAATTTATCATTGAAAGGTTATGTCTATTTCAAAGCTTTATGATGATTTTAAGATGTTGACATTTATTGTACAATTAACAAAACTGACCCTTTGATGGTAGACATGAAACAATAAATTTTGGTTCACACTATACGTTACAAAATTATAATTTCATGTTACCATAATAGTAACTACTATTCGTTTTTTCCATCACTAGGGGTGACAAACTGATCATAAATGTCATAATTCAGGTTAATTTATAGTCAACCAATAGTATTTCTAAGATTAGGCATATCTAACTACTGGTATAGTTGAACAAGAACACTAATGGGTACAATCGAATATATTTGACACAAAGTTACAGAGCATCTCAATAAAATCTGAGAACTATATAGTACCGATTGCGTTCCGTTCCCATTCTTTCCTTATCAGTCTTCTGCTGAAATACATTCTATGCTTGACCACCCGTTATATACTACTTGTGTGGGTATAAGTAACCCACACCATACTGGTTTCGATTAGTGAATTGTATTCTCTTATCCTTCAATAATTGTGTTATGTCTAAAACTACTTCATTTCTACAATTATATTTTAGTATGAAGTGAATTGATTTATTTTAATTAATGATGAAAATTAGAGCATGAAATTTCAATTCATTTAAACCAATAACTGTATAAATTTTGTTTAGCAACTATTAGTCAATCTCACCTGATGATAAGTCAGTCAGTCAGCTACAACGTAGGACCAGGCACATATATGCATCGGTTCAAGTTGCCATACATCATTAACACAAGACCTGATAATAAAGAGACATATGCATATGTAATAGATATAATCTTATATATGTTCGATAAAAATGATATGCACAAAGGTTGATAAATTACGCGTGGACTTAGAAAATGGCTTTATTTCATAAATTAACATTCTTTCATATCATAAATTCACTTGATATTGTTTGCTTGTTCCTTCCTATTATTGTTAAGGCCTATAATTGATCAGTCTTTTGTTAGAATATGTGTATACTGTGTGGATTACTTTAAGTCACAAACTTTATAGGTAATGATGGATAGTGGCTGGAAGTGGGATCCAAGAAGTGCGTTTCGTCAGTATTTGGAACTCGTCAGCTGGATATACCTGAATCCTAGTGTGGATGTTCAATCCGGGACTCGATGGCGTTTGAAGAAAACGGTACTGAGTCCGAGTGAATATTAACTCTGAGATTCAGGTACATTCAGCTAACAAGTTTCAAATAGGATGAAAAGCGCATCCTGTATTCCACTACTAACCACCATCCATCTTTGCTTATAATTCTTTATTATCGGTTTATATATTATACTGGGTAGAATTATCGTTTGGTAGATAAGTGGTTATGAAAGTAGAAACTTTAAACACTGACTAACACATAACTTAATACAATTTTCTCATTAAAACATCCATATCTTTTTGTAATATTGCAATGATACTACTTTTAAAGTTGGAAAATTTTCAATAGTACTATAGTAGATTGTTATAACTTATGACCACCGATTAGAGGGCAGTGAATTATCGATCGGATCAAGGATGCGTAAAACATATGCAAGCAGCCTAGAGTCCTGATTGGCCCTGCTTCCTGCCTAGCCCAGCTAGTTAAGTCCAGCACACAGGTCTCAGCTTCTGCAATATGAATCATTATATTTCAAACATACTCTGTTTATTTATCAATCAAACAGACCACAACGTACCAATAAAATATGAAACAACATTTGTGCAAGATTTAGCCCAAATGTGGCTGTGAATGGTGGAGGCAGTGACTAATAGACAGTGCATAATTCAAGAATGGTAAAACGTATAATAATAATTTATGGGTCAAAATGAAGCTTATAATAAGAGGAATATAAAATATGCATAGTTTAGTTATTTAACAATTATACAATAGAAATATACATTTAGTATTGGTCTGTAAATGGATCCTAAAAGTTACCATTCTTTATGTTTATCGGGACCTAACAGACTAACAACTAATGTTTTGAATGCTAAATAATCTAATGAACAATAAAATCTGAGATCAATTTTTGTTGTTGTTGTTTTAGCGCATCCCAGAGTTGTTCTTGTTGATGTATCTATCCTAGAGTAAAATAAAATACCTATACCATAATAATAATAATAATTACTTAAGTATAACTATTGGGAGTCATTTCATCACTATGATCATCAACTTATTCTTCAATTGACCTAATTTACACCAATTTTTTTTTCAACAAAATCTTGTTATCACATCAATGACTTTCAATGTATTACAGATGAATAATAAATCAGTGGAATAAAAGGGATTTTCATTTATTTCCTATTTATGCTAGACTTATTTATAAGTTTAAATTTCCTGTGAATAAATAATACGCTTAACATAGTCAGAATATTTCTATTAATACATATGTGATGTGCATCTTTTATGTAGACAGATATAAGTAGTATGTAGCACAAATACGAAGTGCTTATCATCAGGAGATTGAAGTAAAGAGAACAGGAAAAGAAAAGGAGAGCAGTTGGAATAACAACAGAATTAAACCAATGACGGAGTATGTAAAGGATAACAAAAGGATAACTAGTGACTGACTTCAAGAGATGCTTGTGATATTCTAGTGAGAAGCCGTTACCAATGGAGTTCAACAAGGTCTCTTGTGAGATATCAACTCACTGAAGATAGTGGTGTACGATGGCTCAAATTCGTGAATTGGCTGAAGATAGATATTAACACCGTTGGATGCCGGCCGGCTCAGTGGTCTTATGGTTAAGCGCTCGCGCGAGAGATTGATAGGTCTTGGGTTCGGATCTCGCCGAGGTGGGCGAGGTCGTGAATGCGCACTGTTGAGGAGCCCCATATTAGGACGAAACGGCCAGCTCTCCAGTACTTCCAGGTTTTCCATAGTGGTCTAGCTTCAATTGACTTATGATTTCAATCAGTGAAATTTCTAAAAATCTCCACAAAACCCCTTCTGATGATAACTAGAAGATTATGTGCAACTAGTGTATTTCATGCATGATTTTCATATTTCACGAAGTCATTGTGTTGTAATTGTCAGCAACAACCTACTGTGAAAATGAACAAACCAGCTTCCAATTAAAGAGGAAGTAGATAAGACACAAATTGTGTAAATCATCAAACTGCATCATGAGGCAAACGCCAACTTGAAATCCTGAAGGGAAGTGAAAAGCGTGAAAGACCAAATAACACACCGTGCCGAGAATTGGAAGCAGACATGAAACGAATGAAGAACAACTGGAAAGAACTGGAAAGGATTGTCGAGGATAGAGTTGGATGACGAACGTTGGTGAGTATCCTATGCTTCTCTGTGATGGGTAACAAGCATAAATAAGTACTGCGTGATTTTGCGTAAAACAATAAATTGGTTTATCTTGTCTGAGTTTTCGTTCAGTACGCATATAATTGTGTACAGTGTTTTGTAAGGAAAAACACTAATTTATAGATTATCATAGTTCATAGTACTGACTAAATCTCATTCGTTAAATTTCTAAAACTAACCCTAAGTTATATAATTTAATAAGATCATATATCATATTTCATAGTAATGAAAACAAGTCTTTGGTTTACTAACGTTTAGTGCTTTCTGATTTTGACGCTGAAAAAGAATACATAATTTGGATGAAACCTATTATTCCCAAACACTCAAATTTATAGAAGAATAAATGATATAAGATATTTTTAAATAACAAGTAACTACTGCAATTTTACATAAAATATGAAACAAGCTCATCTTATACTTGGGCCTCAACATACACAAGGGGAAAACCAAGGTCCTCAAATACAACATAGAGAACATTAGCCCAATCACAGTTGTTGGTGAAACTCTGGAAAATGTGAAATCCTTCATGTACCTGGGAAGCAACATCGATGAGCAAGGAGGAACAGATGTAGATGTAAAGGCGAGGACTGGCAAAGCAAAGGCGACATTGCTACAGTTGAAGAGCATATGGAACTCAAAACAGCTTTCAACCAATATCAAAGTCAGGATCCTCATTATGAACGTCAAGACAGTCAGTTCTACTATACGGAGCTGAAAGTTGGAGAACTAATATAGCCATCGTCAAAAAGGTACAAGTATTTATAAATGGCTGTCTATTCGGGATACTCAACATCCATCGACCGGATATCATCAGCAGCAGCCTACTGTGGGAGAAAAAATACCGGCTTTCAACGGAAGACGAAATTAGGAAAAGACGATGGAAATAGATAGGACATACATTACACAAATCATCAATCTGCATCACGAGGCAAGCCCTAACTTGGAATCTTGAAGGGAAACGGAAAAGCGGAAGGTCAAAGAACACATGATGTCATCAAATAGAAGATATGAAAAGGATGAATAGGAACTGGAAATAGCTGGAGAGAATTGCTCAGGACGGTGTTGAACGGAGTGTTGGCGGGCAGCCTATGTTCCTCCACGAGGAGTAATCTTCATAAGTAAGTAGTCGCTTTATACTGAAATTACAGTTTACGGCATTAACTTACGAAGATATGCTCTCTTATTATATGTCAGCCTATATTAGTTATATACTGAGGCTTGAATAATTTAACTGATGATGAAACTGAGATTTTATGTAGCTCTGAACGTTTTTATATATTTTATTCAAATAAATTAATTTTTAATACGGCATCCAGCTAGTAGTTTCAACGTAAGTTAATTGACTATAAATAAGATCATATTCGAAAAAAATAAACAAAACGAGAATATTTACAACTTAGATTACGTATTTTTAAGGAGACTAATTTGATTTGTAAGTTAGATTCATTCAAAAAAATCTGATTTTATTTTACCTTCCATTGGAAAGTTTGGAGAACTACATAGTTTTCTTTCCCTGGTACGAAGCATCTTACGAGTGATCAGGCGTAATCAGTTTAGAGAACAGATTTAAGACTTTCAAGTTTAGGTAAATGCAATAAACATTCAGATCATTTGTCTGATCCTTAGCAATGCACATTTTTTATTTTTATTCGACTCAAGTTATAATTTGATGATTATTCAATGCTATAGGTGGCTACGGTTTTAATTTCAAAATATCGAAACTTCACCTGTCAATTAGACATAAGCTCTTAAAGTTTTATTGTGAAGTTCTATCAGAGGTGAAACGACTGTTACTGTTGGAATTAGACAACCATCAGGCTGTATGAAAAATTGACTGGCGTTGGTAATATGTAACATTGAATAATTACTACCCAGCATTCTAATAACTAATTGCTCTTCACTAAACCTTTACATTTTGATTTTCAATAGTGCCACAGATGAAATCATTCTGTAACAAAATAAAACACATACATATCTGACACATTCACTCCTAACCACACTAATTTTATTGATAACTGTCATTGTTAATGATTGTTGGGAAAATAATTTTTCTAGGCAATATAGATCCATTCAATGAGTTAAGAAAATATCTGAAATATAAATCAGACTGTTAGACTTTATAAACAAAAGAAAACACTATTTTGTTTCAATCATGTTTAATGAGTATGATAAGGAGCATCTAGATCTCTAAGGCAAACATTTTTAAACTAAGCTTTATATAGAAAACATTTATAAGTAATGGGAAATAAAATCCATTTATTACTGTAACCTTATGATATATCTATGAATTTTTTTGTAAGCAATGATGGATAGTGGCTAGCAGTGGAATCCAGGATGTGCATTTCGTCCTATTTGGGACTCGTCAGTTAGATGTACCTGCATCTCAGAGTTGATGTTCACTCTGCGACTCGAACCCAGTACCATTCGCTTCAAACGCTATCGCGTTATTCACTCAGCTACTGAGTCCTGATAACCACCTGTTTGTGTAATGGGGCGAATCGAACGGTACTGGGTTCAAGTCCCAGAGTAAATATCAACTCTGAGATGCAGGTATATCCAGCTGACGAGTCCCAGGTTGAACGAAACGCGTATCCTGGATTCCACTATTAGCCACTATCCATCTTTACTTAAAAAGATCTATAGTGTTTTAATGAAATCGCCATTCATCATTTAAATTGTAAATGTTCACTGAAATGAGAATTTTTTCACATTTTTTTTTATCCGAAAATTTGTTTTTTTTGTTTGTATTACTTCTCGAATTTGGGCGTTCCCTGTATAAATAAATAAAAATATGGAATACCATTCCGAAGATTTTTTTTTGTTTTCTTTCATAATGTTAGAAGGATATAAACATTAATTTTTTTTTATTTTGAAAAGAGATTGGAATCAGTTATTTATTGAAAACTTGGAAACGAAAAATCCAACATTATTAGTTTTTTTTTATATGTGAAAATTATATTTGAAATAATCTCGACGATTGAAATTTAAAATGATTCCAATGTTTCGTCCCACTAATATGTTTCGACGTCTTCAGGATTATAAAGAAAATCATCGCTCGATTTCATGGATTCGTTGAATTTATACATTAATACCGTTGGTTGTCGGGTCAGTGGTTTAGTGGTTAAGTGCTCGCGCACGAAACCAGTACGTCCTGGGTTCGAATATCGCTAGGGAGCGGAATCGTAGATGCGCACTGCCGAGGAATCCCACAATAGGACGAAACGGTCGTCCAGTGTTTCCATGTTTTTCCATGGTGGTGTAGCTTCAACTGACTCATGATTATAACCATTGAAATTACTATAATATACACAAAACCCATCTGATATAAATATATATATTGCTTTTTAAGAATTAAAACTATACTGTGTTAAATCAATTATACTTAGATGTTGATTTTTGTAAAATAGGATAACATGAGTCAGTTTACATGGTAACCGTATGAAAACGTGGGAATAATTGACTGGAAACGAATTTTATGTATGTATGTATGCATTTAATAACCTCAGATGGATCTAACGGGCAACGTAAATTCAAATCTGAATCAGATTAGTTCTTTGTTTTATTTACATTAAAACACTATAAATCTCATGTTTTTTTTATGATGCTGTTTATTATTGGACACCATATTTCAATTACAAATTTTTCTTTCACAAAACGTTTCACGGTTTATTGAAATAACATATATTCTAGGTATCATTACTTTAAATAGATTAGTTACTAACAGACAGAACACTTTAGGGATCAGTTCAACTGACCTTCGGCCACACTTTGGTTCCCCACGATCTCAAGTTAACTTGAATGGCAAGTTAATGTAAATCCTCCAACTCTTCACGAAGTTGAAAAATCTATAGGAAATCTGAAGCGAGGAAGAGCAACAGGCCCTGACAGGTTTACCCTTGAGATTTTTAAGGATGGCGGTCCAGTATTAGCATCGAGATTGACTGAGGTAGAATCTAAAAGTTACCATTGTATACTTTTGAGATTTTTATTCAATAATTATTTCATTTTCTAATTCACTACTGTCATTAATGAGACATCAACAAAAGGGAGACTTTTTCTTTTCAATTCATTTGCAAACTATAACATTTAAATCAATTTACTGATTTGTAGGTATCAAGACTTGACTTGATCATTTCGAATAAATTGTAAATTAGATTTTCTGGCGTTTCGTAGCTCAGTGTAAGCTACTTCTTCAGAGTAAACAAATAACCAAATCGAAATTAATCAAAGTATAAATAGTACAAAGGAACAAAGCAGGTATATTAGGTATGACCAATAAAAGAAAGCAAGTCTGAACAAATCAATGTCATGTCATGTTTTTCCAATTACAAAGAAAGGAGAATAGCTGAAGTGTTCCACATAATGTTTAATCCTACTACTGTCAATAGAAAAGAAGGCCTTAGTATACATTTGACATGGACTATCTATCCTAGCCACCTAGTCTGGTATTATTCACAATTCACACAATTATCGTATATACAAATTAAACTCTATCCTTTCTCACCATGGAGGTCACACATTTTTCATCCCTGACCTTGCACACACACACAAATTTACATACATCTTGCTTATAACCCACATTGAATGAAATGACATGACATCGACTTGTTCAAACCTGTTTTTTTTTTAATGATGACAGATAATATTCATGCCTTCGTCCTTTGTACTATTTGAACTTGGATTAATTTTGAGTTGGTTCTTTGTTCTCTGAAGGAGTGACGTACACTGAGTCACGAAATGCCAGAAAATCTAATTTTTCTGCTCATTGGAATATTACAAATAGATTATTCTATTTATAACATGTGTTTTGTTTCCAGAAGAATATTGCTTCACTTTACTACTGCTTCTGTATTGACTAAGTAATTTGAACATCATCAACGCTGCAAAACTTGATTTTTCTAGTTTCTGTTTTTCCTGAATTAATCAGTAGGCACAGTTTAAGAGTCCTGAAACTATATTGAAGTAACTCTTTAGGGTAATTAAGTTTTCACTACCTTTTTGGATAATCACTTTTCATAATTTAAAAAACTTTTTCTAGATTAATATGATCTATACAAACAATTTCATTTATTATCAGGATGGGTTTTGTGGAGATTTTTAGAAATTTCACGTGTTGAAATCATGAGTGAATTGAAGTTAGACATTAATACCGTTGGATGCAAGTCGACTCAGTGGTCTAGTTGGCTAAGTGCCTGACGCGAGACTGCTAGGTCCTGTGTTCGAATCTCGCAGGGTGGGGCGGGATCGTGGATGCACACTGCTGAGGAGTCCCATACTAGGACGAAACGGTCAGCTGTCTAGTGCTTTTAGGTTTTCCATGATGTTCTAGCTTCAATTGACTCATGATTTCAATAAGTGTAATTTCATTTATGTCATCGTCAATAATGATTACATTTGAATGACCGAATATGCTGCACATGATACTTCATTTTATTTATCTGGAATAGAATAAATAATCGTTTCAGACTATCGATTACTGAGCAAAAATTAGTTTTGTCTTTCTTTGCAAACAAAAATAAATTACGCAGGAAAAAGTCTATTTACTCGTTGTCGTTTTTTTTATTGACTTGAAAATAGAGTAACTGTGACTTCTAATCCATTCATATTTGATAGTGTTATAATTTGTGCCATGTGTCCTATTAATGTATAACGTATTGATATTACCAATTAGAGAACAGTAATTTATCGCCTGGATCTATGACGCATAAAACCCATACGAGTAGTCTAGAGTGTATACTGGTCCTGCTTTCCTGCTTAGACCTGCTTGTTTAGTCCAGAACACCAATCTCAGCCTCTGAAATATGAATCATGTATTTTTTTGGTTGAGTTTTGTTCTTTGAGTTGGATGGTTTGGTCGTGAAGCTTTTATCGTTTTTGTTGATTGCAATTAACAAGCATATTGAAATCAACGCAATTTACCAACCAATCAGAAAAATCATGCACAAATATAGGAACAAAAATCAAACCAATGGGAGACACAACAAAAACAAAGAAGTGAACAATGACAAATTTCAGGTAAATATGAACCAATCAACATCGAGGTGCACAGAACAAACTGTGAAACACATATGGAGAAATTCGAACACTTCACTTCTACCTGAAGTTTGTGCTGATGATGTCACTAAGAAGAACGATGAAAGTTCTATAACTAAACCATCCAGCTCAGAGAACAAAACTCCACCAAAATCATCCACCTGAGCTACAAATCTCCATCATCTCATGAATCATGTATTTTAAACATATTGGGTTTATATACAATCCAAACAGATTATATCGTACCATAAAGTGGAAAATAACATTTGTACAAGATTCAGCCAAATGTGGCTGTGAATGAGGGAGATAATAATTAACAGACAATAGACGAGTATGTTTGAAATATAAGGATTCATATAGCAGAGGATGAGACTTGTGTTCTGGACTTAACTAGCTGGGCTAGACAGGAAGCGAGACCAATCAGGACTCTTGGCTGCTCGCATGTGTTTTGTATGTCCTTGATCTTATCGGTAATTCGCTGTCCTCTAATCGGCGGTCACAATTTATAACAGTTATTCATTTAAATTGTAGACAGAAATTGATTATAGCATTCAAAAAACATTAAATGATAATTAAATATGTCGGTAAAATATAAATAAATATAAACGATCTCTAATAAATTTTATACAATTATTCAATGTACAATATATAATCAGTATTATGAATTCGAGAATTTAAATGAATTGCACACTTTAATATCATGATGGATCAAATATTGAAGTTAGAGCTTGAAAGTGAAACATGGTGACGTTAACCTCTGACCTAGTTACTAATCAGTATAAAATTACCCTTTATCTGTGTATTTTGTAAGAAAAAAACCCTATTTCATCTTGATTTTGATCACATATAACTACATTAGAGGTTGATACAGTAGACTTTAGGTCATAATAGCTTACTTACTTACTTACGCCTGTTACTCCTCGTGAAGGAGCATAGGCCGCTCACCAGCATTCTCCATCCAACCTAGGTCATAATAGGATAAATATGAAATCCTTAGACCTCTAAGTGAGAATCAAACGGTTCACAATAATAATTTTTACACATTCTGGATTTAGCAAAATAATAATATATTACTTTCAGTGATTACTATCGCATTCTTAACACGCTTGAATTTCATCAGTCAAGATTTCTTTCTAGAATACCGGAAGCCGATTGAACTGACATGGTCATGTTTATTGAACCAATTTGGGATTTGACAGTCCTGGTTTTCTTCTTGTATATGATCTTACAGTACTTAATCTAATTAAAAATGTGACCTATTTCTATGATCACCTAATATAGCTCTTTCAAATTTTCTACTAATTTTAGTCAAATTTATTGATAATGTGCTTCCATTCATATTTTACAAACAGATTATTTGATACAATTGAGAAAGTTGTGTTTTAATATCAGATAGGGTTTTGTGGAGATTTCAGTAATTTCAATAGTTGAAGTCATGAGTCAATTCAAATTGAAGTTGAAGTTAGATATTAACACCGTTGGATACCGGCTGAGTGGTATAGTGGTTAAGCGCTCGCACATAAGACTGACAAGGTTTGAATCTCGCAGGGGGAGATCGCGGATGCGCACTGCTGAGGAATTCCATTCTAGGAAGAAACGGACAACTGTCCAGTGCTTCCAGGTTTTCCATGGTGATCAAACTTCGATTGACTCATGATTTCAACCAGTGGAGTTTATAAATCTCCTTAAAACCCATTCTGATAATTCTAGTTTTATTTAAAAATAAAATGATTTCTTATCCGTTAAATTTATGACAAAAAACTAGGTTGACTATTATCCTTGCTCCTACTCCTACTCCTACTCCTACTCCTCCTCCTCCTCCTCCTACTACTACTACTACTATTTTCAGGACATAATTTGTTTACTATAATTTCTGTACAAAGAAATAAGTTGAATGATCGATAACGTTTTTAATGGTTTATTGAAAAATTATCAATTAATTCTGTTTTTATTACTGGTGACAGAAATTTTGTTTATCACAATTCGAGTAATCTTACTAAACACTTTCAAATAATGTAGTCTGTTTACAGGCATACTGTGAAATCCTAACCATCATCCATTTTTACTCTTAATGCTTGTGCTTTAAGGCAATATCGAGACAATTCATACAGGATGCATATATACCACTGTATTCATAATCAACCTCCCTCTTCAATTCCTGTATCCATATTTTATATTAGGGTATCATTTTTCTATACAATCAATTTATTCTATATTTTGAAATGTGATGGTAGAGAAGATTTGTAGCTTAGGTGGATAATTTTGATGGAGTTTTGTTCTTTGAGCTAGATGGTTTGGTCGTGGAGCTTTCATTGTTCTTCTGAACGACATCATCAGCACAAACTTCTAGTAAAACCCCATCAAAATTTTGAAATGTATTTTGATAATTTGTGACATTTCGTCGTTTATTTATAAATGACTGTGCTTATGCAGACAATATTGTATCATGTATCCATCACATCACAAATCCGGTCTGTTATTTACTTATCAGTAAGTTATTGTACCATACAAATGTAAATAATTTGTCAGTGAACTATTCACAAGACAAGATTATAAGTGTTTTAATGGCCCATAATTTGACTGACTTCTGGCTGTGTGGATGATTGTTATTGAAATATACATATCGCAAATCTTCGTATTTAGTTCCGTTATTCTTTTGTGGCCCTGTATCAGACTCCCATTAGATCATATAATTGATTGTTATCGAAATATACATGTCTCTAATCCTCGCATATAATCATCAAATTAAATCGAGTGTTAATACAAAATACAGCATCATGACGGTAACTTAACGAATATCTTGTTATTATTATAATTCAGTACAAATAATCAACATTATAAGGAAATATTCACACTTTTATTTCAATGAGTAAAACATCCGTTATTTTCTGTTTAGTTTTAAAAATTGTTGTGCGTATAGGTGTCTTTTTATTGAAGAAACTATTACATTACATACAACAAGATAAATTTAAACAAAATTAAAAGGGATTCATTATAATCAGAATAGGGTTTTTTGGAGATTGTAGTAAATTTAATAGTTTACTTCATCAGTCAGTCTAAGCTAGACCACCATTGAAAACCTCAAAGCACTAGACACCGTTTTCTCCTAGTATGGGACTCCTCAGCAATGTGTATTCACGATCCCACACGTGGGATTCGAAACAAGGATATTCGATCTTCGCTCGTGAACCTTTGGATCATTGAGCCAGCATTCAATGGTGTCAGTGTCTAATGTCAATCGATCCATGATTTTGCTCAACCCTTCATCCATTATCTGAATTGAATAACTGTCTCCACCCGACATGGATTTGATTTCACTGATCACAACTTCTCACTAAAATTCCAGGAAATTCATCTTGACGCTAGTCACAAATGTGTTAAAAAGTGTAGTAATGTTGAGTAGAATAAATAATGTTTTAGTTGCCAATAACTATAATAAAACAAATTATGGAACTACATAATAAATGTTTACACTTAGATCAGATTGGAAATGTTAGATCTATTGCAAGTAACTATGTTTTATGCCTAATTCAATAAGAAACGTTCAATAATTTAGATATAAGAAGAAACATTTCCCTAATAATATGCATTAGTGCCATTAAGGATATTCTTTTCAGTTGACTTGATCACGTTCTTAGCTTAATATTTAAACAAAAAATTCTTATTCTGCAATGATTGAATGGAACAAACAGAAGAAGAAAACAACCGTAGATTTAAGACAGCTCTGAACATCAAAAGTATATACATTCCGTACTTATATCTGATTCAAATTATCTAATGTTATACAATGATTATTCAGACCGGAATCAATACTATGGTCAAATGTAAATAAAATATATTAGTAACCATGAACGAATTGTTATAACATCTGAATCAACAATTTTACTGATGTATAGATCTTGTTTAGATCAATTAATTGTCAACACTGTTACGTTTATTATGTTTTTCTTATGACGCTCAAATTTTATTGACCAAGTTGCTATGTGATCGTCATTTTACATTTGGTGGATTTGATCCGAAGCTAGGTGACATAATGCTCGATACCTAGATTTTGTGTTAGTTGCTACTTTGTGGTAAAGTATATTTACGATCATTTTGAATCACAAATTTCTTCAAGAATTTTCAGACAACATAAATTACATCATAATAATAACGTCTTTGATTGTGCAAGTGAATAATATGGGTTCAAATCCAACAGAAATCATTGGTTCCCTGAAAAATACTGATTTCCCAAACTGATGAGTAAAAAATGGGAAAAATCTAGGTCACGGGCTACCTCTTAATTGCCTACGACTACTTAACATCATAACTTTATTGAGCTTTAGAATACACAGTGATGCTAAATATAAGGAACTGTGTAATTGAGATATTCACCAGTAAGTCTTATGGAAACCAGTTCACTTTAGTTTTACCTGTATAGTTGTATACAATTGTAATAAAATAATAATAAAATGATTTAGGTAAACTAATAAACTGTACCTCTAATTATATAATTAAACTTTGATTATAAAAGATAATTTGTATTTTTTCTGCTTCAAAAGAAGCAGATCAGCCTCTTTTGACATATGCACATCCTATGCAGATTGCCTCACACATTGTCATTAAGTTACGAGCACAATAAGTGGAGTTGGATGGGGTGGCTAGTAATAAAGTCCCGGACGCGCATTTTATTTTATCAGGATGAACACACCTAAAAAATCTGATTGATTTCAGTCTTAAACACCAGTAGGAAAATTCAAACAATCAATACAATGTAATTAAAATCCATCCTTTTGTACAAATCAGTGGCTACTCGGACTTAGGGGTTAAGCCTATAATGCTTCAGCATTTAAAGTAAACGATGCTAGGTGTCCATTCCGGAACTGATCATCAATTCTGAGATCTAATCAATCACTTACAAAGAGAAAGAAAATTACTTCCTAAATTTTACCATCATCCACCAATCAGTTCTACTTAAAATGTTTGTTATTCTCTCCAAAAAAGTTTTTTTTTGAAAACGTTTTTAGCTATTAAGCTTTTTCGTTATTATTTATGTTATAGAACTAAAAGTATTCTATCTTTTAAAAAAATGCATCTTATTTTCTAGGCTTCATCTCCTGATGAAAAAGCATTTGTGGAAACATGTCGTGATTTAGGCGTAGTATATCATGGTTCAGATGAAACTGGTTTACTGGTAAGTTAATTAACTTAATTATTCATTGTCTTTTTGGCGAGACTCTAACTTATGGACGACCTCCAAACGAATCCTTAGTGACCTTCAGAAATATTAGCCAATCAGTAAACAGAAAGTATAGAGTAAAAATATGTTATACAAAACCAAGGAAATAAAGTGGATACACTTCTTATACGTAGTTCAAAAACCCGTCAACGTTAGAAAGAAGTTCAGAGGTTCTAAATTCGTCATGCATATGGTAGAGGAAATCATCCATATGGCTACAGAATAGTCGACCTCTGGAGTCATGAAAAAGTCTTAAAAAACCTTTCAGACTCGACCACATAACTTCAATACTGTTTGTGCGCGCTCCGGTTGTTGAGTACACATAGTCTCTTTTGTGGATAACCACACGATGCACACAACTAAACCTATGCACAACTCCGTTCGCTCTACAATCATCCGTATATATTGTAGTACCTGACTGCAGCCAGTGTTACTAGTGCTTTTATTATCCAGTTCGCAATAATTGTCATAATTTGCCTTAGTTAGGAATTATATATAGGGTTTTCATCACGAACTGACGTCAACTATAATCCCAGAAATCTATTTAGCCAAATGGAGTAAAGTCTTTCGCGTTAAAATCCGAGATCTATTATCTTATACCTGATTCGTCCACAAATTATAGTCTCACCGTTTTTTTGTTATAGCCTCTCAATTATCACGTGTCGTACAAAATTCCCTGTGAATTGATCGTACGTTAGCATTAAGTACTGAAGTTGGTGCCGTGTTTTTAAAATCTCTAAAACGCCTCTGATTGACTCTTCCATAAATTAGAGTATCGCCGTTTTTTTATTTCAATTACTTTAATTGTAAATGGGAAATTATTTTACAAATTAATTTTAATATAACGAAGAAACATTCAATGAATTGGATCTAGTAAAATTTTTGAATAATTCATCGATAAAATTTTTCTGTAAATTGCTAACCATGTATAACATTTTTCTATGTCGTTGGAAAAAAGTAAGGATGATAATGGACTGACTAAGTTATTTCACTCTATATTCAAAAATATGTTTAGATTCTATAATTAGATAGATCGTGGATGCACACTCCTGAGGAGTCCCATACTAAGACGAAACACCCGTCCAATACTTCCAGGTTTTCCATGATGTTCCAGCTGCAATTGAATCATGATTTCAACTATTCCAATATAAATGTCAAAAGTTAGTCTTTATGTAGAGAATACGTTTATCATAAATTACAAGCAAATAACAATATAAGAACAAAACGCAACGTTAATTTCATTGAATAAAACAAAAACTTCTGTGAAATTAGAAATGACTGGATAATTTTTAGATATGTTTGATAGTATTTGGATTCATGATCTATATCATACTGTAGTGCCGGTTGCTGTGTTAAGCCCATATGATTTATTCCAGCTTCTGGACAAACCAGTTTATCCGTTCTTCTTGAGTCCCATTTTGACCATGCTAACTATTCATTTATCAAAGTCGACTGTTTTTATATGAGCGTATGTGTGTGTACATCTTTCCTACTCGTCAAATGTTTGTATCTTATTTTTGTGTGACTATAAATATCGATTAAGGCTTGATAAAATGGGAGTTTGTTCACACACCTTCTACACTGCGTGCCGTCTCGTTTCCGTCTCTTCTCTTTGCTTCATCCCTCTAATTGCCTGCTCAGACCAATGAGTGTACAATATATATGTATTCAGAAATCTGTTCTCGTACTCGCCTTATTTTAATCCCATTATACACTAACGCGAAGTAAGTTGATAATTATTTACGAGGATAGCTGACATGTGTATTTCGGTGACAATCAGCGTACAATCCAATTGGAGTCGGATGTAGGGCCACAAAAGTGGTGAGCCTATCGACAATATTGTCCGATCTAATTGAAGTCTAAATGTATGGCTCCACTAAAATACCTTCTACAATGTAAAGATCAATTTAACAGACGCTAAATAGGATTACATTGTTATAACTTAAATACTTCTGATTCTTTCAATCCATTCTCGTCTCATTAAAGATTAAATTACTGTAATAACATTAAAGCTATATTTATGTATTTTTCATTTAAAGAAATCATTATTTTACGAGATATGCTTACAATTGATTGATCACTAAGTGTTGATCAATGTCATGTGTGTCACGTCCTTCTTAGTACAGAAAGAATACTATCGATCAAGTTACAATGTGGTCACTAGTCTAGGTGACTTGACATTGCATACACTATGTTGAGATAAGATGGTGGTTGGAAGTATTCAACAGGATACCCTGGCCCCGGGTTTCGTGCTATTTGGTACTCATCAGCAAGGTGTACCTATAATCACCACCGAGTGATCAATCAATTATAAATACATCTCAGTCCTACAGGCGATCATTCAAGGCCTGGATTGCCCAGTGGTAACGTCTCTGATTGTGAAGCTGGGTGACACGGGATTGAATCCGTCAGGGAGAATCAGTTCTCTCAATATTACAGATATATCTTCATGATGACTGCCAAATAGCACGAAACCCGGATCCATCGTATCCTGTTGACTAGCTCCAGCCACCATCTTATGAGATATTTCATGAAGACCTTACAGAACAATATTAATCAAACTTATCAAAATTAACTAGTTAAAAAAAACACAGTTAATTTATATTTAAAAAAAATACCACCATTGAACCACATAAAACATTCTCTTCTCTTTTGATTCAATCAAGCTATAAAAACTAAATAGGTGATTTTCGCTTTCGAAAGCAAAACAAACAAACAAAGGATAAACAAATTAAATTGTTCATCAATAATACATGCTTTTATGATCTATAAAACATTAAAACTTGATCATTCAGGTATTGTAGCCATAGCAACTATTATTATGTATTAAAATGGATCTGCGTCGGATACATCATACAAAATATTTTATTCATTACCACTCTAAGTTCGTTTTTTTTTCTTCATTTCTTTTATTATAAAAATCATAATTGAAGCAATCAGTCATAATCATTTTAATTCTTATCATTGTTTGTCTATTTCTTTTTTGAACATAGAAATTAATGTAGAAATTAGTTAATATTATCAGCATCAATATAGGAGTTGTGGAGATTATTAAGTTGATTGAGATCATGAACCGATTGATGTTAGATCAGCGTTGGAAACCTGGAGGCACTGGATAGCCGTTTCGTCCTATTTTAGATCATGCAATTTCGTGAATTGGTTGATGTTAGACACTAACACCACTGGATGCGGACTGAGTAGTTCAGTAGGTTAAGCGTTCGCGTGCAAAACTGGAGGCTATAGGTTCGAATTCCGCGAGCGGGATTGTGCATGCACACTGCTGAGTAGTCCTAAAATAGGACGAGACTCCTGTCCAGTACTTCCAGGTTTCCAACGGTGGTCTGACATCAATCGATTTATAATCTTAATCAAAAAAATAGAATGAAAAGATCAGTCTTTTCTTTGTTTTTCTCCTTATTCTTATTTTAAGTCTTTTATTATCATTATGAAATATCAAGTGGTAACTTTAACAAAAAACTTTTATTCTGCACTTGTGTTGCTTAACAACCAGATTAAGGCTATTCTATTACTACTTTTTAATAAATAATGTTCTTTTAAAGAATAAACAGCTGGAAGTAAAATTGTTATTGTTGTTTTTTGTATTCTAATCTAGTTTATTTGACCTTTTTAAAAACCATATTGTTCTTAGGGAAATAACATAAATGTTCTTTTAGTTTTCAATGTACAAATTCCCTATACAATTAATTACATGTGCGCACTATGACAACTCTGGATAGGATCAAATTTTTATGATCAAAATATATATGAAGTAAATGATTGTGTATATTCTTCTTCCAGTAAAGTCTATGATGACATCACTAAGTAATCAATTTTTCTATCAGAAAACTTTCGTTGTTAATGTTACTGAGATATGAATATGAAAATGTGGTACAAAATACTATTGAAAGCCTTCTATTAAAGAATTCAATAAAACTAAGACATTCTACAAATCTTGTAGCAATATCGCACATCAAATCAAATGTACTATTCTTATTGACTAACACTGAGATTAAAGTTAAGAGATTTTATAATTGTTTGATACACACAGTAAGCATTTATGTGTACATGTGAACATTATAAGCAAAGATAAATGATGTCTAGTAATGGAATCCAGTACATGCATTTCATCCTATTCGGGATTTGTCAACTGGATATACCTGCATCGCAAAGCTGATATTCACTCCGAGACTCAAACGCAGGGCCGTTCGCTCTAAGCGCTATCAAATACCGAACACTTAATTATCGTATAAATTCTATAAAATTATCTTAAGTAATCATTGAACGTACAATTATTTTCCCTTTTTTGTTGGTTAAAAGAAGTAAAATAAAGATAACAGAGTAATATATGTTGATTTATTCTATGGGTGATGGTAAATCAGTTGATGAGGTTGTGAATCTACATCGACTGAGACGGTTGGGCCACGTGTTGCGTATGCCTGAACACCGATTACCACGATACGCAATGCTGACTAGTGTTGGAGACAGTTGGGAAAAAGTTAGGTGTGATCAAACCAAAAGGTGGCATCAGTGCTTGAAGTCACTTACTTCTAGTCTGAACCATGTTGGTAGATGCAGACCATCATAAACAATGGTTGGATACTCTGAGTGACATGGCTCAGAATCCATCACAATGGCATCGGTGTATACACTCTTTGTTTTCCTTCAAACTATGAAATTAGAATCGTTTCATATCTTTCTATCAACTAATTCTTTCTTCGTGTACTATATCCTTATATGTAATCTTTCTTTTATATATTAACACCACTAAATTAACTACTTCTATGGATTTGATGTTCATCTTGTTGTGTCAATGAGGTATGGCCACTTCGACTGATGCACATATGTATATGTTCCTGGTCTTACGTTGTAACTGACTGACTGACTTATCATTAAAAATCAATATACTATTAGAAACATCATTCACAAAGATTAGAAAGTATTAATAATATATTTATTAATTCTACAAGTTAAATATATGAATATAATAGAACAGATAGTTGAATGGCAACAGAAATGTAATTTTACTAAACTAAACATTTAAGTTTTAGGCTTAATTGATTAGAGTTAGAAGACAAAATTTGAAAGAAAAAAAAATTGGAAATTATAATTAAGGTCATGAAACAAGGTAAATTTCATGTGATGAACATAAATGACAATGAAACTATCAAGGTAAATAGATTTTGAATTACATCTTTTTCAATAATATAAATTCAGTTTACATTCATTTCCAGTATAGGGTCGTGAAGATTACTATATTTTTGATTGAGATTATGAACCGATTGATGTTAGACCACTATTGAAAACCTGGAAGTGCTAGACAGACGTTTTGTCCTATTATGGGGCTCCTCAGCAGTGCGTACCCATAATCCCGCTTGTGGGGTTCTAACCCAGGGCCTTCATTCTTGCGCGCGAACACTTAACCTCTGGATCATTGAACCGAACGGCGTTCAACGTTGTTAATGTTTAACTTCGACCAATCCCTTTATTGGAACACTTTTAGCAAAGTATAATCAATTTATAATTCATTGTTTACTGAAAAATATTGAATGGTTTTTTAAATATCAACATCATTTACACTGTTGAACAAATGATAAATGATAGTACTGCTGAGAAAAAATGCTGCTTAATCTTTTGTGGAATATAGTCAAATGACACAAACACCTAATTTTTGTTTGTCTTCTTCGAATTTATAGGCTTCAACACATTCATGTAAAAACTTGCCTCTTAATTTCTGTACAACATCATAGTCAGATTATTTTCTCAGCAATTAATCATGAATTTTGATCCATAATGTCTTCTTGACTCATTAAAATTACACCAAAAATCATTATCAAGTCAAAGAGTATCAATATTTTTCATTATCCTTTAAGTTTCGTAATGTCTTTTGGTAATCATAAAAGAAACTTTATTATCACACAGTTACCTGAAAAATAATTCTCAAAACTCTAGTACTAAAATGAGTTGAATTCACTTGGTATTTTTTTACTTGTATCTTCCCATTGAGGTTTAAGACTGCAATTGATCACTCTACTATTGGTATATGTGTATGTGGTGTTTGAACTCCTTTGCACTTGTTGAATGCTTGATTTCGAATTCTATATACAGTACATTCGTTTGTGCTTATCTAGTACTTCTTGATCCGATTACGTTATTTCTGGGATTTTTTAGTTCGTACTATAATTCAAATACTCCTAATCATCATAATACATTCTGTGTATATGCCTCGATATTGCCTTAATTCACAAGCTTTTATAAACAAAGCACATATGCCAATAACAAACTGATCAATTGCAGTTTTAAACCTCAATGGGATCAGTAGCTGAGTGGATAACGCTATGGCGTTTGAAGCGAATGGTACTGGGTTTGAGTCGTAGAGTGAACATCAACTTTGAGATTCAGGTACATCCAGCTGACCTAGTCCCAAATAAGACGAAACGCGCATATTGGATTCCACTGCTAGTCACTAATTATCTTTACTTCTAAAATGAGTTGGTTATTTTAAGAAAAAAAATGTGTATATAATGACGTAGTAATGCGCAAATCTTATGTAAATATTCTTTTATGAATCATTTTAGCCGGGTATACATCAGTCAGTTTATTTGAGTTTCTTCATTTTAATATAAAATTCATAAAACGGTACTTAAACAATACAATACTCTATTATGAGGATACATGAATAATAATTACAAAAATTTGTAAAGTCCTACACATATTTATATTAATCAGCTGCTTTCATGACTGAAGATGAAATCGTGTAAGTAGCTAATTAAAGAAAGATACTAAATAGATTGAAAGGAAAACCCGTTTTCTATTGTTAGCCTACACTTGTAATATTTTTTCTTTTGGATATTGGTAGTAAATTAGCATATTGATGAATAAAGATGTTCAGTTATGTCAGTTCTTTATATGATAAAAACGTTTACTAACTAGTATATTTTTTTTGGCAAGTTTCTCTTTTACAGGACAGAGTTGATAATTTTACTCCCAACCCTCTCCTTTTTTACCTTAGCTTGGGACCGGCAGTAACCCTAGAATAGCTGTAGTCGGTGTGGTGTAATAAAGAGAAAAAACAATTGTAACTTATGCTCAACACTTTTAATACCACTTGTTGAGTTCATGAGTCAATTGAAGCTAGACCATTATGGAAAACCTGGAAGCACTGGACAGCAGGCCGTTTCGTCCTAGTATGGGATTCCTCAACAGTGCGCATCTACGATCCCGCACCCCGCGCGATTCGAACCTAGGACTTATCAGTCTCGCGCCAGGCGCTTAACCAACTTTTAATACCTTTTAATTAGATACACACCTTTTGGGGGGAAATTATACTTTTTAAAGCGCTAATAACTCTACTTCTCAATTACCATATATAGTCTGATACATACAGTATCATTATGCAAGATTTTCACTTGAATGTATTACTACTGCTTGACGTTTACTTTGTGATTTAAAATACAGTAAATGGTAAGGAATTTGAAGAATATCTGTCAGTTAATTCAAGCAACTAATATCATTTAATATCGTCATTCCTAAAAGTTCTTTTACTGAAGTAACTTAATAAAAATGTATTCTTATTAAAGAGTGATTTTCCATTCATTTTTTCAAAATACAAAATATATTGATTGACCCGACAAAACAGATAGGAAATAAAGACAAACAACAGAAAAGCAATGATAATCTTTTTTATTGAGATCATGCATCGATTGATGTTAGACTCATCAGCAGTGCGCATCCACGACCCCACTCAGTAGTCCAGTGGGTTATGCGTTCGCGCGCGAGACTGGGAACCGTAGGTATGAATCCCACGAGTATGATCGTGGATGCACATTGCTGAGGAGTTTTAAAATAGGACGAAACGGTTGTCCAGTGCTTCCAGGTTTCCAACGGTAATCTAACATCAATCGATTCATGATCTCAATCAAAAACTTATTTATCTTCATAACCGTTATTCTGACAGTGATAATCTATTTTATCTTATGTTTTTAAATGCTTATAGATACTTTTGAAACTTCATTTGATTAACTATTATTATCAAACATTTTTATAACAGTATCAATGCACACCAAATACTTGAATAATGTGCTAGGGTCTTTAGAAGTTTATGTACAAATGTACACTTTACATTTTTATCAGAATAAGAACTTCATTTCAAATGTTTCACAATTCAAAATAGCATTTTTAATAATTAGGTTAACATTGCAAGCATATATTTATGAAATGTGAACTTCTCATATATTGACTAATTTATCAGATATCCATAATACCAGCCAAAAATGTCAGCCAATTTGAGAAAATATTATAATTATTACAAGTGATATTATGAAATACAATTACATTGTAAGGTTTATAAACATTTCACAGTAATTACTATTAAAGATGGATACAATGCCAATTTAATACGTTACCAAGTAATTACGTAACCAAATTTTTAGTTCAGAGTATTTATGAATGACTGTATATATTTTTTCTGGATACATAAATATGGCCTTCTGGAGTTGATCCAGATGGCTTCGGCTATGTAAAGCAGTAGTAATCTAGCTCTGTGAGGTAGATATTTTGGAACTTGATATAAAACAGAGAAAGATTCCTCTATTTTGATATGATGTTCACTATCTACCAAGTGTGGAAGAATAGTGCTGGTAATCGACTTAGTAATTCCTTTTCCCAACCAAGGTGGTACATGTTCACGAACACGCAAAGATAAAGCCCTCTGAGTACGGCCTATGTAACTGGCTCCAAAGGAGCAGTTGAATTGGTATACACACATGGAAGAGCCTATCTTCGGTAACCTATCCTTGATTAGTTGTGTGAGTACTGGTTTGTTTGAGAAAATTATGTGTAGCTTGGCGGCGTTTTTGAATATTCTATGTGGATTTTTAAACTGCTGAAATGACTGTATATTAATAAATGCTAAATCTCTTTACTATAATATAGTATCTGCTCTTACTCAAACTATCACCATAGGATTTGGAAGAGATCACTTGAGTTAAGAAAAAACAACTAGAAAAATGTTCATAAATTTTAAACCCCCCATTTGAAACTCATCACATATATAGTGTAACATAAAATGTATTATTGTTCATTACTGTGAATACATCACTAAAATCTCTTTATAAATTAATCTATTTCGATAATGGATGTTCACTGCTGAGGAGTCCCACAATAAGACGAAACGACAGTCCAGTGCTTCCAGGTTTTCAATGTTGGTCTAGCTTCAACCGACCCATGATCTCAATCATTGAAATATAATAAGAAGACGAAGATTATCAGAGCTATGTGATGATATATTAGCGCAATACATTTTGAACAATCTGATCACACATAATACACTTGTTTACAACATTTATATATATAAAAAATAAATGGTCAACTAGACCGGAAATGGGGTAAGAGGAGACAAGGATAATAATGAGAGTAATAATAATAATAATGATAATATGAACACAATTTGAAACCTAATCACTCTGGATAATAAGCCAATTTTAGTAGGGTAAGTTTAGGGTAAGAACAAACTGTTTTTAAATACACAAAGGGGGTCTGAATTTTCGTATGACCGATGCTTAGTATACGCCATTTTACAATTTTGCACATCACAAAAGCCTAGTTAAGATCAATTTTCTGTCCTGTTTCGATTATATGTTTGGTAATAGAGAATGATGAACATTTATCCTCTACTGTTATTGTGTCATTTAATTCTATTGTTTCTGCAACCATTTTGGTACACATCCTAATTTTGAGATCACGATTGCTCCTCCCTATGTATGTGTGACTACACATACACATGTAAATTGGTAAACTTAGTCTATTTCTTTCTCAAAAATTATATTATTTCAATGATTACATAATTCTCTTGTGTTTCAGGTAATCACAATTCAAGGTGAAGCAGTAAGATATCGTTTATTAGATGTACTTGAATTTGATGCAACAAGAAAATGTATGTCAGTAGTTGTACAATTTGTACCAAAAGAAAGTAATGAACCTGAATCCTTAGATTCTCCAGTTCTCGTTTTGTGCAAAGGAGCTGAAACAAGTCTTTTGAGTCGAGTAAGTAATTTTCAAATTTAATATTGATAAGTCTTGTTAATTTGAACGCTTTATTCGGTTCCTAAACTATTCTGGTAATTCGCAAGCTAGAACTGTGCAACGACCTGAACTCGAGAGAAAAGGCGCAAGATAAGCGAAAAATACTTTACTCCGAAGGTTC
The DNA here is from genome assembly GCA_944470205.2 of Schistosoma margrebowiei. Classification (NCBI taxonomy): domain Eukaryota; kingdom Metazoa; phylum Platyhelminthes; class Trematoda; order Strigeidida; family Schistosomatidae; genus Schistosoma; species Schistosoma margrebowiei. Next base: position 76,904,322 of record OX104024.1, read on the forward strand.
ATTCTTGTACAGAAATACATGGATATTTATAGATGTTAACATTTGTTAAATCAACATCGTATTTTGTCCAATCCGCTAAAAGACATATTATGCTACTGACCAATAGTAGCATGCCACGTTGATATTCTAGAAAGCTCCATCATGCTCTGATTGGCTAGGACTCTTCAGCTCCTTTAGAGTCTCTGGATGCTCCGTTGCAGTTCTCGGAATACCGACTCAACAAATATAATTGCTATTTAATTTCTACTTTCATCAGTCAGACTATTTTTTCTAATTCCTATCTGTTCTTGTATTATTTAATTAATTAATCAAATAAATATTCTACTTTCATTTCAAACCAAGGTAACTTGCTTACAGTTTTTTGAAACAAACTATGAAATAAAGGTTAATGTTAGTTATGTCCATTACTAACTGATCAAATGTTGTTTAAGCGATCACCACGTTGATCTGGTCTGATGTACTTGTAAACTAACCCTGTTGCATGTAACCTCACCAATTGAAAGATATTATTATCCTATTATGTTAGTAAGACTCATAATTTTATACATTTCGATAAAACACTTAATACTGGTTGATAAATTTGTGCGTCTCACTGAATAACTGTAATTTCCTTAATTACTAATCTTATTTGTTTTTACGTATAGAAATAGATCAAGTTTAAAGTTAAGTTGTCCTTATTCTGACCATAGCGTTCACATAGACTCTGTGATCTCCATTATCGCGTTTTCAGTTCTAGCAATATATATGAAGGACAAATTAAATCCTACAGATAATAATAATAATAATATAAAGAGAGTCGCATTGTGGTGTGTGCTACTTATGTTGACTTAAGTAGTATATGATATTAGTCGTAAACAGAAGGTCTGAAAGTAAAGAGACAAGAGGAACGAACAGTTAAGAATGGTAACAAAATGTAATTTGTATGAAAACGCAAGAACAATGAAGTCCGAGTCATTTTGAGACAATCGATGAAAATTTTGCAAATTAAGCATTTACTTTATGATTGTTAGATTTTGTTAACAAGTCCTGTTATGTTGTGTTACATACATTCGATTGTCCCACCGGTGTTCTTGTTCACTGTAGTATTACTACGACATGGCATATATTAATCAACTCCCTTTAATCACCAGGCCATTTTTATTTATTCATGTGTTGTATACTGTGGCCTATGAAAATATGAGGTACTTCTACATAGGTGTTTACGATCTTTACACGTAAACACTTTTGGTGGTTTTGCTTCGTTAATTAATTACTTCGATAACCGTCATAATATAAATCTCAACGGTGTTTGAAATCAGATGGCAATAAGATGCGGGAACTACAGTTGATTAGTGGATAGCAAAGCTATAAGATATCTAGCGAATTTGAAGCAAAGAGGCAAATAAGTATATGCGAGAAATTATATCGGAAAATCTGTAGTTAAATCACATAAGGGCCCAGCAACGCAAAGCAAAGGCTAATAATAGGATTTGAACATATATATGTATGAGAAGGAGGATGAATCATCGAGCCACATATAAGGAATCAACATTTTAGCTAGAGTCTGTCATGTTCCCTTATGATCATAACTGTACAAAGAAATATGCGAATTGTTTCTAATTCAAATAGCAATGTCTGTTAAGTAAGTTCATGAAAGGACTTAATCAAAATTAACCATCAACGAAATTGAATGTAGGATAGTTGTTATATACTGTTACTCGGAAAAGACAGTTAAGAGGTTTCAGCCTGTGAATAATTAAGTAAATAATCACTGTCATCTAATTAATATTATTGATTTAGTGCAGTTAATATCTATGTTTATCAATTTAATCCTGTCAAAACTAATATATAGCTGATAAAATGTGAAAGCAAATTAGCCATACTTATTATAATGTTTGAAGTTATTATTATTATTATTATTGTTATTATTATTATTACGCCATCATTCCATGAGATTGATCAATACAATATTGATTCTTGATATTTATGAAGGCGCACAAAACAAAATTTCCTTATAATTATAATTCATATTCAAGTCATTGTTTAATTGGAATGTTTATTTATTAAAAATAAATTATTCACTTACATTTTTTTCTTCTATTAAGATTAATAAAATAGGTCATTATGATAATTAAATGGATTACTTTATGCATTTGAGATAATTTAAGAAGTTAATTTTAAAAATATAAAGTGATATATAAGAAATTTCGAAGTGACTCTAATTTATGGATGAGCCAATCAGAGGCGTTTGAGAGATTTCAAGGTCACGGCGCCACCTTCAATGATTAATGCTAACGTATGATCAATTCACAGGGAATTTTGTACGACACGTGATAATTGAGAGGCTATAACAAATAAAACAGTGAGACTATAATTTGGTGGACGAATCAATTAGGTATGAGATAACAGATCTCGGATTTCGGCGCGAAAATCTTTCATCCATTTTGGCTAAATAAATTTCTGACGTTATAGCTGATGATAATTCGTGATGAAAACTCTATATATAATTCTTAACTAAGGCAACTTACGACAATTATTAAGAAGTGGATAATAAAAGCACTAGTAGCACTGGCTGCAGTCAGGTACCACAATATATACGGATGATTGTAGAGCGAACAGAGTTGTGCATAGGCTTGGTCATGTGCATCGTGTGGTTATCCACAAATGGGATCTTGTGTACTGAACAACGGGAGTGCGCACACACAATATTGAAGTTATGTGGTCGAGTCTGAAAGGGTTTTTAAGACTTTATCATGACTCCAGAGGTCGACTATTCCGTAGCCATATGGATGATTTCCTCTACCGTATGCATGACGATTTTAGAACCTCTGAACCTATTTGTAAGCTTGATAAGTTTTTGAACCACGTATAAGAAGTGTATCCACTTTATTTCCTTGGTTTTGTATAACATATTTTTACTCTATACTTTCTGTTTACTGATTGGCTAATATTTCTCAAGGTCAATTAAGTTTCGTTCGGAGGTCATCCATAAATTGTAGTCTCGCCGAAATTTCTAATTGAGTAAATAGGAAAATGTACAAATTCTTAATTGTGATGATTTTGATGGACTTTTGTTCTCTGGCCTGGGTAGTTTGGTCGTGCAGCTTTCTGATGATGCCGAAATTTGCATTACGAATTTTTTTCTTTTCAAAAAAAAGTAATCCGCTAAAACCATTAAATTCAAATAAAACAAAAAAATTGGAATAGTTGAATTCATGAATCAATTGAATCTAAACAACCATAGAAAACCTGGAAGCACTAGACGGCCGTTTCATCCTAATATGGGTCTTTTCATAAATTCTACTATTAAAATTACTATTATATCCACAAAATCCATCTCTCATTATAATCATCATATGCTCACTTGTGAGGTATTTCCTGGAATATTAGTGAAAAGCCGTGTCAATGGAGTTCAACTGGGTCGGTTGTGGGATGGTAACTCACTGATGACATTAACACAGTTGAATGCCGGTAGGCTCAGTGGTCTAGAGGTTAAGTATCTGCGTGCGAGTCTCATAGGCCCTGGGTTCGAATCTCGTGAGGTGGGTTCGTAGATGCGCACTGTTGAAAAGTCTTTCACTTGGACAAGACAGCCGTCCAGTGCTTCCAGGTTTTCCATGATGGTCGTGCTTTAATTGACTCATGAATTCAACTTTTAAAGTTACTATAATATTCAAAAAAACCCTCTTTGATTAAAATAAATTAGAATTCAAAAGTATATCGGTCAAATTATGATTTATTTTAATTTGTATTACATAATACTTTATGAAACTGTATTGGTGTAGTTGTCCTGAATGATAATAAAATGTTTCTAAATTAAAAAACTAATTTGAATACTTAAGAAATAAATAAATAAGCTGCAGTTTGTATACAGTCATGAAATGAATTTAGCTCTTACAGGTTAAGCGTTCACGCATGAGGTCGAAGGTTCTAAGTTTGAATCTTGCGTGCAGGATCATGGATGAACAAAACAGCTGTCCAGTGTTTTCTAGAAAACACTGAACTACTATAGACTTCCAAAACCATTGGCAAAGCTTAATCGAGTACTTCTTTAACAAAATTCAAAGAATCTGAACCGAAGAAAGGCATCAAACTGCTGACTAAAACAATGATATTAAACACATATCAGTATAGAAGTTAACTACTTTCCAAAGCTCTTCAATTTGTTTCGAAGAAAAAGTTTAAATCCTTTTTTTTGGGGGGGGGGGTACAAATACATTATCTTCCAAACTTAAATCTATTCTGACGATCTTTCGCACACTTCAATGAGTTGAGTTGTATGATACTTGATTATTGTCTTATTATTATATCATCCTTCCGATTACCATTGTTTTTACTTAACTTTAAGTTTAATTGGTTTTCAATAGTTTACAAAAATCAACATCTTTATAAATAGATGAGTTCACTTAACTTGATTCATCATCACCAATTATGTTTGTAAAAATTGTTGTTTTATCGCTTAGAGACTTTCTTCTTCAAAGTGACTATGTAATATTTATTGAAGGTTTCATAAAATTAAATTAATCTGAAGATTATCTGTATAGGATTTTGGAAATTGTTGAGTTTAAATTAATATCATGGATGGATTGATGTTAAATCACTATTGAAAACCTAAAAGAGCTAGACAGTCGTTTCGTCCGAGTATGAGAGTCCTCAGTAGTGCGCATCTACAATCCCGTACACATAATGTTTGATAACCGATTTTTTATTGAGTTTCATCATTAAAAACGTCTATCCTTAATTTCATGTTATTACATGAACTAACTGTGAATGTTTTTCGTAAGCAATGCTGGATAATAGCTAGCGGTAGAATCCAGGACGCGCGTTTCGTCCTGTTTGAGACTCGTCAGCTGGATGTACCTGCATCTCAGAGAGTTGATGTTCACTCTGGGACTCGAAGCCAGTACCATTCGCTTCAAACGCCATCGCGTTATCCAAATAGGACGAAACGCGCGTCCTGGATTCTACCGCTAGCCACTATCCATCATTGTTTACAAAAAGCTTGTGAATTAAGGTAATATCGAGGCATATACACAATATGCACATATGCCAATAACAAACTGATCGATTTCCGTCTTAAACCTCAATGGGAAGATACAAGCCAAACAATACCAATTGAATAACTGTGAATGTATTTATATCGACATAGTTTCAGGGGTTTTTTTGGACAAAAGTACCAGACGTTAGTTTTGTTCAAATTAATAATCTTTACTGTGTTTTTTTTTAAAAAAAACATTTTATAGTCTAATGAATCAAATTTTATTATTATATTAACAATATTTTAGATTGATCATATGGAACAACCTAACACATTCAGTGCATATGGAGATCCTTTAGGTGATAGTTTCTGTGGAACAGCTGGATTAAAATTAAGAATGGATTCTGAACAAGTTATGAAACAAGTGACTGAATTTGCAACTTTAGGTTTACGTACATTAGTTATGGGTATACGATTAATCACTATTAAAAAATGGAATGAATTAAAAACTAAACTTGATAAAGCAAGAAGTATAGTGAATGAAGGACGTCAAAAAGAATTAATTACAGCTTATAATGAAATTGAAAAAAAGCTTACATTAATTGGATGCACTGGTATAGAGGATATGCTTCAAGATGGTGTTCCTGAAACTATAAAAGCACTTCGAGAAGCTGGAATTAAAGTTAGTTTGATGCTATTTCTTGGTTGTTACTTCAAAATTAAATCATATTTTGTTTGTTTAAGAATATCTTCATATTCTATCATATATGTTATACAAGTAATGTTTTAGGAGTTAAACGAATATTCCCTAACAAGCATCAGTCTTTTTCGAATTTCATTAATTAACAAATTACGTCTGTTACTCCTTGTAGAAGAGCATAGACCATCCACCAACACTCTTCATTCAACCCTGTCCTGGGCAATTCTTTCAAGCTCTCTCCAGTTGTTATTCATCATTTTCAAATATTCTTCTATTTCCCGACGTAATGTGTTCTTTGATCTTTCGCTTTTCCGTTTCATTTCAGGATTCCAAGTTAGGGCTTGCCTCGTGATGCAGTTTGATGATTTGCGTAATGTATGTCCTATCCATTTCCATCGTCTTTTCCTAATCTCCTCTTCAGTTGAAAGTTGGTTTGTTCTCTCTCACAGTAGACTGCTGCTGATGGTATCCGGCCAATGGATGTTGAGTATCTTGTGTAGACAACTATTTATAAATACTTGTACTTTCTTGATGGTGGTTGTAGTATTTCTCCAAGTAAACAAATCATATAAAATAAATATATTTTTCGTTATATCCTAATAAGTAGAAAAATTATATTTTTTGACTTTTTGTTACTTAATGTAAACTACTTCTTCAGAGTAAGTAAATAATTGGATAAAGTTTTTCGTTTACTTTGAAGAAGTGGCTTACATTAAGTTACGAAACGTCAGAAATACAGTTTTTTCTATTCATTGGGATATAACAGATTGTATATTTATTATCAACTTTCTACCCAATGCTTATTTGAAACTATACAGTTCAACCTTGGCATTGATACCTTAATAAAAAATCTTATAAAAGTATGAAAATTTATATCTAAAAGTTTGTTGGATTCTACATATTTAAGATTTAAAACTATTAATTACTCGTCTGTAAAGAATTGAAGTTTTTTTATTTGAGATCACGAACTGATCAATGTTAGACCGCTATTGAAAATCTGAGATCATTGGATGCACTTTTATTCTAGTATGGAGCTTCTCAGAGGTGTACATCTACATTTCCACACACAGGATTAAAAATTTGGACCTCCGGTCTCTTGTACGAACGCTTAATCTGTAGAACACTGAGTCGTTATTCAACGGTGTTGATGTTTAACTTCAACCAATCTACGATTTACTGCATAGTTGTTTAAGAATAGGACGAAGAATTCCGTTCATCAATTGTTCTATCTTAATAATAATGTTCATTCTTGATATAAAACTTAGTCTCTTGTTATAAAAATGAATAATTGAATAAAATTGATATGGTATCAATAATAGTAAATTGGTTAATTGTTATAATAAAGGCGGCAAAATAATACTAACAACTATCTCAAAGTAAAATGTCATTTACAACTACGTTACGTTTAAATTGGCATATCGGTATTTAACTTTTGTTTAATTGCCAAATTCTTGTGTATTACGTATTCTCTTGTAATTCAATAACATTTGTTAGCTTTGTCTTTTTGTTAATAGCTTGAAAAACAACTAACAGAACATTAGAACTCAGCTGAAAACCTTTATTGTTTTATTTACTAGACTGAGAATATTAGATGTGATAAGTGAACGAATTATAGTACCCTTCAGACTTAAATCTCATTTATTTAAGGTAGATGAACAACTCTAAAAATTCTAATTGAATGTTAAGTGGATCAAAATAGTTAGTGAGAAACTCTGGACATACATTTCGTAATGATTAACACTCTCCACCAAGGTGTTTACATATAATCTTGATGGAAATGATCGATTCGTATCTTTGTCACTTAATCTCACATTCTGAGATGTTACCACTAAGTTCATTCTATATATTTACACTTTGAAACTAAAATTAGTATGTTTGGACCATTTTAATCAACATTGATTCCCACGAATGTCCAGATTACATCATTCAGTTTACTGCTGACTACATTAACGAACATTATATTTTTTCAAGCTATTAGTTAAATACTAGAATACCTTCAGTGAGAAGATAGGACATGCATTACGCAAATCGTCAAACTGAATCACGAGGCAAGCCCTAACTTGGAATCCTGAAGGGAAGCGAAAAAGAGGAAGGCCAAAGAACACTTTGCGTCAGATAATAGAAGCAGATATGAAAACGATGAATTACAACTGGACGGAGCTAGAAAGGATTGCTCAGGGTTGGATGGAGAATGCTGGTGAGCGGCCTATGCTCCTTCACGAGGAGTAACAGGCGTAAGTAAGTAAGTTCAGTGAGAAGAATGATAAGAAATAAATAAAACGATATGATACTATACAGTGTACTGAAGTTTGTTTGAAAGAAGCCAGATATATTGAAGTTCCGTTTGAACTGATAGTAACATCATCCTAATTAAAACTTTTATTTACATTTTTAGATATGGGTACTTACAGGTGATAAAGAAGAGACAGCTGTTAATATTAGTTATGCAGCTGGACATTTTTATCCTGGTATGCAAGAAATTCGTGTTACCAATTTTGATGATACAGTGAAATGTGGAAGTTTTTTAAAAAGTCAAATTGAACGAATTAAAGAATCGAAAATGTATGATGCTGATACACAATTTGGAGTTGTTATAGATGGTCAATCATTAAATTATGCTCTTGTGGTAAGTAAACGTATTAACAGTAAATGAAAAAGCATCTTTATTTTAATGTAATTAACGTAGAAATTTGTTTATTGTCTGGTATTTTAAGTATAAAAGCTTTGACTTTATTTCAATTAAGATTAAAATTGGATGCTATCGAACGAAAAAAAACATTCATACTTAAGTGATGTATATTAGTACTGTGGTGTGTGTGTGCTACATACGTTGTCATAAGTAGTATATAATATCAGTCAGGAATAGTAAGATGTATTAGAGATCATGGGTGAGTTGATAACTCATTTGGGATCCAGGTCAGCTGATACATAACAATGGCAAAATGTTAACTAGTACGAAACCTAGACTTGAAGCTTCAAATTAATTGTCTTAAACTATTTTAAATAAGCTGCATGAAATGTATAACACGTTAACGTATGTATGTACAGATGGATGAATTAATATACATTTCTTCTGTATGATTTACTTTGAGAAGTGTGTAATGATACTTATGTGTATGAAATAATCTGCACTGCTTACTAGATTTAGTTAAACTTGAATACGATTAATCTGATGAATATAATCATTTACAGAATCAAAACATGAGATTTTAGAAAGTGTGTAAAAAGATCACATACTGAGGTAGACAATCTTTATTTTTTTCTCAAATGAATCAAACATATCTATAAGGGTTGTAAAGATCACAAAAATGATGCGATCCTAAGATGAACGTCAATCTTTCATGTTGATAGAAACATCATCAAGCGCATTTGATCTCATACACTGTATCAATGATTGTCAATAAGGTGAATTGAATAAAAATCTTCTATGCACACAATTCTATCAAATTATTTATGGTTGTGGAAAATTATGTTTAGAAAATGATAGTGACTAATAGTTTGCTAAAAAATAATCTGACTTCCGAGTACTTTTATGGATGTATTGAACAACTGAAACTGGGTTGTAAAAATTAATGATGCATCATAAGTTTTGTAAATAAAGTATTCATAATCAAATCCCGTGTAATAATTGGATAGAATAGTAGAATAGATAATCGGAAATCGTTTATCAGCTCAATAATAAATTGGCGGAACTTCGTGGATTGGTTGAAGTTAAACATTAACACCGTTGGATTCCGGCTCAGTGGTTTAGTTGGTTCAGCGCCTGGCACGAAACTTATAGGTCCTGGGTTCGAATCTCGCCAAGGGGTAAGAGATCGTGAACGCGCATCACTGAGGGGTCCTATACTAGGACGAAACGGCCAGCTGTCCAGTGCTTCCAGGCTTTCCATGACGGTCTAGTTTCAATTGACTCATGATTTCAATCAGTGAATTTTCTAAAATCTCCACAAACCCCTTCTGATAAATTATTATTATTATCATTATTATTATCAGTAACCTATCTAATTTATGGTTGTACGCTCCACAGGAGCAGCTAAATTTGTAAATGCACATTGAGGAGGTGAACTCAGGTAACTTATCCTTCGTTTGCGTAGACATTAGTGATCGATAAGAGAAAGTCAACGCAAGATTCGCTCCGTAGAATGTTCTTGTGATTACTTTCTTTAACCTATAATTCAGAGTATCACTAGTCACATCCCCGTTGAAGTTTATTTTCATGTATAAAAATTTCTTATGAACAGTCGAAATTTCCGACTTCTTTATTATGTCATGCATGTACTTCTTAATGAAAGCACTGGGGTAGCCGATCTCAGTCAGCTAGTTGTTGATGAATCCAAGCTCCTGACTTAGAGTGTCTACTGTACAGATCTTTTTTAGTTCTACTAGTGAGACATCTAACCATATTTTTCTTGTAGCATAACAAATCAAAAAGTGATGCTAAATATAATTATTTTACTATTTTAAATACAATCAACCATTCAATCATGTTCCTCATTCATTTTTTAAAAAATATTTTCTACTTTATCATAGGAACCAATAAGATCATTAGTTACACAATGTTGTCTTGAATCATCATCAGCTAAGCGGTCAAAATTCTATTTAGACAAATGTATGAATGAATTTCACGCCTGTTATTCTAAATCTGATAGGTGTTCATCCATAAATTATAGTCTTGTCAAATATTCACTTGGGAAACTAGAATAACCCAATATGAGCTTAACATAATACTCTAGACACGACATGACAAATTCCAAAAAAAGTGATGTTAAATATCATTATTTTAATCTCATAATAGTGCACGCAGTGTCAAGTCACCTAGGCTAGTGATCACTTTGCATCATAGTCGATAGCGTTTGATTTGCACTAAATAAAGACTTGACACACATGATATTGTAGTGAACAAGAATACGGGTGGGGACAAACGGATGTATTTAGCACAACAATTACAGTCTATCTCAACAAAATCTGAACACGATATAGTCAATCGTCAATTTGCAAAATATTCATGCATCAAATCAAACTGGACTGTTTCTGTTTCAAACACCAATCCATTGTCTCCCATTTCATTGTTCATGCATTTCTTACAAATTCCATTGTATTCTCGCTCTACCTTTCTTGATCTTCGCCATTTTCCGCTGCCAGACATTACGTTCTTTTAACGCACATTATATACTACTCATATCAGTATAAGTAGCTCACACCACAATATCATTAATCACCAACTAGTGATAAATCAATTGTGATAATTATTTTACTATTTTTAAATACAATCAACCATTTAATCAAGTTCCTTATTCATTTTTTTTCTTTGTATTAATATTTTATTAATTAGGAACCAATAAGATCATTACTTACCCAATGTTGTTTAGAATCATCAACTGTATTATGTTGTCGTTCAACACCATTACAAAAAGCTGAAGTTATACGTTTAATTAAAGAAAGTCATAAACCAATACCAATTACAGCTGCTATTGGTGATGGTGCAAATGATGTATCAATGATATTAGAAGCACATATTGGTTTTGGTATTTATGGTAAAGAAGGTAGACAAGCAGTACGTGCATCAGATTATGCATTTGGACGTTTTCATTATTTAAAAAATGTATTATTAGTACATGGACATTTATATTATCAACGTGTATCCTTATTAGTATTATATTTTTTTTATAAAAATTTAATTTTTACATTACCACAAATGTTTTATGGGTTTTATTGTGTTTATTCACAACAATCTATATATCCACAAATATATTTAATTTTATTTAATTTAATTATGACATCATTACCAATATTTTTATATGGAATATTTGAAATATCTATACCAAAATCAATTTTATTAGAATTTCCTATATTATATCAAAATATAGCTAGAAATTATATTTTATCTAAAAAACATTTTCTTATATGGATTAGTTTAGCTTGTTGGCATGCATTTATTATATTTTTTGGTACATATTTTTTAAGTTTTCAAGGTCATGCAAATGATTTTGGTCTTTCTAAATTAAGTAATCTTATATGTTATGGTAATTTTATTATTTTAATTATATTTCTTGTTGTAAATATTAAAGTATTACTTATAAGTTATTACTTAAATTGGATTATATTATTAATATGGAATTTAGCTATTATAATAAATATTTCAATATTTTTAATATGTAATAATGTATTATTTCCTACAGAACTTGGTAAACAATTATATGGTACATATACAATAATGTTTACTGATACTGGTTGTGGTTTAATATGGTTTAGTATATTTTGTATAACATTATTAGCATTAATACCAGATTTAATTATACGTACTATTGATGATCAAAATTGGCAATGGAAATTAAATCATTTAAGAGATGAATTAAAAAAGAAACAAAAACAATCAAAAATGTATACAAGAACATCAATAAGAGTATCAATTATGTCAAAACAATATGATGAATTAGAAGATATTGAAGAAAAAGATGAAGTAAGTTTATTATTATTATAGATTATTAATATTTTATATTTTTGAATTAGTATTTGATCTGAAGTAAATAAGAACTTGACACGCATGACATTGGTCGCCACCCAGTGATCAATCAACTCTGATTACATCTCAGTTCTACAGGAGGTCGGTCGAGGCTCAGATTGCCCAGTGGTTATGTCTGTGACTGTGAAGCTGAGTGACACGGGGTCGAATCCATCAGGGAGCACCATTTTCCTTTGCTGACGAGTGCTAAGTAGCACGAAACTCGGGTCCAGGGTTTCCTGTTGACTACCTCCAACCACCATCTAATCTCAATATATATAGTGCACGCAGTGTCCAGTCGCCTAGACTGGTGGCCACATTGCAACATAGTCGATAATATTTGATCTACACTAAATAAGGACTTGACACACAATAGATCATGTGATACACAATTCTGATCCAACGGTTTAGGATCATATAAAGCTGAATTATTGGTTTATAAAGCAACACTATGATATTTAAAACAGAAATCGCAGTTACATTTAAAAAGAAGTCTATATACTTATTAAGAGCTGGAAATGACTTTCTTTGTTCAGTCATCTATCACTGCTTGGAACATAATTAATCACATACAAATAAACATTTTTACTTTATTAGAGTAATGATCATTATTCAAGTTATAGTGTTGTGTTCTAACTTGTCACGGAATATATCGTAGACTGAAACGTGTTAGACAACCAATGAAAACTAGGGATCGTAAATGGACACTTATATCCTGAAAGCTCGAGTTACACGAAGGAAATCGAACATCGTTGTAGTTGGTAGGTTTCTATTCATCTTGTAGATGACTTTGAATAGTAAATCTGTTCTGATTGAAACGACTTACAAGGTAATCAATTATTAAGCTTATTACACATTCACTATTGTCTTTTTTCAATTGTTATGGATAATATTTCTGAATCCTCTTGGATAGAAAACTTATCGAAGGAATAATATACCTAAATCCGCAAGGACAAGTGAATTAATAAATATACACGTAGTGAAAAACTAACACAACTTATTCTCTAGGTTTTTGTTAAACATAACTCGAGTGAATAATTATAACCCAAAGATTGATCTGCACTTTTGTCAACCTCAAAATCAATACTCTTATAAATCATTCTCTTTTCAACATAACTTATTGATTATTTTGGAGATTTGAGGTTCATATTCTCGTCAACAAATCTCGACGGATATCTATTTTTCCTCAAGTATTTTTTCTTATAGGGGTAAATTTTTCGTCTATGATATCGTGACAGCGAATTGATTGGCTTTGTCTGACAAGACATAAATAAATTCCTCTTTCTATTAATAAAGAACCAAGCTGTAGAAGCTTGTTATGTGGTTCGTTTCATGAAAATCATCAAGCTAATCTAACTCATTTCACTAAACATTTTCGAGTCTGATTTTACGTGATAAACAATTTCTCAATTTTCTCTTTATTTCTTTTCTTTTTGTTTTTGTTTACAGAATATCTATGATTATACAAATCAAATCGTTGATGAATTACAAAGTCATCGAATAGATGATAAATCAATATATTCATTACCAAATAATACATCAACTAATAAACCATCCATGACATATAATGATGATGATGATGATAAACCAAGTAATATTTTAAATGTTTATGATGTTCTTTCATTGGATACAAACACATTGACAACAACTATTCCAAACCATATTCATACTTCTACTATACCAACAATTTATAATAATAATAATAATAATACAATTGATAATTCTAAAAAATATTCTTTAACAAATCATGTCACTATGCCTAATCCTATACAAATTAATTCGAATGCATTAAATGTACCTAGGTTATATGAAAATAATATTGACACTTTAAATGATAATAATAATAATAATAATCTTTTGACAAGATTTTAATTTTCCTCTTTTTTTCTTTCTTTCTTTTTCTTTTTCTTTTTTTTTCTAGAAAATTTTTTTCGTTTATGTTATTTTTCAAAGTTTTTTCTTCTTATTCTTATATCAATTGAAGTAATATTAAAGTATGATAAGAAATGCATTTTTTTATTTTACATGTTATAATAGTACTAACAATAAATTTGTTTTATTTTTTAATTATCCTCTCAGATTATTATTATTATTTCTTGTTCAGGGATCTAATATATACACACTAAATAATGAATAATTTGTAAATCTAATTCTATTGTACAAAGAAAACATACTACTACTACTACTATTACTATTACGACTACTACTAACACCAATACTGATACTACTGCTACTACTACGACTACTACTACTGATACTACTATTACAACGACTACTAGTAATACTACTACTATTACTATTACGACTACTACAAACACTAATACTGATACTACTGTTACTACTACTACTGATACTGATACTACTATTACAACGACTACTAGTAATACTACTATTTTATTCTAATAACCAATATGAATAAAAGAATTTATATAATTTAACATTGTTTAACTATTCACTCTAATTCTATTTCAAGATTATATCCTTAAAACTAGAATACAGAGAGTAAGCGCGCAAGACAAAAAGAGACATGTTGAATCGTCTTCTAATTCTTTTTTTTTTTTAAAAAAAAAGAAAAGCTCAATTGTTTCCCATTTCAATATACAGATCTTATATAGTAATCATCGTGTATACAAAAAAGATGATAACTTTTTTGTCAAAAAAAAAGAAAACTAAAACAAAAAAAACAAACCAATCACTGTGATACTGGATTCAATGTTCAATTTTCCATGTTATTTATTTATATATTTATATCTATTAATAATAATAATAATAATAATGATAACAGATATAGATATCTTCTTACTGTATTGTTTATTTTATTTTATTTTCCATAACATCTCTCTTTATAAATTATTCTTTAATTCATGTATATTATAATGTGTATAAATGTTTCTATCGATGTATGTATATGTGAAATGTTTTTAGTAAATATTATTTTGTAAATTGAAATTTCAATCATATCAGAAGGGGTTATGTGAATAGTATAGTAATTTCAATAGTTGAGATTATGTGTCAATTGAAGCTAGATCAGCATGGCAAACCTGAAGGAAGCACTGGACAGCTGACCGTTTCGTCCTATTCTGTGGCTCCTCAGCCGTGCACATCCACGGTCCCGCCTCCCTATCGGCGAGATTCGAACCCAGGGCCTATGAGACTCGCGCGCAAACGCTTAACCATCAGACCATTGAGCCGGCCGGCATCCAACGATGTTCATGTCTAACTTCAACTAATCCACGAAATCGTGCGACACATCCACCATTGTCATCAGTCAGTTACTATCTCACAATAGACCTGATTGAACTCCGCTGGTCAGTGCTTCTCATTAGAATGCCAGGAAATACCTCTTGAAGCCAGTTACTAGTGAGCATATGTTGATTCATATCAGAAGGGTATTTGTTGATATTACAGTAATTTCAATGGTTGAGATCATGAGTTAGTTGAAACTAGACAACCATGGAAAACCTGGAAGCACTAGATGGCCGTTTCGTCCTATTGTGGGACTCCTCAGCAGTGCGCATCCAAAAATTTATTTATTAAATAAAATTACGTAACAATCAAAGAATAAAGAAGGAATGGGGAAAGATGAATATAAATGTATAGTTTACGTAAATAATTTCATTGGAAAGCAAAATTCCTATTCTTTCCTTATCACTTGATTATTGAGTAATCTCATTTGGTAATTAAATTATTAAGAGTTAAAACTCTTAATTTTCATAAAGTGTATTTATTGTCTGTGATCAATTTGATGAGTTTTTTTTTCTTTTTTTAAATATAAAAAATTATTTGTTTCTAAGTGTAATAGTTATTTTTCTCTTTTTTTGTCCGTGTTGCCATTATTTGTACTCGAAATTATTGAATTTGTTAGTAGTATAGGTGATTAACATCTTTAAGGAATATATATCCTTAGATTTTGGTTAATTCATATACTGAGATTTATTCATTTGAACAGAAATTTCATTATACACAATAATATTGACTAAGAATTAGTGAGGATAATTGAGGATATTGAGTATTTGAATTTTATGTGATTTGGTTGATAGCATTCGATCTGCAGTAAATAAGGACTTGAAATATATGACATTAATCACCACCCAGTGATCAATCGACTATGATTACATCTCAGTCCTACAGGAGGTCGGTCGCAGCCCAGATAGCCCAGTGGTAATGTCTGTGACTGTGAAGCTGGGTGACACAGGATCGAACCCGTCAGGGAGCACCATTTCCCTAAAGATTATAAGTACACTTTGCTGACGAGTGCTAAGTAGCACGAAACTCGGGTTCAGGATTTCCTGTTGACTACCTCCAACCACCATCTAATAGAAATGTGATAATGTGGTGTGTGCTACTGATGTCGATGATAAACGTAGTATGTATCATCAATCGAAAGTGAAATACCTAGCGACAGAAGGTTAAGATGATTGAAAGAAAAAGGAGAAAGAGGACAGAGAATCATTGGTGTAGAAACGAAAAATCAACAATATTTTGCAAACGAATTATTTACTGTATGGTTCTCAGATTTTACTATGATGTTCTGTAATTTTGTGTTCATATATATTTAATCGTCTATACTTGTGTTCTCGTTCACTACAATATTTCTTGAAAAGTTTGGAGTTGTCTTAACCTACTATTATAATGAGTTCACTTAGATTTATGATAATATTCCAATGACATTAATAAAATTAGACTCATACTTAAACATCAGATATACACATTATTGATTGCTATCAATTAGTCAGTTAGTATACAATGAACATTTATTGTTTCATTTTTGAATTCTAAAAAGCTACATTTTGATATAGAAAGTATGGTAATCGTCATTATGAAAGCAGAAATAATACGTGGTTTGGATTAAACTATCATAGTGATATAGGTAGAAATGGACGTTGACTAGTAGTGGAGTTTAGGACGATCATTTCGTCCTGCATCCCCGAATTGACTTTCACCTTAGGACTAATCAATTACAATCCTAATCATCAATGACAAGATTCAAATAACCAATACAAATGAACTATCGCAGTGATAGTTCTAAAAATAATGTGTATACAAAAGTAAAAAACTTGTCACTAAACACAAAATCAAACACAGAAACTAATAAGCTGATAGCCTTAACCTATATGAATAAATTTTCGGGGAGTTAAAATCAATTTTTTTAGTCTTTATAAATATTTTTTCATTATTACTTACTTACTTATGCCTGTTACTCCCAATGGAGCACAGGCCGCCGACTAGCATTCTCTAACCGACTCTGTCCTGGGCCTTCTTTTCTAGTTCCATCCAATTCTTGTTCATTTTTCTCATGTCTATTTCCATTTCTTGACGTAATGTGTTCTTCAGTTTTCCTCTTTTCCTTTGGCCTTGAGGGTTCCAAGTGAGGGCTTGTCTTGTGACGCAGTTGGGTGCTTTCCTCAATTTGTGTCCTATCCACTTCCAGCGCTTCTTCCTGATTTCTTCCTCTGCTGAGATCTGGTTTGTTCTCTCCCACAGTACGTTGTTGCTAATAGTGTCCAGCCAACGGATCTGAAGTATTTTGCGTAGGCAACTGTTAATAAACACCTGTATTTTCTGGGTGATTGCTTTCGTAGTTCTCCAGGTTTCCGCCCCATACAGTAGAACTGTCTTGACATTTGTATTGAAAATCCTGACCTTGGTGTTGGTTGACAGTTGCTTTGAGTTCCAGAAAAAATTCTTTGCATTATAGGTCTACAAAATCTCTATAATCTCTACAAATCATAAAACGTAGCAACTGCAGAGAATAAACCAATTATCACTGTCGTAACACTCGGTTTTACTTCGTCTAAAGTTATAACGGTTGGTTTTCCACGTTTACACGTATGGGACATTAATTCACCTTAGATGAATATGTACATTAGATTCCGTCCTAGTTTCTATTCTACAGGACTTCAACACAACTCAGATCAAGAACACATGATTAGCCTGGCTACAACGTAAATATATTTCCACACCAAAAACCCGACACAATCCAACAACAATGAACAATCAATAATAATTGAGTAATAATCATAATAATAAGAATAGGGGAATATATAACTCATCTGACACCTGTCAGACTATCTACATTTCTGACTAAGCAGACAACTAATCATTATCATTCTCGCCCACGCATCAATCACATATAACATAAGATGTAAGAGTAGACAACTAATTCGATTCTCAAAATATTTTAACTATCATGACATAATACGCTGACATTAAGTGGTTTTAGTGAATTGTAGATCAAAACAATATCACTTTGATTACATGTTCTAGTTGAAGAATTGAAAAAGATATTTGGAATTTCAATCATTTTATTATTTTTTTCTAAAGGAAACTTCAATTGATTAGTTCATATCAAAGACTGCTATTACACATACTTTTATATAATCATCCTGTTGCATAACCTGGTATATACTCTCTATTAAATTTATCAAATAATGGAATCGGTGGTAATATATTACGAAATTTTGGTTGTTTATGTATTGCTGAATTATTTTCATCTTCTGATGCACGAAAATGTTTTGTACCATATGGTATTGAACCGTACACAGATGTTGTCCATAATGAACGTTCATATGGTATTGATGGTGGATGACCAGTGTAGAAACTAATTCAATGAACAATAAAAAATACTGTAAATTAACATAAGAATATATAGAATGGTGTCAAGTCATTATATCTAACTAACAGTTATCATTTCAATGAGGAAACATTCCGCCTATATATATAGGGTACTTGAAAGCCAATTGACAGAGTAAAGAAGAATCATAAGCCATGCTCAATATGATCTGTTGATAATTGATAACTATCAAATATTCATAGTCGTTCAATATTTTCTTAAGGAATCAGTTATAGATTCTAGTCAGAACGTTTAAATTGTAATATATATCAATTTGATAGTCTGTATAAATGTGCGACAGACAATGTTAACTGAGCTAGTGCTCAAAATGCTTAAGTGTGTTGATTTTTTATTTTGTGAATGTTATATAGCAGGATATGTTGTTCGTGAATTTATTATATCATAATGTAGACATAACTTTCAATCACTAGCATTCCATTTACAGACTACTTAATTGGGTCTTACATAATTATGTCAGCCAATAGTTGAAAATGTGTAACAAGAATTAAAATCGATCAAAATGATGTAGAAGTATTCATTTTTATTTTTCCTTAGATCTGAAGTTCCGAAATTAGCTTATATTTTATACTTCACGAATTCTTTCTTTTCCAGTGATATTGTCTTCTTACTTGCTTACTTTACTTACGCCTGTTACAATAGAGCATATGCCTCTGACGAGCATTCTTCAACCCACTCTGTCCTAGGCCTTCTTTTCTAGTTCTATCCAATTTCTGTTCATTTTTCTCATATCTGTCTCCATTTCTTAAAGTAATATATTCTTTGGTTTTCCTCTTTTCCCTTGGCCTTGAGGATTCCATGTGAGAGCTTGTCTTGTGGCTTACTTGGGTGCTTTCCCCAATTTGTTTCCCATCCAACTGCAGCACTTCTTTCTGATTTATTCCTTCGCTGGGATCTGATTTGTTCTCTCCCATTGTAGGTTGTTGCTGATAGTGTCTGGCCAACGGATCCGAAGTATTTTGCGTAGACAGCTCTTAATAAACACTTGTATCTTCTGGATGATGGCTTTCGTAGTTCTCCATCTTGCCTTGTCTTTTCTTCTAATCTTTTCTAATAACACTGATACTGTTACGATTTTTAATAATTCAGCATTTGTCATGACAATTTCATTTCGCGGTGTAATGGGGTGTGGTAACCAGAAAAGATGGAAATATATCTCATATTCTATGTTGTTTATCATTGGTTAACTGACAAGTATGAATTTAAATTTAATTGACTTGATAACGCATTTTACTTACATTGGGTCGTTATCTTTAATATATTTGCATTGTATTTATAATAATAACATTGTTGAAGGTAAAAGATACGGAACTCTTGTCATCGATTTCGAATTGGTTATAGACACACTACTGAGTTATATTTACAGTAATATTGAGAACTAACATTCTTTGCTTGAAATAAACTTGAATCATCTTGTATAACTTTCTTATAAAGTTCAGATTTAATTGTACTTTAAGTGAAATTACTTATATACGTAAATTCATCCATTTTTTTCCAATTGATGAACTTATCAAATTCAATTGATACATCACTCAGTCAGTCAGTCAGCAACAATATAGAAATTCGTACGTCCTTGCATCAGTTTGCGTTGCCATACCACATTAGCACAGAGATACAGTTATCGATTCAAATCCGGTTGTGGTAGAGGTAGTAAAAGTATAAGCAGTAATCGGAAAGATTAAGGTTTGAATATGTTACCTAAGGAGTATAATTCAGTGAAATAAATTTAGAAATAGAAAAGTAAGGAACATGAAGAGATACATCATTGCTATTGTTGGAGTGATCCAGAAAATTTCTTGCAAAAGACAAGCAAGGATCAGGAAACACTAAGAAGCATTTCATTCAATCAGCGTTCACTTAACGTTTTAGCCAAAAATATCAAAGAAATGAAACGTCACATGCAGAGTTTCTGATTGGTTGATTGCTACACTGCTACTGTACTTAGTAGCATTCCAGAATCTTCGAGAAACCCAAGGACATTTAAAAATAATATAAAAACCCTATGTTTTCTGTGCTAAAATGAACCATTGAAGTAAAGTACTTTTGGCATACTTTACAACTTTTCTCTTGTTGTTCAGATCACTGTATAATTCTAGCTTGAGGGTTACAGAATAGTTTAGGAAACGAATATAACATTCAATTTGCAAAACTTATCAATTATGTCTAATTAGAGAAAAATAATTCTTGTAACTTACTTATCATCATGTAATCTATTACTCCATTCTTTAGATTTCCAAATTTGTTGAGATTTTTCTAATGAAAAATAATCTGTTGATACACGTAATGATAAATTTATTGGTTTATTTATCCATTTTTTCACTTCATCTGGATTTTTAAATGGACCTTTAATTTTTGGCAATTCTTTATTCATTGAATTCATTTGATTCAATGTTTGTTCTATTGATGATTTCTTTTTTTGTTTATTGTTAGTTTTACTTAATTCTTGACGAACTACTGATAATAGAAGTTTTTCTTTGTCATTTATTCTATTACCAAGATGAAAATGTGATTGATTTTTTTTTTGGTTTTCGTTTTAATAAAAAATATTGGGAAATAATTATGTTCAGAATGGGTTTTGTAGGAATTTTAGAAATTTCACTGGTTGAAATAATGAGTCAATTAAAGCTAGACCACCATGGAAAATCTGGAAGCACTGGACAACTGGCCGTTTCGTCCTGATATGAGACTACTCCTCAGCAGTGCGTATCTATGATCCCGCACCCCGCGACATTCGATGATCTGATCACTAGTGACTGACTTCAAGAGATACTCTTGAAGTTCTAGTGACAAGTCGTTACCAGTGGAGTTCAACCAGGTCAGTCGTGAGACATCACCTCACTGAAGACAATGGTGTACGGTAGCGCAACTTCGTGGATTGTTTAAAGTTTGACATTAACACCGTTGGTTGCCGGCCGGCATAGTGGTCTAGTTGGTTAAGCGCCTGGCGTGAGACTGATAGGTCCTGGTTTCGAATCTCGCAGGGTGGGGCGGGATCGTTGATGCGCACCGCTGAGGAGTCCCATATTGGGATGAAACGGTCTTCCAGTGCTTCTAGGCTTTCCATGGTGGTCTAGCCTCAATCGACTCATGATTTCAATCTGTGTAATATGGTTATACTTATAACTATTGCTTTGTAATTTGTAGAAATAAAGTCGATTACAAGCAATATTTTTCTCAAATTATGGTGTGAGCTACTTATATCCACATAAGTAGTATGTAACGATAGTCAGGAATGTAATATCTTGCAGTAGAAGATTGAGAAGGAAAGAACGGGAACGGAAAGCAATTGGTATAAAAATGCAGGAACAATTAAATCTAAAATGATGGACTGATATTTGCAAAAGAAACAGTCAAGTTTGAGACAATGGATTGGTCACAATTGATTGATCACTGGATGGTGATCAATGTCATGTGTGTCAAGTTTTTATCAGTGCAGATCGAATGTTCTCCTTCACTATACTTTCTCCTTATTTACCAAAATATACAACAACTATATGTCAAAATTACTTATTGTTGGTAGAATACAGAAAACGTTCGAAATTTTGATGATTTGTTCAAATTATTAATGTAATTGAACTAACAAAATGTCCTAAATAGACATCAAAGCTTTTGAAAATTTAATGTAAGTTAAAGAATACATCTTTTTATTAGTACTGACACAAACTTTTATAATGTCAATTAAACTTCATACTACTACATCACTAAATTTTATCACTAATCATTCATACTTGGATTATACTAACTATCAGTTACTTTGTTTCAGGATTGTTACGCTTAAGTCTAACAAAAGTTGTTATTCCATATTCAGTAATCATAATAGAAGGTATGCAGTCCTAATGGTATCTTGATGACGTTAAGAATAATTAGTGAATATTTATAGTTTAAATCACAAGCTGATGTGAATTAGATTACTATTAAAAACCAAAAAGCACTGAACGGCCATTTTGTCCAAGTATGATGACTCAGCAATGGAAATTCATGATCTCAATTCCGTGGATCGAACTCAAAACCTTTCATCTCGCGCTCGAACTCTTGGTCTATAGACGACTAGGCCGTCTGTTAATGTCTAAATTTAATGAATTCACGAAATCACTAAACCCTTATCCATTGCCTAGGGTAAATAACTGTCTCACATTCAATATAGTTGAACTTTACCGGTCACGGCTTCTCAGGAGAACTTCAGGAGTTGCATTTTGAAATGAGTCATTAACGAATATATGATTATCATCAGTATAGGGTTTTGTGGAAATTGCTGCATCTTCATAGTTTAAACACGAACTTATTTTCATTCATTGAATATAACCATGCTACTTATAAAGCAAAAGTAATATCATAGCATATCATGATTGACTTACGTTTTATCCATTGGATTTTGATATATTCCTGGTTGACAACATGTTGAAACCAGAAAATGATGTGATTTTGCCCAATTAATTATTCTGTCTCGTTCTTTTTCTTGCTTTTCTTTACATTTCACATATTTCATTTCTTTTTCATATTCAGACAATTGATTCCTAGTTTAGTATTTGAAATATTTGATGAGCATTATCGATAATTAATTACTTAAAAACTACTAATATCATGACCTGACTCTAATTAGACAACCATTTAAATCAAGGAGTACTAGATGATGGTTTTGCCATACTATTAGACTCTTCTGAAATTCACATCACTAGCGATTAGTCCATGATAATTGGGGTATCATGATGAATGTGCTACATTTAAATCATTAAGTTAGTAATCAATATTTTATTATTTCAGTGGTTGTTGGATGGAGTTCAGTTCGTGATACGAAATATTTGCATACATTTAGTTTTTTCGGATGATTTTTCTTCCTCTGAGCTGGATGGTTTGGTCGTGGAACTTTCATCGTTCTTTTGAACGACATCATCAGCACAGACTTCAGGTATCATGAATACATTTAATTCTCTTTTTGGTGGAGTTTTGTTCTCTGAGCTGGATGGTTTGGTCATCATCCACCTGAGCTACAAATCTTCTCCACCATCTCAAAATCATATGAGCGTAATACGCTTCTCGTTGTTCGAAAATGGGAGAATTTCGCCAAAAGGCAGGCTTCCACTCGAGAACAACTACATTTTCTCCATGAGTGTCTTCGCCAGCATGTTCTACCAACACGACCAAACCATCCAGCTCAGAGAACAAAACTCCACCAAAATCATCCACCTGAGCTACAAATCTTCTCCACATTTAATTCTCAAGTAAAATATTCGGTAATGATCAAAATTCTTACTTGACAAATTCTCCTACATCAACTAGTGCAGATAGATAAACTTTACGTGAATAAAAGTTGAATATATATTTACGGGTTAAATAACCTTTCCATGCACTTTGAATCTATCATAGAATAAAAATAAACAGATAAATTATTGATCTTAACAGAATGAACTGGATTACTTTTGCTGCAGCCTTACTAAATTTATTTCGTCGATATTCTATAACAGTTTTAGATAATATAAGTCGATATTGTTTACGGCCTACATAGCCTCTCCAAGTTTTTTGAATGATGATTGTACATTTTTCGATAAGTCTATAAATAAAAGGAAGTTTAAAAAGAAAGATATTCTTTTAAACATCTAATAATAAGTGAAAGTATTCTGATAAACTAATTCTAGACCACTATGGAAAACTTGGAATCACTGAACCGTCGTTTCGTCCTGTTGTGGGACTCCTCTATTGATATTTACTAAGTTAAAATGGTTCTATCATAGACAATATCTACTTGGTGAGTTGTTCTCTATTCAGCTAGAGAGTGAGCAAGCGCAGGAAGCTGCACTCCGGACTAATTATTATTTATTGTTACAATCGGGTGTTACCTCACATTTAACGTATCATTGATTACTGGAAGATCATTGGTACGGGATAGAAAGTATAGACGAACTAATCAATACTCAGACTAGATCAAGGCATTTGCTCTGCTGTCTTACTATCGGATCTCACAGGCCCCAAATAGATACACAAGGAAATCTGTTTATTCTCATTGACACATCAATAATGTGAACAGTAGAGATAATATGATACACCAAAAACCTGACTCGTCATCCCGTGTCACAGGTTGCTTGCTATTTCATCTTGGTTTGTTTGACAGTTCATGATTTCACAATGTAGCCTCTGAAAATCCCTAAGTGTTTTGTACAGATCTTGTATCGTTTGAAGGGGGTTCTTTTTACGATTTGAAATCAAGCAAAGACATACAAAAATTGAGTAGCACTAAAAATCCTTTTCTCTAGCTCAGTACTTCTTAAAAGTACATACCTTGTATTATCCATGACTTTGAGTCATCTATTTAGACTGTGAGTTATAAACTCATTGATCCGTAATTACTGGTTTAGTTTTAAACCAGATTTACAAAGTCAGTCGGCTCGCTTGATACATCTCTACACCATAAAGTACCTTTGCATAAAAAATGCAGTCTGTTAAAGTTGTCCATGACTGAGAAAAGGACTGGCTTGTGTTGAAACTAAAACTATTTAGTGTCATAAATAGACGACATCTGTTGTCAATAACTTATATGAAAGCTAAATCCAACATTCAATGGGTGATATTATCGTGATAGCTGTTTTATTATTTCAGATTAAAACTCAGGTGTCGCAAGTTGAACTATCTGCTTCTCGCTCGGATTCCAAGATTGTCATTACATGAGGCTTGTATTACCTCTGACGACTATCAATTGCATCTGTTATTAGATGAAAGTGCATTGTGTGCGCTAGCTGGGTCGTCATATCACCCTTTTCTTTCGCCCTTCTTTCCCAACTCTCGTCACTCACTGTAATTTGCTTGCTTCCCTAGTACACAAAGTACCTTCTGTCTAGATGCGAACCACTACACAAGGACATTTCTATTGAAATTTCAAAATGACAAAGGATTCTCTTAATTGTAGTCATAAATTGTTCAATACTAAGTGTTATATTCGAGCGAAGATTAAATCACGAGTAATTACTGAGACATATTAATTGACTAATATTATCTATACATTTTTATGGTACAACTATTCAATAATTAGATTATGTATATTTATATCCCTCTTATTATAAGCTTTATTTTGACCTATAATTTATTATTGTACGATTTACTGTTCTTAAGCTATGTTAAGTTTATTGACTACAGCCTCCCACATTCACAACCACTTTTTGGCTTTGTTGTGTACAAATTTTATTTCATATTTTATGGTACGTTGCGGTCTGTTTGGTTGATATATAAACTCAATATGTCTGAAATAAATGATTCGATTCGAATGGTGGAAGCTGGTGTTGGTGTTCTGGACTCAAGCAAACGGGCTAGGAGGACATATCCTGCTTTTTGTCACCGTTCTAGTTGATTTTCTCGATGACTAGGTCTACCCATAAATGTGGACAACCATACTGCTTATTTCTCGTGGAGGAAGGGATGCAATGTGATGAGTGTAATAAGTGGTTCCATAAGATGTGCACCCGACTAAGCCCCACTGCAAATAAAAGGTGTTCAAAGCCCAACTCTCATTGGCTTTGTAGTTTTTGTTGCTCAAGCAAAACATTGCTTATCCAGGAAGCAATTAGTCTCCTGGTGTTGGCTAATAAGAAGGTTGATGAGGGCTGTACTGATAACATTGGTACTGATGGCGAAGATTGCGTTAGTTTCGTAAGTGCTATCACGGCGCAAGCCAGACATCTGTGCAACCCGCAGTTAAACGTTCTCCCCTGAAACGTTCAGTGAGTGACACGTCATTAGACGTTGGTGGCCATATTGCTACAGCAGCAACCGGTGACCCAAATAAAACAATTACGGTCCCGAGTTGTTCTAATGTAGACGTTTCGACTGATGGAAAATGGATGACGCGAAAACGCAGAAGAGTAGAAAAGATAGCTAAAACTAATGACTGTTTACTTGATAAGTCCTTGGTGGACTCTCAGACCACTCCGCCAAAGTCCCATAGTAAAGCTTCGTCTAACATTGTGAGT
The DNA here is from genome assembly GCA_944470205.2 of Schistosoma margrebowiei. Classification (NCBI taxonomy): domain Eukaryota; kingdom Metazoa; phylum Platyhelminthes; class Trematoda; order Strigeidida; family Schistosomatidae; genus Schistosoma; species Schistosoma margrebowiei. The sequence continues at coordinate 76,931,067 of OX104024.1, forward strand.
CACTCGCTCGACTCACAAGACTCACTTACAATAAAAACTAATTGTAAGATACCAGGAGTTAAAATACAGGATCTAACTTCACGGTCGAAAGCTGTGAACACAGTTTCAAAAGAAGCTAAACCTCTCCCTAGTTTAATTATTTGGAATCTAGAGGAGTCGAAAGACAACGACCCTGCTAGAAGACATGCACATGACCTGCAGTTAGTGGAGTCTGTGGTAAGGAATTTACTACCTGAAGAGGTTTCAGGAGTACGTATTACAAAAGTAATACGACTTGGTAAATGGGTTGGAGGCGAGACCCAACCAAGAAGAATCCTGAAGCTGGTTCTCGGGAGTTTTGATGAAAGAGACATATTATTGAAAAGCGCACTAAAAACTCGTGCCTCAAATATCCGTATTCGACCAGATTGGCCACTTGAGGATCGAATCAAGTGGAAGAATGCTCTTACGGAGTTGAGGACTCGCAAATTAAATGGCGAAAATAACCTTACCATTAAGGGTTTTCGGGTAGTCAGGTCTTGGAAGCCAATGCTTCCGAGGCCTGTATGGGTAGAAAGATTGATTGCCAAAACAACTTAAGCGTGTGCTACACGAACGCTCGTAGTATTAGAAATAAAACGTCCGAGCTAAGTCTGATGGTGGAAGAATTATGTCCCGATATAATCGTTGTTACAGAAACTTGGTTCACCGTTGATATAGACTGTCCTCCTTTCATTGCTGGTTATATCTGTATCAGAAGTGATAGAGTTTCAAGTCGCAAAGGGGGAGGTGTAATATTATACGTTAGGGATCACTTTCTTATACAATCAACCATATCGGAGGCTCATATCAGTGGCACATGTGAGGTTGCATGTTGTAAGATTAAATCTAGAAATGGGTTAGTGACTATAGGGGGAATATACCGTAGTCCGTCTTGTCTTGCTGACGACTTTATCCTAAGACACATCTGTTCTTGGAGTATGGCAGAATGTTGTCTAATCATTGGGGACTTCAACGCACCGCATATCAACTGGATAGAGCTTACAGCTACAGGTAGTGGTTTCGATAGCGACCTTTTATCTACCGTTATTCAGTGTGCCCTTGTACAATGTATCACAAAACCGACACATATTGATTTGCAACATGTTCCGTCATTGCTGGACCTCGCCCTAACCCACCACTCTGAGGATGTCCTTGATATCCACTAGTGAACAGTGATCATGTTGTGATTCACTTTAAGTTTAGGACACATGGTATACAATTCGTATCTGCTCCACCTCGTCCCAATATCTGGTGAGCTAATATTCCGGAAATCAGAAACTGTGCTATCTCGACTGATTGGTCGGTCGACGCGGATGGATTGATCGAAGATGAATGGAATAAGTTTAAGGCTACATTCGAGTCCGTAACGTCGCCGTTTATCCCATGGTCAGCACGTAAGCTATCACATTGCCCTCCATGGATTAATAAGGAAACCCGGAAGCTGTTAAAGCGTAGGAAACATTTTTGGGACTTATTCTTGTTGACAGGTCATGCACCATTTAAGCGTGAGTACCGAAAATTCCGTAATATCTGTAAGAAAACCATAGCCAAATCCCGTCAGTCAGTCAGTCAGCTACAACGTAGAACCATGCACTTATGTGCATCGGTCCAGGTTGCCATACCGCATCAGCACAACAAGATGAACACCGGATTCATAACAGTGGTTAGGTAAAAGGTGGTAATATATAAGAGAAAGATTGCATATAGAGATATAGTACAAGAAGAAAGAATTGGTTAGTAGAAAGAAAGATATGAAGCGCTTTTAATCTCTTAGTTTAAGGGAAGAAACCGAGTGTATACACCGACGCCATTGTGATCGATTCTGAGCCAAATCCCGTACCACTTACGAACGACAGTTAGTATATGATAGCCGTACTTGTCCGAAACGATTGTTTTCGTATGTTAAACGGCAAATGAAACGTAGTGATGGTATTCCCCCGTTACTGTTACACGAAAATTCAGAATTACTAGCTGAATCAGATCGAGCAAAAGCTGAGACTTTTTCAGACTACTTTAGCGAAGTCTTCTCTACGTTTATTGTAACAAATACTTGTCCCACTCACACCGAGATACCAACCACTGAATCTGTACAGGTGACTGAGGAAACTGTCCTTCCGCTGATAACTAACCTCAAACCTGGTAAGATACCGGGCCCTGACGGGTTACATCCACGGTTGCTGTCATCTCTTGCGGACATTATTTCAAAACCGCCTGCGACACTCTTCAAGATGTCCCTTTCACTCGCTCAACTCCCTAGAGATTGGAAGGACGCTATAGTTAGTCCTATATTTAAGGACGGTCAGCGACAGATAGTATCTAACTACCGGCCTGTCAGTCTAACTAGCATAGTCGTTAAGTTACTCGAAAAGATAATTCGGGTTAGGTTGCTAAGCGACATAGATTTACACAATCTGTTAGCTCCTGAGCAACACGGATTTCGTAACAAGCGTTCATGCTTGACTAACTTGCTTATTGCGAGGGAGGATTGGACAGCAGCCCTAGATAACGGTTTGTCTGTCGACGTGATATTCATAAATTTTAGCAAAGCGTTTGACAAGGTTTCACATGTAGGTCTTATGCAGAAGCTCACGAGCTTCGGAATAATAGGTACTGTACATGAGTGGATAGAAAATTTCTTATGTGACCGCAGACAGAGAGTTAGGGTCAACGGAACGCTATCCGATTGGAAGCCGGTCAAAAGTGGTGTACCCCAAGGCACCATCTTAGGCCCTCTGCTCTTCCTTCTCTACGTTAATGATTTACCGCTGTTAATTAGGTCGTCGACATTATTGTTTGCGGATGATGTAAAAATCTGGAGAACAATAAAAAGTGCGGCTGATCATGTGGATCTTTAAGCTGACTTAGACGATTTAGTTAGATGGGCTCGAGAGTGGGGCTTAGAAATCAATTCTAGGATGAGTGTACTAATGCACATCGGTCACGGTAATAGTTACCGTTACGCTATTGAGGGTAAACCTCTTCCATGCGTTCAAGAGCATAAAGACTTAGGAGTAATATTAAGTCATGATTTAAAAACAACTACGCATTGCAAAGCGGCCGCTGTCAAAGGTTTTCGTGCGTTATGGTCACTTCGCCGAGCGTTCAAATCTTTTGACGAGGAAATGTTTAGAATTTTATATCCCAGATATGTTAGACCACATTTAGAGTACTGTATCCAAGCAGCTAGCTCGCGTCTGGTAAAGGATACTAACTCACTTGAGCGTGTCCAGCGTGTGGGAACGAAATTAGTGAAGGGTCTTTCTAGACTCCCTTAGGATGAGCTTTTAAAACGCCTAAATATTTTCCCCTTGTCGTATCGTAGCACACGAGGTGACCTTATACTGGCATTTCGTATCTTTAATTATGATTTGGGTGTTAATATGTCTTATCTTTTTGCTCCCTCCAGCACTAATAATCTCCGAGGTCATAGCAAGAAGGTTCATAAACCACGATTTAATAAACTTAAAGTGGGATCCCGTTTTTCTCATCGAGTAGTCAATCATTGGAACGCCTTACCCGAACAAGTCGTATAACGCTCATCAGTGAATACTTTCAAGGAAAAGCTGGACCTTCACTGGAAAGCAATGTGTCAGGATTAACACAGCTTCATCAACCTACTATCCTTATTACTGAAAACTGAAATTATTTAAAAGTATTTGAATTGTCCCTTCGTTAATATTCAAAACTGAATTTCGGTCAATCCTAATTGTGATAGGATGAAATGTGACTTCTGGATTCTGCTGTAAACCATAATCTATCAATTCTGAAAACTTGTGACAAAGTAGCCATATGAAGATAACCTACTGAAGGCACAATTATGCTAAGACTAATCATAACCCAGTTCTGAGCATAATTCAAACCGATTCCAATAACATCAGAAGTACCATAGCAGTTGGAAACGTTTGTATCGATCTTGATTGGTCACCATTGTGTAGGCGTTTCGAGTGAAAGTTACTGGGTTTGAGTTTTATCGTAACCATCAACACTGGGATGCGACTGCATCTAGCTGACGAGACCCAAACAGAGCAAAAGCCTTATTTTTGATTCCCCTGAAAGACAAAACTCATCTATTCTAAAAGTTGACAAGTGTTTTTATTTTCCTGAAACCTTAACATGGATTTTAAGTAAAAGCAATACAATAAAATGTAGACTGACTAATGATGTTATGACATCACTTGTCCAAAACATAGTAACATATATTTAACCAACTTTAAGTAGCACCGTATTCGAATACCACGAAACCATGCTTGGATTTTGACTGCTGCATTATACTCAGTAAGGCGATATGTATCACAGTTTCTGAAATATAAGGTATGTTACTTTTCCGAAAAGTAATCCAACTCACCTATATACCTCTTTTAATTTTAACTCATAGTTATGTACAAATTTCTCTAATAAACTTTGATTCATGATTTATGAAGTTATTTTCAATACATATCTACTTTTATTGATATTATCTTTAATAAAAATGTCACCTACAAAAGTATGGTTTTAAATACTCTCTTTGTCATTCTTCTCCTTTAATGACAAAAAGGACTAGTCAGTTATGATGTTTTGTTACTAAAATCAAAGTTTTGTTTCAATAAGACGAAATAAGTGTGAGATTATGAATAATTAACAAGCAAATTCGACCAATGACTTGATTTCAAAGCATCGGATGAAAATGCTTTGTAGAATTCAAAAAAAGAGAGAGGGAAACAGACAGTTTGATTGATACTTAGCCAATTTTCAACTACTGGTTTTGAATAAAATACATGCGAAATTCGACGTCCTAATTATGGAAGAGGGTAAAATTAAGTTGTAAATTAACGATACAGTACATCTGTTTTTTATAAACTTATATCTGTCATATTAACTAGCAAGATACATATGTTTACTTTGCATCTGATAAAAATCCATACGACTTAAAGTGATCGTGAATTGATTTATTTTGTTAAAAAGAATACTTTCCTACACTATGAGTGTTCAAGAAATTATATGAAAGATGTCTCACCGCTAATGCCTCAAATAATATAGCGAGAATGCTTTGAGTTTGTAATTATGCTATGGGAATTTATGTGACGAGATGTGCAAACTTTAAGACTTGAAAGATCCAATATAATCTGAGTCATTGTTATCGATTGCGAGCTATATCATCTAGAATTCCTAGCCAGTGGATTTTTACAAAACGAGTTCCTACTTCGCGGAGTTCATAGTAGCAATAAACAAATCTGCAAACTGATGTCATGTTAGATTCTGGTGACTCAATTTTCCTCAGTTCAACGCATCTTGATATACGGTTATTTCGTATGCATAATACAGTATCAACCTAATTTACTAGTTAGAGCTACATAAGATCATTAGTTGCATTAACTTACCTACCTTGCACTTGTCAATTAATGATTTAATCACACTCGAACTATGTTTCAAATATACGTGCGACTTTATCTTTAAAATTTAGGTGAATAATTTTTCATGTGTTTAACTGTAAACACATTTTGATTTATCAGGCAGTTTGCTAGCAACATGCTTTAAGCATCGCTGTTTAAATTTGTAATCGTATGTCCTAACATACTTGGAGCAGCAAGTGGTATGACAGTAACGCCAAGCCAACCCGTATTAGCTGTACCTAAAATTTAACTATCCCGATTGTGCTCAATAAAATCAAAGCCTTCAAGTAGTTCTACACTAACTTGATCGTCATAACTATGGAAAATGCATTAGGAGGTGGTTTGTGGAATTCGCTTTGTTCGGCTACACCACTTATGGCTGAGTTTTCTAATTTATATTTGTTTTATGAATCTGGTTTACGAAATCATCCACCCTATAGTTTGGTGATGATATTATGTTTTTAGTAGGGCATAAATAACAGCAAAAGTAAGATAAAGTTACAGGGAAACTTGAATGCTCTGGTTGAGTAGAAAACTCTGTCGTCATTAGTAGTAAATGATATGTAGTATGGTACTCCTAAAACGAAATACCTTTATCCAAGATTATTGATTATAAGAATTTAGGAGTCGTAATGGACGGTTTCTCAAAATATAGCTAATTGCAAAGTAAGTAGTGTTAAAGACTCATACGTCTTTTAGAAGCTTTGCATAACTTATCATAAGTTGGATGAATGAATGTATGTCAAGAACATTTTACTTGATACACACCAGATTACAAGTCATGAGAGTTCATCTCATTTTTTCCGGCTGTCAAGAGGAGTATCATGAGGCTCCATCCTTCCACTACCCATGATGTACCTTAGATTCTCAAACAATTTCATATCCAGATAGTCTTAAGATGTGAAAGGAGATAGAAGGTCTTTCTGATTCCTCAACATTTCAAAGCTTGAATAAAATATACGATTAGATTGTCGAAAATTTTCTTCCTCCGAACACTAGTAAACGCAACAGACTCACAAAAGGTTATGGAAACAACCAATATACTGAACTAGGATTGTTGAGAACCCTTTTCAAAGTACTACATTTATAGTGGGCCCATCAAAAAAAATTTGGCCCTCATAACGTAACCACTCGAATAAGCTATCAGAATATTCCCTTACAAAATAGCTACAATTAGAGTCTAGACATTTTGTAACGTCCTTATTAAAAGATGTTTTAACCAGACAGATGCCATAGCAACCAACTTGAATTTCCGCCGTACGTTTAACATTCAAATGGTTCAAATGGTTGTGGACGGAAAAGAAGAAGCTTTCGACTAACAGGCTTCCGTGTCTAGTATCAGGAGATCACCAAATCCTCTAGGCAGGAACCTAGGTATATTAACAATAAAATAGGAAAAAAACTAGTAAATCATAGTGCGATACTATCCTTAGTCCTTAAGAATAGATCCAGTTGCCTGTTGAAGGACTCCTGGGAAGTCGCTTGGACTAGCTCAGCTGGCAGCAAATTCCAGCATTTGACAACTCTTAAGGAGTAGAAGTTGTGTCTACAGTCCGTTCTGCTATGTTGTGTCTCCAGTATTCGGGTGTTACCACTTAGGTTAGTGTTGGAACTAAGCTTAAGTTGGTGTTTGAGAGGATGTCCAGAAGTGTTAAGGATACTATGTGCCATCAGAAGGTCACCCCTAAGACGTCTATACTTTAATGGGCAAAGGTTAAGTGAATGGAGGCGCTCTTCGTAAGGTTTAAATTTGAGTCCTCGAACTAATTTCGTGACTCGCCGTTGGATACGCATCAGGGTGTCCTTATCCTTTTGAAGTGAGGGGGGAATACTATGTTTCCGTACTTTAAATGGGGACGGATGAAACTATTGAAGATTATATGGAAAGTTCTTCCGCCAATGTTACCAGTGCAAGGTTTGCTCGGAAGGCATTTTTGTCACAGTTAGCATAAGACTTTAAATCTTAGGGCACCAAGACTCCTAAATCTTTTTCGACTTGGGATACTACTGGAGAGGAGTTACCTAAGTTATAACTGTAGTCTGCGACATGTCGCAGATGGACTACCTTACACTTTGAAGTGTTATAGGTAAGTCCGTTATCGTCTGCCCAACTTTGAAGTCGAGTCAGGTCCTCCTGAAGTGCCTGTATATCATCTTAGTTGCGTATCTCTCTCCAACGTTTCACGTTGTCGGCAAAAAGTAATAAGTCCGACGTTACCTGTTGAGGAAGATCATTTATGTAGATCAAGAAGAGAAGAGGTCCAAGTACTGAGCCCTGGGGGAACCCACTAGGATATTCCATAGCCTCAGATAAAGTGAAATTAACCCTGACCTTAAAATGTCGATTTTTCAGATATGAACTAAGCCAATCGATTAGAGGTGGTCTGATACCCAATTTTTCGAGCTTATTGATAAGACATGTATGGTTAACCTTATCAAAAGCTTTTGAGAAATCTAGGTAGATAATATCAACCTTCTCCTTGTGATCAAGGATGCTTGTCCATCTGTCCACCGCAGTCAGCAGGTTGGTTATACAACAGTAACCCTTCCTGAAAACATGCTGTTGGGGTGAGGACAAATTTAAGGACAGTAAATAGTGATTTATACCGCCGCACATCAGGGATTCCATGATTTTCGAGGGTATGGAGAGAAGAGCCACTGGTCGGTAACTTGAAGGTTCGCTGCGTCGATCTCCTTTGAAAATTGGTGTGATGTGAGCCGGCTTCCAATTATCCAGTAGTTTTCCTCGACTAAGTGAGTGCGAGAACATCATGCTAAGTGGCGTTGCCAAGATTGAGGCTGATTCCTTCAGTATAGCGGAATGGCCCATGTCCGGGCCAGGAGAAGTGTCTTATCTTAAGTGCTGCAGTTTCCGGGACACCAAGTCAGCGCTTAGGTTCACGTCGGAAAGTCCTGTGGAATTGCAGACGAAACTGTCATCAGTAAAGTTAATGTCAATCGGTTGAAATGTGTTGGAGTATTGTTCAGCCAGAAGGTTAGCGGCGTCACCGTCGTTGTTGATCGGGCCGTTAAGACCTAGCAGTTGGGAAACTCCAGTTTTGGCTTGACGAAGAGAAGCTGCATAACGGAATTAGCTTTTAGGATTAGAAGCAAGTTTGTCTATAAGCTTTGTCTGGTACTGGAGCCTGTCTTCTCTTATAGCCTCCGTGCATATGTTTCTGATATGTTTATATTACCTGTACGCTCCGTCGTCGTTAGTTCGTTTGTATTCCACCCAACAGTGCCTTTTGCGGCTTAGCAGGCGAAGGGTACGGTTCTTGATTATTGTAGGTGGCTTACAGCTTTTGGGAACCGTTTGAGGAACTGAATGGTTTGTAGCACGTAAGAGCGTGTGCAGTAAGAAGTTCCAGTGACCGTCCACATCGAGTTGGGGGTGAACATCCCAAACCACCTGTAGAATCCAAACTACGGTTTGGATAGATGAATAGCCGTCCAGGTACGTCAGACACGCGCCCTTGCCCGTCAAAATCAAAACAAGTAATCGGGTAAATAGCGGTTCTATAATTCATCATAAATTTAAATGTAAATCGTTACTTAAACAAATATTACCACCCGGCTACTCAACCAATAATTGTTCAATCAATCAAATCTAAACTACATAAATTAAAGTTGATAAAAGATGTGGGAAAATTACCGGTCACAACAAATAAACTCTATTCTATCCTGACTGGATAGATCAAACACAAAAGGAGGAGCAAATCAATATGGCTGCCGCCAAGAACAAGTGTCAAGTAAAACAACATGGATACAGTTCGGGAGGAAGCACAAAAACTTAGGGAAGGTGTAATAAAAATAAAAACTATGATAAAATACAAATATTAACAATCCAAACGTAATCAGAAAACTAACAATGTACAAATAAAGGGATCAATAGGAACAAAGTGCAAGTATATACATGGAGGGATTTTCACAAACACACGAGGCATTCAAAACAGATCTTACACCACCTGTTGTAGATAGTCGTGTAGAGCTGGCACATTCAACCATTTAAAATTCCAACGCAAGTTATTGGTGGGGTAACTTAGCTTAGTTTTGGTGACAAAACTGAAGGCTATGACGGCATGATCTCTTTTTCCCAGGATAGCCAGGATTGAGAGGCTAAAAAATTCTTCCTTTGTGAATACACAGTCTAAGCGCCATGGTGTCTGACTGTTTCTCCAACGAGTTGCCGACCTCAACTTTACGTGCAATCCCAAGTCATCGATAAGGTTGATGGACCGAGCTTCAATTGAGTTGTCGCCTCCAGTGTACGTGTGTTCCACGAAGTTGACTCTAGGGAGATTGAATTCCCCTAGAATCAGGATGTGTGTGAAACCGAGACGAGTAGAGCGGGATAGTCCTTCCAGCATACGACCATCGTGCGCGATGTCGGCAGTTGGCTTTCTGTAAATGACTCCAACTAGACACCTCGAGGTAGCAAACAATCTTACAGAGCACCATATAGATTCCTCAAGATTGTTAAACTCGAGGTTATGAACTTGATACATCTCCAAGCAAGAACGTGTTTAGACAGCTACTGCGCCTCCAAATCCTGATTTTCTGTCATTGCGAAACAAAGACATCCCAGGTAATGCTAACTCATGATCCGAGAACTGAGAAGATATCCAGGTTTGATATATTCCTATCAGATGGGCCATATTAGCATTGCTAAGTTCACGTAGTTCATCCAATTTGTTTGGTAGACTTGCGGCGTTCATATATAAGCAGTTTATGCTTTCAATTTGGAACGCGTGAGCTTCTTCCTGATTGTCTGTATGAGCCTTACGTGAATGTACCGGCAGCCCACGTATATGAGGTTTGCCGAGGTGGAAGGCCCTGTTCTTTGCACGTTTTTTATCGTCTATCCGGGTGCATGTGGATTCCAGGTGGCAGTCGACGTCTGTTGGCACGAAATGCTCCCAGAGTTGCAGCCACCATATGGGAAGATGGGAAGGTTATCTTCATTAGACGGGGTCTAGAATCACCATCCTTCTTGGCTAGTCTCGTTACATGCTGGGTCAGTATATTTTTGAGCCTCAAGGACTGTTTGGTGAATTTCCATTCCCTGATGTTAGTCTGTGATTGGGTAGGGTCCGTGTTTTCCGGCATACCTTGCACGATTATATTCTTCCCGCGGAAAAACTGCCCACGAGTTTCTCTGGAGATGTTCCGGATGAGATTGCGCTCAGAATACGGTATGTCAGGCAATATTCTTACATTGCCATCTGATTTCAGTATATGACTCATTAGTAAGGCATTCTCTACGTCGGTAGCATTCTTAAGTGTTACACGAAGTAGCCTCGAGTGATTTTGACGCTTAGATTCCTTTCGCCCAAGTGAGCCGTGTGACTGTCAAAGGCTCTATTCTTGGAAGTCCAAGTTTCTTGTTCAATTCTCCCTAGAGCATCCTATCATTTTTGTCCTGCAAACTGAGAGGAAAGTCAGGGTTGTCTTTGAAGTTCATGACTATGAGAGAGTCATCACGAACCGTTATTGTTTTCCCAGGTTTTCCGTTGCGTTCAGGTTTAGCACCTTGTTATTTGGTGGTCGAATCACGTTTATGAATCATTGGCTCTTTGTTGACCTGATGGACAATCTTGAGGGTAGACTGATCGACCAAATCACCAGTTGACTTCCGTTCAACAGCTGAGATGGTCAACTTAGACTCTGACGCCTGGCTCTTTTTAGCTCTTTTGACATGGATCCAATTACCGACAGAGTTTTTGGGAACCACTGTCGCATTCAAGGACCTTGAGCTGTGAGACCCGAGTTTGCTGAGGGAGTCAATTGCCGTCGTCGTAATCATGGTGCTGAGTTTCAGCGTGTCATCAATAATGCTGTTGCATGCCCTGTCGTGGGTAGACCTGTCGACATCCCTGTTCTCGTTTTCAATGCGCTCTGTTGTTTTTCTACCCATTTTTTGAGTGTCGTTTCCTAAGTTTGCCGACAACTTGCTCTGCAAACCTGTCAGTAGAACAATGATATTACTCAGAAAGACTACAGCATCTGTGCTGCACGTAACACATTCCCACTTATGATCCGACTTGCTGAGTCTGTTGTAAGCAGTTGCTTTGAGATCTGTGCACGCTTCGTGGAACCAACCTTTTCAGTTATCGCACTACATGCCAGATGTAACAAAAATACGGCATCCAGGTCGTTTGCATGAATGTTTCATGACTGTGTTGACGTAAACTGTGTTGTAGATGATAGCAAAAGTCTAAGAACGTAAAAATACACTAAAAAGCACACTGAAAACGGACAAAAATGGATAAAACGGATGAGATAAACTGAACTAGTCTTTACGTGAAAAACTGAAAAGAAAAACCGAATAGTAAGCTGAGGCGAAACTACAGTTAACTATTAAGTGGGGTGAAACTAAAAAAAGTAATCTACCAAACGTATAGCTCAGGATAGATCCTTTTTGTCAGAAATGGTACCTTTGTTGCATAAGAACACAGCAAAAGTTTGATAAATTCAAATCACGTTAGGACTAAACCTCCCGTTCGAAAAGCGCGTATCGTTCTATCACGACAAACATTTCGGGAAGTTTCTCTGCTGACACGGACTAATGACACCGATAGCCTGTGAACATAACCGTCTTTTATCTATTATTGATTTTCTGACAAGAGTTCGTCATCTATTAGTTACTGACTCGAAAGTAAACATCCTTCCCACTGATGCAAATAACAGTCTACAAGATTGGGTCTTCAATTTACAGACTGAAAGTGTAAAACCGACCACCAAATATTGTAAAACGGCCAAAGCAGACCCATCCACTGAGCTTTGTTGTTAGGAACGTATCAGTGACAATCACAGTTATGGACCTTCTACAATACCATAGGGTCAAAATGTCTTACGACTTAGTACATACATTTTCGTACGTCGCGATTCATTGTCCCTGCAACTCAGAGCTGCGTACGAAATACGATATCAAATTGTTCACCGCGAACCTTAGTATTGTTCTACTGATTAGAACGAAATAGAAGGTAACATCAACATCGGTCGGCTAAAATTCCCTTACATAGAATTCGACTGATCTGTATTGGCTTTCCCACTAAGCAGTCGAGCGAAACAGTGCGCACAACAAAGATGAAACCTTGGACAGCTAACCATCACGACGTGGATGGCACCTGATGATCAGCCTAAAACGATGAACTTTGGAAGGACTCGTTTGTTTCCAGAACGCGTGAACAATTACTGCTGAATAGGCGTTACATGAGTTTGGGTCTCATTTTTCGTGTTCTGCAGGTAGTTATTTACATTCTCAGACCTTTAAATGCTTCAAAAGCATGCAAATCAAGAAAACTGACTTTTAAATGTGCTTAAATTTGTGCTTTCTTACAAAAGGTTTTAGAGAACATTTTGGTGTAATGTTTTTCTCGATGTCTCATGTATATTGGGTTTTTTATTGTTAGCTTGTTTTGAATACGTAAGTACGAGTGTGTTTGAGATGCATCAACATTTTCACTTTTTTTATTTTTCAAGATGACTGTAAAATATAGCCAACTGATGAATCGAGATTTTCATTCTACCCTATTTCTTTTCAGTATTCACCACTGAACACCCTGACAAAATGAATGACGGTTGGACGCCTCTGAAATATCAAGTTATCAGAACAGTGTTTACAGATGACACGCTAATTGAAGTCCAACTTCTTACTGGTTACGTTTAAGAGTGGTCGTCACCCCACAAAGGGGGAGTGAGCTGTTTACATAAGAAGACAGTCAAGCTAAGTAAATCTGCAGTTCTTCGACAGCGACTCTGACCCTTTGAATTTAACTGGACACACTAGGTGAAATTGTTTTGTCACACTTCCTCTAAATTGGGCATTTGCTGAATTCATATACATCCTGTCTCATTGAATATCATCTAACCACTATATTTCTTACTTCTAATTAGACTAACTTTTGGATCTTGGGTTAGGAGTGTGTTGCAGACAAAAGCGTTTTCTAGCATTGAATATCCAAAACATCTCCATATGTGTAGTTTCATCTCTCTTTGTAACAGACAATTAAGTCCACTTCACTTCAAGGCAGTGCATCTACTACTACATTTGTCTCTATAGAACAATGAGGAGACGGGGTTGACTTAAAGAATTTGATATGTTAACGCTATACATTACGAACAACCTGGTCACATAAATAGTTGTCAAGGCATCTTATATGAACATTAATGAGAGCCAATTAAATGGAAGTTCAGGCAAACAAATTAAGAATTTAAAATAAAGGAGAGGAAAAAAACTGACATCGTATGGAAAGAATAGGAAAGTGTCTCATTACACTAGGCCATAAAACGACTTAAGGATTACTAGGGCAAATTCAAGGTTAAGACAAATCGTTTCTGTACACAAAAGGAAGGTCTAGATTTGCGAATAGCCCGGGCTTCTATAAACCAAAGGATTCAACCTTGAAAGTGTCTACACGACGCTTTAAAATCTGTGTTGATGTCGGTTCTGTACCCAATTTCAATTGTGGGGCTAAAAAACGATGGGCAATGTTTCGCCTGAGGTCACACGCTTTATAAGCAAAGATAGATAATGGAAGGGTTTGAGTCCCAGAATGAAAATCAACTCTGAGATACAGGTACATCTAACTGACGAGTCCTAAATAGGATGAAACACGCGTCCTGAGCTCCACTGCTAGCCCCAAAATTTCATGTCAAATTAGATACTCATAAATATACAGAGCGTTGACTGTTATGCTGTACACAATTTTGCAGTTATATCCATCGCATATCTCTACATCTTAGCCCAAACTTCGTGAATTGTTCTCATAACCAGTTCGTATTCACAAGAACGGAAAATATGTGTAAATTGTACAAGTTCGGCTCTCAGTAAATATGAAGTTCATTCGGCTGGATGCTGTGAACATTAAGGGAAGAAAGAAATTACATGTTGTATATACATGTTGTTATATAGTGTTCTGTTTGTGTAATATCAATACCATTCATAAAATTAAACATACTCATTGCTGTCCACCAAGAAGCCATAAACCCGTCAAGGTTTGTTGTTATTATTGTATTGTGAAGCGCAAAAAAAACACTGAGAAGAAAAAAGTATTTTTTGCATCAATAACTACTATTAGTAGCCGGATATATGACCCCGGCTAAATCGTATGCTGATTGTTATCGAAATATACGTGACGCCAATCGTCGACTTAGTTTGAGTTTGAGAATAATGTAGTAAACTAAGCCAAGTACGAGAGTAGAATTCCAGAGCATAAATTTCATGCACTTATCGATGCAGACGGACAGTCAGAGAAACGAATCGGAGAAAAATACGAGAAATGAATAAAAGTGGCGCGGAGAGGAGAATGAGAGTAAAGTGTGGCTCAATATTTGTGTTCAGATAAAAATACATTACAGACACGTGACGAATAGGACGGGAAATTAAAATACATAGGACCATATAAAGACCGTCAGAGCTAATAAGCGATTAGGTGACAAGGCCGCAATGTGTTTTGATAACAGAGTATAGATTGGTTCATCCAGGAGCTGCAATAACCTATGTGGGCCTGACATAATGCTAGCCACTACATCTTTAGATACCTGGTAGTTGTATTGTAATCTTGAGGAACATCACACATTTGTACTTGGAAGTTAGTCAGATGGATTTGGTCCCATTTACAGTTATTCCCTTTCTCATTGTTATTGTCGACCGGTTAACTCTGGTATTTTCAGAACTTTAACGGTATCATACTAATGAAAAACAGAAGTAGACTGGTGCCTTGACAATATGTCTAATTGTAACTTGGTAGACGTCCAGCTATTCAGTTGATAAAGTAGAGGTTGTTTAAAATGGCACAAGAGAAGCAACATTGCAAGTTTCAACATTATGAAATATGTGTGCATCTTAGTAAACCTTAAATTTTGTTAAAAGACACCATAACTGAACCGATGTACTGACGTCTTTAACAAAATGACACCAAAGTAACTAAGAAAGAAGTCGATGATCATTAAGTGAAAATGGATATTTGGATGGTAGGCAGAAGGATGGTAACATATGACCCTTGAGTTAGGCAGTTAATTCAAGAGATTCATCCCATAGTAGGCTAATGCGTAGTCCAGCGAGAGTGCCTGATTAACTGTTTTCAGTTAGTGATGTCCTCAGTCAGAATAACCCGGTCAACGTCAATGTCCAATCGATATAAAGCTATATACCTTGAAAGATTATTTGCTACTTAACTATTGTGTTAAGAAATATCAGGCTTTTCGAATCGTTTCTAAGGCTCAAATAAATTGACCACTTTTCCTCTCTAATGTCTGATAGCTTTTCGATTGACAGGATTGCTTGTTTGAACTTAACAAATATTGACCTACGACTCACACATTCCAAGGTACTTATGTGATTTCTGAATCTAAATATCGCTCTTGTCGACTAGTAATGGACCTGTTACTACTTAAATGTTTCATCATCCTCATCTCAGTGAAACTCGCAAACCTACAAGAGCCATTTGATACAAGATGGGTCTCGAGTGAATGCGTAGATATTAACGGGAAACCACAAATGTGCTATCCTCCATTTACTAGCGTTGCTGCTGACAGAAAAGTGACAGCAACTAACACATGTGGAGAAAGAGGAAGACAAAAGTATTGCATACACATGTCAAATTCTGGAATGGCTAGCAGGTGTCAATATTGTGACGCCCGCAACCCAGATGAAAGTCATCCCCCGGAGTATATGACAGATAAAAATCCAAATAACTGGTGGCAATCAGAAACTATGGCTGACAATAAACTTTTGCATTTCAGAGACTCCGTAAACCTTACGATAGATCTTGGTGAGTAGTTTTGCTTTTTCGAACAAAATATCGAAATTTAATTTTCAATTCGTTGATTTTTTGGCGAGGCTATAGTTTATGAACGAACCAATCACATATTCTCTACCAGAACACATAATATCAACACCCTTCGTTGATGCATTCAAAACGTGATTAGACCATCACAGTGTTACAAACTTCAAGGTTTAATGTAGGTCGACAGATCTATCCATACTACTGAAGAATGAAAAGTTAAGGTAGCAGATCTTTGAATTTGACGCAAAATTCACTCACTCATTTGGCTCAATACCGTTTTAGCATTATAGCTGGTGCCATATTAAGGTGAAAGCATTAAATCTAATTTTTCGCCCTAACGTTCAAAATAAAATCCTAATCCAAATTCCTCACACAAATATATAACCTTCATTTAACCCTGGTAAGTGTTGGAAAACTCTAGGGTTATTTTAGCGTTGCTAAAATGTCGTCATTAAATTGTAGTTTTATCGGTTTCTGTGCTTTTTAACAGGAATTCGGCTAATATTTATCATTTACCTGTCAGCGATGAACGGTCAGAGTACTTATTTTGAAGAGATTTTAAATCGATTATGCCATTTTTTTTGTAAAATGATAGGTTATCAAGTTATCTAATTACTTAGTTTGAGTAGCAGCTGATGAAAATATTGATGCAAGACGTCTACACTGAGAGGTAACGAGCCTTTTGACTTCGATTTAACTTTTCTGAATAACTATATGAGATTTATTGACATTACATTCTCATTAAGGGTCAAGTGAAGGGGTTTATAGAATAGTACAATCAAATCAACTACTGCGACTAGATAGAGTACAACCAGACCTATTATAACTTGCGAACCACTTATTTCTGACTTTAAAGTTGCCACATATCATAACTGGTTTGATTTCGACTTAGACGTCGTTCACTTTTATATTTTGTTTCTTTCTCATATCAAAATAAACAGTATATTGCAGACGTACAGGTCACTTGTAAGAGCAGACGTCTCTATCAGAATTGCTTATCACCTTATTCCAATCACCTCAAAATACTGTCTACAGGGTTTAAACGATATCATTGATTTCCATTCTTATCCAAATACGAGGCCTCGTCACGATTACAATGTGATTTAAATAATATCAGTGGGCAAATATGTTTGATAACTTTGATCTAAGTCAAGTTCTTGTTTGAACCAAGTTTGTAGAAACAACTAATTGTTTAACATACAGATAATAGTTTTGTGACACGTTCTACTTCGCACAGAATGGAGTTTTGGATAAATACTAAAGTGCCGATAAGGGCGTGTTTTTTTTTGAACTTATATAGAAAGCCATCTAAATGTTAAACGGGTAGATTTTACGAGCGTCTACTCTCATTTGCCACGAAACATTTAGTTAGATATAGGGTAAGGTACGTATTAGAAAGCTAGGAAAAAAGATAGGGCATATTATTGAGTCCTTGTGTCATATGTTTTGGCTGAAGTCCGAATTTTTCCCCACCGAGCTGCTAAGACTGAGATATAAACAGATAATCTAATTGATTTCGCTTTAATATTTTACTTTCAGATAATAAGGCAACTTTTGACTAAGATGCGCATTTCTACATTTGTTACAAAATTGCATTGTATCCGCTTTGTTTTCTGAACCAACCGTACTATCCGATTCACTTAAGCCGTGTTTGAAGGAAAGAATGTGCCCCCAAGTTACTCATTAAGTGTTATCGAGAAGTATTTTATCGGATTGATAGTTAATGAAGTTCAGATATGAGAATTAATAACAAATTGGCTTGATTACGTTCAAAAAATAATTTTGATTGATTGACAAGACATTACTTTGTAAGCAAACGTTTGTCTACAAAGAAAACAAAATTTGGTACTCAGTGCTTTAATAAATTACATGGTTCTCAGTAAACGGGTCTTTACAAACTCTTAGTTTCAAAGAACATATTCTTTTTTACATAAATAATTTACTGAATCCGATGAAAATGCAACGTAATATACTTCTATTCATTTCCGTTATACAGCAGTGCACCCTAATTTCTACTTCAAGTTTCATATAATATCTATTTCTGATCAAACCCTTATGTGATTGAACAAGTAAATAATTCGTATAAATGAAAGTTTGTGTCTAATTGATTGTTATCTGACGTTTAAATCTGATTTACATGAAGTATTCTTCAAATCTAAAAGATAAAAATATGACAAACGTTTTTTGCTTGCTGCCTGTTCAATATAAGTCATAATTGGCAGAAGTTTTGTTTACCTTAGCTCATAAGGCTGCTAAGGCGAAAGGTACGTAAGAAGTAAAGTTATCATGAATTATAGCCTAATGTATTACATGGTGTTGTTTCTGGAAATAATAAAATGTTCAAGGTTATGAAACGGCTCATATATTTTTATACTGACATGTGATCTCATGTGTATGTGAATCAAGCTTTTCATCATGAATTCACGGTGGAACTATATGGTCTCAAAATGGTGCTAATGAATTAAACTGTAGGATTATGACTAATTTGTTTTAATGGGCTGTGAATGCTTAAAGATCTAAAATTTTAAAATCCCGTTTCTAAGACGTGACAGACTGTTACAAATCATTTATTTACCACTTCTCCGTTATCCTCGAATCTCCACACATTGTCAGCCATTTCAATCAATTGCATCAATGGGTTCAATGGTGTGCAAGATTCTGATGAATTTTACACAAATAGTAAAGCTTTCAGAAACATGTACATGGTATGCTATCATTTTCTACCAAATCATGTTGTAAGTCTCAGACACTGCAAACACCATCCTGATCCACAAATTTCCAGACGTCTAGTTTCAGTGTAATCTACAGAGGGAACCGGAAACTGCCTCATTATACCAGCTATCGATCAAAAGTTTTGGAAATCATATTCAAAACAGAATTCAAAATAAAACGCTTTAAATACATAAAATAAGCTTTTCTATCAAATTAATCCATTTAAATAGAAGTTATTTCTGTAATTTTATCACACATTAGAAATATGTCTGATAGATGAACGGATTCAAATTAAATTATTTTGTCAAAGTTAGTAATATATATAACCATTTAACGATGTTTTTATTCTTTACTATCTATCATATAAATTCTGCAATAAAGTGTTATCCTTTAGCAATGCCTTTGACTTTAAGAACTTATACAAAGTAAAGACTTTGAATTGAAGGATAATTGTCTTGATTTCCTCGACTAGATAATATGGAATTAACCTAAGTAACATTTTTAATGATTACACCAGCATAAATTTAGTAAGATATCTACTTTGAGTAAAGCTTTTAATGTAACAAGTCAATCATCATCAAAAATGAATCTAGACATTTAGTATATGGTCTAATATCTACTAGTTTTCAGATATGTTCCGAGCAAATCAAAATATGAATAAAAATCACTATGGAAGAGCAAATAGTTCGTTAAATTAATTGAATATCTTATTGGCTTGGTACAAAAAACAAATTTTCTCACATGTTTAATGAATAATTAGTCAGATTATGTAAGAATTTAAAATCGATTACCTTTGGACTAGTAATAACACCCGACAGTATGACTTATAAATATAAAGTATATTACGATGTTCATGTATATCCCGTTTATTGATAATCCAAAACGCTTGAAGTTCGCATTTGAACAAAAGTGAGATTATCGATTGTTTGATCTCAAAAAGCTGGATTTGGGTTATGGTGACTCACTGATTAGTTTTGGTTAAATAATCTTTCGAGATGATCACCAAGGTCACGAAATTTTACTTAGGATATCTTTTATTTGATAAGCATCTTATATAAAGAGGCAAAAAATATCATAATTACAGCGCATTTTCAGTCAATAGCTATATGGTACGTTTTATATAACATTCGAATATTTGGTTAATAACCCATTCTATCAGATTAAAGCTATCATTCGGACGTAATGATTGCAACAAACATGAACTGAAGGAGTTTTAATTTAAACGCCAGTGATTCTAGAGAGGTAGTAATTATCTGTGACAAAACGTTTGTAAAATACAATTCAAAACATGGCTATTATACTTTTACTCTTGTAAAATTCATCTTGCAGAATAAAAGTTGTTCTATCTTGAACCGAAAAATTTGCAAAATGTCACTTTGCTTTAGATAAATTATGGAGTATTCAAATTTTAACGTTCAAGCTGTATATTTCTAGGGGTCACTATATCATTGCGCATTAGATTTGGATAAAAACATAAATCGGTCAAACCGCCCTTGCTTACTTTTAGATACCTATCAGAAGAGCTTAAATCCTATTTTAAAATCTTTAATACGCAGAATATTTGAACGTAATTAGACAAGTTTTGTCGTTAAAGAAGTTCAACACTAATCGACTATTTCATCTGTGACTGTTTTGTTAATGACAATTCAACGGTTTACGTGCATGTATATGATTAAGATCAGATTTCATCATTTAAGAACGTCATATCAGTTTAAATTACTCTACTCAGCAATTACCAAAACCTAATGCTGATCAAAGTGTATCACAATGCAGTTTATACTGTATGAAATGTATTTATGCTTGTTGATCGGAATTTGTTTGTAACTCTTAATAGAAATAAAGAATTTAGCTTGTTTGGTAAATAATGGTACTTTTATTTCAAAAAACTTTACTAATAATGTTGTCTTTTGTGGTGATGAACGATTACAATTGATAATGTAAGGCTTTCGCTATGAATTTCACTGTTATGAATGCCATATACATTTTTAAATCTATAACTGTACTACTTTGGAATTTAAGTTAACATTCATTTACTGATAAACCATTATTAAGCCCAACTAAGAGTTAGTTGCTATGTTGTAATGGACAGTCAAAACCCCTAATAACAAATAACAAACTTAACTGATTTAAAGAAAAAAAAAACCTTTTAGTCCCAAAACACTTGGTTCAAATCTATTCAACTTAAATTCGATGGGCAAATATTCGATTCCTTTGACTATTTAATTTTTCTATGTTATTCGAGATGTAACCCCCTAGGAAAACTATCTGCTATGGTTTTGGCGCCTGGGTAGTATTCCAGCCCTCACACAAATAGGATTATTTATGTGGTGCATATCTATTTGGTGCTTCCTTGTACTAATGTTTATATATATATATATATATATATATATATATATATATATATATATATATATATATATATATATATATATATATATATATATATATATATATATATATATATATATATATATGAAATCCGATTCATCAAAAGAACATTCAAATTGCAAAAACAACAAATGTCAACTTTATTTTGTATGCACGTACTAGTAAACTACATTAGTTATTATTTTCTTTATCACAGATAGATTATTATCATTTATGGCTGATGGACAGTAGCACTCTCACTTTTCATTATGTCTGTATACATACATATACAAATGATACATTAAATATAAAGATAAAATCTATGCAATAAAGTTTTTATAGACGTAAATTTATTACATCTGATGACATGTTTAATGAGAACAATTACCACCGATGGATAAATATTCGGTTGTCAATCTATTACATTTAAGTAAATAATAATAAATAGTCGAGAGTGGGAGAGTGGGAGAGGAAAGGAGATGAATGAATGTTCCACTAATTACTTACTTACTTATTTAGGCCCGTTACTCTCAATGGAGCATAGGCCGCCGACCAGCATTCTCCAACCCACTCTGTCCCGGGTCTTTCTATCTAGTTCTATCTAATTGTTTCACTAATCGTTTGTAATATTTAATATTATGATGAAGTTTTAAACTATCCTTAAAAATAGATGAAAAATTCCTAGAATGACAGTTTTCATGTGTACAACAGTAGCTGATTTCTTTATTTAATATACAAGATTCTAGTGAGAAAACTTTATCGATGGAATTCAACCGTAGCAGTTATAATCCAGTTACCAATTGAAAATAATAAAAGATGGTTGTGCAATTAGATGAATTGATTCAAGGTAGACAATGTAAACTTTTGGGTGTTATACGCCTAGAGATTTGCTAGATTTTTATGATGTTTGCGGAATTTCGATGACTGTTGACTTACACTCATAGTGCGGTGTGAGCTACTTATATCCACATAAGTAGTACATAGCGGTAGTCAGGAATAGAATGTATTTTAGAAGAAGATTGGGAAGGAAAGAACGGGAACGGGAAGCAATTGATATGAAAGTTTAGGAACAATGAAATCTGAGACCATGGACTGATATTTGCAAAAGAAACAGTCAAGTTTGAGACAATTGATTGATATTTTGCAAACTAACTATTTACTGTATTGTTCTCAGATTTTATTGAGATGTTCAGTAATTTTGTGCTCAAATACATTCGATTGTCTCCACTAATGTTCTTATTCACGATATCAGTTATGATACGTCGTTAAAATTTCAGCTTTAATTTCATGGAACTAAACTAACGCTTGTGTAATACTGAAATAGTCAATGACATTATTCCAAGACGGTAAACCATCCCAAATTTAAATGTTTAGCTTGTAGAGCATACGCCACTGACTATAAATCAACCTGAGCAGTAAATATACTCTATCGCTTTTATTTATTATTTATTTTCACTACTTATATGTGCGCAATTCGTTATTAAAACTGAATCAATCAATAATTATAGTAAAACACAAGTACGAGCAATCAACTAATCTCAAATAGAAAACTCACATTTACTTTAACACTATTAATCACCAATTAACTGAAACATTTAATTTTCCAGAATTTCAAAACTGTAAAAATGCGAAGAGATACAGTTTTAATGTAAGTTTTATATGCTAACGTACGTACGCCTGTTGATCCTAGTGAATGAACATAGGCCGCTTACCAGCATTCGCCATCCAACCCTGTCCTGGTCAATCCTTTCCAGCTCCTTCCAGTTTCTATTCATCCTTTCCATATCTGCTTTTATTTCCCGACGTAATGTGTTCTTTGGCCTTCCTCTTTTCCGACTTCTTTCAGGATTCCATGTTAGGGTTTGTCTCGTGATGCAGTTTGATGATTTGTGTAATGTATGTCCTATCCATTTCCATCGTCTTTTCCTAATTTCCTCTTCAGCTGGAAGCTGGCTTGTTCTCTCCCACAAAAGACTGTTGCTGATGGTATCCGGCCAATGGATGTTGAGTATCTTGCGAAGACAGCTATTTATAAATACTTGCACCTTCTTGATGATGGTTGTTGTAGTTCTCCAAACTTCAGCTCCATACAGTAGAACTGCCTTGACGTTGGTATTGAAGATTCTCACTTTGATATTGGTTGAAAGGTGTTTTGAGTTCCATATGTTCTTCAATTGTAGGAATGTGACCCTTTCTTTGCCAATCATTGCCTTTACGTCTGCATCTGAGCCTCCTTGTTCATCGATGATGCTTCCCAGGTGTGTGAAGGATTCTATATGTTCCAGAGTTTCGCCATCAAGAGTGATTGGATTGCTGTTCTCCGCCTTGAATTCGAGGATCTTGGTTTTCCCTTTGTGTATTCTGAGGCCTACTGATGCAGAGACTGCTGCCACACTGGCCGTCTTTGTCTGCATCTGTTCGCGTGTATGCGATAGGAGGGCTAGGTCATCTGCGAAGTCCAAATCGTCTAATTGATTCTGAGCTGTCCATTGTATTCCGTGTTTTCCTTCAGATGTTCTCATAATCCAGTCGACCACAAGAAGAAAGAGGAAGAGAGAGAGTAAACAGCCTTGTCTGACCCCGATCCTTACTTGGAATGCATCTGTCAGCTGTCCTCCATGCACGAATTTGCACTGTAGTCCGTCGTATGAGTTCCGGATAATGTTGACAATCTTCTCAGGAACTCCGTAGTGTCGAAGAAGTTTCCATAACGTTCTCATATCCACACTATCAAATACCTTCGCATAATCAATGAAGTTGCTGTATAGTGACGACTTCCACTCAACTGACTGTTCGACGATGATCCGTAGTGTTGCAATTTGGTCTGTGCATGATCGATCCTTACGGAATCCAGCTTGTTGATCTCGAAGTTGGGTGTCTACTGCATCTTTCATCCGGTTCAGCAACACTCTGTTGAAGACCTTCCCTGGTATTGACGGCAGTGTAATGCCTCTATAGTTTTCACATTTGCTCAGATCTCCTTTCTTTGGAATCTTGACGAGGTGCCATTCTTTCCAGTCCATCGGCACTTGTTCTTCTTCCCAAATCTTTTTGAATAGAAGGTAAAGCATGTTTGTAGTTGCTTCGATGTCTGACTTCAGTGCTTCAGCTGGTATGTTGTCCGGTCCCGCTGCTTTCCCGTTCTTGATTTGTCTGACGGCCATTTTGATTTCTTCCTTCGTTGGTGGGTTGACGTCTATGGAAAGATCTGTGTGTCCCGCTTCGATGTCCGGTGGATTCATTGGAGCCGGCCTATTCATGAGTTCCTCGAAGTATTCTACCCATCTGTTCCGCTGTTGTTGAATTTCGGTGACTGGCTTGCCTTCTTTGTCTTTGACCGGTCTCTCTGGTTTACTGTATTTCCCTGTTAGTTTCTTCGTTGTATCGTGAAGCTGTTTCATATTTCCTTCTCTAGCTGCTTTTTCTGCCGTCGTTGCTAGTTCTTCCACGTATTTCTTCTTGTCGGCTCTAATGCTCCTCTTCACTTGTTTGTTTGCTTCTATGTATTCAGCTTGTGCTTGGACTTTTTCTGCTCGTGTTCGGCTGTTGTTTATTGCTGCCTTCTTGTTCTTCCTTTCTTTGATCTTGTCCAGTGTTTCTGTAGAGATCCATTCCTTATGATGGTATTTCTTTAGATCCAGAACCTCTTGACACGTTGAAGTTAATGCTTCCTTGATGCCTTTCCAGTTGTCCTCCATAGAAGTTTCTTCTTCTTTCAGTAGATCTTGTAAGGCTTGGAACCTGTTGTTGAGAGCTAGCTTGAATTCATTGAGTTTGTCAGTATCTCGAAGGAAGGCTGTATTGAACCTTTGTAGTGCTGTTTTTCCACTTGTCCAGTTCTTTTTTAGCTTCAGTTTTGAATTGGCCACAACTAGGTGGTGATCTGAAGCTACGTCAGCGCCTCTCCTGGTTCTCACATCTCCCATTGTCCTTCGGAATTTTTTTTGATGCTGATATGATCTATTTGGTTCTCTGTAGTGTGGTCCGGTGAGATCCATGTAGCCTTGTGTATACGCTTGTGTGGAAATATT
The DNA here is from genome assembly GCA_944470205.2 of Schistosoma margrebowiei. NCBI lineage: Eukaryota > Metazoa > Platyhelminthes > Trematoda > Strigeidida > Schistosomatidae > Schistosoma > Schistosoma margrebowiei. The sequence continues at coordinate 76,956,360 of OX104024.1, forward strand.
GTGCCTCCTATGACCAATTTGTTGAATGCACACAGATTTGCAAATCTTTCTCCATTTTTGTTTCTTTCTCCCAGTCCATGTCGTCCCATAATATCTTCATATCCAGTGTTGTCTATTCCGACTTTGGTATTTAGATCTCCCATCAGAATGGTGAGGTCCTTTCTTGGGCACTTCTCTATGATTGACTGCAGCCGCTCGTAGAATTTATCTTTGATGTCGTCGTTTCTATCATTGGTGGGTGCATAACATTGGATAATATTCATTGTGATCCCCTCCTCCCATTCTTTGTTTTGAATGATGCTTTGATAATTCTGGATCCGTGAGATTCCCATCCTACAAGTGCATTTTGTGCTACTTTGGACAGCATTAGATCAACTCCCTGAGTGTGAGAAGCATTTTCCTCTTCGTGACCGGAGTATAGTAGCATTTCTCCCGTAGCTAGCGTTTGTTGTCCAGCTTGGGTCCAATGGGTTTCGCTGATTCCCAGTACTGCCAAGTTGTATCTCATCATTTCCGTTGATATTTGACTGGTCTTTCTGGTCTCACACATTGTTCAGACGTTCTATGTACCTATAAAAATGTTTGCTCTGGTTGTCAGAAGGGGCATCGGCCTCGTGGCTTGCGAAGGAACTCGGCTTTCACTATGAAGCGTCATAATTCTTCTAAATGAAGACGTTCTAACTCTCAGGGCAGAGTTTAAATGGTTTGGATTATTTTTTCTGGTAAGCGTTTTTTTAGCGAGTTAGTTTTCTACGGAATGGGGACGCTAACCCTATGCCCAACCCTCCTCCTTTACGCGGGCTTGGAACCGGCAGTAAATCTGGAAGAGCTACAGGCAGAGTTTTTATATGCTAAATACAAAAGTATTTCATAATCATCACAGTAGTTATCACATTTTTTTCTTAATGATTTTATTGATTATTATGAAACATATCTCTATTATGGTAACTAAATAAGTCGGCGAGACTATAATTTATGGACTACCTTTGAGCAACGCTAAATTGACCTTGAGAGTGTCCACCTAATAACTAAGATCAAATGAGGGTTATAAACCAGTGGGAAGAATTAGAATCATGATTTACAGTTGATGATTACGATTAGGAATTAGATTTAGAGTTTTCATCACGAACTTACATTAGTTATAAAGCTTGAAATAATATTTAACCAAATGAATGTATGAATGTTGCGCTAAAATCCGAGACCTGTCATCTTATATCTGATTGGTTCATCCATAAATGATAGTTTCGTCAATATAATATATCACTGTGGGAAATTATATCGAAGAAATATATAAATAAACAGATCAAAACATGAGAAAGTGATTTACATTAGTAATATTAAATATTCAACTATAATATAGATAAATATTAACATTGTTGGGAATGAGATATTTATTTGAATAATTAATCTCAATAATTAAGACATAATCAGTTTACATAAATGTTCCGAATAGCTGATTATTCAATAGATTAGTTCAGTATATTAACTTTAATTAACAAATTGATAGATTTATTTGTAAAGCTAAAATGTTTGAAGATGGAAGAAAACAAATAAACAAACAAATAAATAAACGAAAGGATTTTATTAGTTGTTATGTTATATTAGCTAATTCCCTCTATGGTCGGTTATCATTATTATACTGTTCATATAATTGTCTTAACATATATGCTGAATAAATTTTTTCCCAGTGTGTGATAGATAATTTGGTTTTAATATGTAAAAGATTTTAATTCATGTAGCTTTTTAAGCTCAACATTATGTGGCTTAAGACTTGATATAAATAGAACTGATCAATCCTTAATGAGGATTTAACTATTAGATGAATGAATTAACATTTTGAAGGTGTTTGATTCTTCAAACTTCTTGTCTTAAGTTAAAACTATTTTACATACTTTTCAAAGTTTCCATTCATACGAATATTTGTCAAGATTAGAACTAATAGTTTGACAGAAATCGGGTATCGAGTATAAAGAAGTCATCATATGTGAAAATTATCACAATTGATTGATCACTGGATGGTGATCACTGTCGTGCGTTTCTAGTCCTTATTAGTGCAGATCGAATGCTGTAGATCATGTTACAATGTGACCACCAGTCTAGGTGACTCGACATTGCGGGAACTATATATTGAGATTAGATGGTGGTTGGAGGTAGTCGATAGAAAACCTTGGACCCGGGTTTCGTGCTATTTGGCACTCGTCAGTAAAGTTTAGCTGTAATCTTGAGGGAACTGGTGCTCCCTGGCGGATTCGATCTCGCTTTATTATTATTATTATTATTATTAGCTTTATTCAATATTACATTTTTGGTACAATATAGAATTTTCAGCGTAAAGTATTTTAACAAGTTTCCGTTTCTTTCTTCTTGGTGGGTCCTGGCGATAAATATTGAGTGATCGCCAGTTAGATGTTAGCAGTTCAGTAGATGAACATCTGAATAATGTGCATTCTTTTCGTTGTATATTGCCAGCAACCACATTGTCTCTCATTGAGTTTTTTGTAACTTTGACAATGAAAGGTTGTGCACTTTTCAGAAACGCAGCAGAATAGGTTATGCGATTAATAGACATAACGATACATTAAAACAAACAAAAATAGATAACTTGTTGAAATATCTAGATGGCAGGAACAGGTAGCCCAAATGCTCAAGCAGGCCGCCCAGCTTCACAGTCATAGACATTATCACTGAGCTATCCGAGCCACGACTGACCTCCTGTAGGACTGAGATGTAATCGGAGTTGATTGATCACTGGGTGGCGACCAATGTCATGCGTGTCAAGTCCTTGTTAGTGCAGATCGAATGCTATCGACCATGTGAAGCTGGATGACATGAGATCAAATCCGCCAGGGAGCCGCAGTTCCCTCAAGATTACAGGTACACCTTGCTGACGAGTTCCAATTAGCACGAAACCCGGGTCCAGGGTTTCCTGTCGACTACCTTCAACCACCATCTATGTGAAAATTATATTTCGATTACTACTTTGAAGACGTCCAGACAAGTTAGCTGGACGAAACGTTGGAATTATTTGACTTTCAATCGCTGAGATTATTTCAAATATAATTTTCACATATAAAGTTTCCATTTGTTTACCGGTTTTTCTTTTGTATCTTATGAGAAATTATCAGTAAATTTAAGAGAATATATGAACTGAAGTCAGGGTCAAACTGTCGATCCAGGAATTACTCATCTATTACCTTTTTTATATTAAAAAGCTAGATATTGCTTTCACCTACATTTTTATTTATCTTTGGCCATAGAATAGTTTCTGAAGATTGACGGTAATTCATACTTTTTGTCTCAACTGTTCAATAATTGAAATAACTGATATAATGCATTAACTACCGATACCAGTTCATCTTTAGTCCAAACCCTATAACAGAGTGGGTTGGAGAATGCTGGTCAACGGCCTATACTCCATTGAGAGTAACAGGCGTAAGTAAGTTTGGTCAAAACGTTCTATTACGTAGATTGAGTACATTCGTTTTCAAGATTTTATCACATATCCGCATATATCCAATATGCGGTTTATTTAGCATATGCATTTACTTAAATTGTTATCTTTTTATTTAAATAAAATATAAAACTCTAGGTACTAAATTTCATGTAAATTATGTGTATTTACAATTTAAATCACCTCGTCCACATGCTATGGTTATACACAAACGATTTGATGATAATTCCGAATGGACACCATGGGCATATTTTTCGAGTAATTGTTATACATACTTTGGTATGGCCTATAGTCCTAGACCTATATTTAATAAACCGGATGAATTAATATGTTATGAAGAATATTCAACATTACAACCATTATATGAAGGGGAAGTAATTTTTTCTGTTATAAATGGACGTCCGAACTATGACAAATTCTTTAATGATGTAGATTTACAGGTAAGTTGAAAAACTGATGGTTTCATTTTGTATTTTTTTTAAAGTATCAAATAATGTTTATATTTTAAAAAGAGCAAGAACAAAGATTCGGATATTTCTTAACATTTGTTGGAACTAAAAATGTACACTAAGCTGATCATACTAATTTATTCGGAAGATATCAGTAAACAGCAGTGCTTTATGACTTAAACAGTGTCCACTGATCAGATCTTTAATTTCAGCAATGATCAAAGTAGATTCGATATTTTATTAGATAAGCATCATTCCTTCAGAATAACCCTTGATAATAAGGAATTTAGAAGCATGTTCAAATAGAAAAATTTTACTTGATCGAACCTAATCAATTATCATTTAGTACAGCATCCATCTAAATTTCCAGGGGTTGAACTTCTACCAGGAGGTTCACTTGTTGACTTAGAATATGCGATGACATAGTTTTATTTGGCGAAGACGCTGACAAAATGCAGAGTCTTCTGACCACTCTAAGTAACAATGCAAGCATGTTCGGGATGCGATTCTCTCCCTCGAAATGCAAAATGTTGCTTCAGGATTGGGTTGCATCGACATCCGAACTAGTGATAGGGAGTGAAGTAATTGAGCGTGTCGACCGCTTCACTTATCTTGGAAGTCTCATCAGCCCTTGTGGTCTGGTGTGTGACGAAATCTCAGCACGGATACAGAAGGCTCGACTAGCTTTTGCCAACTTGCGTCATTTATGGCGTAGGCGAGATATCCGTCTGTCAACCAAAGGATGGGTTTACTGTGCAGCAGTACGTCCCGTCCTACTTTATGGAAGTGAAACATGGCCGGTAAGAGTAGAGGATATTCGTAGGTTACTAGTATTCGATCATAGGTGTCTTCGAAATATTGCTCGTATATCATGGGACCATCGAGTAAGTAACACAGTTGTTAGGAAACGTGTACTAGGTAAGGATGGCAAATCAATTGATGACGTAGTGAAACTTCATCAGTTGAGATGGCTGGGACACGTGTTACGTATGCCCAACGACCGATTGCCTCGACGTGCGATGTTCAGTGGTATAGGAGTAGATTGGAAGAAAGCTAGGGGCGGCCACAACAAAACATGGCACAAATCCATGAAGTCACTGACAAGTGGACTGGGTCATGTTGGTAGGTGTAGACTACCTGGTTGGGGACCGCGAGATGATAGCAACCGATAGTGAGAGACCCTGAATGACATGGCTCAAAATCGTTTGCAATGACGCAGGTGCATCCACTCTTTGTGTTCTCCCAAATTCTAATCTTCTGAATTCTTCCTGTCCCCTTTTTCCTCTTTCCAAATTTATTTCACTGAATTATACTCTTTAAATAACATCTCCAAACCCTAATCTTCCCGATCACTGCTTACACTCTTGCTACCTCTACCACAATGGGATTTGAATCGACAACTGCATCTCTGTGTTAAGGTGGTGTGGCAACTCGAACTGACGTACGTACGTACGAAGTTCTACGTTGTTACTGACTGACTGACTGACAGCATCCATTGATTTGACCCAACTTCAATGTGGTACATTTTATTACCTTCTAACACTATACTATAAAGTATTTTAAAAAAGTATGTATTTTTAAGAAAAGGAAAATTTAAATGATAAATATGAGGTGAATTACAATTATAGAACATTTTGTTCTTGAAAGAGTTTCCTCCTCTGAGCTGGATGGTTTGGTTGTGGAGCTTTCATCGTCCTTCCGAATGACATCATCATCTCAAACTTCAGGTAGAAGTCTGAAGTTTGTCCTGATGATGTCAATCAGAAAAACGATGAATGTTTCACAACTAGACCATCCAGTTCAGAGAACGAGATTCCATCAAAATCATCCACCTGAGTTACAAATCTTCTCCAACATTTTGTTCTGCTTGGTCATAACTATGTAATAGGTAGTTTTGAAGAAAATGGTCAACAAAATAAAAAAATTACTCAGTTCAATGAGGAAGTTCTCTTGTTTTAATATAAATTTTCTTACAGTTTAAGGTATTATCAACAAGGTACTAGAGAACATAACTTTTTTGCATTTTTCAGAACTCCAAGTTTAGTTAAAAATTAAACTTGATAATAATTTTATCTACATAATAAAGTGCTCTTACTTAGTTTTGCTCAATAAATGGTTGATCGTTAAAATAATAAATTTCATATTTGTCTAGTCCTTTATTGCTGTTAGAATTTCATCTATCAAGTTGCAATATTGTCATTAGTCTGAGTATCTTGACCTCAGGTGTACTATGTTGAAAAGTTATGTGGTTGTGGGTAGTTAGAGGGAAAGTTTATAAAGCTGGGTGACATGTGTTCAACCCCACAGAGAGTGCCACTTTTATAATGGCTGGAAATGCACTTTACTAACAAGTCCCAATGAATGCGAAATTTCAGTCAACAGTTTTCTATTGTCCAAATTTACAACCTAAAAACTAAGTTTGTATCATAAACTGTGAATGATACTAAATAATAAGGCAAGTAATCTGAAACCATTATGTTTAACTTTGGAATCTACTGTTGATTATTTGGTTTAAGTTGCACGGTAATATCACAACTTGTCTATCAGTTAAGATGTCTAGCTCAAATGATATGAATCTGTGATCAGTTATTGAGCTGCATTAACGTTAAATGAATAATCATGCCTAAACATGAAATGCTAGATTATAGGTTGCTTTTGTTCAGGCCTAAAATCAGAAATGGATCATATTGGCGTCGGTATATACACTTTCGTCTTCCCTTAAGCCATGAGATTAAAATTTCTTTATATCTTCCTTTCTACGAACTAATTCTTTCTTTCTGTGCTTTATCTTTATATACAATCTTTCTTGTATATATTACTACCAGTGAACTAATTACTTCTATGAATTCGGTCTTCACCTTGTCGTGCTAATGAAGTGTAGCAACTTCGACCGATGCATAAATGTGCCTGGTCCTACGTTGTAGCTGACTGACTGAAATTTAAAAACTCATATTCATTTTTTGAATCATTTATTTTAACATTCTTTCAATAGCGTTGGAGTACTGCTAGTCAAATTTTAATAGAACTAAAGAAAATGCATACATTTGGTGATGAACGTGGAGCTGAAAGAGATACTCTATTAACATATTATTTTGCTATACAAAAATTGACCGTAGGAGGAAGGTAGGTTCATATTTGTTTTGCGTAAGAAATCTAAACACAATGATTGTTTGAAATGATAATTAACAACTAATAGAGATTTTAAGATGATCGTTACTGTCAGTTAAAACTAAGATTTTGTTTACCAACCTACTTTGTGAACTGAAAATCACATTTATCAAGTTCCATCCTGACCTAGAAATTTAGCTTTGAACAGATTTTTATAAAACCATGAATCACCTCATTTAGTCACTTTTCAATAAATATCGTTCAAATGCTTTAAAGAAGTAATCATCGTTCCATCAAATACCAGATTACTGACTAGGACGCTTGAAACAATTGAAACAAGGTGAATTCTGAATATAGTCAGTAAACATGTCAGCTAAGAAAACATATCCAAGTCATTAAGGTCAATCACTGCTCTCTTTTCAAGTTGGAAGTGTAAAACATAAGATTTTAATTTCAACCCATTGCACATGCTAGTGGATATCTAAAGTCGGTAGTTAAGTAGATAACGCGATGGCGTATGGGTTTGAGTCCCGGATGAAGATCGACTCTGGGATGCAGATACATTCAGCTGACGAGTCACAAGTGGGATACAACAAGTATCCTGGATTTCACTGCTAACCACTATTCATGTCTGCTCATAAGATTTCAGTTCTGTGATATATTGGTGACAAGTTAATAGATCTATCTGAATGTTATCATTTTGATCGCATGTAGAGTCAATGATATAAAATGTTCTGAAGTCTTATCCAGTTTTCCCTGATTTTAGATGATTCTTTGAAAAATTTCCATGATCGACATAAATTACTTTTACAGTGTGTAGATAATTTACTTTATGAAAAGTATAAGAAAATATACATTTAAATGAGCAGAAAATTTTTAGTCATAAACATGAACTGAATAACAGAATGTATCAATAAATAACAATGGGCAATCAGGCACTGAAAATAATTAAGTGTTTGCACGCCTTTTTTAGAAGGTCATATGTTATCCTGGATAACTAATATTCTGCCTTGATAACGTTTCTTCATTTACTTAGACGAGGTAGAAGATTTCAATTCATTGGTATACTTTTAAGCTTATTTTAATTATACTGAATGATATTTGGATTGATGTTGACAAAATCCTTCTAGACATGGTCTTGTTACCTGAATCCTATAGGCTAAGTATGTGCACTGAATTCGTCGTTCCAATATGGAAGCGATATATCCCGGATGTAAACAAGCATTCGAAGAGCGAATTTCTTTGTCTCCTTAATTCAGTTAGTCTCGCAAGGTGAAACCTGACAAATGTGTTCAAATTACTATGCCCGTTAGGATAGAAAGATGAGATTGTTACGGAAAACCCAAGAGTAATAGATGTAGTAATAGTATTAGTGATAGTGAAGGAGATTAAGCATCGAAAATATATAGATTAGTGAAATGAGGAAGTTTGGTAAACTTAGAAATTTAGGATCTAGCCAAGTCACCCACTGGTTACAATGATCACGTCGATTTATATCAAATAATCTCCAACAATTTCCATGGTTCTTGTCGCCACACATATATACAAAACATCATGATAATACCGATTCTTATAAAAAATATGTGTCTATACATTAGTCAACTGGCATGTATCTACCATAATCTGTGAAGCTTTCTTAACAAATATGCTCATATAGCCAGATCAGGGTAAATATAATTGTTTAAAAATGTAAAATAAATCTATTTCAATGGCTGAGATCATGAGTCATTTGAAGCTAGACCACCATGGAAAACCTGGAAGTAATGGACGGCCGTTTTGTCCTATTATGGGACTCATCGGCAGTCCGAATCCGCGATTCTGACTTGCCGGATGAGAACACAGGACCTTTCACTCTCGCGTGCGAACGCTTAATCTCCAGACCACTGAGCCGGCCGGCATCCAATGGTGTTGATATCTAACTTCAACTAATCCACAAAACTGAGCGATACATGAATTCACTAATGACTGGCTTCAAGAGGTAGTAACTTACTGAAGACAATGGTGGAAAGTGGCTCAATTTCGTAAATTAATTGAATTTAGGCATTAACAATGATCTAGAGCATTCGCACGCGAAACCGATAGGTCCTGTGTTCGAATCTCGCGAAGTGGGATCGTGAATTCACACTGCTGAGGTGTCCCATACTTGGACAAAACGGCCTTCCAGTGCTTCTAGGTTTCCCATATTATGAAAAATTAAGCGCTTAACAACAAGAAAATCTTTAGATTGAAGAACCAAATGTTTTTTTTCATACATCTTATTTGATGGTGATGAATAACCGAAGTTAAGATATGTAGTTTATATCATTTTTATAACTTGTGTCTTCTTGGATATGATTAAATTTCAATGAAAATTAGACGAGACTATAATTTATGGACGAACCAATCACGTATAAGATAACAGGTTACGGATTTTGGCGAGAAATTCACCCATCCGTTTGGAATATGTAGAGTTTTGACATTATGGCTAATGTCAGTTCGTGATAAAAACCCTGAATGTAATTCCTAATCTTAACCATCAAATAAAAATCATAATCTTTATTCTTCAAACTGCTTTATAAACCACATTTAGCCCTAGTAAGTAGGTAGACATTCTCAAGGTCAATTTAGCATCACTCAAAGGTAGTTCATAAATTATAATCTCACCGAAAATTAATACTTTTAACGAGACTAATTCCAAGTTATAGGCATTAGAATTCTTATCAGTAAAATATAACACCGATTTATTAAAATATGTGATTTAGATAAATTTACAGTATTACCAGTCCTTAGACGAAATGTTTAGCTCAAAATTAAGCAATCAAACATATGTTTGATATAAAATAGATGGAATGTAGCTAGCAAAGGAATCGAGGACATGCGTTTCGTTCTTCCTGGGAGTATATTTGGTTGATGAATTATGATATAATTCTATTGATTCTCATCAGCTGTTCTTATAACCCGAAAACAAAAATATCAAAAAAAACTATCCAACTCCAATGTTTCAAAATAAGCACAAGTCTCTAGTGACAGATCATCAGGTCTAAGACTTCATTTTGTTCACCTCAGCTTGTTTTAATCTATGGTGTAAACGAATGACGAACAGTTTTCGTCACTGATGTTTACTTCATTTAATATTTTTTTACTAATAAATCACGAAATATTGGGTAACCTAAATGAAATACATCTTTTTTGTCGATGTATCTGAAGCCAGTAGAAATAAGACCTATGTAAGATCAATAACGTTATGTGGTAATTTATTAGAATATAAAGAACTAAAAGTAACGAAAATAATTACTTCAGTAGGAAACAACTCGTAACGTTGAGTATTTACAAATTAGATTACAAAAGGAGATAAATGTAACTAGGATTCAAATGATCAATATTACCTCACTACTTAACATTGAAGTAAACTCACCATGCTAATGAAAAACATTGAAACATATATTTATGAGTGAATAAGTAGGATGAATTACTTAGTTCAAAACCGTATTCCCATTTCGAGTGAACCCAAGGGTATGCTTAAAACCTGATAAAACGATCCATATTGTTATTTCTAGCTTACTGTTACCACTATTTATTAAGCTACATTTAAATAGATTGATAGTTGACATTTCCATGAAATGCGTTTGTTAAATCATGTTAAATCACGTCTACAGCTATCGTTATCAAAATGTTAGGTAAATATTAAACAATACAGTATACACGAACACTACTGCTTTACAAGTATAGCAAATTAGGTTCAGAAATGTATAATTTTGAAATCTAAAAGGTTAGATATGTGTTGAAGTGAAATTTTTATTTCTCAAGTAGTTTTTCGACTAGTTCTGCTTCTGTATAATTAAGCTGTTCAATAGACAAGACTAATATTACTTACTTACGCCTGTTACTCCTAATGGATCAGATGCCGCCGACTAGTATTCTCCAACCCACTCTATCCTGGGCCTTCTTTTCTGGTTCCAGCCAATTCTTGTTCATTCAAGACTAATATAGTATTTAGGAAAAATCACATATAAACTGGAGTTCAATGCAATGCTGAATCTTTATTTCTCTATTTCGTTTTCAATAAACTGGTCAGTATTTTATGTCATACTTATCTCTTTTCAGATGTCTTTGTCATGGTCATGGTAATGAATGTAGAAAAAGTTCTGGACCAGGACAAAAGGAAAGATTAGTATGCGTTTGTGATCCAGCTCATCATACATCTGGTGATAATTGTGAACAATGTCAATCAGGTTATCATGACCGTCCATGGCAACCTGCTACTCCACAAAATGCCAATCCATGTTTAGGTATGTAATATGAATAGAAGCATCTTTATATTTTGAATGTACATGGATTTGACAAATGCTCATTTTCAGCAGCATGTTCAAGAATGTTTTCTGTACAAAGAGTTATTCTAATTGTAAACATCACAAAGAGTAAAATATTTTACAATCTCATTGAAGTTGGGTTCCAACTGATCACTTGAACCTACTTATCACTGAGTAGGAGTACACGACTGCTAAATAAAATATGAAATGAATAAGCGAGGTAATAAATAAAAGTCTCAAGTAAGTTTGTATCAATGTAAAACAGAACTGCCTTAAATCAGAACTGAGTTTACCTCATTCTGAAAACATTTGAATTGTCACTTAAACCAGAGTGATAAGGAATTATTTATTTGATATTAACTGTTAATGGAAACCAGGACGTATGCTACTTATACTGTCAAACTCTAAAGAGTTACCCATTAAACTATTGTATTAAGATATATATCACGTATTCAAAGGGTATATGTATAAGCATTATTACTTAATAAAAGTCACACAGTGCTTTTGGTCTAAACGTTATAAAGTCTCATATTAACACACTGATTATAAGTACCATAAGAGACTTGGAACTCGCATAACTACATAACTACATCATCATGAAAATCATTTTAGTGATAGTCTAATTAGGTCTTCGATTAATTTTACTACTACAAAGGCAGATTACAAATTATGAATCTTATTAATAATAAACTTGTCGAAAGCTAGAAGTAGACTGTATCATCATATACTTAAAACAAAAGCGATCGCTTTCCAAACTCATTTCCGAACATTATCTCATATGGCTAATGAAAGGTGAGTTTAAATCAATTACTATTCAATATTAGAACATTTTGTAAACTCTGGTCTAATGGCCTCATCTAGAAAGTCTTTAAAAATCATCTATACAGTCAGATAACTTAGTTCTTTAGAAGCGCGAATTAATAACTCATGCACTGCATGAGGCATTAGCAACCCATCTTTTTAAACCTGAACTCTATGTACAAAAGAGACACATACAAGCCATCATTCTTTCATGATCTTAACACCTAATTTTCATAAACAGGAATTTGATTTTAATACATCCTTTTAATGATTTTATTCATTTTAGTTTTAATTATTAGTTATTATTACATTCACGCTTTTAACTTATTCTTCACACGCTTTTCAAAATCGTCAACTGAACATTTATCGTCCAGATATTTGATTTCATTTTATTATTTCTTTTCAACTCTTGTATATTATTGTCAGAATGAGGGTTTGTGGAAATTGTAGTAATTTAATGGTTGAATTCATGAGTTGATTGAAGCTATACCAACCCGAAAAATCTGAAAGCATTGGACAGCCGTTTCGTTCTAGTAAGGGACTTCTCAGCAGTGCAGATCCACGATCTCACATACGGGATTCGAACCTAGGACTTATCAGTCTCGCGCGCAAATGCTTAACCACTGAGCCAGCATCCGACAGTGTTATTGTCTAAATTGTATATTAAGTAACTTTCTTTGTTACATAATACGATGTAAGCGTCATCTTATTTTTCAGTGGACTATTTTATTTGTGAATGAACTATAAATACGATTATACAACTTGAGTAAGTGATAATGTCGAAAGAAAATTTCTTCGTCGAATTATCATTATTCTTTATCAATGATATCATAGGTTACTTTCATTAGTTTAGAATCACTTTAAATTCATGAACTCAAAGAATATCCCTTGGTTTAATATCAATACTGGATCAGTACTTGTCGAAAGTATTAGTTGGAATTTTTCGAACTGTTCAGAATAATAAACTTATCAAAAACTTCTAGACAAAATGACGGTACAATTTTTGCTAATCTTTTAGTTTAAACATAGTTCACTTGAAAGAATGTTTGTCACAATGTTAACACTTTTGTCAGGAAACATGGTTTTCTGAAGTTACAGAGAATATCTGCCACAATTTCATCTCGATTTTGTTTCACTAACATAATAAGATTATTATCAACCAATAATTGGTAAGTAGATTTTACTTAATCATAAAAAGTCAATATACTTACTTACTTACGCCTGCCACCCCTCGTGGAGGAGCATAAGCCATCCACCAATATCCTCTATTCAACTCTATTCTGTTTCCAATTCTCCACATAGTGTATGTGTTCTTTGGTCTTCCTCTTTTCCGTTTCCCTTCAAGATTATAAGTTAGGGCTTGCTTCGTTATGCAGTTTGGTGATTTCCATAATCTATGATCTATCCACTTCCACCATCTTTTCTTAATTTCCACTCCAGATAGAAGCTGGTTTGCTTTCTCCCACAGTAAACCGTTGCTGATGGTATCTAGCCAATGGACGTCGAGTATTTTGCACAGACAACTATTTATAAATACTTATACATTTTTGATGATGGTTGCGGTAGTTGTGGAAGTTTCAGCTCCATCCAGTAGAACTGTCAAGGATCTACATAAATCAGAAAACCATAGAATTCCATTGCAAAATAAATCCATTGCTTTATCATACATTTAAATATTTTATTATGGAAATTGGGCTAACATCGGTTATATTTCCAGAAACAAACTTATTATTTTTTTGTAGCATGTAATTGTAATGGAAACGCACATCTATGTGAATTTGATCCGGAATTATATGGTCGTACTGGTTCCGGTAGTCGATGTATTGATTGTGGTAATAATACAGAAGGCATAAATTGTGAACGTTGTAAATCAGGCTATTATCCTAATCCGAAACAGCCAACAACATGTTTGCCATGTTCATGTGATCCAGTGGGTACTATTGATGGACAGGTTGAATGTAATGCACAAGGTCAATGTCAATGTAAACCTGGAATCGGTGGTAAAGCTTGTGATCATTGTTTAGAAGATCATTTTGGTTTCAATGCTGGTGGTTGTCTGTAAGTGAATTTCGCTATCAAAAAGTTATTCATGTCAGTGATTATACAATAATCATTACGATGTTTATCTTAAAATAAAAAAATAAGAGTGTCCAACAGGTCTCAATCTAGCATCTTCATCCCTTTAGGGTACTCCACAAAAGTATTTATGGATACTTGAATTAATTTTTTTCTGGTTAGTGTTTTTTTAGCGAGTTAGTTTTCTACGGGATGGGGTTGCTAACCTCATGCCCAACCCTCCTCCTTTATCCGGGCCTGGGACCGGCAGTAGCCCCCGGAGGGACTCCAGGTGGAGTTATGGACACTTAAGTAGGTTGCGTAATAATTGATAAATAAGTATTATACTGAAAGAATAGTACACTGTATGTGTGTGAATATGAGACATTTTCCTGGTTGATTAGTAGTATGAAAGAGGGATGACTAATTAATAATGATAAATGAATGATCTATTTAGTTATTTTTACCATAAATTCTTTTTCTACATAAATTAATGTTAATTATATTCAAGTAATTTATTATTTGCCATTCTTTGGTTATCCTGTAAACTTAACTACTTAAATCAATAACGTATAATAGATCAGTATAGTTTATTAATCATTTCTCAATAGGAAAAGTGGGACTTTTTTTTTATAGAGAAAACTGTTTATCACAAAATTACTCTCAGTACTATGGTAAGTACGACATATTTAGAGGTTTCGGCCTAGCTGAAATACGTGATTAGTGACATTGTGAGAGAGACAGTAAACTATCAACAACATTGAATAAAGATAGCTTTATTTCATATATTGACTAAAGTGATTTGAGTAAATGATACTATATTATCATGCTCACTATTGGAATCGAGTCATGATTTCGACATGGTATTGGTGAGACTATAATTTATGAACAACCGACCTTGAGAGTGTTTACCTGATAACTAGGATCAAATGGGATTATAAGTCAGTGTGAGGAATTAGAATTATGATTTCCAGTTGATGGATACGGTTAAAAATTAGATTAAGGGTTTTCATCACGAACTGACATCAGCTATAATGCCTTGACTGTATTTAGCCTAATGTATGAATGAATTTCACACCAAAACCGAGACCTGATATCTTATATCGAATTAGTTCATCTATAAATTGTAGTCTTGCCCTACAAACTAGATTACAATGTCAGCCTTCTACAATAATGTAGAAATTTTGATAATATTCTCTTTACTTTCAAGCAATGTATGCTTTCATACTTTTTGAAAAAATGAAAATCATAACTTCATTGAATTCTATTTTAGACCATGTAATTGTAGTGAAGGTGGTAGTTATGAAAATCGCCTTGCTTGTGATTCACAAACAGGTCAATGTATATGTAAACAAAATGTAGCTGGTAAACAATGTGATAAGTAAGTCATTTTTTGTACGTTTACTGATATAACAAATAAATAATTAACTTTTTGATTTATTTCATGGTTTTCTGATGATCTTGATACAATTTGGAATCAGTTTACACTAACGACTGAAATTACGTGAAGATACATTAAAGTCAAGGAACGCATGATACCTATTGTGTTAGTTTAGAGGTTTACATTAATGTCGTGTTTGGTCACAGATTGAAATCAGACAACAGAAAACCATGTTTCACTTAGATTTCATGTTAGTTGTCACTCGTTACCAGTGACTACCTACAGTTTTCCTGGAATTGGTGTTCTCCATTGAACTCAAACTTACATCACCCAGTTTCACTGTCTGAGACGTTGTCACGGATCTATTTGAGCAGAAACTGATCTCCTATAGGACTGAGTTGATTCCCTAATAGATCATTGCCTAGCAAAATAATTCATCCTTATCAAATCGATCAAGTTAAGCTAAGAACTAGACAAATATTACTGTAGCCACAAATAAATATTCAGTAATAGAATCGATTGGCAGTCTGATTGACTTGGACATTTTAAAATATTTGTTGAAAATGAACCGAATGACTGTTTTTTGATTTCTCCTTTTAAACAGTAAGCATCTAATGGTTTTATTCTGTTTAATTCGTTTTTTTCTTTAGATGTAAGATTGGACATTATGGTCTCATGTCAAATGATCCATTAGGATGTAAACCATGCTTATGTTCTTTGCACTCGTCAGAATGTAAATTAGACGAAGAACACTTAAGTAAGGTAGCTGGTAGACCTGGTAAGTAGAATATATCAGTTATATATTATTCAAAAGACAAAAGTTATTTTAAACACTTATCATTATGAAGTATTATGTTAAAAAGCTTATGGAAGTTAAGTCATTTAAAGTTATATTAAGTGAATATTAGGGCTTCATTTTAAAATCTTTTAACGAATCTTATTTAATATATTATATAGAGATTTGATTTATTTTCATTCCTTGAATTACATTCTACTTGGTCAGGCAATTGTAATTATAATATGCTTATTCTATATGAACTAACCATTAGTTGTCAGGTTTCATCTCTAAAGAATGACTTTTTACTAAGTTGTGAAGATTTCAATATATTTCAACCATAGTTCATTTCGTTGATTGTTCCATTTCGCTTAACATTTACTCTATTAATTAATAATTTTCAAATATAACTAATAGAACTGTAAGCTGAGAAAAGCTTGACTTAATGACTTATGCATGACAAATAAAACTGATTTCAATTCGGTACTGATAGGGAATATGATTTACAATTTGTTTTCAAGTTAGGCATTTTTTTGTGGGGGCGTGGTCTACTTACAATTAAAGTTTACCTAGTCACAATTCAGATCTCAACTTCAAAGCGTAAATCTGTAGTCGGTATTACGCATTCTAATGTACTATATGATGACTGATTACATCATTGGTAATGACAGAGTAGTTGATAATAATTGCATAAAGAACATATTAACTTTACCAATAAATGACAAATTGGAGAAAGTTAATTAGAACAATTTAATATATCGTATGCATACCTCATTTGTCGTACTATTTATGTCTATGCTACGCTTTCATAAAAACATTCGCCTAACTTTGTATTATTATTAGGGATCCATATACAGCAAAGATGATTATCAGATCTCATATCTATAAAATGTAGTCATGGTTAAATCTATTCCATTTTATTGCATTAAAACTCATGAATTTCAAAATGATTTCTGCTTAGATAGTGACTAAGTGTTTTATTAGTAAAACTGAAAAGTCAATTAAAAAGTTGGTAAGAAATCATTGTGTGGTGTGTGCTACTTATATTGATATAAGTAATATATGACATGAGTCAGGAATGTAATGTCTGGCAGCAGAAGATGGGGAAGATCAAGAAAGGAAGAGTGAGAATAGAAAGCAATTAGTATGGAAATGCAAGAACAACGAAGTTCGAGACAATTATTGAAAATTTTGCAAATTAAGTATCATAGTATGGTTCTTCTATTTTACCAATCGGTTGTCCTCACTGCAAATGTAAGCTGATGAGCTAAAGTCATTGGTTTAAAATAATGTACATAAAATACTTAACAGAAGTATAAACATATGACAGAAGTGATGATAACACTATTAACAATATCTTCTGAATGAAGCAAGGACAACTATCTCTCTTGTTAATTCATTTTTGTATTGGGTGTTTGAATCTTCTCAGTGATGTTCAGAATTGCAATTGATCAGTCTCTTATTAGTCTATGTACATCCTGTGTGGATAGCCTAAATATAGCCTTAAATCACAAGCATCATAAACAGAGATGGATGGTGGATAGTAATCGAATTCAGGACTCATCCTATTTGGGACTCGTCAGCTGGATCCACCTGCATCTTAGAGCACCGTCCGTTCCATACGTCGTCGCATTATTCAGTTAGCTAATGGATCCAGATCGCCACTTTTTTATACAATCGGGTGAACTTTTAGTTCACTTTTGTATTGTTCACTTGAATCTTCCCATTGATGTTTAGGACTCCAATCGACCAGTCTCTTATTGGTATATATACATCCTGAGCAGATAGACTTGATATTACCTTAAATCACAAACATTATAAGCTAGTTATTAGAAAATATCATGAATTAAAAAGGATGAATGCCAAATAAAGTATTGATCATACATAAATTCTTTTTACCTTACAAAACCAATGAGCATCATTGAGAGCTGTCATATTAAAGGCTATATCAATAATTTCATACCTATTTACTGATTTTAACATTCTGGATGGAACTTCATGTATGATTACAAATTGTACTACTGAGTAATCTAAGTGTTATTTAAGTAAAATAAAGAAAAATAATTAATAGAGGTATCTATCTCAGTACAATGGAAGATGGTCACGCAATTTCATGGATTGGTTGATGTTAGACGCTATCATCATTGAATGCCGGCTCAGTGGCCCAGTAAGTTAGGTGTTCGAGCGCGAGACCGAAGGCCCTGGGACTGAATCCCGCGAGCAGGATCGTGGATGCGCACTGCTGAGGAGTCCCACAATAGGACGAAACGGTCGTCCAGTGCTTACAGGTTTCCAAAGGTGGTTTAACATAGATCGGTTCATGATCTCAATCAAAAACGTAATAATTTCCACGACCCCTATACTAGTAATAGAAATGTATTCAATTTAGAGTATAAAACATAATAAGAATTTATGATAAAGATAAATCCACTTCAATGTTGTTATTCTGTCAACGTAAATTCAGGTTTCCAAGTGAACAAATTTTCATCTCACACTTTTTTAACAAATGAAACGTAGTTATGTTGAATATTTAATAAAAATGAATAGTCCGATTTAATTCCAAACTTTATTCATTCATTTTTATAGGTGAAATTATTGAATTGGAAAGTTTAGTGAAACCAGATCAAACTATTATTAATTGCCCAACGAATAAGAAACCATGTTATGCATGCTTACAAAAAGGTAAGAATTAATCCATTCAACCATAATAATTTTATAATGATCTTTTCTAAAAAGCTTACTTACTCTATACCATATTCCACCGTCATATATGACAATTAGTAAATATCAGAAGAGGTTATGTGGAGATTTTAGTAATTTCAATAGTCGAAATCATGAGTCAGTTGAAGCTAGATCACCATGGATAAATTGGAAGCACTAGACGGCCGTTTCGTTCCAGTATGGGACTCCTCAGCAGTGCGTATCCACGATTCCGAACTCAGGACCTATCGGTCTGGCACGCGAACGTTTAATCTCTAAACCATTGTTAAGGCATCCAATGGTGTTAATGTCTAACTTCAACCAATTTACGAAATTGAGCCACTGTCCACCATTGTCTCCATTGAGTTTCTATCTCACAACAGACGTGGTCGAATTCCACTGGTCACTGCTTCTCACTAGAATAGGACGAAATGTCTTCGAAATAAAAAATTTCAATGAGTCTTTGAAAAAAATAATAATAATGATGATGTAGTTAAAGTGTTTTATTTCCAATATGATTATTCATTGAAGTCATTAAAGCAGATTGAAAACGGAATAGAATTTTGTCATACAGTGTTGAGGCGATTCAAGTATTAGAAATATAGTGTATACTATTAATATTTAAGTGAATATATGTGGATTTTCCGTTGATTTAAAGGTAGTTAAAAAATAGTAACGGAGGAAACTGTTTACCTTAGCCTTTTTAATACCTGATTTTAAGAGGCACTTATGGAATTCTAGTGGAGGGCTATGACCAGTGAAGTTCAATAGTATCGAGTTTGAGATAGTTATCCACCACGGTCAATAGAAAGTTGTTGTACACTACCATAAGTTGACTGAAATTCGACCTATACATTATTAGATTCCTGCTCAATGTTATTGAGGTTAATTGTCCGTAAGAGAGACCGAAGATCTGAAATCTTCATACTAAACTATGAATATTCTCCATCATCTCTTCATCTTGCATCTTTTTCTTTTCATATCGTCCCAATTAGTGATTATTATATAATACTAGAGGATATACTTAGTAATTTTTGTCCTATAAATGACTGAACTTGTACTCAGAAGGAGATTGTCAATATTAGCAAGCTGGTCAGAATGTCTCATTGTAATTATAATGCAAATTATTCACTTTCTAGATAGACATATTCAAGTTGGATGCAATGGTACAACAGAAGGTTATTTACATTGCTTGTGTGAAGAAGATCCAAATCAATGTCCCTATTGTCCATCAGGTAGGCCCGTGATTCATTACATTCATTTGTTTGTTGATGATTCATTTATTTGATCATTATACATTATTAGTGAACTGTTATCTATTTTCCAACCTTTTTCTTTTGTTGTTACTAATATATTGTATATTTTTTCAGGGGAGTATATGTCTGCGACTGTACAACTTTTAAATTGAATCCCTCTGAAATATATCTCTTCGATGAGCTGATATGTTTTCTTTTTGGTTTCAAAATATCCTTATTTATTTCATATATTCTTGTACAAATTAAAACTCAATAAATTTTGTTATTTAATTTTTCAGGCTGGCGTACGCCACAGATTGATCCTCGTTCTGAAATATGTACATGTCCTCCACAATATACTGGTAAATCATGTGAATTTTGTGCAGATGGACATAGACGTGATCCACCTGGTGGTCTTATTACTGATCGTTGTATCTTATGTACATGTAATAATCATGCTACACGGTGTGATCCTGAAAGTGGTAAGTATCTAAACCAAATTACATTTTAGAATATATATATATAGCACTTGACATCAAGGCATAACTGCAGTCTTTAGGGAACTGATGTCCCCTATGTAATTTTAACTCGATTAACTCAGCTCTCCGGTATGAGATGTTACCACTGATCTATTCGGTCAGTGATTAACAACGTAAATCAGTGAAATATTTACGACTGATTGTTTTTTTATATATTTATCATTAACTTAGAGGTTTTAAGAAATATATTACTGTACTATATATCTAGCTTGAAAAAGTTCAACTAAATTATCAAAATGTCAACTGTAATAAGCACTGAATGATTTTGTACATTTAATCGTATTCTCATTTAATTGTAATCATCTTGAAAAGATTAAGCTAAATTCTTCACATTAGTTAGAGTATATTAATATAATTAAATAAAATGGATAAATTGACAGAACCAAGACGTTTATGAATGCCCTGGTATGGCCGTGAGTGGGGTGGGTCCGCCCTCCCTCTCGAAATGGTACCACACGGTCATGCATATACAGCCTCTGCCAGGTAAGTCCTACTCACTGCCTTCTCGTGATAGAGGTGTTGTTTACGAAATCGAGAGGACGATAAGCGAATTTCCGGTACTTTAACCGGATTCCGAAACAATGGTGCACATGGGCTCCAGGATCCTGAGGGAACTAATGGCGTATGAACCAATCATTGGTCACTCGCTACAATGGGACTGCGTCTCCTTGCGTTGCTTTACTGCCTTGTGGGTCAGACCTTTAGGTCGAAGGCTCGGGGTTTGGCCCCCTAAGAAAACCACCTGTTTCGTTTTGGGCACCCGGCAGTATCCCAGCCCTCACACAAATCGAATGATTTATGTGGTGCATATCTATTTGGTGCCTCCTTGTACCAATGTTTATGTGATTAAATAAATAAAGTGTGCATCAAACTACTTACTCATGTGATTATAGAAGGAGTTGATATAATATGGAAGTTATGATTTTTTTTTTCTGTATCGAGTTGATTTGTAATCTAATGTAATCCTCATCATGTGTCATTGTTCAGACATCTGTCCTGACTCCTACTTACTTGGATTTAAGAATTAACGCTTTAAATCAAAGCCTTGATGTATGAAATATTATATTGATTGATCTATCAATTTATATACTTCTAAGTAAATAAAATAGTCTTGAAATCAGTAAAGTATCACGTCATTTATGATCTATCAAAGATTTAATGATAGAATTCATGGAAATATTCTTTCACTATCGACCAAGTTATGCTATCACAGACTTATATGATGAAAAAGAGACAACCATGATGATTGTTCAATCCATGATACAGAATCGAATTATTTGATTAATTTCATAAATGGTATAACTTGGCTTGAATTTCACTTGGATTATGAAAGATTTGATTAGATAATCATCAAACTAAATCATATGTAGGTTAGAGTTGAAATCGCAACAAGTCGTTCTAATCGTTGAGTGTTGTCTGAGAAACCTACAAGTTCTAGGTTTTATTCTTAGTACTGATTCATCGGTGCCTACTATTTCAATGTCTCATGTTAGGATGATACAATTGTTCAGTGCTATTTGGCTTTCAATGATATTAGAATTATGATTAGTCTGTGATGAATATTACCTACAAATTTAATAGTGTTTGATTGACAATTTAAAGTATGTTCTATAAGTTGTTTTAAGTAACGATAATAACGATAATAATAATAGTTGTGGCATGAGTATCGGGAATGACCTTATGCTGATAAACGTTGATCAGTGGTTAATAATAACAATAATAATAATATGATAATAATAATAATAATAATAATAATAATAATAATGGTAATAATAATAATGGTAATAATAATAAATGTAGTATACAGACAGTTGTCAAACAATAAAAGTAATAATAAAAATAACTTCTTATTTTGCTATCAAAACAATAATAATCTTAATGATTAATAATAATGACAATATTTATAGCATTAGGGATACTGATTATTGATGCTTGATAGTGTACCTTCATATTCATTAGGATAGTTATTCCACATACATATCAACATACATACCAACATTTGACCAAATATAAGAATGATTAAGGTCATACATAATGTTTACTTCCGGTCTATGTTTTCTATATTAAATAATATTTAACTTGTCTTACATAATTCATATATTAATGCTATTTTATTCACTTTTTAATAATAAAATAGATAAAGAATATTCTCTAATAATCATTATAAGCTTGAAATGTATTCAAATTTTGTATTATACATAAAATGAATCAGTTAAATAACTAGTACATTGGATATAAACAAACATATTTTTTTTCAGCCGGTTAACTGAACCACACAGATACACGTATCTATCTATCTATCTATCTATCTATCTATCTATCTATCTATCTATATACATTTGCATACGTTCTACGTAAGTTGTTTTATACCTAAAAATCATACTGTCATATCTGAAATATACATTTAATGTATATTTAGCACAAATTATCATTACTAACATTATGATTATTTAGTATAATAATGGATAGATTAATCTAAATTAATCAAATGAATATAATCATATTAGTTTTTATAGCATAATCGATAAAAACTCCTTAATTCAATCTAGAAAATTTATATTATTAGTATTATGTTGTAATTATCTGATTATGTACATTGTAATGGTAGTAATACTTACAAAATTGACAATGTTGAGATGCGTGTTACGTATACTCAAACACTGACTGTCCAGACGTGCGATGTTTTAATGGTGTAGGAGTAGATTGGAAGAAAGTTAGGAGTGGTCAGACCAAAACATGGCATGAATCCATGAAGTCACTAACAAGTGAACTGAGCCATGTTGATATATGTAGACTACCTGGTTGGAATCCGGGAAATGATAGCAACCATTGGTTGGAGACCTTACAATGGTGTTCTCTCAAATTCTAATCTTCTGAATTCTGAATGTCCCTATTTTTTCCTCTTTCTAAATTTGTTTCACTGGATTATACTCCTTGAATAACATCTTCAAACCCTAATCTTTCTGATTACTGCTTATACTCTTACTACCTCTACCACTACGGGATTTGAATCGATAACTGTATCCCTGTGCTAATGTGGTATGGCAACTCAAACTGATGTGCGTACGTACGAAGTTCCACGTTGTTACTGACTGACTAAATGAAACACTGTACAAAACTTTAAAAGTAGCAATTCATCTTTTTTTGTTGTTTATCCATATAACAGTCTGATGTGATTCACGAAATTAAAGACTGTAGTTCTATACACTTAAATATTAGCTTATTCAGAATAGATGGATTTTGGTTAGCAACGGAATCTTGAACGAATATTTTGTTCTAGTTGAGACTTGTCAGCTGGATATAGCTGCATCCTAATGTTGGTATTGATAATGAGACTTCAACCTAGTCTCTCCATCTCGAATGCCAAGGTATTAACTTGTTCAACTAGTATGATATTTATATCGCCAGTAGTAAGTGTTTGAGCAATCCAGTTGTTGATATTCTTGACTCGCACACATTAGCCTCTCTGGTGCAATTCGATCGATGTGCTTGTAATGTTGTTATCTATTCTATCCGCTAATAAACTGTAGTCGCAATCTTGAAAGGAGTAGTGAACAATTTCAGTTCACTTTCAAGGTTCACATAATTATGTATATCTAGAAAGAAAAAAAACTAAAAAGCATAGATCACTTGACAAAATATAACTGTACTAAGTTTTTCTTCCTTTGATTCCTCTTTAAAGTACTGATTTATATATATATCATTATATTGAGTGATATAAGTTGATTAAAGTTCATGAAGAATCAAGCTTTAATGTAAGGAAGCCTTAATATAAAGTTGTAACAATCTGTCTGTCATATCCTAGTGAATATTGAATTATGGGTAACTTCTGGGAACTATTTATGGACTAATACTGTACATATATTCTAATTGTATAACTGTTAAGAAACTAAACTATACATATTTATGTTCCTCTTACTATAAGCCCTTAACTGATCTATTGGTTACTGTTAGATGATTTACCGTTCTCGAGTTGTTTTCAACCTATTAGTCACAGTTTCTCATAATCCCAACCACTTTGGCTTGATCTTGTACATATGTTACTTTCTGTTTTATAGTGTGATGTGGTCTGATTTTGCTTGTATATAAACCAGGTATGTTTGAAATACATGATTCGTGTCGAGGAGACTGAGATTGGTGTTCTGGACTAAACATGTAGGGTTAGACAGAGAAAGGACCAATCAGAACTCCAGGCTGCTCGTACTGGTATATGAATCATTAGTTTGGTCGTATAGGTCAGCATATCTCAATCGGCAATCGTGCTTCATGATAATCGTATAGCTAAGGATATAAAAGTGTCATTATAATATAGTTCTATTTATTTCTTTATTTGAACACATAAATATTGGTACAAAGGGGCACCGAATAAATATATCCCACACAAGTCACTTGATTTGTGTATGGGCTATGATACTGCCCTGGTGCCCAGGCAGAAGCAGGAGGTTTTCTTACGGAGTTACACCAAGAGCCTTTGACTCAAAGGTCCGATCTACAAGATAGTGGAGTAAATTTAAGGAGACGCAGTTCCATGGTAGCCAGTGACCACTTATTGATTCATACTCCATTTGTCCCTTCAGAATCCTGGAGCCCATGTGCACCATTGGTTTGGAATCAGGATTTTCCAAATCCCCTAGGTGGACCCTCTGTATCCACCAACCCGGTTAAAGCTCCGGACATTCGTCTTTCGTCCTCTCAATTCCGTAAACAACACCCCCGCCACGAGAAGGCAGTGAGTAGGACTTCCAGTCAATCAGTCGGTCAGTCAGGATTTACACTTTTAATCTGTCTATGATTTAGTTAGTAGACTGTGACACAATGTAAACATTATTTTAGCAGTAGTGTTAGAAGGGTTAAAATGATCCATGTGTTATACATGCAATGACAATGGATCTATTTCGAAGATGAAATTTTAGGAAATTTTCGAGATTTTTAAAAATTTACTTGTAAAAGGGAGGGGGATTTATGATTAAACGTTTATATTTTTTAATATTGACATTTGGATGCAGTCATTCAGTGATTTTGCAAGCTGTATTGAATTACTGCATTGAAATGTTAATTTATTTAGTATCTCGAAGAAAACGACTGTATTTAGTTGAAGCCACTGCTTCTTTTGTAATTATTCAAATATTTAGTTTATAAATGCTTTTTAATTATTATTGTGCCATTCAGCATTGATTATGAAGATGTTTCGTCAGTTCAGTAAGTAATCCCTAACCTCTGGTCATTGAATAATAATTCATTTTAACTGAATACTACTTACAAGTAGTTAAATATAACTACCTACATTTTATTAGACATTTTATCACAATCATTTATTTATTGGTCATCAAATATGTAGGTGACATAAAAATGTAAATCTTTTTAGAAAACTAGTAGTACGGTAACTAGAATCAGGTCATAGAAGATATATGTCCCACATGATTTTGGTGAAGAATTCAGACATATATTTGGAAGTGAACGGTAAGGGGTATTGAATATCTGTCTCAACATATTTTGATTGAATATGATAGAGTAAGTTTAAGTTATTTATTCACTATCAGATAAATGAATTCAACTAACTTAAGATGTCTGTTGAAAAATAATAAAAACAGAAGTCTAAATGCTTCATTTAACACTAAATTTTTTATACTGAATGAAATACGCAAAGATAGATAGTGGCTAGCAGTGGAATCCAGATCGCGCGTTTCGCCCTATTTGGGACTCGTCAGCTGGGTGCACTAGCATCGCAGAATTGATGTTCACTCTGCGACTCAAACCCAGTACCCTTCGCTTCAAACATCGTCGCATCATCCACTTGACTACTGAGTCCTGTTAGCCGCTTGCTAGTGCAATGAGATGAAATTTAAATTCACTTTTGTATTGTTTACTTGAATTTTCCCACAGTACGCACAATATGCCAGTAAGAGACTGATCAATAGCAGTCCTAAATATCAATAGGGAGATTCTAGTGAAACAATACCAAATGAATTTTTACATGAAATACGTTAAGATAAATTTCTCTTCATGTATATATTAATTAATGTAATTACAGTGTATTCCAAAACACAATATTTGACAAAAGATTGCTTTATACTAGTGAATAACGCACATTTTCTTTCAGACACAAAGGTTTAGTTTATTTCTGTTATTCGTTGAATAATACACATGCTAAATAAAGTGTTTTAAAGCTTTTGTATCTTATTGTATATGAATGAGTTTTACGGCATTTGCAGCTTGTTTCCTGGAGAATATAAGGATAGACAATTACTAGTAAGGCTAAAGGTTTATGTTAGATTAAATAACCTGTAAGATTATATCACAAACTGATCGTGATTAGAAAACCATTGGAAACTAGTAAACACTGGATAGTTGTTCCGCTTAAGTATGTGACTACTCCACCAAGAACCCAGGACCTCAAAGGCTCGCAGGAAGCGTTTTACTTCTAGGCCACTTAGCTATTATCTATTGGTTTGCATATATTACTTCAGGCGATTCACAGTACTGTGCAAGTATTTTTTCATGCCATTGGTGGGTAACTGCGACACACTGGATATAGCTGAAGTCCGTTGGTCACAGTGTCACATAAAATTCCGGAAATCAAATCTCGAAATTAATCACTAGTAAGCACATGATTATTATATGTTTAGAAACATATGAAGATTGTCGAATCCTATATTTGACATGACTTACTTGCATTGGCTAATGTAAGGAAGTTATCTGCTACTAGTTGCGTGATATTGCAAACTGATTAAAATTAAATACATAAACGTTTCAGTCCCAGATCAGCGGTCTAAAGATTAGGCATTCGATGCTAAAGCTGGACGTTCTAGGTTCAGTCTTTAATAAAGTCGTGGATATGAAGGAGTCCATTATTAATGGTTGTCTAACCTAGTTTGTTTCACGAAGTAAACTATAAAATCTAACTATATTCAAAAGCCTTGAACTAAATCTAAAATAACACTGACTAGTCGCACGTAAAATTTCAGACGTCTATCAGCAACTCTAGTCATAAAAAAACTAATACTAATTATTTGCTCAGCCTA
The DNA here is from genome assembly GCA_944470205.2 of Schistosoma margrebowiei. Taxonomy (NCBI): domain Eukaryota; kingdom Metazoa; phylum Platyhelminthes; class Trematoda; order Strigeidida; family Schistosomatidae; genus Schistosoma; species Schistosoma margrebowiei. The sequence continues at coordinate 76,984,165 of OX104024.1, forward strand.
GCTTAGTTAATTTCTTGAGAATACAAAGGAAAATTAATAAAAACTAGTGACCAACACCAAGTGATGAACAAAAATTGATCAACCGTAAAAGTGAATTTCGCCCAACCTTTAAGATATGTAACAAATCAAACGATAAAGATTTTCATCACTGACTTACTTACTTACTTACGCATGTTACTCCTAATGGAGAATAAGACGCCGACCAGCATTCTTCGACCCATACTGTCCTGGGCCTTCTTTTGTAGTTCTATCCAAGTTTTGTTCATTCTTCTCATGTGTGTCTCCATTCCTCGACGTAATGTCTTCCTTTTCTCTTTTGGCTTTGAGGATTCCAAGTGAGGGCTTGCCTTGCAACACAGATCGATGCTTTGCTTAATGTGTGTCCTATCCACTTCCAGAGCTTTTTCCTGATTTCTCCCTAAGCTAGAATGTGGTTTGTTCTCTACCATTGTTAATAAACACTTGTATCATCTGGATGATGGCTTTCGTAGTTGTTCAAGTTTCCTCCCCATACAGTAGAACTGTCTTAACATTCGTATTGAAAATTCTGACATCGATGTTGTTGGATAGTTGTTTTTAGTTCCAGATGTTCTTCAGTTGTAGATATGCTGCTCTTGCTTTGCTGATTCGCGCCTTTACATATGCATCTGTATAATCAATAATCCATAAATTACCTACATTTATCTTTTCTTTGATAAATTCAATATTTATTTTCCAAAATATTTAGTGTAACAACTGTGAAAAACGGACGTGAAACATGAAAACATTGAAATTAACACAAAATACGGAAGTAGATAAAAAAACTGGTGATAGACATAGAGTTTATTCACCTTCCACATAAAACATGACAATTTATCAACTAAATATAGTCATTTAGTTACCGACTTTACTGAAAATTAATCATTTCAGTGGTTGAGATCATGAGTCAATTGAAGCTAGACCACCATTGGAAACCTGGAAGCACTGGACGGTCGTCTCGCCCTATTGTGGGACTCTTCAGCAGTGCGCATCCACGACCCCGCCTCTCGAGTTTCAAACCTACAATAGGTCTAGTTTCAATTAAATCATGATCTTAACTATTGAAATTACCATAATATCCACAAAAACCCCTTCTGGAAATTAATAATTAATCAATAAATATCATTCATCACTAATATAGTGAAAATAGAATTGGATTTTATGCTAGAATTATGTAACTAAATGTAATATTAAACGAATGTTACTTTGAATTGATGTTATATTAATGTTGAATGACGTACTAACTGTACCAAATTAATAGGAAAGTCACAAAATTATTACATTGGATTAAAACAAATGTAACACTGAACAAATATCATAGTGAATTCAAACAATGGCGAATGATATTGAGAATAAATTAAAATATGATCTTGCATTTTATTCTCTACTAAAATTAATTAACTAGGATCAATACAAATTAAACGAAGTTATTTGTAATAGTGGAGGCGATATGTAGCTCAAGTGGATGATTTTGATGGAGTTTTGTTCTCTATACTGGGTGGTTTGGTCATGTAGTTTCATCGTTCGTCTTAACGAAATCATCAGCACAAACTTCAGGTAGAAATAAGGTGTTCGAATTTCTCTACATGTGGTTTACAGCTTCTCCTGTAGATCTCGATGATCAACAAGAACCAGTCATCATCAACAGGACAAAATATACTGTAGATTTATAACGCTTACTGTTTGATCAGAAAAGAATACACATACACTCTTTAAATTGTATGGTTTTACATTCATTTTTTTTCAAACAGGTCAGTGTGAATGTCAAGATAATACTGGTGGTTTATTCTGTGATCGATGTGCTGATGGTTATTACGGTGATGCATTTGCTGCAATCAATTCATCTGATGCTTGTAAACCATGTCCATGCCCTTCAGAAGCAAAATGTGAACAAGTTCATTGGCCAGACCGTTCAATTAAAGTTGTATGCAAAGATTGTCCAGATAATAGATCAGGTATTATAAATAAATATTTACATAATTAACACTAATTTTTATGCTTGTGACAGATTATCTTTGGTTATATCAAGGTATTCATTCTTAACCTGCTTCGATTTGTCGCCTAGGCAGTATTCCAGTTCTCACACAAATCGAATGGTTTATTTGACGCATATTTGGTGCCTCCTTATATCGATGTTTATATGTTTAAATAAATAAAATTTATTCTTAACCATATTAGATACGATTAAAAATGACTGCAGTTTTTTAAAGAAATAATTTGACTATGAAACAAATAGCAACTATGTGATGAAGGTAGTTTCATTAGTAAACTTACGCCTGTTACCCATTGTAGTGGAGTATAGGCCGCCCATTATCATTCTCTATCCAACTCTGCCCTGGACAATTGATTATTAAACAGATTTCATTTATTCCAGAAGTGATTACCAAAAAACAATAATTTAGTTTCAGTTTAATAAAATTTTAGTATCCTAATTTTTGGTGTTTTCACCATAAAATGGTTTAAGAAAATTTAGCCGATATGATTTTGGTTTAGTTAAATCAATGAAAATTACCTGATTCTATAAAACTTCAGAATGACTATTACAATCTCCTGCTTGATAATTTGGTCACCTCATCTTGAAATACTATAGAACCTCGCCTACAATTAAGTTTGTTTACGATTAACATTGTCAAGCTCTATAGTTTACTTGTTTAATAGATAGTGTTTTTCGAACAATAAAAATTTGTCTATGTCTTTGTACTATTATTATTACTTTCATGTCTGCATGAACATTTATGCTTGATCACAAGTGACAGCTTACGCACCTATTTCTCAATCTACCTTAAGTGTTAGTTGCTTAAATATCGCTCGATAAAACCATATATATACTTAAATCGTATTAGTTTATTCGATTCTGAATTTGCCTATGTATTCGTTTGCTCGCTCATATTGGCTTTTCTGCTCAAACTCGTTCGGTGTACTTATAGTTTTATTATCCAAATTTATACACCAAACTCTTGGTATGAGGGTCACTAGTTAACAGCAAATCATTGTTGGGATAACTTCTTACAATTTTGACCACTATGTTTTGCATTTGTTACCAATAAAAGATCATACGATATTCCGAGTAACTGCGCTAACGGTAACAATATTCTGTTCATAAGTAGCATGGTCTGATCATTAGAAATTATCAGTATAGGGTTATGGAGAATGTTGAGTTTTATGATTAAGATCATGAACCGATCAATGCTGGACCGCCAGTGGAAACCTGAAAGCACTAGATGACCGTTTCATCCTAGTATAGGATCCTTAGAATTGCGCATCCCTGGTCTCACACGCGGAATTCGAAACCGAGACTTTCGGTCTTGTACGCGAACTCCTAACCTTCGAACTATATAGCCATCCGGTGCTTTCAGGCTTTCAATGGTGGTTTAAAACTGATCGGTCTACTAGTTCCAGTAAAAAATTACTTTGTCCAAGGGGTAAGTAAAATTAACAGTTTCCGAATAACCTTGTCAACAATATTTTTTTGAAACTATTCATGCAATCAATTTTTATTTACCAAGTCTAAGTTCTTCAATTGAATTTTATTGTTTCAATATTCAGATGACGCGGATGGATTTGAAGTTATCAGTCTGCCAATTTTAGGCAAACATAATACTTTGACATTTACAAGATTCATTTTCATAGTCTCAGTTATAATTAATGAGCATAAGTGCAAGTTCACCTATTGTAATCTCTTAGAAGCAATTAAATAGTTATATTGGTTTAGACAAAATAATATTGATAACCAACTGTTTATTTCTAATTGAATCATAAAGTCATTTCGTATTTTCAAAACTTTCAGACCATTATGATATTTACTTTAGTTTTTTAAATTTCAATTATGATTAACTCCCCCCTCCAGTCACTTGATGAAAGTTATTTCTGTGGTGTTTTCTTACACGTTTGTTAAATCAAAGATCACAGTATACAACTTTTCACGCTTGACAATAAAACTTTGACAATGATTTATTATCATTGTGCTTCAGAGCTGTATCTTATGAATAAATGACAAATTATATGTGATGGCTTATTCTATTTCACCGTAATTATTGAACTAAATTGCCATGATTGGTTTAATCTTTTCGTATAACAATTCATGCATATTCAAGTAAAGCCTAATAACGATCTAATTGACAAAACAATACTGTTCGCTTACATGTGTTATTCCCAGTGACAAATTGCAAGGACTCACTATTCAATGATGAATAAATTGAAAAAAATGTATATAGCATAAGTACTTTACCTTTTTTATGGATTTTTAAATCAATATTTCAAAGGCAATTTAATAAAATGATCATTATGTCATCAACATTTCTTTTATGTTATCAGGTATTCGATGTGAACGTTGTGCGGAGAATTTTTATGGTGATCCAGTGAAAGGTATTCCATGTAAACCATGTGACTGTTCAAATAATGTGGATCCAAGAGAATTTGGAAATTGTGATGGGTAAGTTGTATGTGTAGCTAGCTAAAGCATAATATGAGTAAATCATGTGTTTAAATTTTGTTTAAAATGACACTATCTGTAACTAAGATATGAAAACTGAACAACCAACAGTAGAGTAGAAAAATAAAGAAGGATTTGTCCTGTATTACCGTATTGCTGGAAAACATGTTGTTCTGAAGGTACAAACATAAATATTAGTGAAACATGACAAATATCATGTTATCGATTGATTTTCAAACTATTATACTGAGCATGTTATGCAATTTTATATACTGAAGTATACGAGTAATGTGTTATGAATGTTAAACTAAAAACTACTCTTAATTGCTGAAGTATACTTAGGAAATGAAGCAATGAGTAACCAGAAGGAATTTCTGCCATCTATCCACAAAGTCATTAAGTTGTAAGTTGTGTCAAATTGAAGCGCATTAGGTTTTTAGGTGTCTCCAAACTGGTTGATGTATGTTATATTGTTTAAATGGTACACAAACATTCATTTTGCGATATCACTAAACTGTTAAATTGTACACTAATCTATGTTATTAACTTTAAATCACCCATTCATTTTTTATGTCGGAAAAGTCTCTTCTTATTAATTCACTACACTTTATTGTTCAGAATAATATTCAATGATTAAATATCATTTATTTGTATTGACAACTACCATAACTAGGCAATCAATGATACTTAGGAAGCTCTTGAAAAGCGTTTCATTTCAGTATAGAAATAATCGTAAGTGCATATCTACGGCCCAATCACGGATTAAAACTGAACGTTTTAGATCTGGTAGTGAATGCTTAACCTTCAAACAATGAGTTGTTATTCAATGGTTCATAATTCAAACTTCTCGAACATTGATGATGATAATCTGGCTATACTCCACCACGTCATAACGGCGAGACTTTAATTTATAGAAGACTTTTGAACAAATCTTAAGTGACTTTGAGAAATATTGACTAGTCAGAATAAAAATACATTCAACAAAACCTAAGAATTAAAGTGGATACACTTCTTTTACGTGGTTCAAAAATTTATCAAGGTTAGAAAGGAGTTCAGAGGTTCCAAAACCATAATGCAAACGGTAGAAGAAATCATCCATATAGCTACATAATAGTCGGACTCTGGGACCATGATAAGGTCGCAGAAACTCTTTCAGACTCGATCGCCATAGCTTAGATATTGCTTGTGTGCACTCCGGTTGCCGGGTCCGCAAAACGCCGCTTGTGGACAACGATATGATGCATATAATTAAGTCTATGTAGGAATCTGTAATACCTGGCTATAGCCAGTGTTATTGGTGCATAAAAAGACAGTATCATCACGGTAGTCTGCACAAGTCATGTGTTCACCACAATTACAAGTAAAGAAACTTTTTAGTAGTCCCATTTATTGTAATCGCTCAATTTTCTCGTTTTTTCTACAATTCGCCTGTGAGCATCCGCTACTGAAATTGGCACTGTGACCTTTAAATCCCTCAAACGCTCTTGAATGGCTCATTCATAAATTATAGACTGGCCTTCAACTTTAGAGTAAAGTAAAAAGAATTGAGTCTCATTTAGTCTGTTATCTATTAAAATGCCTCGTATTGTCTCATAGTGTATACAAGTAACAAGTGTTCATGTGAACTTTTGAGTAAAGAGCATTTTTTCCATTTAATAAGTTTCTTTTACTAAATTAATAAATATTATCTGTTGCAGAAAAACTGGTGAATGTTTAAAATGTCTATTCGGTACAAGTGGTAAACATTGTGAACAATGTTTACCAGGTTATCGTCGTAATTTAAAACCAATTAATATAAGTGATTTAAGTGATTTAATTCCAGCACGTGGTTGTAGTCCATGTGAATGTAATCCAATTGGAACATTAGCTAATTATGGATCACAAGGAATTGGTGTTTGTAATCCAGAAACTGGTCAATGTCCATGTAAACCAGGTGTTGGTGGAGTGAATTGTGATAAATGTTTTGATGGATTTTATGGTTTTCATACTGGACAGGTAAGTCATTTTGTTTCATTGAAATAAATAGATGATGGTATGCTATTATTATTATTATCATTACTATTATTATTGACACTATTATTATTATTATTTAGCTTTATCTTTATGTAATAACTGACAAAAAATTACATGACAGTCTACAGTACTGAATGACAACGGTTGAAAATCAGTAAGCCATTTTAAAGCACCATGTGACTTCTTAACGGTACCTATCCACTACTTCACTGATGATCTACTCCATGATTTTTATAACTCATGAAATTCAACAATCTGCGTAAACCACCTTTACCAATAATAATAATAATCATATGTTCACTGTGAACTTATCTCCACAGGTGATTCGTGAATGTTTTGTAAGAAGCTGCACTCAGTCGACTTCAACTATGCTGAATATAAGGCAGTTATTCAATAACGACATTATGCGATGATTGTACAATATCACAGACTGATTAAACATAGACATGTACACTATTGAATGATAGTTTATTGATCTTCATAAACTCCCTACAGTAATGATAAAATAGCATACTAATGAAGTCAAAAATTAATTAATCTTCTTCAAACTTACTACCTCTGATAAAACACAAATAAGAAATTTGACAAACTGAAATGAATTCATATTTAATTACAAAACTTTCATTAACCATAAACAATCTAAATTTACCAAGACTAATCTGAAAGTTTTATGTCATTTAAAACATCCATCAATTTGAACTAATACGTTTAGTATTTTATTGTGAACCGCGGGGTGGCTAATCTAAGTTCTACCGACTGACCAACTTTAGATATCCCAGTACGACCCCAAAACTGTTCTTCAATCTTCACTATATCAGAACACGAACTGTAAATGAAAATTGTTTATGGGGTCAGGAGAAGAATAAGAATAGGAATAGGAATGATACTTTACAGACAAATGCATATTTATACAGTTAGGACTACCGTGAATATTGACCAACAGGAAAATGACAGGTGAAATAAATATTGACCAATAGGAAAATGAGATCGTTTCACGTTCAAGGATAGCATTATACTTAACAGGATTTTTCTGAATATCCCAACAGTATCAAAATTTTTGTATTGGTTATTTGAAACTTCTAATCGATGTTTACAACTGCAATTGATCAGTCTTTTATTGGCATATATGCATTCTATGCGCATTGCCTCGATATTGCGTTTTTATCACAAGCATTATAAGCAAAGATACTATGTAGGTACATTCAGCTGACGAGTACTAAATAGGACGAAACATACGTCCTAGATTCCACTGCTTAGTACCATCCAAATTTTTTTATTATATTTTTGTTATGCTCCTTCTCTTATTGTGTTCTTCTGTTTTGTCCTAAATTCCACGTCTCAGTTTCATCAATTAAAGTTTATCAAAACTTGAAAATTAAATGTGAATTTATTTTATTTTTACAAATGATATTACTATTGTTTTAAAATTTATCATATCCGTTATTCTACTACTTATAATTGGAAATGGAAATCACTATTATTTCCATGGTGTGAAGTAAGAATAAATGACTGGTGAAAATGAAGATTTATTGACTCCTGAAAAGTCATTTTATAATTTAATTAGATAAACTCATTCTTAAACTGATTTTATACAAGATCACAAACAAGATTAGTGAATAAACAACATTTGAGTGAAAAGATATCCAGGGTAACGGTAAAACAAATACGAAGTTCACACAGTATAATACAAACAATATTATTTTCATAGTTGAATTCACGACTTGATTTAAGTTAGACCACAACTGATACCTGGAAACACTAGATGACCGTTTCGTTCTCGTATGGGACTCCTCAGCAGTACATACACACATAATCTCTCATGCGGAACTCGAACACAGGACCCATGGTATCTCACTCAAACTTTTAACTTCTATACCTATATATATTTGCTAAACCTTTTGGATAGGATAAATAATCTTCATAATTGTCAAATATTTGTATTTCCCTATAAGTGAAAAAACAAAATGAAATTGCTTTTACTGATTTTTCACTATCTAATGCAAGTAGCTTTACCAAACATTTCAGCTTATATATATAGAAAGTCGTTCAAAGTTATTCTGTATGAAGTAGTTTAGCGTTTTAGTCTTAATGAATTGATAATAATAACATGTGTGTTAGTTTGTTTGAACTAGGTCAACTTTTATTTTAACATCTAGTTCCTATTCAAATAATCCAAATTTCATGTTACATGAAGTATTTTTTTTGAATGATTTCACTATTGTAAAATTTAATCTTATGGTCGAAATGTTTTCAAGTTTATCGAGCTCTATCGGATTTTATGCTGGCCAAACACAAGATCTAATATGTTCATTTTATCTGACATTGATTTGTTGTGATGCTTGTCGAGTTACCATATATAAGCTAAGATTTCTGTAAACTCTAGTTCATTATTAATTTGATAAAGCTATTTGTATTAAATAGCGAAATACCAGCAAAAACAATTTTGTTTTGCTTTCTACTCATTAAAAAAATACAAAGGTCATAATATCTTATGGTGATCATGGATCGAGCCTAGTTATGCAAACCTTAGTCCACTGGATGGGGATTTCGTCCTGCAATGGCACTCCTCAGCAGCGCTCACATAATACCCCGGCACCGGGAATCCGAACTATGGCTACAGGTTTTGAGCCTGAACCCCTAACCTCTAGATCACAAAGCCAAGACTTTATGGAGTTTAATTCTAGCTTTATTTTAATTTGCAATATTGTGCTATCGTTTTCTATTGTCTTTGATTGTGGGGATCTGGTTGCATAAAGCTTAGTAGTCCCATAATTGGATGGTACGGCCTTCTATTGCTTCCAAATTTTCAACGGTTGTGTAAATTAGATCGGTTTGTGATCTTAATAAAGTTCAATAATCTACACAATCACATACTGATAATCTCATAATATTGTTGATGTAATTTCTTTGCATCATTTAAAAGGTTAATATAATCAAACTTTATATCGGAGTGCAGTACTTTTTTTAATAAAAAGCATGTTTATTTGTCAGTAAAATCTAGCACGACATAGCAATACGAGTAACTGGGGTATGAACCTTAGTATAATATTCTGAACCACAATTTCAATGATTACAAGTACATTCTTCCCTAAGTGATTATTCAAACCAAGCAATCAGTTATAATCTGCATAAGAATTATTTTTCTCAGTTAAACAGCGAGATAACTGCTTTATATTGCAGTGGATTGTCTTCGAGATAAAACATATGATCAGTGAATCACTTGACTTGATAACTCCTAACTTCGTATACATTTCAGAAGACAATATGAAGCACTGACTACAGTTTATTATTGAACAGAGCAGATCACAAAGTCAAGTGTAAGAAGAGAATACAACAATACGAGTGTGAACAAATGAATGAATGTACAGAATTTATGAAGCACATATACATAAGCAAGCGAATGAAACATCAGGCGATTTAATTAACTGACGTTTAACCTAACAAGAGGAATATATTTGTGTAGGCTGTTGCCAGAGATCAACCATACATGATCATAGAAGAATGGGGATAATATCATAACGATATAAACAAACTGTTACCGATGCAAATGACACTCTGTTGAATAGGTTCATTAAAAAGCTTAGTAGATTTAAACGTATACGAACTCAGCTAATGGTAAGGGTGCTTTAATATATTAATGAATAATAACAAAATACACTAAACAGTATAAAAACTAAGAGAATGATCCATAAAATGATAAAACGTGAAATTATATTTAATTTATAAAAACGTAGAACTGAAAACTTATTGCCTGTCATCGTTCAGCTTATGGAAATAGTCTTGGAGAAATTATCTTTATTTAACATTTAAGTCGCCTAAAATTGATATGCCAAAGTTCAAGATATGGTTTATATTCCAAAGACATTGAGACGAAATGACAAATCTTCTCACTTACACCTGTTTCTTCCTCGTGTAGGAGCACAGGCCGCCTACCAGCATTCTCTAACCAACTATGTCCTGGACAATCCATTTCAGCTGTTTCTAATTATTATCCACCCTATTGATGTCTGCTCACAATTCCAAACCAAGTTTGTTCTTTCGCCTTCCTCGACAATGCCATTTTTATGTATCTACATAATATGATTTTCACTCGTTCAGTATTCCAATATGTTTATATTTGTATCTCATTGGTTCTTAAAATTTTCTTAAGGGATGTCAACCATGTGACTGTAATTCGGTGGGTGCAGTCCAAGAATCCTGTGATGATCGAACCGGTCAATGTGAATGTCGTTCAAATGTTATCGGACGTCAATGTGATCAATGTCGACCTGCATATTTTAATATGACTACTTCAGTAGGTTGTCAATCATGTAATTGTCATATTTATGGTGCTGAAAGTAGTCAATGTGATAAAAATGGTCAATGCATTTGTAAACCTTTTGCTGTTGGAGTGAACTGTGAACAATGCCAAGTGAGATTTATTTGATGAACTATTTTAGATTAACTTCAATTTTGTGTACACCTTTAAGGAATTGCATGATTTGTTATTTAATTAGATTTAAAGATGATTTTGACTTGCTTGAAGTTTGATAGCGAATATCAACCTTTGTAATTCATTGATCATTGAATAGTAATGAATGTTATGTTTGTTCAAATAACTTAACACCGCGTACACTAAGTTGAGATATCAAGCTAAGTAGTAAGCTCAGTGGTAATGTTTCGTACTGTTAAACTAGGTGACATAGATTTAGATCTCATTCCTTAAATCTCAAGTGTCAACTTAGTACGTATAAATGCATACTAATTGCTTATTGTGATCAGTTAGGATACGAAAATCACGGATTGTAGATTAGGCAATGTTTCCCTATTTGACTTAGATGGTTTAATTTTCAGACATGTCGTTCTTTGGCTGAACAACATTGTCATCTTTTTCAAACAGGAGTTTCACTATTATTATCCAATAGGAGCTTATTCGTCGGTTCTGATGGGTATTCGTGTACTTAATCTTCATAACAGATTAAATAAACCCCTTGAAGAATAATTGTGAAAGGCACAATTCCATTTGAATCAGACCCTGTTAATGTTGTACATCAAGACAGTAAGATGTATGTAATTAAATCATTCATTTCAGGTATTTCAACATTCCCTAAATTAGCCAACTTAGATACAGATCATTGTTTAGTATACCTTTTTAAATCTGTCCACTTGTAGTTATCTCGCTATATTTTACAGTTTTATTACTTAATACCAGTAATTAAAGATCCATTTATAGTGTAAACTCTTAGTCAGAAACAGTTTGTGACATTTCTAATATTGTTTTTCCATAACATCAGCCTTAGAATCCCTACCTTAACACTTTTCTAGTGATTTCTTACTTTCAAAACTATTAAACACATTTATACTACATAAATTCTTTCATTTTCACAGGAAAATCATTATAATTTACAAGCTGGTTGTTTACCATGTCCAGCTTGTTATAATTTAGTTCAAGCTAGAGTTGCAAAATTATGGGGAATGTTAGAATCAGTATTTGGACCAATTAAACAAGAATCATCAACAACATCATTAATAACAAGAGAATCAATTGAAACATTTGATGATAAAGAATTATTTGATGAAATTAAAAGATTAAATGATACAATTATAAAATTATATCAAGATATTTTAAATTATGAAGGTATGATAAACAATTTAGTTTGAATATTGTAAAAAATTACATATTCATTATATATTGATGTTAATTTAATCTTTCCCTTTCTAAGAATACTACAATCTATCTCAAGCTTAATTCATCAATCATTAGAATAGATTAATTGATGTAGACCATCTTTAGAAGTTGTAATAAGTCTTATAATAAGTTCATTAAATGGTTTATATGTCATTATTTTTCATTGATTTATATATATATATATATATATATATATACTACTATTTTACAGATAATTGAGTAGATTATCTTACTTCCATTTCATTGAAATATTCTCAACACAATTACACAATGGTTAAGATCATGAGTCAGTTGAAGTTAGACCATCATGGAAAGCCTGGAAGCACTGGACAGTCGTTTTGTTCTATTGTGGGACCCTTCAGCAGTGTGCATCCACGACCTCGCCACCTGCAAGATTCGAACATAGGACCTACTGGTTTCACGTGTGAGCACTTAACCACTAGACCACTAAGACGGCATCCGACGGTGATTATGTCTAAATTCGACTAATCCACGAAATTGAGAGACACATCCACCATTGTCTTCAGTGAGTTACTATCTCACAACAGACCTGGTTGAACTTCACTGGTCATTACTTCCCACTAGAACTCCAGGATATACCTCGTGAAGCCAGTCATTAGTGAGCATATATTGATTAATATCAGATGGGTTTCGTGGAGATTGTAGTAATTTCAATCTCGCAGTGGGCGAGGTCGTGGATACGCACTACTGACGAAACGGCCGTCCCGTGCTTCCAGGTTTTCCATGGTGGTCTAGCTTCAACTGACTCATGATCTTAGCTATTGAAATTACCATAATATCTACAAAATCCATCTGATAACAATTACACAATCTCAACAATTTGAATTTTATTTCACATTACATGTAACTAATCCCAATGTCAAGGCTAAGTTACTTATTAGAACCGGTAAACCTATTGATGGAGCTATATAATCCTTTAGAATCAGTTGATCTGGTATGAGTTACGCAGCGATGAACAATCCAATCCAAAGTAACACAGAAGTGGATTGAAATCAAACCAATAGCTAGTTGAAACAGAATATGTAGTCAACCATTAATCATTAGTCTGATTCGCTCTGTAATATTCAAATTGCCCGATTAAAGTTCACGAGACAAGAAATTGTTGAAAGTCTCAAGTCAAATAGTTCAAAATTATACACAGTGGCACAAATGAATGGATTATTAATAAACCTCTAAATTTTGATAGTATAATTTCACACATTTTATTCCTTGATTTCAAACTATATCTCCTATACAAAACTCCTTAAAATCATCGGTATCATTACTTTGAATATTATCTTTTTATTCCCTCTGTCATTAGGTTGATCTATAGCGTTATAATTTGAAGCAATAACTTGTTTATTTATTATTGTATATTGTTTATGACTGATTGGTGATCACTTTTCATTTCTCAATATTCTATTTTTACGATCTAAGATTAGATATTGAGTATATGGTACAGTGTAATATCCTATCGATTTTTGTAACTACAATATAAATTTTATCTCCGATACTTCAGCGAAATATAACAGTCAAATTTGTTTCTTTTACTATTTTACAATGTATCGAAAAAGGTTTTGTGGATATTATAGTAATTTTTAATGGTTGAGATTAAGAGTCACTTGAAGCTGGACCACCAATGGAGTTCAATCAGGTCTGTTGTGAGATAGTAATTCACTGATGACAATGGTGGATGTGTCTTTCAGATTCGTGGATTAGTTGAAGTTAGACATTAACACCGTTGTATGCTGGTCGGCTCAATGGTCTAATGGTTAAGCGCTCGTGTGCGAGGCTGATGCGTCCCGCAAAGTGGGATCGTGGATACCCACTGCTGAGGAGTCCCACAACAGGACGAAACGGCCGTCCAGTGCTTCTAGGGTTTCCATAGTGTTCTAACTCCAATTGGCTCATGATATCGACCATTTAAAATTGTCTTAGAATGATCGAGTATCAGAATATAACCATAAAATAATCATGCTTAACATCACATAATGTTCTTAGCTAGGCCAGCAGTGAAAACCGAGAACCATTACACATCTGTTTCGTTTAAGTATGATCTATCTTAGTAGTCAGCAACCACAACCCAAACGACAAACGAACAAACCCAGTACACGTGTGAGCGCTCAAACTCTAGACTAGTGAGCTGGAATCTATTAGTGCATATGTTTGAATTCGACAAGTTCACGGTATTAAGCGACAACTTACCACTAACTGCGGTATATAACTATCTCACACTCAACATAGTTGAATTCGACAGGTTACAGCGTTTTACCAGAATGATCGATTAAAGCTGACATATAAATTTACAAACTTAGTTAATAAAATACATTTTTACCAGATATACAAATAAGTTACTAAATTAAACATAAAATAATTCGATATAACGATACTCATACATGGACTATGATTACAAATACTTCAGTAAATACAGTTATATAAAAAAAACTATTTCCATTTCATTTGACTAGATAATAATAACTCAACTTCAAATGAATAACCTGACAATTACCAGCAATTTACATCGAAAAAAGAAAACCAATTTCACTTGTAAGAATGCACATAAATTCACATAATTGGGTTCAGTCCCTGGTGAGGATATGATTGTACAATGCTAGGAGGTTTCTGTTTGGACGAAACACATGTCTAGTAATTCCTTATTTCCGTTGGTTGCCTAACCAACGTTTGCTTGTGATGTAGAAATATAAATCCGAAAATCTTCACGATACTCTATAATTCTTATCACTTGAAGAATAACTGAAAAAATGTTCCTTTCTAGTCACTAAATTGATAGATTCCTACTAATGATACTAGATTATATGAAGATTACATAACGAATCAAATGAAATTAGATATTGTAGACCATTGCATTTTAATTTGTAAACTGGACTTTCGCGTGTGAGACCAAAGGTCCTTAGTTCAAGTCATGAGTGTGTGATAGTGGATATACACTGCTGAAGATTCTTATACTTGGACCAAATGGCCGTCTAGTGCTTCCAGGTTTTCAATCGTTGTCTAGCTTACATTGAATTGTGAATTTAGCTGTTAAAATTACTACAATCTTGACAAATCCCCTTACTGATAAAAAATATATTTCTTTGAGACTCCAGATAATTCATGATATCTAAACATAAATCCCTTCTAATTTTATTTAATTTAGACAAATTTTCACATTACTATTCGTTTGATAAATGGATGATAATAACTATATTTGAATAACTCAATATAAGCATATGCCCATAAATTACTTATTCATATAAAGTAAAGTTTCACTTGATTATTCAAAGTTTCGACAATAAAATGGTAGAACAATCTTCTATAGATAACATAAAATATTTCCTCATTTCAGACACCAGTTGCAAACAATCGACTTAATTTTTTATTTCGGTTCTTCTTGATCAATTGATATTTAACGAATTCCTTCAAATCAGCCAAACATAAAAACGTCAGTAATGGTTTGAATTCTTCCTCTTTTGATATTTAGCACTGAATTTCGATCAATCTTTATTGATATAAAAGTCATGTATGTCTGACAAATTTGATGGTTTTATGAATTCATTAGCTCATCGGATAATGCATTTTGCTTAAGAGTTAAACTGGGATTTAGGTAGATCCATTTGATCAGTCTTAAATAGGATGAAACTCATATGCTGGATTCCACTTATAGATATGATCCATGAATTCCAAAGAAATTTACAATTACTGAAATACAGGAAAAAATTCGGCATTTATGATACCCCCCTATATATCCTCTGTTGACTAATATATTAGCTTATTTTAATTGTTAATTACATCAAACCCTCATAATAAAGACGTTAGTATTGAAAACAGTTCTTTAACACATTAGTTATTGAATCGTGACAAGAATATTTCTATGATATTTTGTGGCTACTTATAAGTAGCCTAACTGCAAATAATGAAAAGTGCAAGGTCCACATTTTATTTAATGCTTCACACAAGTATGGTCCTACAGGACATTTGTGTAAAATCTAGTACATGACAGAATGACAAGATGATGGACAATAGGTCATGTCCAAAAAAACACATTTCAAAAACAAGTAAATGAATATTGTTGTTTACAAAAATTAGCATTAGACAGATGTATCACATTAATAAGCATGTATGCAAATACAGGCTCACATACCCATAAATATGCATACTTATTTAAACAAGACTAAAATAATCATATATATACCAGTTGTTGTCTTTTTATTCATCATACTGTTTTCGTATCTGTATATTTGGCAACCAGAATAAATCGCTTATTCATCTAGTCTAGTATGAATATCTTCTTTTTCTTGTTAATATATGTTGGTCTAGCTTCAACTGACTCATGATTTCAATCTGTGTAATATATATTTGTTTCCTTTTTTGAATTTAAACAAAATGTCAGTGAAAAAACAGAGATAAATTAAGTCTAAAATCTTGGTTTATAAGTTACGTAGAGATAAAGGAATAGATTAAACATGATATATTGACGAGGTGTAAAGTAGTAGTAGTACTACTAATAGTAATAATAACATATTAACCTTTAAGTGATTTATGAATACATCACGTTTTATATGATTTACATACAGTTAGATTAACTGTCAGATTTGTATAGATTGAACTGAACTATATTTAATAATAATCATTGAGTAACTTACTGCATCAACTTGCTTTAACTAGACGATTTAATTAAGTATCTGTAATCCTTTACAAGATGTGATTACATGTCATACATGATTGGAAAAGTCATTCCTAATTGTTATCCGCATTCCGATTCATTAGGTTATTACCCGCCATATCAAATTAAGAAAGCTAATTAGCAAAGTAACTCTATTTTTGACAGAGTTT
This sequence comes from Schistosoma margrebowiei, assembly GCA_944470205.2. Lineage (NCBI taxonomy): Eukaryota > Metazoa > Platyhelminthes > Trematoda > Strigeidida > Schistosomatidae > Schistosoma > Schistosoma margrebowiei. Next base: position 77,001,129 of record OX104024.1, read on the forward strand.
TGTTCTTTGAGCTGGATGGTTTGATCATGGAGCTTTCATTGTCCTTCTGAACGACAACATCAGCACAAACTTCAGGTCGAAGCTTCGCGATCAAACCTTCCAACTCAGAGAACAAAAATCTATCAAAATCATACACCTGAGCTATAAATCTTTACTACAGTAACTCTGTTTTTGGCATTTCGATTCCCATTGAAAACGTCTAATTGAAAAGTTTGGCACAATTTCTGATCTGTCAGTGATTTTGATTGAAGTTGACCCACTGAAGCTTTTACTATAAACAAAGATTTACATAACACAATAAGAATACAGTAATAATTCTGACTAACAATCAAATAACTTTAATCTGTAACAAATTGATGATTAAGTTGAATTTGGTTAATACTAAAAACCAAACGAATAAGACTACTTGTAGTGTATGCTACTGATGTCGAAAGATATAAGTAGTATGTATCATGCCTGGTAGCCAAAGGTTGCGAAGATCGAAGAAAAGAGAACGAGAACAAAAAATGTATGCTCTGGAAACAAAAGGAAAATAAAGGCTGAGACGATTGATCGACGTTTTGCAAATGAAGTATTTACTGTATGGTACTCAGATTTTCTGTAATTTTATATCCAAAAATTGAATTGGTTGTCCCCACCTGCGTTATCCTTCACTACACTTCTAGCACGTTTTTTATATACTACAGCGATATCTCTGAAAGTAATTTCCAACACAAACTGATATATATATGTATATATGTTTACTACAAACCTAGGCTTTTATTTCATTCAGTTCAATAATAACTCAACATTTGACACATTGCATATTATCAGAAGGGATGTTGTAGAGATTTTAGAAATTTCACTGATTGAAATCATCAGTCAATTGAAGTTAGACCACAATGGAAAACCTGGAAGCATTGGACGGATGTTTCGTCCTAGTATGAGTCTCCTAAGCAGTGCGCATCCACGATCCCGCCCCCCACCCTCGGCGAGATTCGAACCCAGGATCTATCAGTCTCGCACCAGGCTCTTGTCCAACTATTAAGTTATTTCATAAAGTAATTATTTTTATTTATTTATCTTTCTGGCTTCTTCTTCTTTTCTAGTTTGTCTTTATTAATTATTTTCGATATAAATCCGTTAACTTTTAAAAAACTAATTTGTTTATAGAATAAGTATCACTTCTGTTTTTTTCAAATTTGGCATAAGTTTTTTTATTGCATAGTGAAAGAGAAAAACAACCTGAAATTTAAAAAAAATGGACCATAGATAAAAAAAAACACAAAAAAAAAGATTTTCACACCAATTTTTGGCTTTTAGTAATTGTTGATTGAATTTAATTTTCCCTCTTAATTTTTTTGAAAAAAAAAGAATCTACTTTTTCTCCCCTTCACCCTCTCTCTCTCTCTTGAATTAGTTACCACCAATGTTATTGATTTATTTACTTTTTTTTTAAACAGCTGATAATTCAATAATTGATCAAAAACAATTTAAAAACACATTAGACAATATTGCCAATCAAATTGATATGATTGATAATGAATTAAAACAATTGACCAATAAACCAGTAAGTGATTTATTTATTTATTTATTTATTTATTAGAAATAAATAATTGAATTATTGTTTCTTCTTTGATTTAGTTTTATTCTTTAGGTTAATTTTGTAGTGAATATGATTGTTAGTGAATAAAATAAACTTTGTAATTTTTCAGTGTTTTTTTTATATTTTTAATTCGGTTTTCATGATCTGGATTAACTTCTGTTTGTAGTGTTTTAATGTTCATACTAACACCTTTCTAGTCTGATTGAAATCTTGAATACTTACTTACGCCTGTTAATTCTCGTGGAGAAGTATAGGCCGCTTACCAGCATTCTCCATTCAACCCTGTCTTGAACAATCCTTTCCAGTTCTTTCCAGTTGTTATTCATCCTTTTCATATTTGCTTCTATTTTCTGACGTAATATGTTCTTTGACCTTCCTTTTTTCTATTTTCCTTCAGGCTTACAAGTTAGCGCTTGGCCTGTGATGCAGTTTGGTGATTTGAGTGATGTATGTCCTATCCACAACTAACGTCTTTTCTTAATTTTATCTTCAGCTGGATGTTGGCTTGTCCTATGCCATAGAAGTCTGTTGCTCATAATATCCGGTCAATGAATTTTGAATATCTTGCGTACACAACTATTTATAAATACTTGCACCTTGTTCATGATGGTTGTAGTAGTTCTCTACATTTCAGCTCCGTAAAGTAGGACCGCCTTGACGTTCGCCTGTAGCTGTTCTTGAGTTACTGATGGTCCCAAGCCCGGGTAAAGGAGAAGGGTTGGGCATGTGGTTAGCAACCCCATCCCGTAGAAAACAAAATCTTGTTAAAAAATACTCCAACCGGATTAAACCCTGAATACTAACAATGAAAATATAGTAATCTTTTTATGACCATTGATAACTTAGTGACTAACTTGACTGAGCTCAAGTGACCACTTGTTGGTCATTTTTAGTGGAGGATATGTAGTTCGAGTCCAGCTATCGACATTGAAACAGTGAAGTAAATATATCCAGCCAAAAAGTTCTAAATGAATCTCGTGAATTCAAATGCTAACCAAATATAAAAAATCCATACCTTAACGTTATATCAAAGCACTTATTTCACGATCAAACAGAGACTGATCATTCACAGTCCTGGATATCAACAATAGGAAATTAAAAACCGTTCCTAAAATAAATTTGTGACTGAAAATAGATAAGATGATATATTTTATTTGGTTGATTTCAATGAACTCGGTATTGTGATAGCTAATATTTGATAATGAACAGTTGAAAAGAATACAAAACTTACGAAAACAATACAAATAACAGATTAATAATGATTTCTAGAAAGAGAGTAAGATCAATTTCGATTTTCTTATTTTGCTCTTCTCAATTACCACGAGACAAAACAGAACTTACCAGAGTAACGGAATTCCTAATACACATGTAGTGGCTGGTCACATGTCGAGTTTACATGGGTTATTCTAGTTTCTGGACAGACCAATCCATTCATTCTTCTTGAACATTTTGACCTTGTTAATTATTCGCTTCGCCTCGATTTGGTTTGGCTGAAAATAGTGAGTAACCTTTAATTAAAGTCAGTTGGCTCACATGCTTTTTCCACCGCACGTCATTTCACTTCGCCCTCTCTTCTACGTTTCGTTCATCTGGTTGTCTGTCCAGGTCAATGAGTGTACGAAATAAATGTATTCAAACCTCATTTTCGTATATGAGTTATTTAATTTATTGCGAACTAACTCAACAAAAATATACAAGAATTGACATTATGTATATTTTGATAGCAGTCACTGATCGATTTAAATGCAGTCAGATATTAACAGTTATTATTGAATGAAACATACTTTCAACTGATCTTGTAAAAATGTACAAGATTAATTATCTTCTACTTGTTTTTCATTCAGATAGTCAGATTCGATGGTTTTGAACGTACTGAACTTGAGATGATCTTAAGGAAATGTATCTACAGTTAGTATTCCATTGTCATGTCTTTCAGATGTGATTACATTCTATTGATCAAACTATCGGTAGCTGGTAGAAGTATTGATTGAAATCATGAATGAAATATTTACATATCATATATTTTGAATTGAAGTGTTTCGATACTGAACTCAATTATCCCATTACAGATTCATGTACTCAACTTTAAGCTGCATTACTTAGATTAGAACATTTTACAGCTCATCAAAGTTGAGTTGGTTTAGTGATGTTCAAATTCTACAACTTTTTGACTGGAAGATGAATGATTTAAACATTAATCTACCGTTTGGAATTAACTGATAGATTTTGTCCATAAATAGAAACAGATTCTTTGTTGAGTGTTGTACATCAACTAGTTTATTAAGACGTTTTTCGACCGATCATGGGTTATACGAATCGATTAATTGTGTTAAATAATTTGTTTACTTTTATACATCTATTACAATAGATCAAATCGATAGAAAAATTCTGATATACTTTGGTTAGAGTTAGTTGAAACATTACCCTGATTCTAATTATTTAACACCTGTTAGAGAGGTATACATTTAATTGTGAGGAAACGGGTATTTTTCTGGGGGATTTTATCATTGTTCACTCAGTGTTACAGTCTGTAACAGTACTAGTAAATTACTTAGGACTGAGATGTATTTACAAGTAATTGATCACTAAGCAGTGATAAATGTTAAGCTTTGCTAATCTTTTTACAATACTGATCAAATTCTATCGACCAAGTTGTAATGTGATCGCTAGTCTAATTAACTTGATATCGCATATACAAACATCTCAATATGATGTACGCGATGTTGAGTTACTCAGATTAGTAACCATATTACAACTTGATCAATAAAATTCGATCACTACCGAATTCATGACATTTGTCACTGCTCAGAAATCAATCAACTGTATATATTAAGCCTATTTATATTATTCTAATCTTCAGTATGTAAATAAGTTCCAAGTATGGCTAGTTGGGTTATTAAAATCTATCATTAATTTGTATTTCAATAAACTGACTATATTACTCATATTTATGGATAACTTTGTATAATAAGGTCAACAATTATTCTAAAGTAAAGAAGGATAGTGGCTAGCTGTAGAATCCACGACGCAGGTTTCGTCTTATTTGGGACTTTTCAGCTGAATGTACCTGCATCCCAGAATTGATGTTCACACTGCGGCTCGAACCCAGTACCGTTCGACTCAAATGCCATTGTGTTATCCACTTAGCTAATGAGTCTTGATAGCCATCTGCTTGTGTAATGGGGTGAAGTTTAAATTCACTTGGTGATGTTTCAATTGTATCTTCCCATATGATGTACATATGCTAACAAGAGACTGATCAACTGCAGTCCTAAATAACAATGGCAAGATACAAGTAAAAAACAATATCAAGTGAATTTAAATTCACCTCATTGCACAAGCAAGTGGCTATCAGGACTCATTAGCTGAGTGGATAACTCGGTGGCTTTTGAAGCGAACGATATTGTGTTCAGATCCCAGAGTGAACATCAACTCCGAGATGCAAGTACATCCAGTTGACAAGTCCAAAAGAGGATGAAACCTGCGTCGTGGATTTCACTACTAACCACTATTCATCTTTGCTTAAAAGGCTTGTGACTTAAGGCCATATCGAGGCAATCCGCACAGTATGCACATATGCCGAGATGGGACTGATCAATTGCAGTCCTAAATCAGCAACAATGCAAGCATGTTCGGGATGCGATTCTCTCCCTCGAAATGCAAAATGTTGCTTCAGGATCGGGTTACATCGACACTCGAACTAGTGATAGGGAGTGAAGTAGTTGAGTGTGTCGACCGCTTCAATTATCTTGGAAGTCTCATCAGCCCTTGTGGTCTGGTGTGTGACGAAATCTAGCACGGATACAGAAAGCTCGACTAGCTTCTGCCAATTTGCGTCACTTATGGCGTAGGTGAGATATCCGTCTATCAACCAAAGGACGTGTTTACTGCGCAGCAGTTCGTCCCGTCCTACTTTATGGCAGTGAAACATGGCCGGTAAGAGTAGAGGATATTCGTAGGTTACTAGTATTCGATCATAGATGTCTTCGAAATATTGCTCGTATATCATGGGACCATCGAGTAAGTAACACAGTTGTTAGGAAACGAGTACTAGGTAAGGATGGAAAATCAATTGATGAAGTAGTGAAACTTCACCAGTTGAGATGGCTGGGACACGTGTTACGTATGCCTAACGACCGACTGCCTCGACGTGCGATGTTCAGTGGTATAGGAGTAGGTTGGAAGAAAGCTAGGGGCGGCCACACCAAAACATGGCACAAGTTCATGAAGTCACTGACAAGTGGACTGAGTAATGTTGGTAGATGTAAACTACCTGATTGGGGACCGCGAGATGATAGCAACCGATGGTTAGAGACCCTGAATGACATGGCTCAAAATCGTTTGCAATGGCGCAGATGCATCCACTCTTTGTGTTCTCCCAAATTCTAATCTTCTGAATTCTTCCTGTCTCTTTTTTCCTCTTTCCAAATTTATTTCACTGAATTATACTCTTTAAATAACATCTCCAAACCCTAATCTTCACGATCACTGCTTACACTCTTGCTACCTCTACCACTACGGGATTTGGATCGACAACTGCATCTCTGTGTTAAGGTGGTGTGGCAACTCGAACCGATGTACGTACGTACGAAGTTCTACGTTGTTACTGACTGACTGAGTCCTAAATAACAATGGGAAGACACAAGTAAAAGAACACCAATTGAATTTAAGGTCAACAATTGTTATGTCCCATTTTTTTCATGAATGTATCACAGTTTGTAAAGATCTAAGTAGATTCCTTTATTTTAATTTTATATAGAAAATATTCAGAATATATCTATCATATGAAGAAAAATAAAAATCGGGAACTTAATCGTTATTAGTGAATAGTTATTTGTAATTGCTTCATGTGAATTACTTGTGATATTTTTGGTAAATGTTCAGCTGATTTAAAATTATAAACTAATTTAACATTAATCGGAAGTGTACGAAATTTACCCGTTTTCTAATAGTAATCAGGGTTTTTTTTTAAGTGTTTTGCTTATCATATATCGTTCTAATAAAGAATTATATGACTTAAGTTATTTAGTTTATGAATGTTACATAAATAATGGAATTTCAAGTTGATGTTTTATCATACTCGTCTGGTCTCAAATACTCTCCGGACGTTATTTCACTATCCGTATAAATGGTAGTGAAATAAATTCTATGAAATCGTCAGTGGATACCATCTTAACGAAATGGTGGAAATTTGTAGCTTAGATGGATGATTTTGATGGAGTTCTACTCTCTAAGCTGAATGGTTTGGTCGTGGAGCTTTCATCGTTTTTCTGAATGGTATCATCAGCACAAAGTGTTCGAATTTCTCTACATGTGGTTCACAGTTTGTCTTGTAGACCTCGATGTTGATTGGTTCTTGTTGACCTTAGACCTGTCATTGTTTACTTCTTTGTTTTGGTTGTATCTCCCATTGGAAAAGACTGAATTATCATTCGACGATTCCAAATTCGTACTGAAATCATAACAAAGACTAAATGATTAAATGGGAAATGACGAGTTAACCCCAAAGACTAACTTCTTAAGATCTCCAGGGTAGTTTTCAAAAAATGCATAAATTTTTCGAATAGATGGATTAAGTTTATCAGTCAAATCCAGGATAAGTATTTCCTCCTACTAAGGACCTGTTAGCTGAATATCATTGCAAAACATTTTCAACTGCAAACTCATCATTCAATAAGCCATTGACTCCATGTATTCTTTAATCTATCCAAAAGGGTTGATGTTAATGTCTTGATTATGAAATGCTTGAGTTATCCCAATTTTGATATTACGGATTGAATCCCAACCAGTTTAGGATGATTATCACAATATATATCCTACCCACCTCCATCGTCTTTCCCTAATTTCCTCTTCATTTAGAATCTGGTTTGTTCTCTTCCACAATAGGCTGTTGCTAAAGCTATGCGACCAACAACGAACATTGGGTATCTTGAGTAGACAATCGTTTATGAATACATGAAGATTTTTGGTGATGATTGTGGTAGTTCTGCAAGTTCCAGCTCCGTACAGTAGAACTGTCTTGACGTTCGTATTGAAGATTGTCACTTTGATATTGGTTGACAGTTATTTTGAGTTGCAGGAATACTGTCCTTGTTTTGTCGATCCTTACCCTTAGGTCTGCATCAGATCCTCCTTGTTCATAGATGATGCAGCTGACCAGATACATGAAAGATTCTTCATCTTCTAGAGTTTCTCCATCAAGTGTGATTGATTTGATGTTCTTCGTGTTGTACTTTAAGATGTTGCTTTTTCCTTTATGTATGTTGAGTCCTAATGATAAAGAGACTGCTGCAACATAAATGACATAATATTATTATTTTGCTATTAAATTAAAATTAAATAAGTTCATAGAACTGATTGCTCAAATCCTGCCAGATTTTGTTTCAACTGAGATTTGGTTTTAGTTTAAACACATATAATACGTCTTGTATATTATTCATTATAAGTATTATAAAAAATTTCCATAGAAAAATATCATGTAGTTGATTTGAAAATCTCTAAAAACCAAATTGAAGTCAACTGTTCAGCAAAATATTGATTTAAAATAAAATCTTTCAACTGTTATATATATATCAGTTTATGATGAAGTGGATCATTCTGATGAATTACCATTTACTGTGAAGAAGTACTTGTTTACTTATGCTTGTTACTCCCAGTAGAGAATAGGTCGCTGACCAGCATTCTACAGCTCACTCTGTCCTATTACTTTATTTCTAGTTCCATCCAATTCTTGTCCATTCTTCTCATGTTTGTTTCCATTTCTCTGTGTAATATGCTCTTTGGTCTTCCTCTTCTCTCTTGGCTTTGAGGATTCCAAGTGAGAACTTGCCTTGTAACGAAGTTCAGTGCTTTCCTCAATGAGTGTCCTGTCCACTTCCAGTGCTTCTTTCTCTGCTAACTCCCAGGGCAGATTTTAAATGATTTGAATTATTTTTTCTGGTTAGCGTTTTTGTAGCGAGTTAGTTTTCTACGGGATTGGGTCGCTAACACCATGTCAAACCCTCCTCCTTTACTCGAACGTGGGACCGACAGTAGGCCAAATGGGCTCTAGGTGAAGTTACTCTGAAGAAGTGGCTCACACTAAATCACGAAATGTCAAAAATACAATTTTTCTGCCTATCGAGATATAACAAAAAATATGTTGATTATTGACTCTCTATCTATCCAATGCTCAATTTATTTGAAAATATCAAGTCCAACTTTGGGATTGATACCTATAATTTCATTCATTCATTCTACTCAGCATTTCTTCTTTAACTATTTATACACTATAAGCAAAGATGGATGTTGGTTAGCAGTAGAATCTAGGACGTCCTATTTGTGACTCGTCAGCTGTATGTACCAGATGAATTTAAACTTGACCCGATTGCACAAGAAAGTGGCTATCAGGATTCAGTATGTAAGTGAATATCGCAACGGCTTTTGAAGCGAACGATACTGTGTTCGATTTCCGGAGTGAACACCAACTCTGAGATACAAGTACATCCAGTTGACGGGTCACAAATAGGATGAAACCTTCGTCCTGGATTACAGTGCAAGGCACTATCCATCTTTGCTTATAATGCTTGTGACTGAAGGCAATATCAAGATAATACACACAGTATGCATATATGCCAATAAGAGACTGATCAATTACAGTCCTAAACAACAATGGGAAGATTCAAGTAAACAATATCGATTGAATTTTTTTTATGTATTTTATCTTTGTTTATCACAGAATGAGATCAGTTTGAAATAGAGAGTTATTACAAATCAGAATGAATTCAATAACTTCCTATTAATATGAGTTCTCTATTTTGTTTACTGTTTATCATTTTGTTTAATTTAGAAAGATATACGTTTCATTTTTGAGATAACATCTAAACTAGATATTTTGTTAGATTTAACGTCGACCGTTTGATTTTAGCTAAAAATTTATTGAAAACTATACAGTGTTGGTTAGTAGCTATGATAGATAATGTAATAATGCTGATTAGAGTTAAATAAATAAATTAATGGATACCAAATTAGACAATAATCTAAACTTTAGGTTCTTACGTTCGATCCCAGCAAAAGACTACGTGCTCACACTCCTAATGAGTCGTAGTGACAGGTACTATGTCAAACCCACATAAGTTATTCTGAATGCTGGACAGATCGACCATCTCCACTGAACCCACCCAACATTGAAGCAGCACCCACGGACCTCCCAATCAACGTTGGCCCACCAACAATTGAAGAAATTTGCATGGCCATCAGACAAATCAAGAGTGGCAAAGCAGCAGGACCGGACAACATTCCAGCAGAGGCACTAAAAGCAGACGTAGCGGCAACTGCAAGGATACTCCACATTCTCTTTAATAAGATTTGGGATGAGGAACAAGTACCAAAAGACTGGAAAGAAGGACTTCTGATCAAAATACCGAAGAAAGCCGATCTCAGCAACTGTGATAACTACAGAGGCATCACTCTTCTCTCAATACCGGGAAAAGTCTTCAACAGAGTATTGTTAAACAGGACGAAGGACTGCATAGACGCTCAACTTCGTGACCAACAGGCAGGATTCCGTAACGATAGATTGTGTACAGACCAAATCGCAACTCTACGGATCATTGTGGAACAATCAATTGAATGGAATTCATTACTCTACATCAACTTCATTGACTACGAAAAGGCATTTGATAGCGTGGACAGGACAACACTATGGAAGCTTCTTCGACACTACGGCGTGCCTCAAAAGATAGTCAATATCATACAGAGTTCATATGATGGATTACACTGCAAAATCGTGCATGGAGGACAAAGTCGTTCGAAGTGAAGACCGGTGTTAGGCAAGGTTGCTTACTCTCACCCTTTCTCTTTCTCCTGGTGATCGACTGGATCATGAAGACGTCAACATCTGAAGGGAAGCACGGGATACAATGGACATCTAGGATGCATTTGGACGATCTGGACTTCGCAGATGATCTGGCCCTTCTATCCCAAACGCAACAACAAATGCAGGAGAAGACGAACAGTGTAGCAGCAGCCTCAGCAGCAGTAGGTCTCAATATACACAAAGGGAAGAGCAAGGTTCTCCGATACAACACAGCATGCACCGATCCAATCACACTTGACGGAAACGATTTGGAAGATATAAAAACCTTTACATATTTGGGCAGCATCATTGATGAACATGGTGGATCTGATGCAGATGTGAAGGCGCGGATCGGCAAAGCAAGAGCAGCATATTTACAACTGAGGAACATCTGGAACTCAAAGCAACTGTCAACCAACACCAAGGTCAGGATTTTCAATACAAATGTCAAGACAGTTCTACTGTATGGGGCGGAAACCTGGAGAACTACGAAAGCCATCATCCAGAAGATACAGGTGTTTATTAACAGTTGTCTACGCAAAATACTTCAGATCCGTTGGCCTGACACTATTAGCAACAACGTACTGTGAGAGAGAACAAACCAGATCCCATCGGAGGAAGAAATCAGAAAGAAGCGCTGGAAGTGGATAGGACACACATTGAGGAAAGCACCCACCTGCGTCACAATGCAAGCCCTCACATGGAATCCTCAAGGCCGGAGGGGAAGAGGAAGACCAAAGAACACATTAAGCCGAGAAATGGAAATAGACATGAAAAAGATGAACAAGAATTGGATGGAATTAGAAAAGGAGGCCCAGGACAGAGTGGGTTGGAGAATGCTGGTCGTCGGCCTATGCTCCATTGGGAGTAACAGGCATAAGTAAGTAAGTAAGTAAGGACAGATCAATTTACTCATTCTAATCAAGGCACATTTGGACTTTTTTCACTTAATCGCTTATTAGCCCTGACTGTTTTTATATGATCGTATGTGTATTATTTGCTTACCCTATTCATCACGTGCCTGCAATTTATTTTTGTCTGAGTATAAATGTTGAATGACGCTTAATGAAAATGAGTTGGCCTACTCACCTTCTCCTTTTCACCTCAATTTGTTTCGTTTTGCTTAGTTTCGTTCCACTTCGTTTCTCTGATTGTCTGTCTGGATCACTGAGTATATGAAATATACATATTCAAAATTCGTTTTCGAATCTGGCTTATCTCACTCCGTTTTTCATTAATGCGGCTTAAGTCGATAAAAATATACAAGGGTTGGTGACATGTGTATTTCGACAACATCATCGTCCTATCTAACTGAAGTTAGATAAACGGCCACTAAAGGGTTTTATACTAGGACAGTATCATTATTTAGTATCCTCTGATTTTCAATAGTTTTCCAGTATAAATCCAGTGGTTTTAAATTTTCTGAAGGTTAGGGTTTACTGAACCACTTATTGAGTGGTTGTCGGAGTCTGTATCACATACGTAACCTTTATTTGATATATATATATATATATATATATATATATATATATATATATATATATATATATATATATATATATATATATATTAGGAACTATTCACTATGACCAGATGTAACTGTTGGCTAATACATAACATTCTCAAAATCAGTTAATTTATCTGTACATGGATAAGCTAAAGTGCCGTAGAATTGAATGATTTTTTATCATGGTAAAACTTGTCGTATTGAATACTATCAGAGCGGGGACTTTTCGGAGATCGTAATCATTTTAACATTGAAATACATGAGTCGATCCGGGTTAGACCATTATTGAAAATGTGGAAGCACTGGATGGTCATTTCATCCTAGTATGAAACTTCCTAACAGTTCGCATCCACGATCCTGCATGCGCGACTAGAACCCATAAACTTCGACACATGAATTCAACTGTTAATATTGAATATCAATTGATAATGATTAGAAGTGAAGATATTTAAGAGAAGAAATTATTAATCATCTCATCATTGTTCTTAATTCTGAACCGTATCATTCAATATCTTGGGATAATTAGAAGTATTTGAATTATAGTACAAACTAAGAATCCCCAAAAAATAACGTAATCTAACCAAGAAGTATTATATGAGCACGAACAAATGTATTGTATTTGGAATTCGAAATCAATCAGTCATGAAGTACAAAGGAATCATTAATTCATACAGACACCACATCTACCATAGCTTAGATGAGAATCCAAATTTATGTAATCAACTGTACCTCTTCTTCCTAATGTTCAACGTGTCTTTCTGATCGTGAATTGGATGTAGACTCTATATGATCTAGAATATGCTCATCAGTATTAAAATTAACAACTAAAATTGGAATGAACTTAACTGGGTCCTGGAATTGTATACAATCACTATGTCGCTTGTATACTGAAATCACTAATATCTAGAATTTGAACCATAGATTTTCCAACACTTTTCTTCCCCACGAAATAATGTTCAATCTTCATATCCTCAAGATATGAATAATATGACTTCATATTTTTTACACTGACTAGATCATTCATCAGAATTAATTTCATAATAAGTAGAAACAACAATTAGATATGAAATCATCAGAATTCTAATCAATATCGAGTACATTTATCACTTGCGTAGTGAACGATTGCAGACTACATCAATAAAATCTGGATACCATATAATAAATCGTCAATTTGCAAAATATTCATGCATCAAATCAAACTGGACTGTTTCTGTTGCAAACACCAATGCACTGTCTCTCATTCCATTGTTCATGCGTTTTCTTACAAATTTCATTCGTGCTTTTGCTCTTTTTTTCTTGATTTTCCCCTCATCTTCTGCTACCAGACATTACGTTTTAACTCGCATCATATACTACTCATATCAATATAAGTAGCTCATACCGCACTTGTACTTTCCATGGAACAACGTTCCACACATAAGAAACAAATGCATTATGTGAGGAAGTGATAATATATGATCTGATATCAATGATTTGATTCTTCTGAAATAGAGCTTATATTTAATTGATTAACCTTAAATTAATCTATCATTCCTTTTTTTTGTTTGTTTGTTTGCTTGTTTCCAGTTAACATGTTTAGATAATGGATATAATAGAAATATGGAACAATTACAAATATCGATTAATGAAAATATACCAAGATTATTAACTGATGATGTTCAAAAAATATTGGATAATTTAAAACGTACTATTGATTTATCTGAACCAGATCCAATTTTATCAAAATATGCAAATGAAGCTAATGAATTAACTAAAGAGTAATTAGAATAAAATTAATTATTATTTATAATTAGATTGTAGTAATTTGATAATTGAATTCATAAGTTAATTGAAACTAGATCACCATGGAATACCTGGAAGCACTGGACAGCCGGTCGTTTCGTTCTATTGTGAGGCTCCTCAGTAGTAGACATCCACGACCACACCTGGTGAGGTTCAAACCCAGGATCTATCAGTCTTGCACGCTAGCACTTAACCACTAGACTACAGAGCTGATCGGCAACCAACGGTGTTAATGTCTAACTTCAACCAATCCACTGCTTCCAGGTTTTTCAAGGTCGTCTCGCTTCAATCGACTCATAATCTCAACTATTGAAATTACTATAATATCCACAAAAAACCATTCTCATATTATTTATTAGTCATTTATTATTACTGACCATTATAAAGATGAATATTTCACAAAATTTCAATGGAAAGCCATTAAATATAGAGTACACTAAATTGAAATTATACAGTGACTAACTAACGATATTAGACAATATACTGGGCTATATTACATAATAACTAAATTTCTAAAATGTAAATTATTGAAATCTTCATGATTTCAGTTTAACATGAGTGTGTATTTCTGAATCAATGAAATTAAATGAAATAGCTAATCACTTTTCCATGACTTATATTAACTTGTTCCATAATGAAAGTATTTATTAAATGTAGATCAATTGTAGTGTCAGTTACTGTGTTAACCAATATATACCTTATTCTAGCTTTCGGACAAGTCAGTCTATTCATTCTACTTGAGTCACATTTTGACACTGTTAATTAATTATTCACTTATCAATCTTGACTGTTTTTATATGAACGCATATGAGTGCGCCTTTCTTATCTCATTCATCACACGTCTGTAACTTATTTTTGTGTGACTATAATTCTCGATTAACACTTGATTAAATAAAGTTGGCTTACACTCCTCTTCCACCACGCGTTGTTTTGCTTCACTTCGCTTCATTCCTCTGATTGTCTGTTTAAGTCAATAAGTGTACAAAATATACTGATTTAAAAATCCATTCTCGTATATGACTTATTTAATTCTGTTATTGACCAACGCAGATTAAGTCGATTATTACACACGAAGATTGATGACATGTGTACCCTAATAGCAATCAAAAACAATCAAAATGAAGTCAGATCCCGGTCCATCAAATACATTTTGATGAATTTAACTATACAGAAATAAAGAGAAATGAATATAAGTACTTCGAATTTGATCGTACATAATCTAATTTACTTTTTGTACCATAACCTTTTGATTAATAACACTCAAATTTATTTCAGTTATAAATATCTCAATTTCTAAGTATTTTACCTAAAAAACTATGTAATTTCGAATGTGGACTCATTCTTGGGCTATAGATTGTTCTGCAAAATATTTCAATCCTAATATTATTCTCAATAGGTTACCTAATGATTTAATGTATTACTGAATATTCTAGATTTTCATGGAGTACTAGGTTAACATATCATAGAGTAATAATAATAATAGTAATGATAATAGTCAGTTAGTCAGCTACAACGTAGGACCACGCACATATGTGCATCGGTCCAAGTTGCCATACCTCATTAGCGTAACAAGATGAACACCGGGTTCATAGAAGTAGTGGTGGTAAGAAAGATAGCATATAAGGACATAGTACAGCATGAAAGAATTAGTTCGTAGAAAGATAGATATGAAGCGATTTTAATCTCATAGTTTAAAGGAAAACAGAAAGTGTATACACCTACGCCATTGTAATCGATTCTGAGCCATGTCATCAAGAGTCTTCAATCATTGGTTACGACAGTCACGCGGACCCCAACCGTGTAATAATAATAATAATAATAATAATAATAATAATAATAGTAATTGTAATAATAATAGCTCTACTCGAAGTAATTAATTCGTTTATCCAATCGAATTAATAATTACGTGTTTTATTTAAGATAATTCTACTTCATGTATATAAAAAGGAGAGTGGGGGGAGAAGTGGTGGAAAGTATTTTTTATTTTGTGTTTTTTCTAAGTGTACATGTCTAAGACAAGTAATTCCTTTTAATATTCAACAATAAAATTATAAAACTAGAAGATAGTGAAAAACATGAAACAATTGTAACTCTTCTGTGTTCCCTTTTTGTAGTTATGTATGTTTGTATAAGTGTAGGTGTGTATATATATATATGGTTAATGTTATAAAGAATAAAACCTTATTTAATTATTGTATAAATGAAAATAAACTATTATGCCTATTTAAGTAAAGTAATATGATATGATGTCAATAGAATTGTAGGTATTTAGTAGTGAATTATGAAGACATAGCACCATAGAAACAAAACCATATGCTGTCTAGATACGGTCGAAGATGAAACAGATGCATTATACACGACCCTGAAGGAAAATGGATATCCTGAGAAATTTATAAATAAAAACATAATCAATAAAAGCGAGCATAAAAAATGCTTAATGGTGAATAAAAAGCATCTATATATCCGCTTACAATTCAGAGGCGATGTATATAGTGAAATACTAAGACTGAAGTTAAGCAGATTAATTCAAAGACTTTTTAATGCAGGTAATTTACAATGAATGTTTTCCATACATCCAATCATCGTTCCGAGGTTGAAAGATAAATTGCCTAGAATATCCACTTCTTTCTGTATCTATCAATTCAACTGCTCCTGTGCAGCAAGTTATATTGGCAGATGTTCTAGGAATTTGTATATTCGGGCTTGTGAGCACCTCCCAGTGTGGTCAAGCAAAGGTGTAGTTAGAGTGGTTAATAGCTCCATTTTAGCCCATTTAATTCAAATGAGACATGCAACCAACATGGAGCAATCTTTCGTAATAATATATCGTGTTAACAACAGTCTAATTAATTCCATCAGACTGAGAATCCTGCAGATGGCTGAAGCGATTGTTAAATTACCTAAAACTTTAATCTTAATTAGATTAGTTTTGCATTATTGAAAGATGAGTGAATTTTATCAAAGGTTACATGAGTTTTAAAAAAGTAATAAACAAGACCGAAGGTTTTAAGTTTCAGTCTCACGTACGCGGTTGTGGACACGCATTGTTGAGGAGTCTCATACTAGGATGAAACAGTCATACAGTGTTTTCAGGTTTTCAGTAGTTCTCAGTAGCTTAGATCGACTCATGAATTCAATAATAAAAATGAGTGACTAACATTTGTTAATATTATTATAAAGATTTTTTTGCAAGTAAATTATATAATGAGGTTATTATATTTTAGTGGGGCTCTTCATTTTGACGTCAATTAGATCGGACGATGTTATCGCCGGACTCACTACTTTAGTGACCCGATGTCTGACTCCAGTTGGATTGTGTGATTGATTGTTATTGAAATAAATACGTCTGTCATCCTCGTATGTAATAATCGACTTAATCCGCGTTGGTCAATAACGGGATTAAATAAGTCATATACGAGAATGGATTTTTAAATCAGTATATTTTGTACACTTATTGACTTAAACAGAAAATCAGAGGAATGAAGCGAAGTGAAATAACGCTCAGTGGAAAAGGAGTGTGAGCCAACTTTATTTAATCAAGTGTTAATCGACAATTATAGTCACACAAAAATAAGTTACAGATATGTGATGAATGAGATAAGAAAGGCGCACTCATATGCGTTCATATAAAATCAGTGAAGATTGATAAGCAACTGATACTACATTTATGATGTCAACCAAATTGGCATGCTTGTGATGGAGTTCTGTTCTATGAATTGAGTGGTTTGGTCGTAGAGCTTTCATTTTTATTCAGAACAAAATCATCAGTACAAACTTCTACCAGTTCAGAGAACAAAACTCAATCAAAATCATCCACCTGAGCTAAAAATCCTCTCCACCATAACATGCTTGTTTCACGTCCAATAAAATAAAGTTTTATTTCTATATACTGACTGATGTCTACTACTTGATAGTGAATTATATATACTACTAAGTATTCTCTGACTTGATGTGACCTGACTAAATGAAATCTTTCTATAAAATAATCACAGACATGAATGATTCGATGTAGTTGAGAAAATGTAGATAATTGTAAATGTATTCAACATAGTAAAAATAAGATATTCACTTACCGAATTAACTTTAAGTGATTAAATTTATATAAATTTAATATGATGCTATATCGCATTACCATATTATTTTGTTACTGTATAAAAATATACTACTTAGATAATCAGTAGGTTACTGATTAAAGTATTCAGATTTGAAGTTTCAGTTATACAACATTAAAATCAATTTAGGCATCCGAATAGTATTACTATTATGCAAACATATGATTCAGCTTTAAGTTAAATAGAATAGTTTAGTACTTGATAAAAATGAATTACATAATCTTTAATCTATTCTAACCAATCGTATCTTCCTAAGAAGATACTGATTTAGATCAATGATCATAGAAGTTAAAAAGGAGTTATAGAGTTTATTTACCATTTCATTATATTATTATTACTAGTAGAAATGAAAAAAAAAAGTTATTTATATTAGTAATATAAGATTGTATGGAGACTAATAGATGTTAAGATTATTCTTATCGTGTTAACCTTATACTACAGTTCATTTTAACACTAGATCTGCAAGATCTTAACATGGATAGAATTCATAAATAGATTTCAAATACATAATCCAATGAAATATGTTTGAAATGAACTATCGTATTAACTTTGAATGATCTTGAAACGTTCAAGAACTTTATATCTTTCTTTCTGAAAGAAAGATTAGAAATGAATAACAAAATTCTACATTAACCATTAATCTCATCTTTTCTAGAGAAAAAAAATCTTTAAAAAAAAAAAAAAATTATCCTCCCCCCTCACCTACTATTTAATCACATGGATACGCGTGATAAGTTAATAAATCTTTTATCAACATTGTTCATTGAAAGGTCATATGGAAAACGTCATTCTTTTAAAAAAAATCACAAAAAAACAGCATTATTCTTCTTACGAATAAAATCAAAAAATGAGAATATAAGATATAAGTAAAGGGGAGAATGCAGTAATAATAATAATAATAATAATAATAATAATAATAATAATAATAATAATAATAATAATAATAATAGGATAATCAAAATAATTAAGGCCAAGGTAACGATAACGATAAGACGTACATCTTTTGTACGCATAGTTCTGGTTTAAGCTCCTGAATGCTAAGAGTTTCGGCTATTTTTAAGAGTTGAATACGAAAATAGCCGGGAGCCAGGAGCTTAAACCAGAACTATGCGTACAAAAGATGTACGTCTTATGATTATCGTTACCTTGGCCTTAATTATTTTGATTTTACTGTTATTATTATTATTATTATCACAGGATTCCCCTCCTTACTCATGTCTTATATTGTCATTATTTTATTATTGTTTTTGTTATTTGATATTTTATTGGAAATTCTCTTTGTAAATGAGACTATTCAGTACACAATTAAGAAAGTATTTATAAATAAATACTCAATTATTTGATCCAGTAATAAAAATGAATAACATTTTTAATCTATATTATACTTGTTGATAATATGAGTATCGTTTAGTCATCAGTAATTGATCACGGTCTTAGTAACTAAGTTTGACTATGATGTAAACCATTTTTTTTTCTATTCGACGTCAAAATCAATTATTCTGATTTATATAGTTGACACTGAAAAGCAGAATATGCATTCCATCTTAATTGGGATGTAATTATATTGTAGAGTTGGTGTGTTACTCTGGCATTCGAACTCAATAACGTTTGCTATAAACTTCCAATATGTTATTCTAGAGTGAGAGTCAAATTTCGGACACAACTAAATCTAGATGATAAGATCTAAACAATCAGTTTGAATTCTATTCTAAACTATATTCTATCTATTTTATATAAATTTGTAATTTAATATTCATATCTATGGAATCTACACAGGATATATAAATACCAACTATGAGTAATCAAAATTCAGTCCCGAATGTCAACAACAGGATAATCCGGAACATTTTCAGGCATCAGTGTTAAAAATTTTCATAAATTTGTTTATGTGGTTTTGAAATGAGAATTTATATCGCTTAAAGGAAATATTCATTATGATTTGAGGTTAGCTAAGGTACTGTTTAGAAATTGGGAGGACTGAACGTCGGAACCCCTCGATAATGAGTAAAAGACGAAGCTCAACAATTAAAAAATCTGTTATAGAACACAATCCAACTGAATGATTGGATATGAACAGTGAGTACAACTACATTGGAAGCCTTGATCAAATAACACGGGACACAAACTTATTTTGATTTCAATATTGTAAAGTGAGAGATTTGAAAATAATATAGTGTCCGTGTACATATACTACTATCTTCTCAAGTCTAAGGTTGTGTAGCTAAAAAGAGTAGATACCACAAATAAGATTTTCATTAGAAAACAACCTAAAATCTTGACATTATGATGTTTACACTGAGAGCGATTGTGCTTAACATGCTCAATTAATGATTTAAAATTAGTCTATTTTATAATTTTCCCTGAACACACTCCTTGATTATTACATGACTAGCTTGTTTATGAGACATTGTTCTCATATTTTCAATGATAATAGAAATCATATTCATCAAAATTAAAAAAATTAACCAGAAATTACACTGACCACCATGAAAATAATAAACAAACAATATTAAACTTAGTTTTCGTATTGTTTATATTACCACTTTATAGTAGTAGTGGTGGTACACACTCAAAACTTGATCAGAGGTAGAATCCATCAACATTTTAGTCTTACTGATAGACTATTATCTTTCAAAGTTGAAATCCATCAATCTACAATCTTAACTTCATTCAATTGACAACAGATTGGGATAATTATCTAATTGTTTCAGTAATAACTGTCTCACTTTCTACACATCTAATGAACTCAACTGATCACAAATCATCAGTATAAACATATAGACATTGTTAAGTTCTGATTCAAATTATGAACTGATCCCTCATGTCGGATCATGGATGTACACATTATTAAGGAATCTCATACTAGAACGAAACGGCTATCTAATACTTTCAAATTTTCAATAATCACTCAACATTGATCCATTCAGAATCTCAATCAAAATGGTCACAAATCCTTAGTTTTTTTTAAAAAAAAACTTCTTATGCTAAACATTTAATTTTATCTCTACTCCTCTTCAATAACCCAACTCTTTTCTTCTTTATCTACTTCTCTTCTCTAGTTTTCTTTTTCTTTTTTTAAATTTTGTTTAGATTAAATCAAAGAACTGAACAATTACAAAAACAAATGAATCGTATTACAAAATTATTAGCTAATTCTACAAATAAATTAACTGAATCAAAAGAATTAATTAAAACATCAAAAGATACATTACAGAAAAATGTAAAAAAGTAAGCTGTTTTTATTCTCTCTTCTTTATTCAATTGATCAAATATTTATAAAAATAGAAAGAAAAGTTAAAAAAAAAAAGAAAACACTACGTACAATGATTGAGATCATAAGTCAGTTGGAGCTAGAACATCATGGGGAACCTGGAAGCAATGGACGGCCGTTTCGTTGTATTATGGGACTTCTCAGCAGTGGGCATCTACGATCTCGCCCTCCGCGAGATTCGAAACTAGGACCTATCAGTCTCGCGCGCAAACATTTAACCACTAATTCGTTAACTAAAAGATCCAATACTCTTACCAGTTGTTCTGTAATCATCCTGTTTCAATTTATGTAATGTTAAATACTAAATTTATTCTATTCACATTAATTCCTGGTTTATTTCAAGTGGTTAGGCATTCGCGCGCTAGAATGATATGTCCTGGGTTCGAATCTCGCGGGGGTCGAGATCGTGGCTGCGCACTGCTGAGGAATCCCACAATAGAACGGAACGAGAGTCGAGTGCTTCCATGTTTTCCATGGTGGTCTAGCTTCAACTGACTTATGATCTCAACTACTGAAATTACTATAATATCCACAAAACCCCTTCTGATATTAAAACAAAACTTTCTCAGTTGTATCAAACAAATATTACTATACTTAGGTCGTCAATCAATCTATAAAATTGCATGACTGTCTTTCATTATACTGAAGTAGATACTTGTCTATACCTGACATGGATTAGCTCTATTTGGTCACGAACTTTCAATAGAACTCAAACAATTCCTTCAAGAAGTTTTAGTGAATCACTAAACTTAAGTCCTGTATATTAATTTTCAGGACAAACTATATATATATATATATATATATATATATATATATATATATATATATATATATATATATATGTTCCATTGGGTCTCAGAATTGTAGTACAAAATTTGTACAACAAAAGCTTCAGTACACAGTTTACAATTTTTCAATGGAATTCAGATAGAGTAAAGGTTTATAGGAGGGATGGAATTTACCTAGTTAAAAAAAGATGATTTGTGGACGACTGACCGCTCCATAATGCTTATTGGATTGGTCAGTAGTTGTCTATTAAACCATGCTGCATTGTATCTCTTGGATTGTTTAAAATCTATTGTATGTTGTGGATAATTAAAGAATTTCAGTAGGGTAATTATATTCATTACACAACATATTTTTATTCTGCTGTTTGACAACATTCTCTACTTCTTATAGCTTAGAAACATATTTTTTTATTGTTAACAAAATATGGTTATTCACTATGAGATATAGCATGAAGTAATTACGTAAAATATAAGATACATTTTATGTTCTTCAAAACCACCATCCAGAATTTTTGACAAAAATCCAGACAGTATTCGTATTCTTTTAGATGGATTGTTTAATCGTACAGCACAATATACTAAGCGTTAAATCCTTTCCATCATCCAGATAGTAATCAACATCAAACAGTCGAATCCCAAGGTTATCGATATGCCATCATACTATTTTATTCATAAAAATACAAACTCAATACGAAATACTGATTTTATTAATAACTTTCATAGATCTATCACAATACCGCAGATTTTGGTGGAGTTTTGTTCTCTGAGCTAAATGGATTGGTCGTGGAGCTTTTATCATTCTTCTAAACTACATCATCAGCACAAACTTCAGATGGAAGTGAAGTGTTCGAATTTCTCCATATGCATTTCACAGCTTGTTCTGTACACCTCGACGTTGATTAGTTCTTATTGACCTTAAATTTGTCATTGTTTACTTCTTTGTTTTGGTTGTGTCTCCCATTGGTTTGATTTTTCTTCCTATATTTGTGCATGATTTTCTTGATTGTTTGGTACATTGGATCGATCTCTGTGTGCTTGTTGATTGCTGATTAACCTGAGTGCCAGGCTTCTAAAAATTCTCTGGTGTTTTTGGAGTTTCCTCTTTCTAAGATCTCCACATTTTTCCAATCGAATGAGTGGCTGCAGTTACGCGTGTATTGATATATGTGAGGAGATATCATGGCGTCTGACTGCTAATTGATGTCCGTGTAGGTGAAGGTGAAGGGGGAGTCCGCTTTGTCCGATGTAGTGTTGTTCGCAATTGGCACAGTTTTTTTTTGTAGATGATGTTTGATTTGTTTTCCTTTGTTCTTTCATCCTTTGGTTTGCATAGGATTGATTGTAGTGATTTTGTTGGTTCGTGTGCCACACCTATCCCGAAGGTTTTTAGCAGTCTCGTTACGGTTTCTGATATTCCTTGTATGTACGGTAGGGTGATCCTTTTGTTGATTTTTGTGCTTGACTTGGGTTCTGATGCTGTGTGCCGTTGGTGCTTTTTGATGAAGTTGATTGGATAGCCGTTCTTTTGAAATACGTCCTTCACGTATTTCTCTTTATTTTTTCGTGCTGCCAGTGTGCTGCAGTGTGTCCTCGCCCTCTTGAACAAAGTATGTACGCAGTTGATTTTGTGAGCTCTTGGTTTGTTGCTCCACGACCAAATCATCCAGCTCAGAAAACAAAACTCCACCAAAATCATCCACCTGAGCTACAGATCTTCCCCACCATCTCACAATACCGCAGTATTAATGTACTAATGATCATTAAAAGATAAAGTCTATTCAAACCATTAAAATAACAATCGTTTCTCTTCTTCCTCTCTCACTTCACTCTCCTTTCATTTATCCAACATATATGTATAGATCTGATGAAATTGAACAAAACAGTATTTTATTAAGCAGTCGTATTGAAGCATTGAAAGATCTAATGCAAAAATTACGTGATCAAATTTATTTAACTAATACTAATATTGATCGTCTACCAGATATTATGGCACAATTACGTCAATTAGATAGTGTGACGGTTACATGGAATGAAGCAAAAGAAACGGTAAATTAAAACGTTTTTTTTTACTGTGATTATTTCTAATAAATGAAGAAAAAAAACATACATTGTTAGTTATTTACCCATTTTGTGGTATCTTTATTGTTTCTTATCTCTATCAAAGAATTACTATCTATACACTTCTATCATAGAGACTTAGAATGATAAGTTGAATTCGTAGTAATGAGGTGATTGAGAATAGTTATATCATAAGTCTTCTTGAAAGTTAAAAGTGTCGACTTACCTAACATATAGAAAGTGAAATATAATTATTTTCTAGGTTTAATATGTATTATACATTAAATATATACTACAATGAAGATGGTTAACGTTTTGTTTAGTGAGTTAATTTTCTACGGGATAGGGTCGCTAACCCTATGCCTAACCGTCCTACTTTATCCAGGCTTGGGACCGGCAGTAGCCCCCGGAGGGACTACAGGAGGAGTTGGTTTATAATCAATGACATTGAATTAATGCAATTTGTGATTTCTTTAAAATATTGGCCTTATAAAAAGTGTAGTGGCTGGTACTATGTCAAACCCATATAAGTTATTCTAGATGCTAGACAGACCAATTTACTCATTCGAATCAATTCACATTTTGACCTTGTCACTTAATCGCTTATTAGCTCTGACTGTTTTTATGTGATCGTATGTGTATTATTTGCTTACCCTATTCATCACGTGCCTGTAATTTATTTTTGTCTGAGTATAAATGTTGAATGACGCTTAATGAAAATGAGTTGGCCTACTCACCTTCTCCTCTTCACCTCAATTTGTTTCGTTTCGCTTAGTTTCGTTGCACTTCGTTTCTCTGATTGTCTGTCTGGATCACTGAGTATATGAAATATACATAATCAAAATTCATTTTCGTATCTGGCTTATCTTACTCCGTTTATCATTAATGCGGATTAAGTCGATAAAAATATACAAGTGTTGGTGACATATATATTTCGATGACAACCAACATAGGATTTACCTACAGTCGAGATGGTGGAGCTTTGAAATACATATGGAGAAATTCAAACACTTCACTTCTATTTAAAGTTTGTACTGATGATGTCGTTCAGAAGAACGATGAAAGCTCCGCGACCAAACCATCCAGCTCAGAGAAAAAAACTCCACCAAAATTACTTACATTCAGATATATGGCTACTAAAGTGGTAAATCCATCGATAACCTCATTGATAACATTATCAAGTCGGAATGAAATCACGACGCCACTAAAAAAATTTTAAGTTGAACAAAATTAGAATATGATTAATGTTTTAATATTAAGATTAATTTGTCAAAGAACAACACCTATTAGTAATCAGATATCTTATAACTGTGAATCTAACTAGCAATCCGCATTTTCTTTTCAACATTAATCATTATGTGAATAGATTTATAAACAATGAATTAATGCAAATTCCCTTGGTGTTGTTTTACTTGTATTGTCCCATTGTTATTTAGGACTGTAATTGATCAGTCTCATGTTGGCATATGTGAATCCTGTGCCGATTGCCTCGATATAGCCTTAAGTTACATGCTTTTTAAGCAGAGATAGTATTTGAAGCGAATGGTACTGGGTTCGAGTCTCAGAGTGAACGTCAACTCTGCGATCTAGGTTCATCCAACTGACGAGTCCCAAATAGGATGAAACGCGCGTCCTGAATTCCACTGTTAGCCGTTATCCATCTTTGAGCAAATTAATTGGATTTTGTTATAGTACAAGTTTTCTTCTATCAGATTAAAGAAATAAGAAATACATTTGACTAATAATTCTTGTTGTATTAAAATTATGAATAACGAACACAATTAGCAAAAACGAATAAATCTAATAGAGATAATAAAACTACTCACTGTAAATCTAGACAGGATTTTTTCTGTCTGAGTAACAAAAAAAATGTCGATCATTTCGTCAATAGACAATTGTGTACTCAGACAGACAGACAACCCACGCATTCAGACATATCAGTCACATGCGTATTATATATATATATATATATATATATATATATATATATATATATATATATATATATATATATATATATATATATAAATTTGTTGCTAAGGCGTAGATATAGACTAGAAAATATAGGCAATAATAAATAATAATGTTTAAATAAACTCGAATTCGGACATATTTTCCTAATAATATTGAATGTATTGAAGTCGTTTTTTTTCCTGGTTTTTTTTCATGTGTGGAAATTACAATTTTCGTATTTCATTTTCATTTCAAGCTAATTATATCGAATAACTAACTAACTTGTAGCTAATTTTAAATGTTGCTTTATTCAAGTGTAGGATTTATAACAATTAATTAAGATTCTATGTGAATATTAGTTTTAAGGTAGATATATTTGACAGGTTACAAACCTTACAAAATCTACTGAAGGAAGAAGAAACAACTATGGAGGACAACTGGAAAGGCATCAAAGAAGCATCAACTTATACGTGTCAAAAGGTTCTGGGCCTCAAGAAGCATCATCATAAAGAATGGATTTCTATAGAAACACTGGACAGTACACAGGCGCAAGTAAGTAAGTGAAGTGGACCATTAAAGCCGACAAGCAGAAATATGTGGAAGAACTAGCAATGACGGCGGAAACAGCTGCAAGAGAAGGAAATATGAAACAGCTTTATGATACAACGAAAAAACTAGCAGAGAGATATGGTAAACCAGGTAGATCGGTCAAGGACGAAGAAGCCAGGAGAATCTCTGAAATTCGAAAACAGATTAACAAATGTATAGAGTACTTTGAAGAACTCTTGAATAGACCAACTTGATTGAATTTACTAGACATCGAAGCAGCACACACAGATCTTCCTATAAAAGAAATCATAATTGCCATCAGACAAATCAAGAGAGAGAAAGAAGCAGGACCTGACAAGATACCAGCTGAAGCACTGAACTCTGACATCGAACTAACTACAAGCATGCTTCACCTTCTATTCAAAACGATTTGGGAGGAAGAACAAGTGCCGATGGACTGAAAAGAAAGACACCTCATCAAGATTCCAAAGAACGGAGATCTGGGCAAATGTGAAGACTACAGAGGCATTACACTACTGTCAAATGCAGGGAAAGTCTTTAGAGGAGTGTTGCTGAACCAGATGAAAGATGCAGTAGACGCCCAACTTCGAGATCAACAAGCCAGATTCCGGAAGGATCGGTCGTGCATAGACCGAATTGCGACACTACGGATCATCGTCGAACAATCAATTGAGTGGAACTCGTCACTGTACATCAACTTCAATGATTATGAAAAGGCATTTGACAGTGCAGATAGGAGAACGTTACGGAAACTTCTTCGACACTACGGAGTTCCTGAGAAGATTGTCAACATTATTTAGAACTCGTACGACGGACTACAGTGCAAGGTAGTGCATGGAGAACAACTGACAGATGCATTCTAAATAAGGACCGGAGTAAGACAAGGCTGTCTACTCTCTCCTTTCCTCTTTTTTCTGGTGATCGACTGGAATATCAGGACCTCGACATCTGAGGGAAGACACGATATACAATGGACAGCTCAGAATCAATGAAAAGATTTGGACTTCGCTGATCACCTAGCCCTCCTATCGCATACACACAAAGAAATGCAGATAAAGACAGTCAGTGTAGCAACAGTCTTTGCTTCAGTTAATCTCAACATACACAAGGGGAAAACCAAAGTCCTCAATTACAACACGGAGAACAGCAATCCAATCACACTTGTTGGCGAAACTCTTGAAGATATAGAATCCTTCAATTACATGAGAATAATCATCGGTGAACAAGGAGGGTCAGATACAGACGTAAAGGTGAGAATCGGCAAAGCAAGGGCCACATTCCTACAATTGAAGAACATATGGAACTCAAAACTACTTTCAACCAATATCAAAGTGAGAATCTTCAATACGAATGTCAAGGCAGTTCTACTGTATGGAGCTGAAAGTTGGAGAACTACTACAACCATCATCAAGAAGATGCAAGTATTTGTAAATGGTTGTCTACGCAAAATACTCAACATCCATTCGGCGGATACCATTAGTCACAGTCTTTTATGGAAGAGAACAAACTAACATTCAACTGAAGAGGAAATTAGAAAAACACGATGGAGGTGGGTAGAACATATATTATTGGAAATCATCAAACTGCATCACGAAGCAAGCGCTAACTTATAATCCTGAAAGGAAACAAAAAATGATAAAGACCAAGAAACACATTGCATTGGAAATCAGAATCAAATATCAAAAAGATGAATAGCAACTGGAAACAATTGGAAAAGATTGTCAAGGAGAGAGTTAAGTGGAGAATGCTGATGGGGATGGTCTATACTCGTCCACAAGAGGTAACAGGTATGATTAATTAAGTAATTAAGTAAACGATATAATATCAACACATTAGTCTTTGAATTCAGTATCTTCTATTACTAAATTGTATTTTTTTTTTCTTTTCTATCTTCAATTTCTCATTATTCCTTTATTTATACTAATCATATTTTATTATTATTAATAAATAGTCAAAACAATTACAAAATCGTTTATTTAATATTGAAAATGAATTAAATAATCAATTAATTCAATTACAACAAATCAATAATCAATTAATCAATACATTAAATAAACAAGAAAATGAAGCAAAATTAATTGAATTAAAATTTAATGAAATCAATCATTTATTAGAACGTGTTATGAATGCAATCAATATGAGTTGGACAATGATTGACAATTCTAGAATATGGTTACAAAAACTTGAAGGTATATTATTATTATTATTATTATTATTATTATTATTATTATTATTGTAAGATAATACTGTTTAAAGTATAATGTCTTCTTGTAAATGGAAAGGTTATATCCTTTTAGTAAATATTTAGCTTGATTAACAAAAGGATACGAATTGTATATCATTAATTTAATCATTTGAATTCATGAGTCAATTGAAACTAGACCATCATGGAAAATCTGGAAGTACTGGACAGCCAACCGTTTCGTTTTAGTATGGGACTCTTTAACAGTACACATTGACGATCCCATTTCGCGAGATTCAGAAGAAGGACCGATCAATGTCGCAGATGAAGGCTTAACATTTAGATCATTGAGCCAGTATCAAATGATATTAATGTTTAATTTCAACAAATCATTAAGAAAAAAGAGAATTAAAGACAATTCTATAATGTTGTTTACTTCAGGTAGATTATCATTGCATTTACACTGATATAGCAAATATGACAATCAATTAAACAAAAATAATTACATGTTTTGATAGCTTTATGTTCTCTATACGAGACAGTGTAATTACAAACTTTTTATTGTCATTCTAGATAATATATTCAGTGTTTAAATCGATATTCTAGGAGCTTCTAATGTTAAAAGGTTGGTTGAGTCACAAACAAGGATGAGACTATAATATACGGACGAACTAATCAGGTATAAGATAATAGATCATGGATTTTGGCGAAAACTTCACTCATCCATTTGGTTAAATAGAGTTTTAGCATTATAGCTGATGTCAGTTCGTGATGAAAACCCTAAATTGAATTCCTAATCCTTAATCATCAACTGAAAATCATTTGATTATAATTATAATTCCACCCAATCAGAAATTTAAAAGTGACATGAAGATGAAATCAGATTTGTAAATGTTAATTAAATACGGTCATACACTTTGAATAAATAGAAATAATATATTAATAATTAGGGGGTTGATTATTATCATCCTGAAGACGTTCAGGCGGATTGATTTAAATTTCAACCTATGAAATTATTTCAACTCTATTTTTTTTACATAATAATGTCTTCTACATACTCGTCGCTTAGTTTCTATAATACTAGTTGCTAATGGCAACAATCCTACAACCAATTTCGATTATGGTTAATTTTGGTTAAGTCCCTTTACTCACTTATTTAACAGACAATGTTACTTGAACAGTAACAATTCGTTCATTTCTTTGTGCCGTCATGATCACTAGATCACATGATAGACTCTAGCTCAAATGTTGATCGCTTAATTATCACTCGATGATTCATTCTCTCCCTATGTATATATGTACTCAAATCCTATTGTGAATCTTTGTTTTGCCTTGCTGTGCCCTTATGCAATTTGACTATAAATTTGCCTATATATTTGCTCGCACAAACATATATTCGCCTCTCCATTCCGAATTCCCTTGACGTGCTTATAGCTTTGTGACCTGTGCTATCCACTAATAAACTGTAGTTGCCGCTTCTCATTGCCTTCTGATTTCAAAAACTATTGAAATTTATATTATAACGGTTATCAAGATGGTTGATTAACGAAGCAAAGACACTACATATTCAAAAGTTGACAAATATTGTTATATACCGTACAACATTAGTTTTAAGTTTCAATATCCATTCATGTTTCTTTCATTATTAAATAAAATAAAGCATGACGATACCAGATATATATGTATATATACTTTTCGTAGTTTATATCACAAATTGGACAGAATTAAACACTCATTAAGAACCAGAAAGCGCAATACAAATGTTTAGTAAAGCACTTTCTGGTAGTGGTAATCCACTATCCGACCGGGGGTTGAGTCCAGGACCTTCACATCTTACGGCTAGTATTTAGCATTCAGACCACTAAGTTGGGATCTAATGGTTTACATTTTTAATATCAAGTAATTTCTGATATTCCTGAATCATCTCACAAAACTGTTGATAGGTAACAATCTCACACTTAATATAGTCGAACCTCAAATTTCAAAACTTCTCACTAGAACATCGAGAATTACTTCTCAAAACCATTATACTATGTATAAATACTATCCAATATCTTTGATGGGCATTCGATCAATCGGTTCTTGATAATCTTTGCAAATCTTCGTGAAATACGATAATAATTTTTATAAGTTCATCAAAAAGTTAACATGAAATCATCATTTATTCAAGTGATTTTGTGGAAATTTTTAAAGCCTGAAGTCAAATCCTGAAGTAAAGTTGTGAATATGGTTTAATAGTTACCTTGGAATAATAATTATGAAGTTGTTTTTTATTTCTTATAATTGAAAAGCTTAGCAATGGATGATTAGTTCGTACATAGAAACATGTCCACCTTTTAGATAATATTTAAGTTTTCAACAGTAACAATAAAACTATAAAAACTGCTGATCCACTGTAATTTTCTCTTGTAATCTAATTTGTATACTTATGTTTAGACTATAAAGAAACTAATTTGCATGACAATTGAGTAATGATCTGTCTAGGTCCTAGAGCCAACTAAAGTGTTTAGAATAAGTTAGAAGGTGACTATTAATTTAATTGACATGATGTTACCACTTAATCAATAGAATTAAACCACCACTAAAGAACTATACAAATATGATATTGACCACTACATCGTTATCATTTCATGTAAATATGACAAATCTACAAAATGGAGTAATTCACTAAATGGCTAAATATCAATGATGCCATCTCACACTGAGAAACTACGTAACATGATTTAGAATCCTTTAAGAAATAACAATTCCTTCAAAGTTTTTGGGCATAATTTGCTGATGTTTATTAATAAGTATGAAACTTAACTCCTGAATTTCCTGTTGTCTCCCTCCAATCACTTAACATAAAAAAAAGTATTTATTATTTATTAACCTTAATAGTAACCATTATTGCTCGGAAAGATATGACTTTCATTACAATCAGCTATCTGTATATCATAATTATTATTTGTTAAAGTTATACGCATAATCAATAATTTAATATTTATATACTTTGAATGTAACGTTGAAAAAAAATATATTGCTCAGTCTAGCACATACACACATATACTTGCGTGTGGGCGCGCAAACAACCACAAATTTTCTACGAAACAGAAAGAAGTAAAAAAAATTGGGGGGGGAAGGTAAAGTGTGTGTGTGTGTGTGAGGGTAAATTGAAAATAATAATCTTTTTTTTCAATTGTCTCTATATTCTATCAATAATTATACGTTTGTTACTTAGAGAACATGACTGAATATGTTTGTAACAAGCGCTAATAATAATAATAATAATAATAATAATAATAATAATAATAATAGCAAGATATTATATTGAAATTCCCTTTTTATGATTAAAATGAAAACTAAACAAGCAATGGGTTTTAAATTAAACAGAGCGGTAGACACAAATTTGACAAGTGTAAATGAACGTGTGTCTTTTTGTTGTTGTTGCTTTAAATGAACTAGATATTATTTGATTTCATTTTTTTTTAAATCTTTTATGATATTTGATTAGGGTTACCGCTTGCGCTTGATATTTTACACATAGTTTCAAATAGAGTTTTGATGAAGATTATGAATTGATTAATATATTAGATAATCATTGAAAGTTTCGAAGTATTGAATAGATGTTTTGTCATAGTATGAAACTCTTCAACAGTGTTCATTCATAATCATCTAAGTGAGATTTGAACTTGGGATTGTTGATCTCACAAGTGAACATCTTTATGATCTTAATCAAAAATTTAACAATATTCACAACCTTATAATGATAATTTCAAATAAATTAAATGTTATTAGAACTGTTCATTATCATAAAATAAATGGCTTTTTTCATAGATTTGGTCTTAGTTAAGTCAACATTAGAAACCAAGAAGTGAATGGATTAGCGTTTTGTGATTTGAAATGTATGAAAATTTTACCTTGTACGGATAATTATCATATGCTTACTAGTGTTTAGCTTCAATAAGAAAATCCTGGAGTTCTGATGAGACAGTTATTCAGACCAGATGATGTATGTGGATTGAGCAGTATGATGAATTAACTGAACTTATATATTAATATCACTAGTTCTCACTAGTTCGCACACGAAGTCGAAGGTTCTGGGTTCGATTCCCTATTATAGGATCGTGAATGTGTACTTGTGAACAATTCCATATTAGAATGGAACGGCTGTCCAGTACTATCAGATTCATATTGGTGAACTAAATAAGTTCAGTTAGTGGCTTAAAGAACATGAAAATTCTTTATTCTTCATAAAAGCTTATAGTAATAACAATCTATTTGTTACTCCTCGTGAAGGAGCATAGGCCGCCCACTAGCACTCTCCATCCAACCCTGTCGTGGACAATACTTTCCAGCTCTTTCCAGTTGTGATTCATCTTTTTCATATCTGCTTTTATTTCCCGATGTAATGTCTTCTTTGACCTTCCTCTTTTCGGCTTCCCTTCAAGATTCCAAGTTAGGGCTTACCTTGTGATGCAGTTCGGTGATTTCCGTAACGCTAACCAGAAAAAATAATTCAAATCATAAATCTATTTGTTATTAAACTCGTAAACTTTTAAAGTTAAGTGTAGGTCATTTCTTCAGAAAATGAATAAACAACGGAATTCAATTAACATAAATCTTAACAGACAGTCGAAACGTTTGTTTATTTCATTTGATTACTTGCCTAATTTTTTCTAATGAAACAACATACACTAAATCTTGAAATATCAGAATTTCATTATTTAATTCATTAGGATGTTGGAAAACATTATAATTTAATTATAGTAATTCATTTTCTATATTCTTATTTTGTATTTAAAAGTAATCTTAGTAATGTATGTAGTCAACGTATTTTCAATAGAATAGTCATTTTTCTTTTGGTAGCATTGAGCAACAATCCCAGTATGTTTGAGATGCGTGGTCTAGAGGTTAAGCGCGAGTATGAGAAACTGATTGATCTTCGGTTCGAATCTCGCGAGGTGGGTTCGTGGATGTGCACTGGTGAGGAGTCCCACAATAAGAAAAAATGGCCGTCCAATGATTCCAGGTTTTCCATGGTGGTTTAGCTTTAATTGACTCATGATCCTAATCATTAAAAATTACTATAAATATCCACAAAACCTTTTCTGATACTGATATGTATTTATTAATTGGGCTGTAACATTTACTTGTGAAATCATAGAACCAATTTGATGAAAATTACTCGATCTGATTACTGTAAAGCAACTACCTTTATTTGTTTTTTTACTATACATAATGGGCCTATAGTTTGTCAATTTCTAATTTTACATTGTTGCTTAATTTTGAACTAGAGAATAGAGAGGGTGATTTGAAAAATAAACTCAAATCATTCTTAGTGATAGATTGTACATTTCTGTCTGGATTGACAATTGAAAACTAGTCAATATTGTTTTAAATGATTAAACTGGAATTAATTCAGTGTTGTAATCGTGAATTGTAATAAAACAAATATAATGTTCATGATCTCAATCAAAGAGTTAATAATTTCCACAACCCCTATACTGATAATTAACATGTGCTCACTAGTGACTAGCTTCGTGATGGAATTCTCGGAGTTCTAATGAGAAGCCATGACCAGTGGAGCTAATCCGTGTCGCACAATTTCGTGGATTGGTTGAGGTTAGACATTAACACCGTTGAATGCCGACCGACTCAACGGTCTAGAGGTTAAGCGATCGCACGCGGGACTGAAAGCTCTCGGTTCGAATCCCGCAAGCGGGACCGTGGATGCGCGCTTCTGAGGAGTCCCACAATAGGACGGAACGGGATTTGAGTGCTTCCAGGTTTCCAACGGTGGTCTCAAATCAATCGGTTCATGATCTCAATCAAAAACTTAATAATCTACACAACACTTATTGTGAATTTTTTGTTGTTGATAATTATTCCTTCTTTACCCATCACCTGCACGAAACTAATCTATTGCATTTTTTCGAAACCAAACATTTTCTCTTTATTTACCTGTGCTACTAATATATATTACAGGTGATTACACCAAAACGTTGTATGTTATTGGGTAGACCCATAAAATTTCTCGAAAAAAAACCTAGAGGCGTACTGAATACTCTGAGAAACATTCTATCCAATCAACATTCAAAAGACGTTTCTCAGAAACATCTAGAAAGTGAAAAGTCATGTATCTTATTTCTGATTAGATGATTATCTAGGGTTGATGTCCAGTATGGGTTCCAGGATTTTAAAAATAGCCAATATCTTCTGAAATTCTATACATACCCTCGATTTTCTGTACATAAACTAACCTTGGAGTAAATCATTCTTTCCATATTTTGCATCTTTTTCTATCTTGCTCACGTTATCGTGTAGATTTATTCTGGGGTTATTAGAAGAGCTTAGAAAACCTATACTAGAGTTTAGTCAGAAGATTCATTATACCATCTCATGAATTAAGTCATTAAAAAAATATTTTGTAACTGTACTACTCACTTTCTCTTTCTCCCTCTGTTCTGTTTAAATAACTTTCAGTTTACTCAAAGCATGAAGCAAAAAGAAGCAACTTTTCAAGGACTTTCGATATTTTCATTTACTTTCTATTTACTGAATGCTTTCAGTTTCATTATAAGATGTTAGGGCTAAGAATGTAAATCAACTTTTTTTTCTCATTATCGGTTTATGATTTAGCCAAAGTAATTCATTCATGAAAAAAAGTAGGTAACTCAGTAACAAAAGAGGTAACTGGAAATCTATCTTATGAAGTTAATGCTGAATATATATTATTTCTAATAAATAAATTTCAAACTTATATTCAGTCATATGATGTATAGAAAAGTATGAAAAATCTGATTTTTATTGTTTACATTTTTACTACTCATATGCATAATAAGTAGTTCTTCAATGAAATCTTTAGATTAAACCATTGGTTGATGGTATGTTGATTAGACATGAGATACTTTATCATATGACTTTACTACGCCTACCATAATCATTTAATAGAATATTAATGTTGGAACTAAAATGATGTGTGATAGAGTCAATGAAACTCAAGGGTATTGTATAATACACCACAAACCTATTCGTAAAGAAATACTAGGTGATAATAGCATTTAGAAAATAAATCTTAGAGTTTTGTCTAGATCAGATCACAGAATTTAAAATCAATTAACATAGATTGACACGTTACAGTTGAACCCGATTTCATCATCAGATAGCATTAATGCTCTACCGTTATCTGACTGATTCCAAACAAAGTTTACTTTTGAAGTAACCTCATAATTATTTAATATCTTTACATTTACAGTTTATATAGTGTGGTGAAGCACTAAAATTCAAACAAATATTACCTTCTAGTACAAGACTCTCGTGTATAACACAGTTCTGATCGTAAGTAACATTGACTCTAAGACATATGAAGTTTGCAATGAGTAACTTGCTATTTGTTCTAAAGTGAAATTCATCGTCTTAATGGATCACATGCTGTTCCTAAGTAAAATCGCGATGCTGCGCAATGGTTTCTCATATTCTTCAGTGAGTAATTGATCAGTGTTCTATGCATTGTGTGATTGCCTTTAAAATTTTAGGTTCTGGGTCCGATCCCCAGTGGGTTTGTAGATGAGCTTAGCGGTGGAGTCCTATACCAGGACTCAATAGCTGTCCAGTGCTTCATGGTGGTAGAAAGATGTCTAGCTTTTGTCAGTTTATGATCTCGAAAATATTATTTTTTAAACTAATTAATATGTGAAGATATGAATGACTTGTATGTCATTCATCAGAGAATTGAACATTAGGAAGAACTAAACATAATTCATTTTATGCGCTCACCTAATAGTTTTGTTTCCATGGTCCCAAATCAAAATAACCTTATAATTTTGTGTGGTATGGTTGAAGATGACATTTGAAATAAAATCTAGATCGTATAAAGTTTATTCAAGCTAATGTCACTTGGAAATAATTGAAAACAAAATCAGAGAACAAAGTTGGGTGAAGAATCCTAATCGGCTGCTTATGAACCACTAAGGGTAACAGGTGTGAGTAAGTAAATAATGTCGTCGTTTCATAACCCAACTAGCGTTAAGTTTATAGTAACACATATCGGTAGTTTACATTTTTTCAAACAAACAATAAGTATCAGAAGGGGAT
The DNA here is from genome assembly GCA_944470205.2 of Schistosoma margrebowiei. Classification (NCBI taxonomy): domain Eukaryota; kingdom Metazoa; phylum Platyhelminthes; class Trematoda; order Strigeidida; family Schistosomatidae; genus Schistosoma; species Schistosoma margrebowiei. Next base: position 77,037,849 of record OX104024.1, read on the forward strand.
TTTGTAAACATTATAGTATTTTTAATAGTTAAGATCATGGGTTAATTGAAGTAAGACCACCATGGAAAAGCTGGAATCACTGGAGAAACGTTTCATTCTATTATGGGACTCCTCAACAGTTCACATCCACGTTTCGGCCTCCGTAATCTAAAGGTTAGGCGTCCGCGCGCGAGACAGATAGGTTTTGTGTTCGAATCTCGGGAGGCGGGATCATGAATGCGCACTGCTGAGGAGTCCCACCATAGAACGAAACGGCCATCCGGTGCTTCCAAATTTTCCGTGATGATCTAACTTCACGTGACTCATGATCTCAATTATTAAAGCGATAAGTAAACAGCTTTTTCATAATTCTTGTAACACAAGTCAACTTTATATCATTAGCAATTTATACTTGATTAAATTGCTCCCACTTCTTTTAAGCAAAACATAACATACTATTCTTACTTACGATTACAATACAGTTAGGTTATATAAGAAAGATTACCTCATTATAGAAATAATGAAGTTACATATGAATTATTTGGAATAGATTAGATTATTATTATTACATATTTCAGATTTTTTTATAATATCTAAAACTAAATCAAAGATAACATACAAACACTTAAACAATACTACATCTATATTTCGACATGTATTATCTCAGAACAACTCCGCCTGGAGTTCCTCCGGGGGCTACTGCCGGTCCCAAGCCTGGATAAAAAAGGAGGGTTGGGCATGGGATTAGCGACCCTATCCCGTAGAAAACGAATTCGCTAAATAGACGCTAACCAGGAAAAATCATTCAAACCACTAAAACTCTGCCTTGGGAGTTAGAAGGTCTTCATTTAGAAGAGGTATGATGCCTCATGATGAAAGCCCATTTCCTTCGAAAGCCACGAGGCTGATGTCCTTACTGACAAGCAGAGCAACCATTTCTTTAGGTACATGGAATGTTCGTACAATGTGAGAGACCGGGAGAGTCTTCCAAATCGCTGCATTATCTAAAAACATTCAGTAATGAATATAACAGAAGAAGAAGAAGAACTAGAAGTACTATACATTGAAATCAAATGGATTAAATTCAATTCAACATGTTTCTTTCTCTATTTTTAGAACTAAAAGCATATGTTATTATAAAATACCTTGAATATAATTCATAATATTAAACTTATATAAATGTATACAGCTGTATTCTTCGTTTCCTTTTTTTTTTCTTTCTTAATTCTTGTCTAGACAATAATCTTACATTAAATGAATCTTGTTTGTATTAACTATAGTACTGAGTGAATATTGATAAGTTTTGTTCTACTATTTCCTTCTTTGTTTTTTTTTCTTTTTTAATTCTAGCGATAATAACTAAGTAGTTCAAATAAAACATAAAGGGGATTAGTAAAGAAAAGAAAAATTAAAAAAAGAGAAGGACAATAGGTAACTATGTACCTGGTCCTACGTTGTAACTGACTAGTTGACTGACTGAGCAATATAATTTATTTGACTTATTTCATTGATTCTTTTATTAATTGTGTAGTATTGACTTTGCTTTACTATTATTATCTATTATAGCTGATGAATGTAAGGAATATGTATCATATCAAAATAGGTAGTAATTGGCTAAACGTAAAACATTTCGTAGTAATTTCAATAACTGAAAATTTGACAGCCTCAATATAGTCTTCAGTGAGTAACTGCATAGTATTCTATATATTAAGCACTTGTCTCGAGAAGTGTAGATTCTGGGTTCGATCCCCAACGGGTTCGTAAGTAAGGTTAGCAGTGAAGTCTCACACCAAAACTTAAAGGCTATTCAATGCTTTTTGGTTTTAGAAAGATATCTAGCTTTTGTCAGTTTTTAGTGGCTCTATGTCTGACTCTATATCCGAAGGCTGGGGGTTCAAATCATATCGGGCTCATCACTTTAGTAGCCTGAGATCTGACTTCAGTGATGTCGTATGATTGATCGAAACGTAAAACATTTCGTAGTAATTTCAGTAGATGAAGATTGACAGCCTCATCAACTGGTTTGTCATCTTTACCATGTATGTCGCCACTAACCTTGCTATCTTAGGAACACTGAGTGTACAATACTGAATTTACATTCAGAGTACTATTTAAGCATCGGAAATTGGTTAATGAGGTGTTAAATCTTCATCAACTTAGATGATTGGGATATATATCATCTATACTTAACCAAAACCTACGTCGTTACGTGATGTCAACTGTATAACTAATAATAAGAGAACACTGATAACTTTTAATACACATTTGTTCTACTATTTCCTTTTTTTCAATAAAAATTAAGTAGTTCAATAAAACAAGAATTAGTACCCATATTGTTATCCGGTTTTGTTTTTGTAAAATGAACAAGATTACTGGCTACAATTTCTTTTAGATTAGTGACTATGCTACAGTTGAATAACCGAGTAGGCGATACCGTGCTTCTATTAGTCAGCCAGTCATACGCAGTGTAGAAGCTGTGACATGTATACATTGGTTCAAGTTTCCATAACGGTAACAATATCAGTAGTAGAAAAAATCAACTACTGATATTATGATCTTGGGAGAAACAACAAATTTGTGGAATAAAGGAAATATAAGATAATTTCAAAGTTCAATATATAGGGGAAGACAGTGAGTAAAAGCATCTAATTTATTGTTTTCAATTTTGAATCATGTCAACCAACGCTTCTAGCCATTAGTTACAATAATCATACAGACCCCAACTAGATAGTTTACATCTACTAATATGGCTCAATTCAATTTCCATTCATATCATGAACTGATATCATGGAATTGTTCGATCTCATCTAGCTTTCTTTAACCTACTACTACTACGTCAGTTGACGTCACTCACTGAGGTGGGTTTTGGTTAAGTATAGATTATATATATTCCAGTCATTATAGGTGATGAAGATTTAACACCTCATTAACCAATTTCCGATGCTTAACTAGTACTCTGAATGTAAATTCAGTATTGTACACTCAATGTTCCCAAGATACCAAGGTTAGTAGCGACATACTAGGTAAAGATGGCAAACCAGTTGACGAGGCTGTCAATCTTCATCCATTGAAATTACTACGAAATGTTTTACATTTAGCTAATTACTACCTGTTTTGATATTGTAGTATGGGTTACTTATATCCATATAATTAGCACATAACGGTAGTTAGGCATAGAATGTGTTTTGGTAGAAGGTCAAAGAGGAAAGAATGGGAGCGGAACGCAATTGGTATGAAAACGCATGAACAGTAAAATCTGAGACAATGGATTGATGTTTGCAATAGTAACAGCGAAGTTTGATATGATGGACTGATATTTTGTAAATAAACGATTTACTATATAGTTTTCAAATTTTATTGAGATACTCTGTAATTATGTGCTCAAATACATTCGATTATCCTCACTCGTGTTCTTGTTCACTACAATATGATACTTATTCTTTACAATCATCAACTTTAATAGATCTCTCTATTTTGATCGTTAATATGAAACGTTATTATTACTCATGGTTATTGATTAAACTTATTCTTCATTAGGACTTGTAAAAACTTGAATGAACAAGAGTAATAGATATGTATATTCAATAATATAAAAATCTCTGAAATATTGGATAAAGTATTTTAAATGTAATACAAATCTACTTATTTTAATGATTCAGCAGTATATCATCAATATTATCTTTACATTAAAACACATTTAATGATGAATATTGAATCATCTAGGTACCTGTACTGTATCATAGATCTTTATTTCATCTTTAAGGTAATATGGTTTATAGTAACTCGTTCCATTTTTAAAATAATTGAACATGTATAGATCATTAACAACTAAAGTCTAATTAATAAACTATCTTATCTATCTTTAATAATAAATAAACTCAAACTATTTAAAATCTCATTGGTTAAGATCATAAGTCAGTTGAAGCTAGATCATCGTGGAAAACCTGGAAGCACTGTACGGCCGTTTCGTCCTAGTGTGGGACTCCTCAACCGTGTCTGTTGAAAGACACTAACTTACTGAAAACAACGGTAGAATGTCGCGCAATATTGTGGATTCATTTAAGTTGGACATTAAAACCGTTGAATACCCTCTCAGTCTTCTATTTTAGTCAATACAAGTTCATAATTTTATCGAGTACTTATCTGTGAATATTCTATATTGAAATGGTTTTCCTAATAAAGTCATCCATACATATTTATTGTACGAAATATATGTCCAAATTTCTTCTAAATTAATTGGCAATAAATCTCTAGAACACGGAACTTGTTTCCTTTGAATAATTTTTCTTGTTAGCGTTTTTTTAACTAGTTAGTCTTCTACAGGATGGGGTCGCTGACCCCATACCCAACCCTTCTCCTTTATCCGGGCCTGAGACCGGCAGTAACCTCAGAGAGGTTTCAGGTGGAGTTAACGAACTTATTTACCAGATTAAAAGTTACACTTACAATACAATTATTCATTTTATTAAACTTAAACTATTCAAAGAAAGTTTTAATTAGCTTTCTTTATGTTGAATCTAAGTTACGTGTTTGATTACGTCATATTGAAATCATTTACCTGATTTTATTAAAAACTTTCACTATATATTATATAACAAATCACTATCGTAACTAAATATATTATAGTATTTCTGAAGAAATGTAAATTAATAAAAGTAATCAGACAAAGAGAATATAACACCTTATAATATGTAAATGAATGAATGGTCTCATGGAAGATTTCCTTTTCTTTTACAAATATTAATAATCAGAAGGGGTGTTGTGGAGTTTTTAGAAATTTCCCTAGTTGAAATCATGAGTCAATTAAAGCTAGACCATCATGGAAAACCTGGAAGCACTGGACGGCCGTTTTGTTCTAGTATGGGACTCCTCAGCAGTACGCATCCACGATCCCGCACCCCTTAGCGAGATCCGAACCCAGAACCTGTCAGTTTCCTAACAGGTGCTTAACCAACTAGATCAATGAGCCAGCATTCAACAGTGGATACGCACTGCTGAAGAGTCTCACAATAAGACAAAATGGCCATCCATTGCTTCCAGGTTTTCCATGGTGGTTTAGCTTCAATTGACTCATGATTTCAACCAGTGAAATATTAATAAGTTATTCACAAAAATTGATAAATATTTGAAATGAAATTTGTCTATAAATGAAAACTAAACAAATTTGATTAGGAAAGACAAAATGAACCGAAAGTTAATGCCATACCTTGTTGTAATAACAATAATAATAATAATCATTATTATTATCATTATTATTATTATTATTATTACTATTATTATTATTACCCTGATATGACCTATAAAATAACAAAAAAATTGTAGGTACTTCTATTTCCTTTGATCATTGAGTCTAGTATACAATTAGTCATAACCGACTAATGTCATTTGCTTTATAGTCCGACAAAAAGAAAAAATATGTAGTTTATAAATAATGACTAGACTATTTAAATAACCAAAAAAAAAATTTTTTTTTCTAGTAGTCAAGTACATTCTATTGCTTCGGGGTTTTTTTTTGTTTTGTTCCTTTTTTACATACTGACATTTTAGTTACCAGGATTTTCTTTCAATTATTTGTTATCTATCGTTGTTTATTATAATTGATAATCATTTTGTGTTGTTGCTGAGGAGGAAGAAGAAGAAATGAGTTTCCATGATTTGCATTGTGTATCCCTTTCTTGTTTATATCTAAGTGAATGTATCCAATTATTTTGTGAATTGTGTAATACCATTTAAACAATTCATTATTTCAACACACATATTGATACAAAGAGGCACCAACTATATATGCGCCACACAAACCTCATTCGATATGTGTGAGGGCTGTGATACTGTTCGGGTGCCCAAACCGAAGCAGGTAGTCTTCTTAGGGGGCCACACCTGAATGTCTGATCCATAAGGCAGTGGAGCATCGTGAGGAGATGCAGTCCCATGGAAGCCGGTGACCAACAATTGGTTCATACGACATTAGTTCCTTTAGGATACTGGGGCCCATGTGCACCATTGGTTTGGAATCCGGTTAAAGCGCCGTACATACGCTTTTCGTCCTCTCATTTTCGTAAACAACACCTCCTTCGAGAAGGCAGTGAGTAGGACTTCCCTCGCAGAGGCTATGTGATAGCATTTCGAGAGGGAGAGCGGACTCTCCCTACTCTCGGCCATACCAGGGCATTTGGTATGTAGTATAATTTAGGGGTTTCTTTGGGGCTGTATAAGACTATAATTAATAGGTCCTACATTATGGCAGTAAAACATGGTTGGTAAGAGTAAAGGATATTCGTAGGTTACTAGTATCTGATCATAGATGTCATCGAAACATTGCTCGTATATTCTGGGACCAGCGAGTAAGCAACTCAGTTGTTAGGAAACGGGTACTAGGTAAGGATGGCAAATCAGTTGATGAAGTAGTGAAACTTCATCATTTGAGATGACTGGGACACGTATCATGTATGCCCAACGACCGATTTCCTCGACGTGCGATGTTTTCTGGTTTAGGAGTAGGTTGGAAGAAAGCTAGGGGCGGCCAGAACAAAACATGGCACAAGTCCATGAAGTCACTGACAAGTGGACTGAGACATGTTGGTAGGTGTAGACTACCTGGTTGGGGACCGCGAAATGATGGCAGCCGATGGTTAGAGACCCCGAATAACATGGCTGAAAATCGTTTGCTTTGACGCAGGTGCATACACTCTTTGTGTTCTCTCAAATTCTAACCTCCTGATTCCTCCTTGTCTCTTTTTTTCTCTTCCCAAATTTATTTCACTGGATTATACTTTTTGAATAACATATTCAAACCCTAACGTTCCCGATTACTGATTATACTCTTACTACCTCTACCATTATAGGATTTGAGTCGAAAACTGCATCTCTATGCTAATGTGGTATGGCAACTCGAACTGATGTACGTATGTACGAAGTTCTACGTTGTTACTGAATGGCTGATAATTAATAGGTGCTTAGTTGAAGGTAAAAGATAATAAGCATGGGACCTAGTTTTTGTGTTGAATAATACACGTTAGCAAGGTATAACTCTAAGCATACCTCTTGTGCCACAGCCAGAGATGTTGGTTTGAATCTTGGTGGAAAGGAAGATCATCTACCTTAAAACAACGGATATGTCTTGATGACGAGTGTTAACTAACATAAAACCTTGGTTCGAAGTTTCTTATCGACTGCCACTAATCACCTGTTTCCTAAATATATCGTAAGCTACATACTGTTTCTGTGTTTGGATTTACCTATGGATCTCGGTTAATATATAGTATCAGACAAACTTCATATTGTTAACTAGTCAGGGATCAAATAGAGTACAATATCATTGATTTGAAAAAAGCTTTTGTTAGGAATTAATATCAGCTGAAAACACAAGAAAACTAGATAGCTGGTTTGTCTCAGTTTGGAATCTTCAGGTGGGGCTCCGAAACAACTCTACAAATGATGGAACTCAAAAAATTGGATTTTCGCTCATTTCATACAGTTTTCAGTTTATATTAGTGAGTCTAGTGAACTTACCCTCGAGATTTATAAATTTCAATGAAATCGTCAAGTAAACCTGGAATATGGACAGTAGTTTAATTTTTTTGATGTCAGTTACTTGAAAGTAGTTGGTAGAAAACCGTCAATTTATGTTTCATGCTACTTGATTCTAGTCAGCAAGATGTATCTGAAATTCTTCAAGGGACTTACGCTCCGGAAGCTGCTACTCGATCATTTATATTGACTAAGCAACCATATATTTGGTGAACATCTCATCCCTACCGAAAATTAGTCAGGGTCTGAATCATTTAGCGACACCATCTCAGACCGTAAACCTGGGTGCCCGGGATTCGAATTCCAGTGTCAGCTAAAGGTAGTGAATTTATTAAGACATGGCTCAGAATTGATCACAATGGAGTCGGTATATAGACTCTTTGTCCTCCCTTAAACCGTTAGATTAAAATTAATTTAGATCTTTATTTCTATGAATTAATTCTTTCTTCATGTATTATATCCTTATACACAATCTTTCTTTTATATATTACTACCATTGAAGTAACTACTTCTATGAATTTAGTGTTTATCTTATTGTGCTAATGTGGTGTGGCAACTTGGACCAATGCATATATGTGCCTGGTCCTACATTGTAACTGACTAACTGATTATTAGGACATTTATTTATCATGAAATTCAAAAGTATCATAAGTTTATATATCTCAATTCTCAAGAGAATCAATGGTTACCATTCCCATCGAAAGTATACAAACCATTGTGAATTTAATCATTATACGTATTGATTAAAAGTAAATCATGTATAGATAGACACTAAAACGTTTAGATTTACAAGTTTCTATCAACTATCTTTAATCATGAGTTAATTGAAGCTAAACAACCATGGAAAACCGCGAAGCAATCGACATTAACACAACTGAATACCGGCCGTCTCGGTGGTCTAGAGGTGAGCGATCGCGTGCAAAACCGATAGGTCCTGGGTTCGAATCTCAAGAGGCGGGATCATGGATGCGTACTGCTGAGGAGTCTCACAATAGGATGATACAACTGTCTGTCCAATGCTTCCAGGTTTCCCATGGTGATCTAGCTTCAATTGACTCATGGATTCCACTATTAAATCTTAATAAATATTGTTCTATGATCTCTTGTTAATTGTGTTCAACCACTGAACACTAAAATGGAACTTGATAACTAATCATTTAACTAAATAGTTAAACTACAGACATGATCAATACATAGAATTTAATCAATAAAAAATCATTCAACCACTCTATACGATATCATCTTTTTTTCTGGTTAACGTATTTTTAGCGAGTTAGTTTTCCACGGGATGGGGTCACTAACCCCATGCCTAACCCTCTTCCTTTATCTGGGCTTGGAACTGATAATAACCCCAGATGGGGTCCAGGTGGAGTTATATCATCTATTTACTAGCCAATAACTAACTATGATATCCCTAATAACAATCATTAATCTTTTTATTACTTTTAATTATTATTTCTTTATTTAAAGGATTTGATGAACATATTATAAATACAAAAGAATTATTGTCAAATATATTAAAAATGGAAGATGAATTACATAGACGTTTAACTGATTTAGCAACAAATGTTAATGATTTACATGATCAAGCTAAAAAAGAATTATTAACTGCACAATATTTACGTAATCAAACTAATGAAATTGAGAAAATTCTTAATGGAATTGAAAAAAGAGTAAGTTTATTTTGTGTATATTTTAAGTTGATCTATCTATATCTATATATGACTGATATATTGTCTTGTCCCTTAATACTGATTGAATTCCATAGGTTAAGTTGAAATGTAGTATCTGATTTATTAAATGATTCGATATCGTATGTATTATGTTTTGTCTATGCAAAATACGTTGAATCTGTTGGCTAGACATTATTAGAAACAACCTACTATGAGAAAGAACTAACCAGATTCCAGTGGAGAAAAAAATCAGGAAGAAGCACTAGAAGTGGATAGGACATACATTGAGGAAAGTATTTGGAATCCTCAAGGCTAAAGGAGAAGAGAAAGACCAAAAAACATATTACGTCAAAGAAAGGAGACAGACCTGAGAAAAATGAACAAAAATTGGATAGAACTAAAAAAGAAGGCAGAGGACAGAGTAGGTCAGAGGGTGCTGATCAGCGGCCTATACTTTATTGGGAATAACAAGCTTAAGTTAGTATCTTTTGATGTAAGATGGTTGAAGCCAGTAAAAAGAAACTCTTACTTGACATATGTCTCGTACTAGCTGACACTCGTCAGTAGATATACCTATACTTTAGAGGAAACGAGTTCTAATCCTGAGATTCTAATCGACGCCACCCAGTTTTACAGTCTGGGACATTACCACCAATGAATAGAAGCTGCGACTGACATTCTGTAAAACTGAAATGTTTACATCCATTGACCATTATGTATTGATTAATACATTTTTGTCTAGTCCTTAGTGGTGATTGAATTCAGTCAATCAATTAAGTTATCCTGAATATATATATATATATATATATATATATATATATATATATATATATATATATAATTTGGTTTTTTAACTTTGTTTTATCATCATGAGTCAATTGAATCTAGACCACGATGGAAATCCTGGAAGCATTAGACGGTCCTTTCGTTCTATTGCGGGACTCCTCAGCAGTGCGCATCCACGACCTCTCCCCCTGAGAGATTTGAACCCAGAACCTACTGATTTCATGTGCGAGCACTTAATCACTAGACCACTAAGCTGACCGGCATTCAACGGTGTTAATGTCTAACTTCAACTAATCCACGAAATTGAGCGATACATTCACCATTGTCTTCAGTGAGTTACTATCTCACAACAGACCTGGTTGAACTCCACTGGTCACTGCTTCCGATATTAAATAATGTTTTTTATCATATTAAAAATCTTATATATAATGAGATTTCATTCTCTATATTGTATGATAAAATCATGAAGTTACATAATCTTTATGTTTAGAAGCATAATGATGCATTACAAATGTAACTCTATTAAATTATCTTTCTAAATTAGAAATCTTTATTATCTTATCTGAATAGAAAGTTAGACTATTTCCTTTTAAGATTTGATCTTGACTAGAAATTTTAATTCATTTTAACTTGTTCCTATGGTTTACTAATTAAGATAAGTTAATCTTGTAAATCTTGTAAATGATTCTATAAATGATGTTATTTAAGAAGAAAAAAAGGCTATATAGAGAGGCCTGATAGAAAAAAACTTGTACCATAACAAAATCCAATTAATTTACTCAAAGATGCATAATGGCTAACAGTGGAATTCAGGACGCGCATTTCTTCCTATTTTGGACTCGTCATCTGGATGTACCTGGATCGCAGAGTTGATGTTCACTCCGGGACTCGAATCCAGTACCATTCGCTTCAAACACTATCTCTGCTTAAAAAGCTTGTAACTTAAGGCTATATCGAGGCGATCCGCACAGGATTCACATATGCCAACATGAGACTGATCAATTACAGTCCTAAATAATAATGGGACAATACAAGTAAAACAACACTAAGTGAATTTAATAATGTTATTTGTTGATCTTTTGAAGTGTTTTCAAGTATGAACTATGTAGAACTGAAAAAATACAATAGTTCTGTACAATGTAATGTAATCACAGAACTAATTACTTTTCCTAGGTTCTTAATTGATTACACAATGAAAGTCTACACATAATAAAAATGTTCAAATAAAACAGTTTATTAAATTAGAAGGGGTTTTGTGGATATTATAGTAATTTTAATTGTTGAGATCATGAGTCAATTAGAGCTAGATCATCATGAAAAACCTGGTAGCACTGGATAGCCGGTCGTTTGGTCCAAGTATGGGACTCCTCAGTAGTGCGCATCCACGATTCCGCCTCACAAGACTCGAACCCAGGACCTATCGGTTTCGCGCACGAACGCTTAAGCACTAGACCACTGAGCCGCGCGGCATCCTACGGTGTTAATGTCTAACTTCAACTAATCCACGAAATCGAGTGACACATCCACCATTGTCTTCAGTAAGTTACAATTTCACAGTAGACCTGGTTGAAGTTCATTGGTCACTGCTTCTCACTAGAACTGCAGGAAATACCTCTTGAAGCCAGTCACTAGTGAGCATATGTTGATAAATATCAGATGGGTTTTTTTGGATATTATGGTGACTTCAATAGTTGAGATCATGAGTCAACTGAAGCTAGATCACAATAGAAAATGTGGAAGCACCGGACAACTGTTTCGTCCTATTGTGGGACACCTCAACAGTACTCATCCACGATCCCACCTCGCGAGATTCGAACATAGGTGGCGATATGATACTACTGACAACGAGAAAATAAATTTTATGTGTAAGTTAGTTATAGTTAGTATGAGTTTCAATTTGGAAAGCATAGTAGAATGGATGGCCAGTATTTATCCTGGAAATATTGTGAACTCTTAGTTGGCCCAATTTTCATTTAAATCTATAGCTAGATGGAAATTCAATCAAGTATTAAAGTAGGGGAGTTCCAGTGATTGGCAATTAGCTAGGAAAATGAAAATATACTTAATCTTTAATGCTGAATAACCTTTAAAATCTTTTAACTTATCAAATATTTCTGCTAAATTTGCTTCACAACATACAACTATTTTTATAACTTAGATTTTACAATAATAAAATAAGAATGAATAATTTATTTATTATTTATTTAAGCTCATAAACGCTGGTACAAGGAGGCACCAAATACATATGCTCCACATAAATCAGTCGACTTATGTAAGGGCTCGGATACTGCCCATGTGTCCAAACCGAAGTAGATGGTTTTCTTAGGGAGCTACACCACGAGCCTTCGACCTAAAGGTCTGATTCACAAAGCAGTGGCGCAACGTAAGGAGATGCAGTCCCATGGTAGCTGGTGACCAACAGTAGATTCATACGCCATTTGTTTCTTTAGGTTTCCGGGGCTCATATACAACATTGGTTTGAATTCAGGGTTTGCCAACTCTCCTAGGTGAATCATCCATATCCACCAACCCGGTTAAAGCGCCGGTCATTCGCTTTTCGTCCTCTCAATTCGGTAAACAACAGTAATGCCACGAGAAGGCAATTAGTAGGACTTCCATGGCAGTGGTTGTATGCACTTGACCATGGGAGAGCATTTCAAGAGAGAGAGAGAGCTGATTCTCTCCACCCTCGGCCGTACCATGGCATTTGGAGGCCACAATAATGAAATAAGAATGAATAATTATTTTCATTGATGAAGAAATGTGTTCATCTTGTATTACAAGATTTATTAAAATCAGTTGCAAAATACACTAATTAGTCAATTCAAAGTATCTGATGTTACTTCTTGCAAATTATTTCATAAAAGCCGACTGAACTTCATCAATCAATCTTACATCATTGAACATTATATTAAGAGTCCAATAATTTGACAAAATATTGCTTAATCAAATCAAATGAATACCAAATAATCTGAATATTGATTTAGTCACTTAACGGGTAGTTGTCAAAGGCTTTATTGTTTATTTGTTTTGTAAGCTCTCTTAATTCGGCTTTACAAAAAAAAACGCATAGTATGCACGATATTGAAAAGTCTAAGATATTTTTTGATGAGCTAGTGAATTCTCCTAGGTCCACACTGGTCTTCATCGGATATCACTTTATCTTTGAATAAAGCAATATGATATAAAGTCTTTAGAAATTAAAAACGTTTTCCTCTATTTAGAAACTCAATGATCAATCTTCTTCTAATAAGATATTTTTTGACTTTCTGAGCTAAATGACTATTCTTGTACAGAAAACGAATTCTCCCTTGTTGTTTTCTCACTCTTAATAAAACTGGATTTAATAGTTGAATTCATAAGTCCATCTAAGCTAGACCATCATTGAAAACCTGGAAGCAATGAACAACTGTTTGGTTCTGGTATGCTAATCCTTAACAGTGACCGTTGGATTTCAATCCGTGTCGCGTGAGAACAGTTATTCAAATCAAACAATAAATCAAGGGTTAGACATTAACACAGTTGGATACCGTCTCATTCGCTCGCGAGGCTGAGGGTCTTAGGTTCGAATCCCTATTACAGGGTCGTGGATAGGCACTGCTAGGATGACATAGTCATTCAATGATTCCAGATTTTCAGTGAGAGTTTAGCTTACATTGACTCATGAATTCAACGATTAAAATTACTACAATCTTCTCATTCTGTGATAAAACTGGATTTATAAACATTTAATCCAAGAGACTACCATTCATTTTTACAAACATAATTAGGCATATGATCAATGGCCTACATTTGGATTCCTAGACATTTAATGAATCAGACAATAAGTTCTTATTGTTAAAATTATTTTTACAAATATTGCTAATATACATTCATATATACATTCGTCTAAGATTGAGTTCAATGGACTTAAATGCATATAAACATACAAACACCCACCAACACACACACACACACAGAGAGAACTGTTCACATATATAGATGGAATGAGACAGAAAAAACTAGGTCAGTAGTTTAATTGATTCGTTAAATTGGTGTTGATGTTTTGCTTAGAAATTATTATTATTAGTAGTATTAGTAGTAGTAGTAGTGGTGGTGGTGGTGTTGGTGGTGGTACAATCTAGTTAAATAACGACACTGCCACTGAAGTTAATTTTAAAAATATGAACTGAATAAAATATTTCTTTTTTATAAAAAGAAATGAAAAGAGGTAAAATGGATTATTCAACAGCTGCAATAAGAAAATATACACAATTGTTCTTTTTGTTGTTGTTGTCGTTGTTGCTAGTACAAAACTATTCTGTATCATGTAACCGGGTCACTTATGACAGAAAAAAAAAAGAAAAAAACCCTTCCCCCCTATGTCTATTTTATATAATAAATGAATAAAAGTTATTTCTTATATGATATGTTCATTTAAAAATTGATTAGTTAATTTAAAAGTCAGATAAAAATTGTAAAAATAAAAAAAAAATTTTTTTCCATAAAATTCTAGTTACTGTTCAAAAAAAATTTTTTTTAGTTTTTTGGAAATAAGTATTTTATCAGAAAAAGGGGTTTTATGAAGAGTTAAGTCATTTTATTAGTTGAATTTATAAGTCAATTGAAGTTAGATTATCATGGAAAACCTCAGTCAGTCAGTCAGTCAGTCAGTCAGTCAGTAACAACGTAGAACTTCCTACATACGTGCATGAGTTCGAGTTGCTACACCACATTAGTACGGAGGTACAATCGTCGATTCAAATTCCGTAGTGGTAAAGGTAGTAAAAGTATAAGCAGTAATCGGGAAGATTAGGGTTTGAAGATGTTATTCAAAGAGTATAATCCAGTGAAATAAATTTGGGAAGAGGAAAAAGAGACAAGGAGGAATCAGGAGATTAGGACTTGGAAAAACACAGAGTGTATGAACCTGCGCCATTGAAAACGATTTCAAGCCATGTCATTCAAGGTCTCTAACCATCGGTTGCTATCATCTCGCGGTCCCCAACCAGGTAGTCTACACCTACCAAGATGGCTCAGTCCTTTTGTCAGTGACTTCATGAACTTGTGCCATGTTTTGTTCTGGCCGCCCCTAGCTTTCTTCCATGGAAAACCTGGAAGTATTTTATTGTTGTTTCATCCTAGTATGAGATTCTTCAGCAGTACGTAGCTATGATCCTGCTCCCGTGAGATTCGTGGATTGATGGAATTTAGACATTAACATTGTTGGATGCCAGTTGGCTCAACGGTCTAGAGGTTAAGTGTTCACGCATGAGACTGATAGGTTTTGAGTATGAATCTCACGAGGAGAGGAGACTCATATTAGGACGAAACGGTTATTCACTGCTTCCAGATAAGTATTCGTAAGTTTTGGTAGTGTATCTGTTTTTCAATATTTAATATGTGTGTAGAGTATCAAGGATTGCTATTTTAAAGGGGGGGGCATTTTCTCGTTCGTTTAGCAGGTGAATGATGCGTATAAGAATATAATGTTGATTTTGAAATTCGTTTTAATGTCAAAGTCCCAATTTATTGATTGTTTTTCATACAGCAAGTTGGAAATCTTTACATATAACGAGTTTATAGAAAACATTTGTAGATAGTTTTAAATGATTGAAGTAAAATCTACAGTGAAAATTATGTTCTTATATGTAGCACTAACCTGAGAAATAGACGAAAAAATGGTCGGAAACGCTAGATATTTAGCTTTTACTGAACACTCGAAGATGAGTATCATTATATCTTTACATTAATTATCTTATATTTACAGTTGAGTTAACGAGTTTATCTGAGCTAGTCCATCATTGAAAACCTGGAAGGATTGGATATTCTATAAGAAAGTTTAACATTAAATTACTTACGCCTGTTACCCAGAGTGGAGGAGTATTCTCCATCAAACTCTGTCCTCAACAATCATTTCCAGTTGTTTCAAGTTGTTATTCATCCCTGCTTAATTCTCTTCCACAGTAGACTGTTGCTAACAGTTTCCGGTCAACAGATATTAGGTATACTGAGTAGACAATTGAGTTCAACAGAACCACTCCCGAATCTACCCTTTTCTGTCCAGACATCCCAAGTACCTATACTAATTTTTGCTCTGATCAGCCTCATCATCTACAAAGAATCTCGGCTTTCACCGTGAGGCGTGATAATCTCTCTGAATGAAGACTGTTCAACTTAGAGGACAAATTTTAAATAGTTTATATTGTTTATTATGGTTAGCATATTTTAGCAAGGTTGTTTTCTACAGAATAGGGTTGATGACCACATACCCAACCCTCTTCCTTTACTAAGACGTGGGACCAGGAGTAACCCCTTGAAGAACTACAGGTGGAGTTATAAATTTTACGTATTATATATATATATATATTGAAAATCTTACAAATATATTATGATCATTTCAAAACTTGTAGGCTATCGATCATAAGTCGATGTAACTTTGTAAGTAAATAGTTTCGAGTAGTATCAAAATAGATTGAAACAATAATCTTATGTTTCTTGATTTTCAGTAACCTTCAATCTTATTTCAAAATTATTTATTAGATATTCTTCATACTGAATAATTAATCTTAACAGCCTATTCTTACTTACTTACTTATTTACGCTTATTACTCCCAATGGAACATAGGCTGTCAACAAGCATTCTCCAACGCAAATTGTCCTGGGCCTTCCTTTTTAGATCCATCCAATTGTTGTCCATTCTTTCCATGTCTATCTGCATTCCTCGGCGTAATGTGATCTTTGGTCTTTCTTTTCTCCTTCGGTCTTGAGAATTCCAAATGAGGACTTGCTTTGTGACGCAGTTCGATACTTTCCTCAATGTATGTCCTATCCACTTCTAGTGCTTCTTCCTGATTTCTTTCTCCAATGGAATCTGGTTAGTTCTTTCTCACAGTAGGTTGTTTACAATAGTGTCTGGCCAACAGATCCAAAGTATTGTGGGTAGACAGCTGTTAATAAACAATTGTATCTTCTGGATGATGGCATTTTACAGCCTATTCAGCTTAAACTTATTTCATACTATTATATATATATGTGTATAGATTCTAATTCAATATTTCAAAAGATTATTTAATTGTCATATATCAATCTTTATTTATTTATTTTAACACATAGATATTGGTACAAGGAGACACCAAACACATATGCGCAACACAAATCTCATTTGATATGTGTGGGGGCTGGGATACTGTCCGGGTACCCAAGCCGATGCAGGTGGTTTTCTTAGGGGGCCACACCTGGAGCCTTCGATTTGAAGGCCTAATCCACAAAGGAGTAGAGCAACGTAAGGAGATGTAGTCCCGTGGTAGCCAGTGACCAACGATTGGTTCACACACTATTTTTTCCTTCAGTATACTGGAGCCTGTGTGCATCATTGGTTTGAAATGAGGGTTTTTCATCTCCTCCAAGTGAACTCTCCATGTCCATCAATCCGGTTAAAGCGCCGGACATTCGCTTTTCGTCCTCTCAATTTCGTAAACAATAGTGATGCCAATGAGTAGGACTTCCCTGGCAGAGGCTATATACGCGTGGCCAGGTAAGAGCATTTCAAGAGGGAGAGCTGATTCTCCCTACTCTCGGCCGTACCAGGGCATTCGGGGGGCATATCAATCTTTAGCATGAATTGGTATTCAATCTTGTATGAGAACAAGGTGGAAATATATCTGAATTATATTTCGTTATCCTCATTGATTAGTGTGAACATCTAAAAAATAATACACTTTATGATTGATTCGTACTCGTATTCAAGTTTATTCTGTATAACTAACTACTTCGCAAAATTCAATTATCTAAAACAATGTGCCAGTCAAATGACATTTTCGTTATTCTGAGGTTTAAATCCCTTTACAATTTTACGAAATATTTAAAATGAAGCAAAAATGGTTGGTGACTAACACTGGAATCCAGAATGCGCGTTTCTTCCTATATGGGACCCGGCAGTTGGGTGTACCTTCATCTCAGAGTTTATATTCGTTTCGAAACTCGAACCCAGTACCATTCACTTTAAATATCATCGAGCTATTCAATTAGCTACTGAGTTCAGATAGCTATTAGCTTGTGCAATGGGTTGAATTTTTAATTTACTTTGTATCGTCTGCTAGTATCTTCAGATTGATGTTTAAGACTGGAATTGATCAATCTGTTGTTGGCATATGTGCATCTTATGCGGATTGCCCCGATATAGCCTTAAGTCACAAGCTTTATAAGCAAGTGACGCGGGTTTCATTCTATTTGAAACTCATTAACAAGATGCACTTGCATTCCAGAGTTATTGTTCACTACTGTGACTCGTCTTAGATTCCACTACTAGCCACTATCCATCGTTGCTTATAATGCTTGTGGGTTAAGGTAATATTAAGGCAGTCCACAGAGGATGCACATATACCGATGAGAGGTTGATAAACTGCACTTCTAAACATCAATGGAAAGATTCAAATAATTTTGATAGAGTCTTGTTCTCTGAGCTGGATGGTTTGGTCATGGAGCTTTCATCGTTCTTCTGAACCACATCATCAGTACAAACTTTAGATAGAAGTGAAGCATTCGAATTTCTCTACATATGGTTTACAGATTGTCCTATACACCTCGATGTTGATTAGTTCTTGTTGACCTTAAACCTGTCATTGTTTACTTCTTTATTATGGTTTTATCTCCCATTGGGAGAACAATACTTCATCAAAATCATCCATCTAAACTACAATTCTTCATCATCTCAATATATTACATCATTTTATTAATTAATTTTCTTTTCAGATTACAAATGATAAATTTCTTCTTGATAAATTCTATGAAAAATTAACTGATTTAAAAACACAACATGAATTACAAATTTTACCTGAAATACAAAAAGCATCACAAACAGTAAATGAAATTAATGATGAAACTATGCGTATTATTGAAATAGCTGATATATCACATCGTAGTGGAAGTAAATTAGTTGAAGATATTAATGAATTATTAAGACGTATGAAAAAACTTAAAGAACAATTAAGTAAGTCAGTGACAGTAAATTTTTTTTGTTGTTTTTGAATCGATTTGTAAATGTTTGTATTACAGATTGACTTTATATAAATTAGTTTTGATAATCAAGAAACTCTGGAAAGTTATAGACACATTATGAAGCTCCTTACTACTGTGTATTAGTGATCCAACTCAAGATCTTCATATTTGTATAATGGAGCTTAAGTTTTATACTGCTGAGTTGATATTGAATTGGTTACCGGTTTAATTATTTCATATATATATATATATATATATATATATATATATATACAACATGGAAAACACCAATTCAATCACACTTGATGGGGGAACTTTGAAGATGTGAAATCTTTCACGTACCTGAACAGTAGCAGCATCGATGAACAATGAGGATCCATTAAAGACGAAAAGGCAAGGATTTGAACTGAAAAACATATACAACTTAAAACAACTGTCTATCAACCAACATCAAAATCATAATCTTCAAAACGAATGTCGAGACGGTGAGTTCTACTATACATAGCTTGAACGTGGAGAACTACCACGACCATTATGAAGAAAGTAAAAGTATTTATAAACAATTTTCCACTTAAGATATTCAATGTACATTGACTGGAAATCGTTAGCAACAGTCTATTGTGTTGATATCTAACCTCAATCAATTCATCGTATTGAGCGTTCATCTCAGATCATTATTCTGATGCCTGCAAACATTTTAAGAAATTTAATTAGTACCTATCCCTAGTTACTAATTCTTATTTAATTTATATTATTCTACATATTATGTAATTTTTAACATTTTATCATTCATACCCCATATTGTCCACATTTATTCTGATTCTCAATTCTAACATATAAACATATTCAAATTATCATTGGACATTTGTGATCTTAACATTATCGATTATATAGATGATCCTGAACTTACATATTATAATATTTAAACGTTGTATTTCGGTCTTGAGCTTGATCACTATCTGGATTATTCATTTGGATATGTGATAATTGTAGAACTCGAATGAATATCCTTTATTCATATATATATATATATATATATATATATATATATATATATGTTTATTTATGTTATCAAAATCTATTTCATATCCAGTAATGTTTCAATCGCTATACATTCATTAGACTCTACTTATAATGATAGAGATTTGCAGTTTGGGAGTTTACTTTGTCAGTATATATTATGTTCTCTGCTATAAATGGTTAAATTTTGAGTCATTTATTATCGACCTGTACAACATTATTAGCATCTATTTCATATAGAAGTGAACTCTTCAGTTGTTTCACAAGTGTTAAGTTCATTCATTCAAATGATGTACTTTGTGAATAGTTGTCTTTATAGTTTGTGTTGTATTCATTTATTGTAATAGTTATGTCAACTACTGTTTTTTTTCGGTTAACAATGAAAATTCATTGTTACAGATGAACAAATGACATTACATTACTCCATTGAAGTTAAGAGGAGTAGATAAAGCAGTAGGAATTTGTATCGAGATGGGTTTACTAGTGTCTCATAACAAAAAAAAACAACTTGAAAACCTCTTTAGTACCATCTATCTATAAACAAGTTATTTTCTAATTTCAACATGATTTGTACTTGATTCAAAAAGTCTCAAATGCTTTGAATATATTTCTTCCAACTTGTTATCTCTTAATATAATAAGATTCAACATAGAAATCGATACGAATAGTTCACTAGTATAAGGGTTGTGGAGATTATTAAGTTTTTGATTGAGATCATGAACCGATTGATGTTAGACCAACTTTAGAAACCTGGAAGCACTGGACAGCTGACCGTTTCGTTTCACTTTAGGACTCCTCAGCAGTGCTCATCCACGATCCAGCTAGCGGGACTGGAACCCAGGACCCTCAGTCTCGCTCGCGAACGCTTAACCTACTGGGCTACTGAGCCGACATCCAATGGTGATAGTGTCTAACATCAACCAATCCACAAAATTACGCGACCATCTTCCATTTTACTGAGGTAGATACCTGTCTCTATTCACAATAGGACGAAACGGCCATCCAGTGCTTCCAGGTTTCCAAAGGTGGTCTAACATCAATCGGTTCATGATCTCAATGAAAAACGAATAGTTCAGTTCAATCTGAATAGATCCTATCATAACTAATTTTTCCCCTCATTTATTTATGTCAAAAAGGGGTTTTGTGGATATTATAATGATTTCAGTAGTTCAGATCATGCGTCAATTGAAGCTAGATCACTATGGAAAACCTGGGAGGACTTGACAACCTTTACAATCTATTGTGAAACTTATCAACAATGCATATCCACGATCCCTCTCCCCGAGAGATTCGAACCCCAGGACCTATCAATCTTGTGTTCGAGCTCCTATACATACTAATACATTTACATGATTACTAATATTTCATAAATAGTCATTTTATTCTTACCATTCTCATATATTCACTTCTTTTTTTTTAAATTTTAATTTATAGCAGAAAGTACTAAACCTGGTATTAGTTTAATTAGTAAACCAATAATCACTTCAGAAGATGCTACAATAAGATTTATTAAATTAAAAGATGATTTTAATAAAATTCAATTAAATCAACGTTTAATTTTATTAAAACAATTAAATTATTCACGTACTATTGAATTATTTTATTTAAATAAACAAATTAATGAATTTAAATTACATTATGAACATTTACAACGTATTAATTCATTATTACCAAGTATTGAATCTGGTTGCTTTTATATTGGTAAAGGTATTGAAGGTGATCAATATGAACGTAGAAATTCTTAAATAGAATTTATATAAACAAAAATTATACAACAATTATACCATTTTTTATTATTTCTATTCGAATATACTTTTTTTTTTCTTCTTTTGTTATTGTTGCTAATGTTGTTGTTGATTAATATTCACTTTATTCTCTTGTTTTACATGGTAACATATTAATTTATATCATAAATGTTATGTGTATAGGTGTGGCTATGTGTGCGTGTATGTGTGAGTGTGTATGTGTATGTGTGTGTGTGTGGGTATTCTTTTCTTTCTCTTCTATCTTGGATTATTTGCTCAATATTTTTTGTTTGTTTATTTCGATCCGTTTATGCCATAGTTTCTATTTCATGGGAATTATGTTCATAAATATAAATTTGGTTTTTTTCTTTTTTTGCAAAAAACAAAGTTTATTTCATATTTTTATTCTTTTTTTTAGTTTTTTTTTTGGAAAAAAAGTAAAATCAATTTCATCTTTATGCCTTAACGATTTTGTCTATTTTTTTTGTTTGTTTTTTCCTCTTCTTATTTTTTATTCATTAAAATAGTTTCGATTATTAATTAAAAGAAAAAAAAAGAAAAAAAGAAAAAGAGAAGAGAAACAACTTTATTTTCCATCGTTTTTATCATTATCGATTAGGAATAATAAACAAAACAACAACAAAAACGGTTTTTCATTCAATTAAATTTCTCATTCGATTTTTTCTCTCTTTTTTTTCTCTTGTTTAAAAACAAAAAAGAATAATCAATAAGTTTCATTTATTATGATGAATATCAATTCAATATTTAATGGGTATATTTTCCCTTTTACATAGAACAAACAAAATACACAAACATATGCCAACTGATTTACTCTTGTTTATGTATAATTGAATATTCATACAATATATAATATACAAGTTATAAAGGTATATAGATCTTTATATGTATCAGCTGATTGTGACCATGTTTATTATCTTACATTATCTTATTATTCAATTACATTTAAATCAATCATTTCAGAATAGGTACTATTATGTAATGAAAAGAACATTATTAAGAATGCATAGTGTATACTTGGTTAATTTTACCATCATTGTCAATTAAATAGGATCTTAAATGATTTTGCCAATCTGTGTTTTGTTGTTGTTGTTGTTCTATTCTATCACTTTTATTCATTACAACAGCTTTCTATTGAATAATCTTTTTTACTAGTCATAAACAAACTACTTATTACTACTATTTATACTACTAGTAAAAATTATTTTTATTCATTAAAGAATTATGTCTGAATATATATATATATATATATATATATATATATATATATATATATATATATATATATATATATATATACATGTGTGTGTGCCTGTATGTGAATGTGTCATGAAATGTAATAATTGTAAACTCAATACTACTGATGATGAATTATTATTTCAGTAGAATTCTGTGTATTTCATTTTGATCATCATGTGTTAGAACGAATTGATGAAATCGAAAAAGAAAAAAAACGATTTATCATGAATGAGATAGAAATGGTTGTTCTATTTTGATGAATGATACAATTGTTCTGTTTTTTTTATGTTTTTTTTTAATATTCAATATTCAATTGTGTGAATATTAAAACTTGATTTATTTATAAACCGGTACATTGACTACTGTTAACTCTTTTATCAATACTATGCGTATTAATACTTAAATACAACTGTTGTCATGGTAATTGTATTAGTATTGAATATAATAATAATAATAATAATAATAATAATAATAATAATAATAGTAATCTTTTCCTTTGTTTGAAAAAATTACGAGTTCACCTCATCTGAGAATGGTACGAAGATTCTGTGACACAATGATAGATAGGTTAGCTATTCGAACGTGTCTCAGCTTCGTTAACTAGAGATAGAAATGCACATTCAAATAAGGAAATATATTCCATTAAAAGCCAGAGGTACAAACAACAACAATAACAATAAGCACAAATCAAGCGTATATATACAATATAACAATGTCCTTTGAAAGCATTATAAAATAGCATACTAAAAGATACAACGAACCGATAGGATTTAAGATCCTCTCAAGTTGGAAATAAGCGGTAAAAACAAGAAATTCAAATTTTTAGTGTAGAATTACAAAAATAAGGTATTTACCAAGTGAGCTCGAGGGATCTAACATTCCCCAAAATCTTCATTGCCCTATTCTCACATATTGTTCTCTTTGAGTTTTCTACAAAGTATCTTCAAGAAAACTCAGCTTTTAAATTTATATTTCTGGAATCATCCATTATTTATATGTCATTAAGCGTTCTGACGAGACATTGAAAAATGGTATCATGAATGGAATGCAAGTTTATTCAGTATATTATTTAATTTATTTTAAAACATAGATATTAGTACAAGGAGGCACCAAATACATATGCGCCATACAAATCTCATTTGATATGTGTGAGAACTGTGATACTGCCCGAAGTAGGTGGTTTTCTTAGAAGGCCACACCCAGAGCCTTCGACCTGAAGGTCTGATCTACAAGGTAATGGAGCATCGTAAGGAGGTGCAGTCCCATGGTAGCCAGTGACCAATAAGTGGTTCATACACCATTTATTTCTTTAGGATCCCGGAGCTGATGTACAACATTGGTTTGGATTGAGGATTTTCCAACTCTCCTAAATGGACTCTCCGTGTCCACCAACCCGGTTAAAGCGCCGGACATTCGCTTTTCGTCCTCTCAATTTCGTAAAAAACAGTAATGCCACGAGAAGGCAGTTAGTAGGACTTCCCTGGCAGAGGACTTATTCAGAATATCAAAATACGGTAAATCAAATCATTACAGTAACATATACAATAAAATTCACATGATCTTGTTTGGTTATAATTTCTCATTGTTGTTTAGAACTACAATAGATCACTCTCTTGTTGGCATATATGCATCCTGTGCGGACCGCCTAAATATTGCCTTACGTCACAAGCTTTATAGACAAAAATAGACAGCGGCTACTAATCGAATACAAAACGTACGTTTCGTTCTATTTCGGACTTGTCAGCTGGATGTAACTGCATCATAGAGTTTATGTCCACTTTGGGACACAAACCCAGTAATGTTATTATTATTATTATTATTATTATTATTATTATTATTAATGGCTTTATTCAATATTATATTTTTGGTACAATATAGAATTCTCAGCACAGGGTATTTCAACAAGTTACTTACTGAAAAAAAAAACGAACAAATAGGCAGTAGCAAATACAAAAAGAAATTTTTTTTAAAAAAAAAAGTTTTTTTTAAATAAATTTTAAAAAAAAAGACCAAAAAAAAACTGTGCAAACTTTTTAAAATTAAAGACATGTTAAGAATGTAAGTTATTGACTAGGTTATTTCTAACAACCTGTTCGTCACATAGTATATTTGCTAGGTAAGGAATTATAGAACTTTTATACTTTTCCTTACGTGCATGGATTTTAATGTAATTACGTCTCGTTCTACCAGAAGATATACAAGGAGAAAGATAAGAGTGAAGGGGATGGCTAGTATCTGATAAAATAACACCTGCCAGGAGTTTGCATGATTTTAAATGTCTATCCACAACCATATTAATTATGGCCTCGAAAGATTCACCACACATCTTGCTAACTGCCTTCAGCACTCTTCGCAATACAGCAAAGTCTTTTCTCAAAAGCCCGGGAAAGAATAATGGAGAACAGTAAAGAATAATAGGTAATATGCAAGAATTGACAAATTGTAAGAGTAAATGACGAGTAATCCCAAGAGCATGCAATCTCTTTATGTAGCAGGTCAGACGGAAAACCTTCTTCGATAACGATAAAACGTGGGAAGACCAAGACAGATCAGAGGAAAAGGTGACACCAAGATAATTGACCTTCGACACTGAGTTTATGAAAGAGTCTCCGATGGCACAAGCATTATGGGATCTCAAAATGGTGTTTATATTCCGTTCATGTTTCATGCTAAAGTTAACAGCTTGACATTTAGACGGATTAAGTATGAGACCATTACCAACAGACCAATAATCAATACGAGACAAAAACTCATTCATTTCTACGGGATGTAAAGAGGAAGATATAGGCATACATACAGTGAGATCATCCGCATACTTCACAAAAGTGTTTTCTGTGGAAGATGGCAGGTCATGCAGAAAAAAAGAGAATAGAAGAGGTGAAAGAACAGCTCCTTGTGGTACACCTTCCTGAGACAGTAGAGACTCCGAACACTTTCCTCCAAACACAGTGTACTGTTCCCTTCCAGAGAGGTAGGAACATAGCCAGTTGGTTATCCAGCTGTCAGTGTTGACGCTGATTAACTTGTTAAGTAAACGTTGTCTTGGTATAGAGTCAAAAGCTGAAGTATAGTCCAGAAAAGCACAACGAACATACTTCTTACCCTTTTCTAAGTTGAACACTGTGTTGTGGTGCAGAACTGCAACAGCATCTAAAGTGCTTCTTTTGCGCCTGTATGCAAACTGGTATGGGTCAGTATGCTCTTTTATCGCAAGCTGAAGTGGAAGTATTAATAATTTTTCCATGGTTTTGAGGAAGGGTGAAGTTATTGCAATAGGTCTAAATTTTACATTCTTATCACCAGATGCTTTCTTGGGTACAGGAATTATCTTCATCTTTCTCCACGTTTTCGGTATGAGATTAGATGAGAAGGATCTGTTAAATATAGTTGTGAACGGATGACACAGAACGTCAGCACATTTTTTAAAAAGGATGTTTGGGATACCATCAGGTCCCAAACATCGAGATGAATTAAGCGATCGGAGACATCCTCGTACATCAGTTTCAGTGAAAGTAGGAACACAGCTATTTTTTAAACCCGTGGATAGAGGGAGCATCACATCAGATGACTGACGAACAAAAGACTTATTTAAGTCACTAACATCCAGCTGGTTATCGCTTCTAAACTGTCTGTCGCCTGTAAGTTCTTTAAAGAGTTTCCACATACTTGGAATGTTTCTGCAAGATAAGAGCTTTTGAGTAAACATGCAGTTGAGACGTCTAATCTCTAGCTTTATCAGACCATTTAGCTTACGAACTTCATTAGAGTTCTTCTCCTTGTACATACTTTCTTTCCTCCTTCGTAGTCGTTTTAGTTGTGTAGATGTAAATCGATCAAAACTTACAAAAATGGTTTCAGTGGGACAGCAAATATCAAAACAGAATTTAAGGTAACAAGTGATAACATCAGTAGTGTTTTCGAGTGAGTCATATGTAAATAATTCCCAGTTTGTCGTATGAAACATGCTTTTCAGATTTCGGATATTTTCTTCTGAGTAATTCCTATATTTGACTTTCTTGGTTTGACGTAAGAGTGTACTCTTCTCATGCTTTCCATATACTTTAGGTAGAACACGAATTATACAGTGATCTGAGCTAGACAATGGAGCACGTTTACGAGTCGCATATATACCCACATCATTAATGAAGACGAAGTCTAGATAAGCATCCAAACGGGTAGGAAAATCCACTACATTTTGGTGACCCAGTGACGTAAGGAAGCTACAGTCACATGAATTGAAGTCACCACATACAACTGAAAGTGAATCACTGAAGGCAGTAAGAGCGAACTCAGTGAATTCATCCGCAAAATCAGATAGTGCAGATGATGTGCAATCTGGAGTAACGTAGATATTGGTAACATAAACATATTTGTATTTATTTAGATGTTTTGGACGACATCTTAGAGTTAGACAGTCGATAAAGTCATTTGAAAACTTAAAACACACAAACGAAGATCGACACCAGTTTATGTTTACAAACGTAGCTACACCGCCACCACACCTCTTTTTATTGTTCGATCGATCCTGACGATAAATTTTAAAATCACGTAGTGATACAAGGCAGTCATCCTGTAAACCATTCAACCAAGATTCTTGAATTGTGATGACACCACAATTACGATACGTATTTTGACTAAGTAGGAATTGCAGATAGTCCACTTTGTTGATTAGTGACCGGCAGTTAGAATTAAGAAGCTCGGGAATCGACATACGATTAATGTTCATTCTCTTTAACGCATATTGCCAACCACCACGATGTCTTTTATAGTACTTTTTCGTAACTTGTGCAGCGAAAGGTCGTAAGCTTTTCATAAAAGCGCCTGAATAGGTTATGCGATTAATGGACATAATTATAAATTAAAACAAATAAAAAAACAGATAACTTGTTGAAATAATCAGATGGCAGAAACAGGTAGCCCAGATATTCAAGCAGGCCGCCGAGATTTTTGTTCACTTCAAATGTCAACGAGATATCCACTTAGCTGCTGAGTTCTGATAGCCACTACCATGTACAATGGGGTGAAGTTCTAAATTCACTTGGTATTATTTACTTATATTATCCGATTGTTGTTTAGGAATGTGATACATCAAACTAATCATCAACCAACCATGAAAAACCAGATATTCCTATAACAAATATAATTTTAAAATACCTACTGTAGCAACAAAAAAATAGGTGAATAAAAAATAAAAATATAATTTACGTTGTTCATGCCTACATCAAACAAGAAAAAAAAAAAGAAAGGAAACTCATATGGTTATCATATTGTTTCCATGATCCACAGATTGTTAATCAAATCACTGAGGTAAATCAATTTTTATTTTAAAAAAAAGAAAAGGAGTTCTCAACAATCATTACACATGCACAACAACAACAGCAAAAATTGACATGATTAAAAATTCATTAAGTGAATACTAAATATTGGCAAAATATATTGAGCTAGTAGAGAATAAAAAGTACCGGTGACACAGTATATACGCTTGACGGTATACTAGATACTATCAAGTATGTCAAGTAGATTATTATCTACCCAATCATTTATTATATCACAAAAATGCATTTCTTATCAATCATTCATTCACTCTTTTCATAATTTAAAAAAAAACTGAAGTCAACAAGCAGATTTATATTCAAGAGTTGAAATCATGAGCCAACTGAAGTTAAATCATCATGAAACAACCTCAAAGCACTGGACAGCCATTTCATTCTAGTATGGGACACTACTTGAATCTTATTACCACATCAACAAAATCATCATCTGAATTGTTGAAAGTGTTAAGTAAAGTGAGTAGAAGAACAACAATATACAGTTGAAAATTATGCCTCACGTTTCTGCTGATGATGATGTCGTTCAGAAGAACAAAGAAACCTCCACAATTACAATTGATTGATCACTGGGTGGTGATCAATGTCTTGCTTGTCTAGTCCTTATTAGTGCAGATCGAATGCTATCGATCATGTTGCAATCTAGCCACCAGTCTAGGTGACTCGGCTCGTATAGCTCAGTGGTAACGTCTCTGACTGTGAAGCTGGGTGACACAAGATCGAATCCGCCAGGGAGCACCAGTTCCCCCAAGGTTACAGGTACACCTTCCTGACGAGTGCCAAGTAATTCGGAACCCGGGTCCAGGGTTTCCTGTTGAATACCTCCAACCACCATCTAAATCTCAAACCTCCACAATCAAAACCATCCACATCACAGAACAAAACTCCACCAACATCATCCAACTCACAAACAAATATTCTCAAACACCTACAATTACTTCAATTAAACATATCCAACTATCATAAACAAAAACAACATATTTCTAAACTATTCAACGGTATCAAGATGAGTGTGTGAGTGTATGTGCGTGCATGCGTATGGATATGTGGATTTCAGTTCAAGTAAACTTTAACCGTGTTTTGATTATTTGACAGCATTTCGATTAAACATGACCATCGCATGTTGAATTACCACGTACAGAAACATCATGATGTATCTCATTTTACACGTATCAATTATGTATTTAATCAGTAATTCCTCTCATCATCTCTACTGTATCTCTCAACTTAACAATCATGCATCATTTCATTTAACGCTTTCCATAGAAACTCAATCCGTTAACATCATACTCACATGTTTGTTTGGATGGACATTTCTTAGACAAACATTCTTGTTTCTACTTAGGTGTACAACGTCTCATCATAATCAACTGCTTATTTATGCAATGAAATATTGATTCGTCAATAAACAACCAAATCTACTCTCAAATGTTTCACAGTCGACACTTCAAACAAACTCAATATTTAATTCTATTGACGAACAATGTGGATGATAACGGTGAACAAAAATAATGTATACGCAAACAGCTAAGCACATTGATATTCAAATATGGAGAATTCTGTCACATTTTAACAATAATTTCACATCTATTACCACAAATACATCATCATCTATATGAGATCACTCTATCCTCATCTTTACACTATTGTAAGCACATCCAAATAACATTCATTCTTTCACGAAATTCCTTCAACAATTACTCATTCAGTCATCCGTTGTGAAATATGACCTTCGATTAAAACAAAACACACAATAATTTGTCAATTATTATCAAATACAAATTGATTCCAATATATCATCAGTATATTGTCATTTAATAGATACACATTCACAATGAAGTAACTATGCATTGAGTTAATTGTTGAATGGTGTGAGTAAATCATGAGATCACTAGACTGAAATATCTACCTCACACAAATCAAATTATTCGTTCTATTGTGTTTATACTAAATGATTAAACAATTTAAAGTATTTCACATTCAATTGTAGGTATGTAGATTCTGGTCTAAAATCGATCAAGTCCATTAATGCCATTCCAATAACAGTGAGTTAACATTTGTATTGATCAAAAAACAAAAAAACAGTAAATTGATCTCTCTTCAATGTTTCATCACACTACAATCAACATAACAGTGCAAAGTGAACAGTGCAATAAGGCGACAATTACTTCAGAATATATGCTCTAATTGTTGCAATGACAGTAATCATTATTGAATTAGATGAGAGTTGACGACCAGCTACTCACTCCTCGCATCACCTTCAAAATCACATTCCACAATTACACTTTGATGAGTGTCAACAACATGTGAACAGACGTAAAAACAACGATGATGTGTAATCGCCATCAAATGACAGTCGCGAAATCGACTGACTAATAGATCACTAAACAATCGATGCTTCATACGTAATCACTGTATGAGATAACCACAAATGCTGAGTCAATCAGTCAGTCAATCAGTCAATCGACAATCAGAACAGTAGTGTTCAGTGATCGTAATGGTCACTACTAGAGAATTCGATGAAACAACATTCAAGTAATCACTAATTTCAGTTCTTCTCCAACACATTCAATTGCGGCACGAAGAATACTCCAATTTCAATAGACATCTTGTATCATACCCACCTCAGCATTCCACATACTGTCAGATGTGATTAGTCGATTTGTCATTCGTCATCCCTAAAATATTCGAACACGACATAGAAACCAATCACGTAACAGTCAGTGAAGTGATGAAACATTGATCATCGTGTCAACATATCCCACTTATTCAATTCTCTCTCATCTCATTATTGAACACTTGTTAACGTGACACAACACACTACCATATTCATCAATATTAGAATGCCGTCCGTTTGTGACGACGAAAAGTGTAATTATACCAGTCTGAAACACGATATGGTGAAAAAGCTGAATACATTCCACATGATCCGTTTCGTCAATGGTGATAGACAATCCAATTGTCAACATAATTCAGTACATTTCAACACTACTTACATAAATGACAATTCACAAACTCGAATTCGGTCATCAACCACACGAGCATCAAAACACATGTTACAGCACTTCAATTCCTCATAGAATAAATTCACTTTGAATATTCACACGAGTTCTAGTAGTGTAAGCAACAAATCAGTTTGAGATATTCAGTGCAGACAGCGAAATCCGATTATGTTCCGATTGTGAACAATCTAATCAATGCTCAGTTTGTGTGAATAATCGATAGTGAGTGATATTGACTACTTAGTGTGGTTACAGGTGGATTAAGTACACATTGGAGAAACGGCATCTCATTCTATCGACATTATTGAATAGATTGAGCATCAATTGTGAGAAATGTCCACTGGACAGAATAACGAAATTTTTCACACTCATATTCCAATCACATTTCGACTGCTTTCATTCTGTTGTGAATATTGAATAGTGGTAGTGACATTTGATGATAGAAATGTGAGTGAGGAATTATGTGGTTTCTATGGAATGTGATTGTCAGTTTCGTATGTGCAATATTACTGCATTACGTCCTGCTGACATTTGACACATTACATCCATTCTCTTCTTTCTTACTCTTCCGATACACAGTTGGTTTCCTAGAATTCGCCTCACCATACTCAGTATTCAAACAATAGCATCATTTGTTCTATCTAATTTCAATGTCAGTCCACATTCGATTTCTGTTCATTCTACAATTACGAACAGCATTTTCCGGTTTGTTTTCTTCAGATAGTTCATCTTATATAATATGGGGTTGCTAACCCCATGCACAACACTCATCGCTCATCCGGGATCGAAATCAGTAGCGAATACAGAAGGGATGCAGATGGAGGGAATTAGGAAACACACTGGTGGTGAGTAGCACGCACATTGAGAAAATCATCGAACGACATTACGAAACAACCACCAAATCGTAATAGTCGAGGATGAAGGAAACACATCGAGTCAAACAACACAATAATCAGAGAGGTGAAGACAAATGTCGAAGGAGTGAATAGCACTCGAGAACAACTGACAAGGAGATGACAGGATAGAGTAGGTTTGACATTCATGAAAACAGATACAAGTAAGTAAGTTAGTTAGTTAGTACAACTACATATTCTACAACTATTTCGTACACGTCGATCTGTTCTTAGTCACACAGTCAGTTAGTCGTCATTGTTGCAGATGATCAGTGTGAGTGTTCAGCCACGAAGACAAGAATATGTTCACACACACACGTACGTACATACATACATACACTCATACATACATACATGCATACAATGTAGTTAATTTTCCATTGAGACTACACTCGATTTGTGTTAAAATGTTGATTGAATTATGTTGATCGGAACTAAACATAAGAACATTCAACTGAGATTTCCACAAACACTCAGATAATTTCAACTCATCATGATTAGTCCAATGCATGTAATGTTGGTGATCAAATTTCCTTTTACTGAAAATATCATTCTATTCATAATTTGTAATGTGGATGTCAGACAAATGACGTTTAATTGCGGACATTTACAAACATTTACAAAGAAGCACAGAGAGGAGTTAAAACAAAGAAAGGAAATGAGTCAACATACAGAAGAATAACTGTCTAGGCATAATGCATCTAAACACTGTTTAATTAGCGACAGTGAAATGCATATTATTCACTTCATATAATATATGTTATCATAATAGAAACAATAATTTATTACTATATTTCCTATCAGACATTAAATTACCGATGTGATAGTGAGTTAATGAAGTAATCATTATTATTTTTTGAAAAATATGTAGGAAATCCCCGACAATTCATCATCAATCGTCAATAGTTCGATTACAATCGATTGGAAACTAAGAATAAGTAAAGATGAATAGTGGTCACCAGTGGAATGCATGACGCAAGTTTCGTCCTATTTTTTGATACACTTACTTCTCGAGGTTGATGTTCACCCTGGGACTGGAACCGAGTACCGTTTGCTTCAAACGTCATCATGTTATCCACTTAGCTTCTAAGTCCATATGATAGTCACAATTTTCAAATGTTATGGTAGTCGATTTCGTTTTATATTATCTACTTTCATTTCGGTTGTCGATTAGTTTAATTGTCCATTTATTCATCCGTTAAGGGAGAATTCGGTCTCGTTGTTACTTTATATATAAATATATTCTCTCTACATGGATCGTTAAAGGAAGCGAATATTTAGCTTCAGTGGTGGCATTTTTAAAAGATTGGGAGCAAATTTAGATAAAGTAAATTTGGAGTTTCAAAGGTCTTTAGCTATTATCGATGATAAGAAATATCTTTATTTTTTTTACTTCTTCACCACGTAGACAATTACGCTTTAGTTGCATAATAAATTGCCTTTTACTTATCTTTCACCATCCTCATACGTCAAACCTGTAGCTCAGATGACTTAGGTGTAGTAACATACATTATGAATGTTATCGATTATCGATGGTGACTCGAAACCTTTTACGACACAAAGTTGAAATCTGAACTTGTCAGAGAATGTGATTTGTGTATTTCTAGAATATAGAACGTATCCAACAACTGAAGAAACTATTGAAATTGGTAGGATAGATGGTCATCTTTATGAATGCAACGTAATCAAGCTATCAATTATTTCTTAACTAAACAATGTATAAAGCAGTCTCATTCGATTATTTTATGCATGTTCAACGTTCCTTGATGATGTGTCAATTACTTTGATTGATCGATAATATTTATATTCCAAACTGGTCAAAAATCCCGTTTTCTATATAATGAAGGCGACAGGTGGTCAAATGGAAATCCATAGTTGAATATCTTACAAGCGAATTCTGATGAAACTCAACAATCATTTTGTGTGACATTGAGATACAGGTATATCCAAGTGACGAATCTCGAATAGGACGAAACTTGCGTCATGCATTCCACTGGTGACCACTATTCATCTTTACTTATTCTTAGTTTCCAATCGATTGTAATCGAACTATTGACGATTGATGATGAATTGTCGGGGATTTCCTACATATTTTTCAAAAAATAATAATGATTACTTCATTAACTCACTATCACATCGGTAATTTAATGTCTGATAGGAAATATAGTAATAAATTATTGTTTCTATTATGATAACATATATTATATGAAGTGAATAATATGCATTTCACTGTCGCTAGTTAAACAGTGTTTAGATAAATTATGCCTAGACAGTTATTCTTCTGTATGTTGACTCATTTCCTTTCTTTGTTTTAACTCCTCTCTGTGCTTCTTTGTAAATGTTTGTAAATGTCCGCAATTAAACGTCATTTGTCTGACATCCACATTACAAATTATGAATAGAATGATATTTTCAGTAAAAGGAAATTTGATCACCAACATTACATGCATTGGACTAATCATGATGAGTTGAAATTATCTGAGTGTTTGTGGAAATCTCAGTTGAATGTTCTTATGTTTAGTTCCGATCAACATAATTCAATCAACATTTTAACACAAATCGAGTGTAGTCTCAATGGAAAATTAACTACATTGTATGCATGTATGTATGTATGAGTGTATGTATGTATGTACGTACGTGTGTGTGTGAACATATTCTTGTCTTCGTGGCTGAACACTCACACTGATCATCTGCAACAATGACGACTAACTGACTGTGTGACTAAGAACAGATCGACGTGTACGAAATAGTTGTAGAATATGTAGTTGTACTAACTAACTAACTTACTTACTTGTATCTGTTTTCATGAATGTCAAACCTACTCTATCCTGTCATCTCCTTGTCAGTTGTTCTCGAGTGCTATTCACTCCTTCGACATTTGTCTTCACCTCTCTGATTATTGTGTTGTTTGACTCGATGTGTTTCCTTCATCCTCGACTATTACGATTTGGTGGTTGTTTCGTAATGTCGTTCGATGATTTTCTCAATGTGCGTGCTACTCACCACCAGTGTGTTTCCTAATTCCCTCCATCTGCATCCCTTCTGTATTCGCTACTGATTTCGATCCCGGATGAGCGATGAGTGTTGTGCATGGGGTTAGCAACCCCATATTATATAAGATGAACTATCTGAAGAAAACAAACCGGAAAATGCTGTTCGTAATTGTAGAATGAACAGAAATCGAATGTGGACTGACATTGAAATTAGATAGAACAAATGATGCTATTGTTTGAATACTGAGTATGGTGAGGCGAATTCTAGGAAACCAACTGTGTATCGGAAGAGTAAGAAAGAAGAGAATGGATGTAATGTGTCAAATGTCAGCAGGACGTAATGCAGTAATATTGCACATACGAAACTGACAATCACATTCCATAGAAACCACATAATTCCTCACTCACATTTCTATCATCAAATGTCACTACCACTATTCAATATTCACAACAGAATGAAAGCAGTCGAAATGTGATTGGAATATGAGTGTGAAAAATTTCGTTATTCTGTCCAGTGGACATTTCTCACAATTGATGCTCAATCTATTCAATAATGTCGATAGAATGAGATGCCGTTTCTCCAATGTGTACTTAATCCACCTGTAACCACACTAAGTAGTCAATATCACTCACTATCGATTATTCACACAAACTGAGCATTGATTAGATTGTTCACAATCGGAACATAATCGGATTTCGCTGTCTGCACTGAATATCTCAAACTGATTTGTTGCTTACACTACTAGAACTCGTGTGAATATTCAAAGTGAATTTATTCTATGAGGAATTGAAGTGCTGTAACATGTGTTTTGATGCTCGTGTGGTTGATGACCGAATTCGAGTTTGTGAATTGTCATTTATGTAAGTAGTGTTGAAATGTACTGAATTATGTTGACAATTGGATTGTCTATCACCATTGACGAAACGGATCATGTGGAATGTATTCAGCTTTTTCACCATATCGTGTTTCAGACTGGTATAATTACACTTTTCGTCGTCACAAACGGACGGCATTCTAATATTGATGAATATGGTAGTGTGTTGTGTCACGTTAACAAGTGTTCAATAATGAGATGAGAGAGAATTGAATAAGTGGGATATGTTGACACGATGATCAATGTTTCATCACTTCACTGACTGTTACGTGATTGGTTTCTATGTCGTGTTCGAATATTTTAGGGATGACGAATGACAAATCGACTAATCACATCTGACAGTATGTGGAATGCTGAGGTGGGTATGATACAAGATGTCTATTGAAATTGGAGTATTCTTCGTGCCGCAATTGAATGTGTTGGAGAAGAACTGAAATTAGTGATTACTTGAATGTTGTTTCATCGAATTCTCTAGTAGTGACCATTACGATCACTGAACACTACTGTTCTGATTGTCGATTGACTGATTGACTGACTGATTGACTCAGCATTTGTGGTTATCTCATACAGTGATTACGTATGAAGCATCGATTGTTTAGTGATCTATTAGTCAGTCGATTTCGCGACTGTCATTTGATGGCGATTACACATCATCGTTGTTTTTACGTCTGTTCACATGTTGTTGACACTCATCAAAGTGTAATTGTGGAATGTGATTTTGAATGTGATGGGAGGAGTGAGTAGCTGGTCGTCAACTCTCATCTAATTCAATAATGATTACTGTCATTGCAACAATTAGAGCATATATTCTGAAGTAATTGTCGCCTTATTGCACTGTTCACTTTGCACTGTTATGTTGATTGTAGTGTGATGAAACATTGAAGAGAGATCAATTTACTGTTTTTTTGTTTTTTGATCAATACAAATGTTAACTCACTGTTATTGGAATGGCATTAATGGACTTGATCGATTTTAGACCAGAATCTACATACCTACAATTGAATGTGAAATACTTTAAATTGTTTAATCATTTAGTATAAACACAATAGAACGAATAATTTGATTTGTGTGAGGTAGATATTTCAGTCTAGTGATCTCATGATTTACTCACACCATTCAACAATTAACTCAATGCATAGTTACTTCATTGTGAATGTGTATCTATTAAATGACAATATACTGATGATATATTGGAATCAATTTGTATTTGATAATAATTGACAAATTATTGTGTGTTTTGTTTTAATCGAAGGTCATATTTCACAACGGATGACTGAATGAGTAAGTGTTGAAGGAATTTCGTGAAAGAATGAATGTTATTTGGATGTGCTTACAGTAGTGTAAAGATGAGGATAGAGTGATCTCATATAGATGTTAAATTGTTGTTAAAATGTGACAGAATTCTCCATATTTGAATATCAATGTGCTTAGCTGTTTGCGTATACATTATTTTTGTTCACCGTTATCATCCACATTGTGCGTCAATAGAATTAAATATT
Organism: Schistosoma margrebowiei; assembly: GCA_944470205.2. Lineage (NCBI taxonomy): Eukaryota > Metazoa > Platyhelminthes > Trematoda > Strigeidida > Schistosomatidae > Schistosoma > Schistosoma margrebowiei. The sequence continues at coordinate 77,075,404 of OX104024.1, forward strand.
GAGTTTGTTCGAAATGTCGACTGTGAAACATTTGAGAGTAGATTTGGTTGTTTATTGACGAATCAATATTTCATTGCATAAATAAGCAGTTGATTATGATGAGACGTTGTACACATAAGTAGAAACAAGAATGTTTGTCTAAGAAATGTCCATCCAAACAAACATGTGAGTATGATGTTAACAGATTGAGTTTCTATGGAAAGCGTTTAATGAAATGATGCATGATTGTTAACTTGACAGACACAGTATAGATGATGAGAGGAATTACTGATTAAATACATAATTGATACGTGTAAAATGATGTTTCTGTACGTGGTAATTCAACATGCGATGATCATGTTTAATCGAAATGCTGTCAAATAATCAAAATACGGTTAGAGTTTACTTGAACTGAAATCCACATATCCATACACATGCACGCACATACACTCACACACTCATCTTGATACCGTTGAATAGTTTAGAAATATGTTGTTTTTGTTTATGATAGTTGGATATGTTTAATTGAAGTAATTGTAGGTGTTTGAGAATATTTGTTTGTGAGTTGGATGATGTTGATGGAGTTTTGTTCTGTGATGTGGATGGTTTTGATTGTCGAGGTTTCCTTGTTCTTCTGAATGACATCATCATCAGCAGAAACGTGAGGTATTATTTTCAACTGTATATTGTTGTTCTTCTACTCACTTTATTTAACACTTTGAACAATTCAGATGATGATTTTGTTGATGTGGTAATAAGATTCAAGTAGTGTCCCATACTAGAATGAAATGGCTGTCCAGTGCTTTGAGGTTGTTTCATGATGATTTAACTTCAGTTGGCTCATGATTTCAACTCTTGAATATAAATCTGCTTGTTGACTTCAGTTTTTTTGTTTTAATTATGAAATGAATGAATGATAAGAAATGCATTTTTGTGATATAATAAATGATTGGGTAGATAAAAGTCTACTTGAAATACTTGACAGGATGTATTGATTAAATTTATTCGGAGCCAATCGTTGTCGGGAGAGACATGTATCTACCTCAGATCAATGAAAAATTGTTGCGCGATTTCACGGATTGATTGACGTTAGTCATTAACCCCTTTGTTTGCCGGTTAGCTCAGTTGTCTAGAGGTTAGGTGTTCGTTCACCAGATTGAAGGCTCTGTGTTCGAATCTCGCGAGCAGGATCGTGATGCACACTGCTGAAGAGTCCCACAATAGTACCGATCGGCCTTCTAGTGCTTCCATGTTTCCAACGGTGGTCTAAAACCAATCGGTTGATGATCTTAATCAAAAACTTAATAATTTTCACAACCCTATACTGATAAATGAACTTACATTAAAGATAAGTTTACTAATTAATCTGTTTTCATCAAGTTAATAAACAGAATGGCAATACGGAAAATTTGTCAATATAATTATTGATTTCCTATTTACTCCTTATTCGAATCTCAATCTGCCTTAACCTTTTACTCAATATACTACAAAATATGCAGGTTTAAGCAGATTTATATTTGAAGATTAAAATTGCTTTATTTTATTGTTGATATTTTTTCCTCTATATATCCGTCTATCAACATCCATTGGCCGGATACCATCAGCAACAGCCTTCTGTGGGAGAGAACAAATTAGATTCCAGCTGGAGAGGAAATTAAGAAAAGACGATGGAAATGGATAAGGCATACATTACGCAAATCATCAAACTGCAACACGAGGTGAGCCCTAATTTGGAATCCTGAATGGAAGCGGAAAAGAGGAAGGTTAAAGAACACATTACGTCGCGAAATAAAATCAGATATGGAAAGGATGAATAGCAACTGGAAGGCGCTGGAAAGGATTGCCCAAGACACGGTTGGATGGCGAATGCTGGTGAGCGGCCTATGTTCCTTCACGAGGAGTAACAGGTGTAAGTAAGTAATATCCGTCCAGTTTTCCTTATCACAGTAACCTGATATAAACAATTAATGAAGTTGAATTAACAGAGGATTCATCATATAAATACATTTCGGTGGGCCTATTGTTTATGGACGAACCAATGAGATTTACGATAAAAGGTGTTGGACTTTAGCGCGAAACTTATTCATCTATTTGGTTAAATAGCTGATGTCATTTCGGGATGAAAACCTTAAATCTAATTCCTACCTATTTGCCAACCTTTCTAGTTCCATCCAATTGTTGTTCATTCTCCTTTGACCTTGAGGATTCCATATGAGGACTAGCCTTGTAACGCATTTGGATGCTTTCCTCAATGTATATACTACCCTTTTCCAATGTTTCTTCCTGATTTCTTCCTTCTCTGGAATCTGGTTTGTTCTCTCCCGACGGATCCGAAGTGTTCTGCGCAAACAGTTGCAACAATAATAGATGTACAGTGGTATAGATAAGTACTTATTGTACGAATGACTATGTCCGTTAAATAAATTAACAAAAAGAGCTTAATCAAATTCAGTATGAACAAACTCAATTGTACATGAAATCTTATAGATGAAAGACAGTAGTTAGAAAGTGTTTTATTGTGTATAACAATCTAACTTTCTGGTTAGCTTTTTTTAGCGAGTTATTTTTCTACGAGATGGGATCGCTAACCCCATGCCCAACCCTCCTTCTTTACCCGGGCTTGGAACCGGCAGTAACTGTAGAAGAGCTACAGGCTGAGTTAACAATTTAACTTAGTTATATCTACATTAGTATAACATTTGTTAACGAAAGTATTTCGTCTATTCATTAACCAAATCTAAAGTTATTCAATTTACTATCATATGGAATCTTCTTTCTCTATTTTTTTCTTCTTCTTTTCACTTAATTAGTCTAACCAAAATGTATTAGTTAATTGATTCGAACAAAAGAAATCAATCACAAACAATTTCATACTACTTAATGATTAGACGTTTCAATTATGTAATAGTGTATATGGAAATCAAGTAGAATACCATAGATCTGTCAATATACTTTGTTTCATACAATTAGTTGAATTAGTAGATATGAAAAGAAATAAGTAGTCTGAATAATTTATCTTTCAATTTATGAATAACTATCAAGTATGTAGCTTTCCTGTATTTCTCTATGTATAATTCATTAGATTCATCATATATAAATTGTAGATGCATAAACAGAGACATTTTATTTACAAGTGATTGATCACTGGGTGGTGATCAATGTCTTGCTTGTCTAGTCCTTATTAGTGCAGATCGAATGCTATCGATCATGTTGTAATGTGGCCACCAGTCTAGGTGACTCGACATTGCGTGCACTATATATTGAGATTAGATGGTGGTTGGAGGTAGTCGACAGGAAACCCTGGACCCGGGTTTCGTGCTACTTGGCACTCGTCAGCAAGGTGTAGCTGTAATCTTGAGGAAACTGGTGTTCCCTGGCGAATTCGATCTTAGGTCACTCAGCTTCACAGTCAGAGACGTTGCTACTGAGATATCCGGGCCACGGCCGATAGCATACGATCTGCATTAAATAAGGACATGACACACATGACATTGATCACCACCAGGTGATCAGTCAATTGTAGTTACATCTCAGTTCTACAGGAGGTCGGTCGTGGGTGACATAAGATCGAATCCGCCAGGGAACACCAGTTTCCTCAAGATTACAAGTACACCTTGCTGACGAGTGCCAAGTAACACGGAACTCGGGTCCAGGGTTTCTTGTCGACTACCTCCAACCACCATCTAATCTCAACATTTTATTTACATTTAGGAGTTCGGGAATTTATAAACTATCATATTGAACAATATATTTGTCTAAAATCCTGTTCACTGTTTGCATCTTTCATCTGGATATATTTTAGTGACCCGAGATCTGACTCCAAGTAGATCGTATGAATGATTGCTATCGAAATGTATACGTCGCTTATCCATGTATATAATCATCGACGTCAATAGTGTTAGTCAATAATGGAATGAAATAATCAGTTTAGGGGTTGTGGAGCTTGATAAGTTTTTGATTGAAATCATGAGTCAATTGAATCTAGACCACCATGGAAAACTTGGAAGCACTGGGCGGCCGTCTCGTCCTAGTATGGTACTTCTCACTAGTACGCATCCACGATCCCGCACCTCGAGAGATTCGAACAGGTGTTTACCTCAGTACAATGGAAGTTGGTCGCGCGATTTTGTGGATTGGTTGAGGTCAAACATTAACCCCATTGGATGCCGGCTCAGTGGTCTAGTTGTTTAAGCGCACGGCGCGAGACTGATAGGTCCTGGGTTCGAATCTCTCATGGATCCTGTTAATTCTAACAGTATAAAAATAAAATTACATAATTAGCAGCTGACGCTTAACAATATAAAAATATAATTTACAATACATAATAATCTATTCAGTTAGATAATAATTACAACACTAAATTCAAATGATGAAATGCAATAGTTCAAAACAAAACGTGTACTATTATCCATAGTCTGAATTGATATAAATGAACATTCACATTAATTTGATGTACTTACAGTTATGAATTTTTACAAAATACTGATTACAATCATCCAACTTCTTTCAAAGTTATTATTCATTCATTAGAAAAAATTTCTGCTACATTACTGATAATGTGAATAAATGAAGTAGTAACTAGGTATTTCTCGTTTGTATCTTCCCATTGGTGTTTAGGACTGTAATTGAACAGTCTCTTATTGGCAAATGTGCATACTGTGCGGATTGCCTCGATCATTACCTTAAGTCACAAGCTTTATAGTTAAAGGTGACAGGTGGATAGCAGTAGAATCCAGGATGAGAGTTTCGTCCTAGTTGGGACTCGTCAGCTGGATATACCTGCATCACAGAGTTGATATTCATCCTGGGACTCGAACACAGTATCGTTCACTTCGAACACCATTGCGTTATCCACTTAGCTATTGAGTTATGATAGACACTCGCTTGTGCAATGAGATGAAGTTTAAATTCATTCAGTATTGTTTTACTTGAATCTTCCGATCGTTGTTTAGGAGTGCAATTGATCAGTCTATTATTAGCATATGTCAATAAGATGAAACGCACGTTCTGGATTCCACGGCCGGCCACCACCCATCATAAATTTATCATTATTATTAACTTATTCAATTTGTCACTAGAATCTACATTATTAAACTTCCTATTTGCTTTTTTTTCCCCTCATTTTAGCCACATTATCAACAGATCATATCATAGTTGGCGTGATTATTATTTTTATCATCATGAACTATATGATTCTGACAATCGTAAAAAGTACATTATAAATATGATTATAATAATATACCCGTTTATTTATATATCTAGTCTATACAGAAAATGTAAACATTTAGTGTTAGCTTCACTTGATATTGTTTACTTGAATCTTCCTATTGATGTTTAAAACTGCAATTGATCAGTCTCTTATTGGTAATATAGTACATATCATGCATATTACCTTGTTATTGTCTTAATTCACAAGCATTATAAGCAAAGATGGATAGTGGTTAGTAGTGGAATCTAGGGCATGCGTTTCGTCGTATTGACATATGCTAATAACAGATTGATCAATTGCACTCCTAAACAACAATGGGAAGATTCAAGTAAACAATAAGAAATGAATTTGAACTTCATCCCATTACACAGGCGGGTGTCTATCAGAACTCAATAGGTAAATGGATAAAACGATGGTGTTTGAAGTGAACGATACTGTGTTCGAGTCCCGAATAGGGTGAAGTGCACGTCTTGGATTCCACTGCTAACCACTATCCATCTTTGTTTATAATTCAGTGTTAGGACCTTTGGTCTCACGCTCGAACGCCTAAACCTTAGACCATTGAATCTGCATCCATTCTTGTGTACGTTTATCTGTTTATTTATTAGTTTTTATGCTTTTTTTATTTCACTAATCGTTTAAGCATATAGAATGCTTCTGGGTACAATATCAAAAGAATAAAAACATTTCTAATACTTTTCCTACCAAACGTTTTTACTGATAGATATTTTCAAAATGAGGATTTATGGAGACTGCAGATGAATCCATGACTCTATCTAAGATAGACCAACATTGAAAATATTTGTCTTCATAAATTGAATTTTGTGATCACGTGACATATGATAATCTATATTGTGCTGGAAGTTAATCACCTTTATCTTAACTTTTGACAACCAGTAGGTTGATTCACTGTAATTAATGCATTACTTTAGAGTATTAAAGTACCTTTAACTAGTATTCACTGGATGACTGTTTCTTCTTAGTACGAGATATTAGATGATGATTGCGCAATATCAAAGATTTATTAAAGTAAGACTTGTACACCATTGGATAATGGTTTACTGGTCCAGTGGTTAAGTGTTTGCGTGCGAGACTAAAATTTTTTCGTTCGGTTATGGCTTGCATGATCATGGATGCGCACTCATGAGGAACCCCATACTAGAAAGAAATGGCCATTTAGTGCTTCAAGGTTTTCAATGGTTGCTCAATATAAGTCTGTTCGTAATTTCAACGAAATATTATAACTGCTTGGTTCTTGATGTATAGATCTCATTACAGGTGCTAGAACATTTAATGCATTTTCAGAGGAGCAGTATACATCAATGCGGCAAACAAAGGATTATCGTGATTCTATCTCATAGATAGGTTGATGTAAATTATTCTAGAGTCTGGAAAATTTACTGGTTATGTAATTCATATAGAGAGATGATTTAGAATGTGATTTTCTTCATTAAGAGTTACGGATGCTGTAACTAGGAATTTCTGTATATTGAATTACTTCATTGGATGTAAAGAATAGTTTATAAAGAATTTTGAAGAAAAAGATTAGATTTAGTTTGAGTTTCCTCTTCTATAAAGGGTCAAGTTCAAGTTTATTATATCTGGATTTATAATTTAAGGTACAATCAGTTCCATAAAATACGAAGTGTATATCATCTCTGGACGGATTCAAGCTTTAATTTATCCTTTATACCACCAATACTAAAAATAAACATTCAGTATCCTAACAGTGATCAAACATATACATTGTACATTAAAATACGTGAATCTTTGTTTCAGAGGTTACAAATTATGGAACCCAGATGACTTTGTAGCTTGTACGTTTATTTCGAAACCAAGTACTTTTCATTCATTTCAATCCATCACTTGTATTGTTAGATAACTTAAGTATAATATTATTACTTAACACTCCCTGTGTGATAAGAATAATTCAGTGACAACGTCCTAAACTGTGACCCACAAGGATCACCAGTCCCTTGAAGGTTTCCAGTACTTATTATTGACAAATGTCCTACGGACTACCTCTAACCATTTAACAAAGTATTTCTATTAAATTCAGTTTACCATCCGACCTCCTTTCACTAAAACGCTACAGTAGCTAATTCAGTCACCACGTAACATACACACATCATTAAAAATGATCCTTCAATTTGAATTCTATTTCATTTGGGACTTATCAGGAAAATAATAATGATAAACATTGATATCATTATATTAGCCGCTTTATTATACAACAATATGATCAACAAACTTCACTCATTATAGACAAAGATGGATAGTGGTTAGCAGTAGAATTCAGGACGAACATTTCGTCCTATTCAAGAGTCGTCTTCTGGATGTAACTGCACCTCAGATTTGATATTCACTCTATGACTCGAACCCAGTACCATTCGCTTCAAACACTATCAAATTATTCACTTAGCTACTAGATATCAATAGGAAGATTCATGTAAAACAATATCAAAGTGAATTTAAACTTCACTCAGTTTTCTTGGAACTCAAATAACTATTCTACAAAGCGATAATAGTTGTCATGGAAATATTCAAACATTATTTTGTGCATATATGTACATCCCAAATAGTAGTTAGCTTACATCGATCAGTTCAAGATTGAAAATTATGTTTCCCATTCATAGCACATTAATATGATAATTTTATTTTAACAAAATATATTTACATCCTATGGGAACATTATGTTACATTTTTAAATTAAATTAGACGAATTATTCAGAGATTAATTAAACATAGAAACTAATATTTCTCAATTATAAAAAACATTTGAGCACACACATGATTATCGAGTTTCTAAAGGTTATTGTTAACAACTAATCATGACTAGTTGTAATGTTGAGGCCCGTTATTTAATCGTCATTTACATCGGACGATGTTGTCACAAGGTCTCTACACTTTAGTGGGTCGAGATCTGACTCCATTTAGATCGTATGAATGTTTGTTATCGCTTATCCTCGTATATAATCATCGACTTTAATAGCGGTAGTCAATAACGGATTCGGATAAGTCAAATAACGAGAATGGACTTGTGAATACATATATTTTGTATATGAGGAGAAAGGAATAGAGAGAAGAGAAACGACACGCAGTGGAGATGGCTGGTAAGTCATCTCCCATTTAACCAAGCATTAATCAATGTTTATAGTTACACAAAAGTAACTTACAGACATGTGATGAGTAAATGGGATAAGAAGTGTACACACACCTACCTACACGCTCATATAAAAACAGCCAAGATTGATAAGTGAATAAATAACAAGGTGAGAATGTGACTGACGTAGAATGAATAGAATGGTCTGTCCGAAACCTAGAATAAGGTAAATGGACTTAACATAATAACTGACACTACAAACGTTTCATGAACAAACCATCCAAATCGCAGAACAAAACTTCATCAATATCACCCAATTAAGCTACAAATCATCTTCACTATCTCATAATTAGAAGTTATTACATGTATACAATACATATATGCGTATACATTTTAAGCATTTTTCTTATACATTATAGTAAATGGTTTCTTATGCTTTAACGTTTAGGTTAATACTTTATCGATAGTATTATATTTCAGACAGACAAAGATAGTTATACGTTATTCCCTAGTTAACATAGATGAATATGCTTCATCCAAAAGAAAAATATGCACAGTTTAATATTTAAACAATCTTAGTATTAGAATGAAATAGGGAAAGAAAACAAAAAATAGTCTATCTTAATATTCATTCTCATTGTACAGTTTTATATTAGCCAACATTAATCATAACGAAATTTCAGTTAACCAACCAGTTATTGAATATTCTATAAGTTATTTGTTGTAGTCTATGAATGAAGTGATGATTTTGAAAGATAAAAGATTAAAGAGAAAGAGAGTCATTAAGACCATTTTAAGATATATATATATAACAATTTTCATGATAAAATAAGCAGAATTGTACGTTTCGTCTTATTTAGGGCTCGTCAGCTGGATGTAACTGCATCTCAGAGTTGATGTTCACTCTAGGACTCGAATCCAATACTATTGTGGTATGTGCCACTTATATTGATATAAGTAGTATATGACGCGAGTTAAAAGCGTAATGTCTGGCAGTAGAAGATGGGGGAAGATCATGAAAAGAAGAGCGGAAACAATGCAATTTGTAAGAAAACGCATGTACAATGAAATATCAGACAATGGATTGATGATTGCAACAGCAACAGTCCGGTTTGATATGATGGAATGATATTTTGCAAATTAACGATTTATTATTTGATTTTTCTATTTTACCAAGTAACTCTGTAATTTGTGTGCTGAGTGGATTTGACTGCCCCCATCCGTGTTCTGTTCGCTACACTATCAGTGCTATCGGAACTCAGTAGCTAAGTGAATAATGTAATAGCGTTTGAAGCGAATAGTACTGGGTTCGAGTTCTGGGGTGGGCATCAACTGTGAGGTGTAGGTATATCCATTTAACGAGTCCCAAATAAGAATACGCATCCTGAATCCCACTGCTAACCATCATTCATCTTTGATAATAAAGCAATATCGGGGCAATATGCATAGTATGCACTATATGTCAATAAGAGATTGATCAATTGCAGTGCTAATCATCAATGGGAAGTTTCAAGTGAATTTCAAGTATTCACTATTATTAGAATCCTTAAAATTACTACATTTTTGTGAATATTATGCGATTATAGGTGGTGTAGAAGAAATCCTATTTGACCTACATTTCATTTTATTTACTGCTCTTCAGTAAGATGTACTTTTAGTCGTAAGGGAACTAGTGCTTTCATATAACAGTTAATTGTTCACTAAGCAGTGACTAATGTGACATTTATCTAGTCCTCTTAGTATTGATAGAATTCTATCGATCAAGTTGCAGTGTGGATACTAATCTAAGTGACATAACATAAGGTTCATCACGTTAAAATATTAGGTGATTGACCATATTGTTACTCGATCGATATAATTTGATCAGTAGTAAATGAACTAGACAAACATGATATAATGATCATTACCCAGTGATCAATCAATTAATTTTTAGGTATTGCCTAACATATCAAATAAGATCACTGATTAGTAATATTTATTTACATTATTATTTAATCCTCAAACCTTATAAAGCAAGGGGATTTATACAATATTGGACAAAAAAGATTTTCTCAAGTAGAATTTGTACTCAGTCAGACCACAATGTAACCTGATAGATATAATTTAATTAGTATTTAGGATTTGATTAACATGACATTGATTGCCACCAAGTAGTTAGTCCATTAAGTAAAACATATTTTAGTTCTTATCAGTATAGGATTGTGGAGATTATTAAGCTTTTGATTGAGATCATGAGCCGAATAATGTTGAACCACCATTGAAATCCTGTAAGCACTGGATGGCCATTTCATTCTATTGTGTAACTCCTCAGCAGTACGCATCCATGATCCCGCTCGAAGGATTCGAATTTTTCTGTGACCATAAGTTACCAAAAGCTTCTCGGGCTGATATATTTTAAGCCCTAGTGAGAACAGTTTAGACTTAAGTGTCCTAATATGGGACTCCCAGCCAGTGTACATCCACGAACCTATCTCAGAGGATCAAACACAGGAACTTTGGTCACTTTTCTGGACTGTTAATGTTTTGACTACTGAACCGACATACAATCGTGGAAACCTCCAACTTCAATCAATTTTACAATCATATATGATTATCTTCGATTACCTGCAGTGAATAACTGTCCCACAACGGACATAATTAGACTTTCCTGATGAAGACTCTTCAATAGAACTCTAAGAATTACATCCTGAAGCTAGTCACCAGTGATCATATATTTATTGTTAGTTTTTTGCTTCCCGTTTTTCAATGTTAGTCTAGCTAATATCAATTTTCGCTTCAAACTATGAAGATTCTACAGTCTCCACTAACTATCCTATACTTATAAGTAAACTGTTGTTAATATTAGGAAAACAAATTTTTCAAGTTGCATCAATTGTCAACAAAATAATGTTAGTATCAGAAGGGGTTTTGTGGAGATTGTAGTAATTTAAATAGTTGAGATCATGAGTCAATTGAAGCTAGGTCACCATGGAAAAGCTTGAAAAAATGAACAAAGGGACGTTTCGTCCTATTGTGGAACTCATCAGCAGTGCGCATCCATGACCTCGCCTCTCAAGATTCCAACCCAGGATTGTGTCCGAGCGCTTAACCACTAGACCACTGTTGATTGATGTATATAGTTTTGGAATATGCTTGTCATTCAGTTAATTATCAAACCGAGAGATTATTTATTAGCTTCTGTATCAATTTATAGAACTCTTCTGAGTTGCGCATCAATGTCTTTTTTATTAGTGATAAAACCTAGAATCTATAGATCTCATAAGATCATTGTGTTAATATCTCATAATTAATATTTGTGACTTCAATCATTTCATGGTATTTTACGACTTTATATTTATCACTAAGCAGTGACCAACGTCACGTACATCAAATCCTTCTTAATGCTGATCGAATTCTATCGTTAATATGAAGTGTGAACACTATTCAAAATGATCCGAAATCACATACTTTAATGTGATATGTTGGAGGTAGTCAACATGAAACTCTAGATCTAGGTTTTATACTATTTACTGCTCATCAACAAAACATACCTGTTATCTTGACAGAACTGATACATCTTGTCGGATTCAATCTGATATCATCAAACTTCACAATTAGAGATGTTACTACTGAGCTTTATAATTTGTAATTGACCTGAAATGTATTTACAAATGACTCACCATTATTGAATAAGTATAAATATTGTCTTCATCTATCTTTGTGTATTAATTATTTCAAGGATCGTTACTATCACCTTTAATTTCATTTTCTTTATTTATAGTTTTACACATATTTTATTCATGATTCATTCAATGCAAATTCCTACAAGTTAATATAATTGAATAAACATTTGCATTATTACTATTATTATTATTATTATTATTATTATTACTGTCACCATTGTTGTCCTCCAGTACCAGTAGTTCTAACAAATCGAATACTTGTAAAGCTTTATGAGAACTTGTGAAACCTGGATTATTGGGTTACGCTATTATTATAATGTGAATTTTTATAAGTTCTTGTTATTGTGATGTCTCGAAATAAGATGGAATATAAATCCAGTAATCGTCAATAATTATTAATCTTTTATTGGTCTAAATGAAAAATCATCTTTAAATCTGATTACTTTTTAGTGGCCCATGGATCTGACTTCATTTAGATCGTATGAATGTTTGTTATCACTTATCTTCGTATAGAATCATCGACTTAAATTGCGTTAGTCAATAACAGAATTAGATAAGTCAAATAACAAGAATGGACTTGTGAATACATATATTTTGTATATAAAGCGAATGAAATAGAGAGAAGAGAAACGACGCAGAATGGAGATGGCAGGTAAGTCATCTACCATTTAACCAAGCATTAATCAATGTTTATAGTTACACAAAAGTAAGTTACAGACATGTGATGAGTAAATGGGATAAGAAGTGTACACACACCTACGCGCTCATATAAAAATAGTCAAGATTGATAAGCGAATAATTGACAAGGTGAGAATGTGACTGACGTAGAATGAATGAAATGGTCTGTCCGAAACCTAGAATGAGGTATATGAACTTAACATAATAACCGACACTACAACTTGATATGTTATGTATTTAAACTCTTTGTTCTGGCTATTATATGCTTTCTAATTTTCCAGAAATCTTTTATACTTAAATCCTGAATGAAGGACAAAAGTTGGAAAGTATAAAAGGAAGTTTATTTGTAAGGTTAATTTACATACAGAAAACAAAGATCCCTATTGATTTATTTGTGATCTTGATATTCTAAGAGGTTTTAGAAAAATTTTTAAAATTTACGTCTAGAACAAGACAATATAATTTGAAGGTTTTCTAAAACTTTCTTGAAAGCATCTTTCGCCTTGTTTTAGCTTCTGAAGGTTTCTTCGAAGAATTCTCGAAGATATCTAACACTAATGTTCATTAAACCTCTTATTGTGATTCAACTCAATGTGAATGATCATTATATTTTCAAATTTCACATTTTAATGAGAATGACTCTATTTTATTGTTTGCCAACAAATCAATACACAAAATTGATATAGATTGTACTGGAAACCCTTTCCTCAGTTGTGTTTTACGTGTTTCTGATGAAATGTTAGATATAAAATAGTCCACTATTCAATAAAGTAAAATAAATTAAAAAATTACAATTGATTGGGTTAGTCGACAGGATCGATAGCATTCGATCTGCATTAATAAGGACCCGACACACATGACATTGATCACCACCCAGTGATTAATCAATTGTGATTACATCTCAGTCTTACAGGAGGTCGGTCGCGGCTCGGATAGCTCAGTGGTAGCGTCTCTGACTGTGAAGCTGGGCGACACGAGATCGAATCCACCAGGGAGCACAGGTACACCTTTCTAACGAGTGCAAATTAGCACGAAACCCGGGTCCAGGGTTTCCTATCGACTACCTCCAACCACCATCTAAATTAAAAAAATCATTATTATCATGTGCTCATTGGGGACTAGCTTCGAAAGATAATTCTCGGAGTTTTAGTAAGAAGCCATGACCAGTAGACTTCAATCCGTGTCAGGTATGAGGCATTTACCCACCGAAGACAATGGAAGATGATCGAACAACATCGAGGATTGGTTGAAGTTAGACATTAACACCGTTGGATACCTGCTCAGTGGTTTAGATGCTAAGCGTTCTGGAGTGAAACTCTTCAGCAGTTCACACTCATGACGCCGCTCACGGAATTCGAACCTAAGACCTTCGGTCTCGCACGTGAACGCTTAACCTCTAGACCACTGAGCCGGCATTCAACGGTGTTAACAATCTCCACATTTCCATACTGATAATTTTATAAATGTTATATACAGATAATTATTTAACTTGAAATAAACGAAATCATAGGATTATTGATATATCATACTTCAATTTACGCTGTCTTATTTACTTTAAGATAATGAGAGTTATTAACTGGGATCGCTAAAGTAATCATTAATAGCTACTTACCAATAGACAATAGTTTTATCTTGTTATGGGACACTTTAGTTATGCTCATCCAAGACAACAAAACCAGGCGTCATTAAATTTTCTATTGATTGTAAAACACTTGAATCAATCAATTTAAATTCAGTAGCTTCCATAAAAAATTCGGATGAAGTCACCATATATCGTGATTATCATTCAATGTGGATAATTGACTCAATCCAGATAAAGATGATTACACAAGTCATAACTTCGCAGTGAAGCTTCAACAATCCAGTACTGATTGTCACTAATTAAACCGACTAACAGTTAACCACTGATTATAATGCAAGATGATTGGTCAATAGCATTGACTGGTTGCAGTTAATCATATGAACCATTTGTTCTCTAGTCAGTAGTCTAAAGATTGATTCTATCCCTAGTGGTTTCGTAGATGTACGCTACTATGGTTTTCGTGTTAGAAAAAAAACAAGTACCTAATGCTTCTGGATTTCCAATGATTCATTAACCATGATCACTTTGTGATGTTAACCATTAAAATCGATTAAAGTTGGAAATGCAAATAATTGAATTTCCTCTGAATAATCGAAAATGATCGTATTCGACATCCGATTTGGATGTCTTAGTCTCTCTGTTGCCCAGATACACTATCAGCAAAAAGAACTATTGTGAGAGAGAACAAACCAAATCCCAGCAAAGGAAGAAATCAGAAAGAAACACTGAAAGTGGATAGGACACATATTGAGGAAAGCACCTAAGTATGTTACAAGGCAAGTCCTCACATGGAATCCTCAAGGCCAATGGAAAAGAGGAAGACCAAAGAACACATTACGCCAAGAAATAGAGACAGACATGATAACAATGAACAGAAAATGAATAGAACTAGAAAAGAAATAATAGGACACAGTGAGTTTGAGAATGTTGGTCGACGTCCTATGTTTCATTGAGAGTAACAGGCGTAAGTAAATGTCTAATTTTCTATTGATTAGTTTAATCAAAATCCTTTGAAGATTTCTAAATCAAGGAGATTCAACCATCCTGTCACAGTTTATATAATCAAAATTAACTTCAAATAAAATAACTATTCATTATATCATGTAAGAATTTACGTCAAATGTTTACTTCATTTTGTTTAAACTATGAAATGAATCAATGCAGACATGTTAAATTAAATTAGATTAAACAGGATAAACTAAAAAGAATTTAGATAATAGTTATTTCTTTGTAAGTAAAAATCAACATGATTTATTCAATTTACACCCATAGATAAATGACTGACTTAATAGTCTAGTTCATTCTAACAACTACTTTATGTCGATACTAGTTAGTGTTTATAAAGTAAGTGAATAATATGAAGTCAATCATAACTGACTGATAGATAATGCTGATAAACAATTCAATCTATGTAATGATATCAGTTACAATCTGAAGGAGATTAACTATTATTGGAATGTAGTTAAGAACGGAAAAGAAAGCCGAGGACAAAGTGGGTTGGAGAATGCTGGTCGGCAGCCTATGCTCTATTGGAAGTAACAGACGTAAGTAAGTAAGTTAAGAATGGAATCTATAACATCTATTTCGTCTTAATTGTAAAGGTAGATATATTTGTCATCCTGATTTGTCTGACTTCAATTGGACCGTATGATTATTGTTATCCAATTATATATACCGACAATCCTCGTATACAATTATTGACTGAAATCGTGTTAGTGAATGATTGAATTATATAAATCAAATATGAGAATGAAGTTTTGAATACGTATATTTTGTACAATCATTGATCAGAACAGACAATCAGAGAGATGGAGTGAAGGAACCGAATAAGAAAAACCAAGGCGAAACGAATTGCAGAAGGTATGTTAACTAACTCGCTTTAATTAAGCGTAACGCACAATTTTTTATAATCAAATCGAATCGACGTGAAGCGAGTAATTAACAAGCTCAAAATGTGATTCAAGAAGAATGAATAAATTGGTCTGTCCGAAAACTAGAATAAACTATTAAGTCTCGACGTACTGTCAGTCAGTTATACAAATTACTGAAATATTCTTTTAAGATAAATATTCAGACAACTATTTTTAAGAATCCCAACTATTTCAGTGATAATAGTTGATTAAAGTACAATTTTTATGCTTAACTATGAAATATTTGTCTGCAGTTTTTTTTAAAATAATAAATTTGTGAAATTAAGGCGGTTTTTCTTTTTGAAGAAAAAAATCGAATAATTATATTACCAGATGATTGATCAATTTCATGTATGGTAAGTTCTTGCTTAGTGCTGATCGGATTCTATCGATTAAATTACAATGTAGCTACTATTATCAGAAGTGGTTTTGTGGAGATTGTGGTAATTTCGACAGTTAATATCATGAGTCAATTGAAGCTATATCACCATGGAAACCTGGAAGCACTGGACAGAGGGCCGCTTCGTCCTATTGTGAGACTCCTCAGCAGTGCGCAGTCGCTACTACTACTAATAGTCTAGATGACTCGATATTGTGTGCATTATTTTGAGATGAGATAGTGGTTAAAAGTAGTAGACAAGAAACTTTAGAGATAGGTTCCATGCTGTTTGACATTCGTCAGCAAAGTGTACCTGTACCTGTAAATGTCACATTTTTATTGACCATAGAAAAACGATAGTTATTCACACATAAGGAATTACAGTTTCCTAATCTAAACCACGGGAATATAATGGGATATAACACATGAGTTTTTTTCAATGCAAATAGAGTGTTGAATAAGTTTTTTAAACATAGACAAATATTTTATTCATTCATATCTCTATTAGTGATTCATTATTAGAAATCCTGTCGATTATCTTCAACTACCATCATACAACTCAATATAACGCATGTCATATTGAGTCACTTCGACTAGTGGCCATTCTATGATTAGATTGATAGGATTGGATCCGTACTAAGAATAATCTGACCGACACAAAGTTTATCACTCAATAGTACAGTTTCAAGTCATAAATAGGAATTTAGTATATTTATATGTACACTTGAATGATTACATGGATAGTATGCATTATTTTTAGACAGTAATTTCGTTGGTGAACTGATATTATAGTGAACAAGGACACGAGTGAAGACAATCGAATGTTTTTGAGGAAAAAATTATAGAGCATCTCACTAAAATTGAAGAACCATATAGGAAATAGTTAATTTGCAACATATCAATCCATCGTCTCAAACTTGACTGTTCCTTTTGCAAATATCAGTCCATTGTCTCACATTTCATTGTTCCTGTATTTCCATACCAATTACGTTCCGTGTTTAGTTCTTTCCTTCTCGATTTTCTATTGAAATACATTCTATGCTTGATCACCGTTATATACTACTTGTGTGGATATAAGTAACCCACATCAAAATATCGGCTTTAAAAAATACTGACAACTTATAAATATGTTTTCCATGGTAGAGAATACTCAAATTAGAATGTAACACTTGTTTGCGAAAATTATTAAAAAAAACTTTTCCCAGTTAATAAATGAATACATTAAGTGATATTGATGTGAATGGAAGAACATCAGACTTAGTATTGCCTACACTTTTATTTAGATTTATCAATGTGAAGAAAAGGTTGTGTGAAACTATTAAATTGCGAAAAATAGTTTATATCAACAACAGAATACTCCTCATTTGTCTTATCTTTATTTTTACTATTCAAAACAACTTTGAAAGTTCTCATAAATCTGGCATCTCAGCTGATAAGTTCACTTCTTGATGTGATTCTGGCTTGATTTCATACTATTAGAAACATGATTTAACCTTTCACAATTCATGGATGTATTTTAGATGAGTTTTCTTCAATTTTAAATGATTGATTAGAATCTTCTAGATTATTCATGAATTGGTTATCGGAACCCGTAAGAATTCATAAATGTTCAGTAGTTTTCTTAGAATATGATCAAGAACTTTAGTTATTCAATTTTTGTGTTTATGTATTGACTAATTGTCTACAAACACTGTGGTGTGGATTACTTACATCCACATAAGTAGTATATAACGGTGGTCAGGCATAGAATTTATTTCAGTAGAAGATCGATAAGGAAAGAACGGGAACGGGATGTAATTGGCATGAAGTGCATGAACAATGAAATCTGAGACAATGGATTGATTTCACTGGTTGAAATCATGAGTCATTTGAAGCTAAACCACCATGGAAAACCTGGAAGAACTGGACGGCCGTTTCGTCCTAGTGCGGGGCTCCTCAGCAGTGCGCATGCACGATCCTGCATCCCGCGAGATTCTAACACAGGACCTATCAGTCTCGCGCCAGGCGCTTAATTAACCAAACCACTGAATCTCCACAAAACCCATTCTGATAATGGATTGATGTTTGCAACACGAACAGTCAAATTTGAGACGATGGAGACGATGCAAATTAACTATTTCCTATATGGTTTTTCAATTTTAGTGAAATGCTCTATAATTTTTTCCTCAGAAACATTCGATTGTCCTCATTCGTATTCTTGTTCACTGCAACAGTAGTATCATCTATTAACACCTATTTAATTTGATCAAATTATCAGTATTCTTCCGATTTGTCTATCTTACTTAAAATAATCGTTGACTGGAAATTCCGAGGCATTAAAGCAACGACAAGAACAACAACAACACAGTGATACATAAAAGAGAGTTTCTTTATTTTGATTTTTGTGTTCATTACAAAAAAAGCAAACAAACAAAAAAAACATTATTAAGAAAGGGAGAGAGAAAAAAAGGAGAGAAACCAAGTGAAATAAAGCAGAAAACCAAGAAGAGAAAAGTAATAATAATAATAATAACAACAACGGCAACATGTCTATTACTAATAATACTCATAGTAATCATCATGAACTAACCAATATAATCTAACAAGACTTACATAAGATGCTTATTTATTGTTATTGTTGTTGTTTGTTTTTCTCTCATTTACTCAAAACAAAACAAAATTTGTTACTGCCTATATTTCTGTGTTGCTTATAGTGAGAATATGAAGAAAAAACAAGGAGAGTAGAGATAAACAAACTGGCCAAATAAGTTATATATATATTCTAGGATAGTAAAATGAAATTAAACAAGTACAAATTAAAATGTCCCTGGACTGAAAAACTAATAATCTTGTCTTGTGGGTTTTCTTTTCTTTTTTTCTTTTTTTTGTTTTTGTCTTTTTTTTTTAAGAATCAATGAATACAAATATAGAGGGCGCAGTAAAAGTAAATGAAATAGACAAAATATAAATAGACTAAACGAGAATCTTCTTTAAAGAATTCAAACTAAAAGAGAAGTTGGTATGTAAAAAAAAAAGAAGAAAAGGGAATAAGAAGTAGGATAGAGGCGCTTCGAATAAGATGATGATGATGATAGCAATAATACTACTAATAATAAGGATCATTATTATTATTATTAGGATTATGGAAGTCGGAAACATAATAATAAAAAAAGAACCGAGTTGTAACATTTAGAAAAGAAAAAAAAAGAAAAAGAATGACACCGAATTCAGTGTCAGGATAAGGATGAAGTGGGTAAAAAGTACATAAAACATGTATTCACTTGTTAATGTATATGCACAAAAAAAATTCATAAATAAAACCTGAGCACGGGATTGGATAGTTTATTGTATTGATTCATTTTTTTCTCTTTTCTTTTTCTACAAGGAGTACGAATGGATAGGTAGGTTCATTTGTATCATCATCCATATAGGTTGGGAGATAGAAATCAATGTGAAGGAAAGAAGGAAGGAAGATCACTGTTTAGCTAATTCTTTCTACTGATTTTAGTTAGTTTTCCTTAGTTTAAATGAAACATAAAAGATTCAATTTTGAGAAACTAATGAACATCATATTTTTTCTTTAAAAAAAAAGAACTTTTAAGCCAAATAAACATTGTCTAATATTCACAGACAGAATAAAATGGAAACGGATAGAAGTCAATAAAAAAAACAACACATGAATGGGGCAGGAGAATAATAAAACGCAACCAAATAACTATCAACACCCTAATTAGGTAGTATTTGTAGTAGTAATAGTAATAGTAGTAGTAATGATAGTAATAGTAGTAGTATCCTTTATATCAGTAGTATGTAATAATATCCACAAAAGTTTATAATTATTGCCATGTTCAACAATGACAGACAATTGACGATATAATATACACATGAGCACACATACACACATATATATGCACGCGTGTGTACAATACCATACACTAAACACATGTGGACATAAAGCACCTGATGTTGAGTTTGGCAAAGACCAAATTCGAATAATTTCTTGAATAAGGTGTGAATAGGCTAGACCATGTTGAAGATAGATAAATAATAATCATAAAGAGAATACTCTTTGCCTATTTTTAGTGTGAAGAAAATTATACAAAAGTAATTTAGAAAAGTACCAACATAGCAACAACATCGAGTAACCAGTAACAAAAACAAAAAAGGAACAATATAAACGACAAAGATGAACTGAAATACATTTTACAATAACGACATTTACAGTTATTGTATTACCATAGAAAACCCTGAGAGAGAGAGAGAGAGAGAGAGAGAAGGAAACAGAGACAGTCATTACAAAGTAAAGCAATTGGAAAAAAAGGATGAAAATGGTTGTTTTTTTCTTTCTATATGTTTAACGTGTACCTGATCATCATATAAATACAGACATGAATAGACAGATGATACCTGAAGAGAATTTTTAAAAAGGTAACAAAGGACGTGGACTAGGTCAGTACTGTTGACACACATACATACATACATATACGCAAAGGGAGAGAGATAAAAATAAAGAACGAGCATTAACAAGAAACCACATAGAGAAATAAAAAATGGCAAAGTATACATACTAAACAAGTGTTTATTTGTAATAAACAACAAATAGAAAATAAACACCGAGAAAATGACAAATTGACAACTGATTCATAGTTTACATAGAACAGAATTCCATTAAAAACAATCGATCAATAGAAATTTAGTAGGTAAATCATAGAGGCGCTTTATTGTCAACAATCAATAATACGATAAAGAATATCTTAACAACGATATAAATAATAAATGTTATTAGTACAATGGTATCATTAATAATAACAATAATAACAATAGTAATAGTAACAATAATAATAATAATGATATATCCCTGTGTTATTGAATCTACACTGGGTTTATCTTTCATAGTTCATGCTTCAAGGACAAACAAAAACAACCAAATGAATAAACAAACAGTTAAGCAACAAAAAACAAAACAAAATAAGATAAATAAAAAGTTTTGTTTTCTTTGATGAATGCAATAATAAATAAGAGGCACATAAATAAGATGGAAGAACATACAAAATGAAATTGATCATTTACTTTGTATGATTGATTCTCTTTCGATATACAATAATATCCTGAGATGGAAAAAATAATAATAATAAAGGTAATAGATAAACCACTTGAGATACATACAACAATAACATATTCACAGAAATACTACTGGGGACAATTGTTTAATGCTCTCTCTCTCTCTATCTATCTATAGAAAAACCAAAGAAGGACAATAATGACGATAGTTATAAAAAAATCAATTTGGCGCTTAGAATAAAAGAATAGGCAAGTGTCAATAAGTTGAAAATATGATAGAGATGGAAAAGAAGAAGAAAAAAAGTCTAAGAGAACTTTAAGAGAATCAAAGTAGTATCAAAGGTATATTGTTCCGACTAAAAGTCTTTGTGTGTGTGTGTATGTGTGCACATATGTATATATATGTATGATGAAGACGTATACTTCGGTGTGTACATTATGATATATATTTGTCAGACTATCTATCTCTATGAATGTCCAACCTTCATTTTTATAAAAGATGATAAGATTGAATAGTAGAGTACAGTAACTGGAGAAAATAAATAAATTGTGGCATCATATAAGATGAGAATATGAAACATAAGGAGAAAAGTCTTTCTTTTTGTTAAAATAGGGAGAAATGAGAATGAATCAGATTTCATTGACAACACTACATACATAAATATGTATACAACTGGGGGGAAAAAGAAAGAAATTATTAATTTAAACTAAATTCTACTTTACCAATGAAGAGTAAAATAGATAACTGATCAAAATGAAACCATAAAAAGAGATTAATAGAAAGATAATATGATAGGTATTGTAATTATACCAAAATGTTGACAGTATCCAACGCTGGACAAATGAACACACACACACATTCACACAATTGAAAATTACCAATCCAAAGCATAAAGGGATTTTTAAATTGAAAAGGATAAATTGCCAGAAATATAAACAATAAAAAGACAGACAAACAAACAAAATAACTTGACTTAAAAATAAACAATCGATATACATGTTAATATGGGTATAAATACTTTCTATAATTTGTCCTGTGCGTTCATTTATTGAAAAGAGAAAAAAAGAAAAAGAATACCATAGTGATAGAAAGGAACACACATACACACACACAGAGAGAAACATCAATATGTAAAACACATCATTGAAGGAAAACAACAATGTCTACAAAGAAGAAAACAGGGGAAAAAATAGTTATCAGAAGAAATGAAACTAATAACAGTAACAATCATGTTAAACCCTTGATAGATATTGATACTTGCTTTTCCCTGAGTTTAACAACAAAAACAACAACAATGAAGATAAACGATTACCATCATATTCATTATATTTGTGTAATTTGTTGTTGTATTTCTTTGATGATTATGCTTATTACTTAATTATTCCAAGATGAACAAATCAAAATGAACCATTCTTTAAAGGATATACATCTAATTGTAGTTAGTGTACGTACTTACTTGTGTGCTTTTGTTGTGTGCTTTTCGTTTGTTTGTATGTGTGTGTGTGTATTAAATTAAAGAAACAAATACAAAAAAAGGATCATTATTACTCTTCAGTTACCAATCCATATCATCATTCATTGTTTAATCTATCAGTTTTGTTAAAGAAAAATATAGTGATATAAAAGTGTTTAGAAAAGGGGTAAATAATAGTTAAAGATTAGACGAAAAAAATTAGTTTGCTGAATGGTAAAACACAAATACATACATATATATATATATATATGTGCAAATAAATGGGAAAATATGAATGCAACAGTTGCACGTTGAGTAGTTAGGATGTATATTAGACACATACACATACATACATTTAAGTGTAAGTGTACATGAATATAAATGTAATAGAGTACAGAGTTATACACAATCAATAAAGGCGCTATAATTTAAGAATTTAAATGTAAATATTAAACAAATAACGTGCAAGATAATAATAATAATAATAATAAATTACCATAATATAGATAGAAAACGTAAAGAAAGTAGATAGAAATTGAAAACAATCCCTATTGTCGTGTTACTACTCTATTACACATTGAAACAAAAGAAAAGAAAACTCTTTCATCATTAATTAATATAATTAATAAACAGTAACCTGAATAAGGGTTAATAAAGGAGAAATAGGATGATTTAAAACTATAACAGTTTGTTTTGAAATTGTTGTTGTTACATATTCGTTCATTCAATCACTTACTTACTCAGTCACCCACCTATCCCATTCATACACATGAAATAACACACACCGGGACATACAAACTATTCATAATCGGGAATAATAGTTGTAGTACCAGTAATAGTAATAGAAGACAAAAACAAAATCAAATTAATAAATGTACAACAGATACTACTAATACTACTACTACTACCACTACTATGATTATTACTACTTCTAAATAAGATCATTATTTCATTTACCCGTAATAAACAATGTGTACATATATAGGATTAAGTGAATAATCGGTCAAAATAAATTGTAAATCATTTACACCTTTTAAAAAGATGAAATTCCCAATGTGAAATTAATTTGACAATAATAAATACAGTAATAATAATAATAATAGTAAAGTGAAGAAAAGAAATGCTTTTCATATCTATAGAGTACAGCTAATTATCGAATACATAGATGTATATTAAATAAAAGTCATTAGTTATTGTTTAACAGAAAAGTACACATATAGACATACAACAAAGTTGTGCAGTCATTCATTTCATAACATTCTCTGTATGGATTTCAGGCGCTTTTCTTCGACAATGATCATAAGAAATGATAAGAAGCAAACTAAAATCAATTCAATGTGTGCAAATAGACAACATGATCCGAAGACAATGATGATGATGATGATGATCATGATGATAATAATAATAATAGTAATACAATAGAAATATTCTGTAATCATGCTGTAGTTTAGTAGGTGAATTTGAATTATCATAGTATTATTAAGTAAGTAAATTGTAGGATTGATGTTTGCTTTTTATTCCATAATTTATTCAGATATAAATGCCTCTTTCATGAGATTATAAGTATTATATTAAAATTTGCCTGTTCAATTATCGATTATCATCAGATGGATCATAATTAGTAGATTTAAGATCACGTTGTTCTTCTTCAGTTAATTGAAACATTTCAAGATATAATTGTGGAAATTCTAAATCTGGTCTATCTTGACGTAATTGAGCAATTACTTCATGATGTTCAATATTTAATTCTTCTAACATTGGTGAAATAAGTGATAATGCAGCACAACGTTCTTCTAATGAATATCCAACTAAACATAGAAATAGAGAGAGAGAAAGAGAGAAAAGCCGATAGATAATAGAATCAATGAAAAAGAAATCTATCGTCTAAATATTTCACTTAAAGATACAAGTTGAACGAACAAATGCTACTATCTATATTGCTCTATGTCATGGTTCTATCACTAATGTATGGATTAAACAACTAAACATAGAAACAATAACCATTTGAATAGTGATGAATTAATTCAATACAATATATTTCAATAGGGATCAGTTAGTGATACAACGGATACAAAGTTGAAATCGAGGAGAAGTTACACAATCGATTAATTATCACAATTAGTTACAAAAGAGTAAGGAGATAGGAATTAAGCAGGTTTGATATTACACAATTTGAATATAAATGTTTGGTGTAATTCATGAAATGCAGGTAGGGAGAGATAGAGAGAGCTAAAACGGTATGGTATTAAATGATAATTGCTCAATGCCGTGAATTGTTCAAAATTAAAAAAGTAAACCGTTGGATGCTCACCCAAAAGCCCAAAGGTTAAATGCTTGGTTTGAAGCTTAAAGTCCTTTAGGTGCATTTCTTAATGAGATCGTAGAAGCACACTTCTGAGAAACTCCATACTAAGATGAAATAAAAGTCTAGTACTTACTGGTCCTTAAAGGTTTTCTATTTAAAATCATTTTATGATTTAATGTGTTGAGCTTATCCCACTAATTATTAGAAATATAACTACAAATCATTCTTGGACATTATAGCTGATACTTAGCCTAATTTTCTTTTCTATCTCATTATTATAGTTAGAAAACATACTGTTTTAAAAATGTACACCGTGATCTTTATACGTATTGTACATTCATCATCGATTTACCATTTAAGTTTAGCTTTATCAAAAAATTATACAAGAAATATATAAAATATCAACTATAAAATATTAATAATGAATACGATATAATTTGTATCAGAAGGGGTTTTGTGGAAATCGTAGTAATTACAATAGTTGAGATCATGAGTCGATTGAAGCTGGATCACTATGAAAAACCTGGAAGCACTGGACGGCCAGCAGTTTCGCCCGGTTGCGGGACTCCTCAGCAGTGCGCATCCAAGACCATTTCCGCGAGATTCGAAACCAGGACTTATCAGTCTCGCGTGCGAACACTTGACCACTTGATCACTGAGTCGATCGGCATCCAACAGTGTTAATGTATAAGTTCAACTAATCCACGAAATTGAGCGACACACCCACCATTGTCATTAGTGAGTTACTATCTCACAATAAGACGAAAGGGCCGGCCAGTGTTTCCAGGTTTTTTCATGGTGGTCTAGCATAAACTGACTCATGATTTCAACTATTGAAACGATATAATTTGCCAATATTTATTCATGCAAAAGTCAATTGCATTACTTACCAGAAATAATATGATCAGTAAGAGCTTGTCCAACTAAATTAAATAAATATGCTGGTGTCACAGGATCATCTAAACCTTGACGATCTATTTGATGTAAGATTAAAAGTTAACAGAGGAAATATGTTATTAAGTTATGCACATGAATTATATAATAATTGAATAATTCCATGTTAAACGACCATTGTAAATTGATTCAAACACTATGATTTGCAGTTTGTAATTGATAAAATTTATCTGAATGATGTAATAGTAGATTGTTGGGTGAGACTATAATTTATGGACGAACCAACCACGTATAAGATAACAGGTCTTGGATTTTGGCGCGAAATTCACTCATCCATCTGGATAAATAGAGTTTTGGCATTATAATTGATGTCAGTTCGTGATGAAAACCCTGAACCTAATTCTTAGCCTTAATCATCAACTGTACATGGTAATTATAATTCCTCACGCAGGTTTATAACCCTCATTTGGTTCTGGCTATTAAGTGGACACTCTCAAGGTCACTTTAGCGTCGCTCAATAATCATCCATACATTATATTCTCACCGATTGTTGTTATATAAGCGATATCTATTCGAATCATTCATTACTCAAACATTATCTGTCAAACTTTTTAAACCATATCGTCGTGGTAACAACACTGACTGAAACACTAATGAATGAAGCAAATATAGATTTCTTTAAAATGATACAAGAATATATTGATGATAAATTCTAATTAGAATGAAATATAGGTCAAGGAATTTCTATTGAATGGCCTTAACCACTAAAAAAAAATAATGCCGCCATATCACATAACATATTTTTCAGGTTGTAATCTGTACTACACAAGATATGACGTAATTGATGATTAGTATGAGGAAATAAATAATTGAATATATATTTGTGTTATCATATTCCCTCTTAAGATACATTTCATGATTATACTGAATTGAAACTCTTCATTATTAAATGACAACAAATTAACTGGTATGATTTACTATGACAACGAATAAAAAAATCAAATTATATTACAGCCGGATTGTCCCCACCAAAAATATCGATCATATACATGGCAACTTGATGCCATTAGTTTCTTTTTTTAAATGATTAGATCTATCCAATATATATATATATATATATATATATATATATATATATATATATATATATATATATATTAGAAGATCAAGGATATAACATTTAATCCCAATTTATGTGTACAGAAGAAATTTCCTAACCCCCCTATCCCTTCCATGACCAGTTATAACTTAACTAAATTTTATCTATTTTGCTTTTATCATTAGCCTTATTTTCACATTCCTGTATTTGTTTGTAATTTTCCGCCTCTTTCCGTTTGTATTCTTTACCATCTAATCATTTACACACTTCTTATTACGTAATGATGACTATTCCAAGTCTATTTACCCACGTTTGACCTATTTTCAACGTTTAACTATTGATAAGACTTTTGTTATCGTATTTTATTATTCTTACTACTATCAGTACACTTGTCTTCCTACTATCAACTTGTAATTTTACCTATTATATGTGGTGACTTATTATAATTCATTGTGATTGTTGACCCATATTGCCTTGATTGGTTTTATATTTTCGTATAAATATTCATGTATATTAAAGTAAAGCCTGATGATGAAGTTAGACATTAACACCGTTAGATGCCGGTTGGCTTAGTGGTCTAGTTGGTTAAGCGCTTGGCGCGAGATTGATAGGTCCTGAGTTCGAGTCCCGCGATGCAGGATCATGGATGAGCACTGCTGGGGAGTCCCATACTGGGACGAAACGGCCGTCCAGTGCTCCCAGGTTTTCCATGGTGGTCTAGCTTCAATTGACTTATGATTTCGACCAGTGATAATCTAATTGAAAACAATATTGTTCGCTTACATGTTTTGTTGTTCTAATTTTCACAATGGGAATCTTTAATGATCAATAATCTATGGAAAATATGCTCATAGTTTCGTCAAATATTTAGACGATAGTATTAGTATACGGATAAGCTCAAAACAACTACAACATCATTTCAGTTAGTTTTAAGCCAATCAGAGAACACAAAAGTTTTTTTTAATGAATAAATAGTTTATGGAAAAGAAAACAGTAATATTGAAGGGTGTACACACCCGAGCTCCTCATTTTGGGGAAGCCGCTAAAGTAAATTTTGAGGAAATAGCACTAGAACCCCAAAACTTTCCCCAGACCTTTTATCACCAACTGACATATGAATGAATGGATTACGCTCAAATATCTAAGAATCTCCTTCGGATTAGTTCATCCGTAGAATGTAGCTCCATCAGATGAAGGTTCGTTTACGGGTTAAAGATTCTATTTTAGGAGTTAGGGATAGTGTCTAAAGAGACAGATTTTATACATTTACCACCTTAATAATTTTTATTCATTATTGTAAACGTTTTAAGTAATATATGAAGGTGAGATACCTAATGTTCATGATCTTTCATTTTCGCGCAAAAACCTAAAAATCCAATTTTCAATTATGATTGGCTCATTCATCCTTATACTAAACTTTTATGTAACGTAAATAAATAAGTAAATAACATGACCTTCGTTTTTATCCTTAATCCAGTCATTCTATTTTCATCGTCTATAACTATAAACACACATTTATACACTAATAGGATTTAATAATACAGTGTAAACAGTGTCTGATTTGTTTATTGACCTTGACCGAGAAAAATCCCAAACTGTTGTTGTATACTGATAAATGAAAAAAAAATAATAAAACAATACAGATAGGACAAACAAAGGACAGATGAAAATGAGAGCAATGGAGAGTGTGAATGTGTAAAATCTAGAAAAAAAAACAGACAGCACAACAACAACAACAACCGTAATGTAACACGTGTATAAACATAAATTCATAGTCATTATTGACGTCAATTAGACTAAATCCATGTCAAGGTCCTTTTAGCAATGAAATAATATGAAACACATGAAAAAATCTAGACGTCTGACCCCAATGAAAGCCATATTGTATCAGTTAACAAAATTAAAATAAAAATGAAAACAGATTTAACTGAATAAACTAATTTACAATTACTATATTCGAAGTTATTAAAAATACGATATGAAATACATTTAGTTTTTGATTGAGATCATGAACCGATTGATGTAAGGTCATCTTTGGAAACCTGGAAGCACTGGACGGCTGTTTCATCCCATTTTAGGACTCCTCAGAGGTGCGCATCCGCTCAGTGGTCCAGTAGGTTAAGTGCTTGCGCGCAAGACTTAAGGCCCTGAGTTCGAATCCCGCAGGCGGGATCGTGGATGCGCACTGCTGAGGAGTCCCAAAATAAGACGAAACGGCCGTGAAGTACTTCCAGGTTTCCAATGGTGGTCTAACGCCAATCGATTCATAATCTCCACAACCCCTATAGTGATGATATACATTTGGTGTTGATGTTACAATTTGAAAATACATATATATTGTACGTAACAGGTTCAGTATAGTGAGTTATATATTGACTCAAATACCCATTGGAGTAAAAGAACTTTATTTAGATATATACACATATATCGTATTCAAGATGTTCAACGATTTATTATTCTTGTAGAAAGTAAGAGCAAAGATTTGAACAGGATAATATGGATTCATTTTATTTCGTTTAGTTTTCGTCAGCTGCTTACATCCTGTGATATTTAAAAATCATAATTACAAAATGGATTTAAATTACTTACAGTGAAAGATTTTAGTTGGAAGCTACTTTGAAGACATATCAGTAAGTATAGCAAGGGTATAGGAAGGAATTGTACAACCGACAAACTGGAAGTAGAATTGATGGACGTGGAAAAATGCCTAAGAGAAAACTGCTATCCATGGAAATTTGATGACAAATATAAAAAGTCTATAGAAAGCAAGACGAGTGTGACTACAGTCAACAACAACAAAAATCAATATCTATAAATTTCAAATTCATAAGTGATGTCACAAGCCCAATCAACAGGAAGCTTAACACTGCATTAACCAGAAAGTACCCGGCAGCCAAACTATTAATACCATATAAAACAACATGTTCAATAACCCAGTCAAAGGTTAACAAACGCCCGTTTCATATTACCTCCAACTGTAATTGTAAATTTACGAGTACCTGCCAAGGCAGTTACATTTGCAGAACAGAAGAGAAAACATTTCTTAAATTCTTTGAATATATTCCTAAACATCTCATGAATACAGGGCATCAGGTCGATGCCTTGGAATCTTTCAGGTTAATTAATAAGTAGTCAAACTCTAGTTTTCTGAAGTTTGCTAAAACCTGGTTTATATGTTTTAAAAGAGATGATTGTTAATCTTTCTTTACCTTGATGATAAACGTACCTTCATTACATCGCAATATATTGTTCGACTCTTTCCCTCAATTAATTACATTATTACGTGTTTTTATTTCCACTGTTTTCTAGATTAGTAATCTTATTTTAATTAACTGTGCTTTATTCATTTTATTCTTACTTAATATCAGCGTGTATTCATTACGTAACTAATGCCTCATTTGATGCTATACACTGTGTATATGAACTGAATGTTATAAATATCAGTATAGGGTAATAAAGACTGTTAAGGTTTGACTAAGATAATGTACCGATCAATGTTAGACCATCAATGAAAACTAGTGAATTTCAACCGTGTCGAATGTTTTGTTACCTACCGAAGACGATCGAAGATGGTCGCGCAACATAGTGGAATCGTTGAAGTTAGAAATGAAAAACGTTGGATATCGGCCTAATGATCTAAAGGTTAAGCGTTCGCACGAGACCGAAAAATCCGGGTTCGAGTCCTGTATGTGGGATCGTAGATGCGCACCATTGATGAGTCCCATACTGGGACGAAACGGTCGTCCAGGGCTTCCAGGTTTTCAATAGTTATGTAACATTAATCGGTTCATGATCTTAATCAAAACTCAAATGAAAAAGTTGGTGAACCATGTGTATAAGCGCTTAAGATAGTGTGCATTCCTTATGAATTGGGATAATACAAGTCTTTAGTGCACATTTATTTACAGTGCCTCTGTATTACTGGTATTACTTTCTAATAAATAATATCATTATTTCAACATAAATATTTCTATTTATTTTATTAACTGTGACGAATTTAATAGGTGTATACCGGTAAAAAATTTTCTATTCCTATTTATTAGTGATAGTAACAATTTACGATGAAGTAGTTATGTAAAATCACAAAAGAATAACTCCAAAGAGGTAAAATACTTGAGCACAGGTTAGTAGTGGAATCCAGGACGCGCGTTTTGTCCTATTTGGGACTCGTCACCTCAATGTACCTGCATCTCAGAGTTGATGTTCACGTTGAGACTCGAATACAGTACCATTCGCTTCAAACGCCATCGCTTTATCCACTCAGCTACTGAGTCCTGATAGCCACTTGCTTGTGCAATGAGGTGAATTTAAATTCACTTGGTATTGTTTTGCTTGAATCTTCCCATTGAGGTTTAAGACTGTAATTGATCAATCTGTTATTAGCATATTTACATCCTATGCGGATTGCCTCAATATTGCCTTAATTCACAAGCTTTATAAGCAAAAAGGACGAAACGCGTGTCCTGGATTCCACTGCTAGCCACTATCCATCTTTGCTTATAAAGCTTATGAATTAAGACAATATGCACAGTATGCACATATGCCAATAACAGACTGATCAATTACAGTCTTAAAGTTCAATGGGAAGTTTCAAGCAAAACAATACCAAGTGAATTATTGGATGAATAATTCAAAAATCGCTGGCTTTAATCGAATTCCAGTTCAACATTTTCTTGTATTAAAGAAAATATGCCTCAATGACTGATATTGTGATCGATATTTATTGAATGATAAGATCATTCTCCGTTCTAGGAAGATCTAGATATTTTTAGACCGTAATCATATGTAAAGTCATAGATAAGCACTACACTGAAGTATGATTTAAACAAGGAGAAAATAATTATTAATCACTGTCTACATTCTCCGTCGATATCAGTTTATGACGAAAACTCTTTTGCCCTTTCTAAATATATAAATCATTGTCAAAAACAGAATATTAATCAAGTTACGCAATAGTTTATAATTACATTCATTCTTTTGAGGAAACTTAACCACAGTATACGTCACGAGAAGAAAGACACATACAATAAAAATAAACTGCATATTTCATTTCTTAAAAGTAAATGAACATGCATATATACATAACATTCTTCCGTTTTCTTATTAAGGAAAAACGAATAATAATGGTTAAAACGTTTGTTTGTTTTTTTCTTTCCTTAAAACATGGAACATATTGATTTTAATTTATTTATATTGGTTATTTGAACTCCATAGCTAAGTGGATAAAGCGATAATGTTTGAAGTGAAAGGTGTTGCATTCAAGTTCCAGAGTCTCATTAAATAGGATGAAACTGACGTTCTGGATTACATTGTCAACCACCATCCACCTCTAATTAAAATAGAATGTACTGACAAGTGCGATAGAAAGTGGAGTAGGTATGTATGAAGTAGTAATAGTAGCAGTAGTAGTAGTAGTGCTTAATAAGGACAAAATATCACATAAAATACAAGGTTATCAATCATCATCATACAAGCACCTATACGCATATGAATGTACAGAACACAGGTCTTCTATATCTATCAGTATATGCTTTAGTAAATGTTCATATTATTAATACTGTGAATGAACAAAAACAAAAATAAACGTACTAACTAATTAGTTTCCTTATTCATTATCTCTTGTTACATAACTAATAAAAATAACTGACATACAATGTACATAATTATATATAGTGACAATCAAATAGATGTCGGTAGGTATATATAAAGGTAGATGAATGAAATGGTTATAAGAAAGGCAATAGTTAATTACATTAACCAACAATGGTAAACAAAACAAGACATAAAATAGAACTAATGAAGGATTTTAAGAAATGATAAGTACGAATAATGTTTACGCAAGTAGATTGTTTTTCTATAGAATGTACAAAAAAATCTTTTAATTAATCACACAAAAAGATAACAAACTTTAGGTGAAAGTAGGAGAAAGAGAGAGAGAAAGAGGCAATATCACTAGGAAGGATTAAAAGATAAACAGGTATGAGCAAAGGAAAAAGAAAAGGAATAATGTAAACGAGTAAAAAAATAGTTGTCATTTTTCAATTCAAAGAGAAACATTTTAATCAGCAAACATAGTGGAAAAAGTATGGATAGCTACGTAGAATATATTTACATTACACTGATCACTACTCCATGATTCATCATTTTTAGATGTTCCATAGTAGAGGTCATTCAGTGCCTGAATATCTCAATGATAACATCTCAGACTGTGAAGCTGAATGATTTGGTTTCAAATACTATGAGAAGCATCAATTCCTTCAAGATTATAGGCACATCCTTCTAGTGAGTGTTAACTAGAACGAACCCTATATGTAATGTTTCCTATGAACTTCAGAATTAGATCCATGACAGGTTACTTAGATAATATCAATCCTTATTAAGAAATACAAATAATAATGTCATGTTAAATCCATAAACTTATTAAAATCATATCAACCGACCCATGCATCTAGCAATCAAAGTAATTGGTGAATAGATACTATGGTACACTTCAATTGACGGTTAAATAGTTTATCATTATTAATTCACTATCAGGTATAGATTTGTGTAAGTTACATTCTAAATGAGAGAACTAATGATACTACTCGATTACATAAACCAAAATAGACAAAATGAGATTTAAACATAGAACACAATGTCTAATATTAGAATCAGAAAGGGTTTTGTGGAGAGTTTTAGAAATTTCAATAGTTGAAATCATGAGTCAATTGAAGCTAGACCACCATGGAAAACCTGGAAGCACTCGACGGCCGTTTCATCCTAGTATGGGACTCCTCAAAAGTGCGCTTCCACGTTCCCGCCCAACGCGGGACTCGAACCCAGGACCTATCAGTCTCGCGCGCGAGCGCCTAACCATTAGACCAGTGAGCCGGCATCCAACGGTGTTAATGCCTGCTGAGGAGTCCCACAATAGGCCGAAACGGCCGTCCAGTACTTTCAGGTTTTCTATGGTGGTCTAGCTTCAATTGACTCATGAATTCAACTATTAATATTAGAACGCTTTAACAAATAAGCTAACTTACTAATAGCTTATATGATGACAGGCAAACAATGTATAGAATTAAAAAACAAAGTACATAAAATGGAAACATATTCAATAAGTACAATAAGCAATATTTATTTACCTTTAAATACTTCCTGAGCACACATAAGTGTTAATTCAATATTATCTAAATTTAATCGAGTAAGAAATTCACCTGAACGTATTAAATGACCAGATATTTTATGAAATGTTGGAAAATGACTAAGTATAATTGCATGTTCTTCAGGACTATAAAGAAAAGAAATTAAAATAACAAATTATGAAAGATATTAGTAACTGAAGGGGTTTTTGTGGATAGTATAGTAATTTCAATAGTTGAGATCATCAGCTCATTGAAGCTAGATCATTATTTGAAATTTGGAAGTAATGGACGGCAGTTTCGTCCTATTGTGAGATTCCTCAGTAGTGTGCATCCACGATTCCACCATGCGAGATTCGAACTCAGGATCTATCAGTCTCGTGTGAGAATGCTTAATCTCTAGACCACTGAGCCGGCATCTAATGGTGTTAGTGTCTAACTTCAACTAATCCACGAAATCGAGCGACACATCCACCATTGTCATCAGTGAGTTACTGTCCCACAACAGACCCGGTCCACTGGTCACTGTTTCTCACCAGAACTCCAGGATATTTTTTATTATTTGAATGGTGTTTACTCATCCATTTATCTTTCTGATAATAAGGATTCAAACTTAATAGTTTATTCAAGGTGCGACTATGCACATAAGTTATGTATACATACATATATGTATAGGAAGTATTGATTAAACTTCTGGGACAACTACTTTACAAATTTGTACACGTTGAAATGTATCTTTCCATTCTTGATTCATTTTGTATGCCAGATGGTGGAGAAGATTTATAATTCAAGTGAATGATTTTGGTGGAATTTCGTTCTCTGAGGTGAATGGTTTGTTCATGGAGCTTTCATCGCTCTTCTGAACAACATCATCAGAACAAACTTCAAATAGATGCCCAACGTGTTTAAGAGGTTAAACAAAAAGTTTACAATGTATTGTAAAATTATTTATTCAACATTTAAGCGGAATTAACAAAGTGTTTGATATGATTTATTTTTCTTAAGAATAAGAGATAATCAGGTATGACATTTATGAATTAAGTGCATAGCAAGATGATACAAATATCTTATAATAGCAAAATTGACTGGAAAAAAGACGTTTACAGATAAAGATGAGTGATAACAAATCGCTGGTGAACAACATAAGAACACACACACTATTTCTCTAAAGTATTTCAAATGGTTAAATAGTTTTTTATTGTAGACAAATATATGCTAATTAATGACGCGGATATTATGATCATTATTATTGCCATGTAATGTGTGCTTGTGAAGATATTCAGTTCTCGTTACTGCTCCAATAACTGAACAGAAAGAGATAGAGCCGAAGGTCGAATTTTCGTCTCAAAAATTGAAAGTTGATTGTGTTATCAAATAAATCCACTGTATTATTTACAAAACTTCACCAACAGCCCTCTAGGGTTACTGTAAGACCCAAGTCCCTGTAAAAGAGGAGGGCTGAATAGAGTTTTAACCATACCCTATAAAAAACAACCTTGCTTAGAAAACCCTGAACAATATAAACCGATTTGTCAATTTAAATTCTGCCCTAACAGTTGAAAGGTTTTCATGATGAAAGTCGAGGTTCTTCGAAACCTGCTAGACCAATACCTGTTTTGACAACTAGAGCAATTTACGTCGGTGACCTTTGTTCCAAGAAAGGTAGCAGGTTTAATGAAGTATATAATTACTTACAAATAAATTATATGTATATATTTATATATATGTACAATTAACTAATCAATAAACTTACGTAAAATCGAAATAATTATATCGTGTTCGATCTTCATTCACATAATCTCGGCTAAGTTCCAATAACATAATCGGATACATAGCACTTCGAACAAGTTGACGTTGATCACTAATTTTTAAGTAACAAAACCCTACAATAAGTAATTGAAAAAAAACCATTAACGGCAACAATGTAGAGTTATCAGCATGGTAGTAATAATAATAATAATTCAATCGATTCATAATGAAGTAATTTGAAACGAAACTTATTTAAACTACAATAAAATGATCCAGGAATTGAATGGTCAAAAAAGGAAAACCGCCTGCTTGAATATCTGGACTATCTGTTTTTGTCATCTAGATATTTCAACAAGTTATCTGGGATTCTTTTTATTATTTTGTTTTAACACCTCATTATGTCTATTAATCGCATGACCTATTCAGAAGCGTTTATGAAAAGTTTTAGGCCTTTTACTATACGAATTACAAAAAAAGTACAAGCAGAGATAGAGACGTTGGTACAAGGAGGCACCAAATATGTATGCGCTATACAAATCATTTGATTTGTGTGAGAGTTGGGATACTGTCCGGATGCGCGAATTGCAGCAGATGGTTTTCCTAGGAAACCACTTCCCTCAGGATCTATCAAGCAATAGAGAAAGCAAACTTGTTGAAATACTTTGTACTGACAATTTTATATTGTACCAAAAATATATTATTGAATAAAGCCATTAATAATAATAATAATAATAATAATAATAATAATAATAATAATAATAATAATAATAATAATATAGTTAAGCATAATCGTGGTTGGATTTCGGCCTAAAGTAATTAATATATTGTGGAAGCGATCTAGGTTATTCTAATGCCCCCAAATGCCCTGGTACGTATGAGAATGGGGAGAGTCAGTTCTTCCTCTCCAAATACTCTCACATGGCCACGTGCATACAACCACTGCCACGGACGTCCTAATCACTGCCTTCTCGTGGCACCACTATTGTTTACAAAATTGAGAGGATGAAAAGCGAATGACCGGTGCTTTAACCGGGTTGGTGGACATGGAGAATTCACCTAGGGGAGTTGGAAAACCCTCATTACATACCAATGGTGCACATGGACACCAGTATTCTGAGGGAACAAATGGCGTATGAACCAATAATTGGCCATCGGTTAATGTGGGATTACATCTCTTTACGATGCTCCAGTGTCTGGTGGATCAGACTTTCAAATCGAAGGCTCCGAGCGTGGCTCCCTAAGAAAACCACCTTCTTCGGCTTGGGCAACCGGGCAGTATCACAGTACTCAAACAAATCAAATGAGATTTGTGTGGTGCATATTTATCTCGTGCCCCCTTGTACCAGTATTTATGTGTTCAAGTAAATAATAATAAAAGATTCTTTTAATACGAAAGAAATCTAATGTGAACTTGACTTCATGCTAATTAACACACCCATATACACTCCTACAACAATAATGTAAGATGATGAAATTCTAAAAGAGGTTAGTAGAAATAGGGAAGAAAATTGATATTTATCACAAATATATATATAGTAACCAGGACATGACCTTAGGGTATACAGAGAATTAATAAGCTAAAATTATCTATATCCGATAAGATAAGAGAATAAAAACCAAGAGAAAATATTGAATTATTAAAAAAAAGGGGACATTCGTGGTTATCTGTACAGGTAAGAACATTTCACAAAACTAAATCATTTGGAAATCTTCTGAATAAATTTAAATAAAACACCATCAAAAGTAGTATTAAATAAAAGAAATTATCAGAAAGAGTTTTGTGGAGATTTTAGAAATTTCCATTGATTGAAATCATGAGTCAATTGAAGCTAGACCAGTGGAGTTCAACCAGGTCTGTTGTGAGATATCAGCTCACTGATGGCTAATGGCATACGGTGGTGCAACTTCGTGGGTTGGTTGAAGCTAGGCATTAACACCGTTGGATGCCGGCTCAGTGGTCTAGTCGGTTAAGCGCCTGGCGCGAAACTGATAGGTCTTGTGTTAGAATCTCGCGGGGTGCGGGATCGTGGATGCGCACTGCCGAGGAGTCCCACACTAGGACAAAACGGCCGTCCAGTGCTTCCAGGTTTTCCATAGTGATTTGGCTTCAATTAACTCATGATTTCAATCAATAAAAGAAACTGTACAAAATATGCATCAATTTTTTTCCGGTAATAAAGTATAGATTTGAATTTTAGGGTAGGTAAATTAAAAAAAACCTCATGGACAGTGAAGTATCAACAAGAAGCATATGGATATAGTGTTTCATAATAGGATAATTAAGTAGTATATTATTAGTTGCTGTATTCAATAATCTTTTGTATACTTGAAGAATTTGTTTTATTTTACAGTTAGAATAGTCAATGAGATTAGTACCTTCAACTGTGCAAACTATTTTTCCAAATTAGTGTGGTGAACGAGAACATAGGTGTGTGTGTGGGGGGGGAGGAAACCGATTTATTATTTATTACAAACTCCCACAGTGTCTTTGTAAAATATAGAAAAAAAACATCATAGTATGTACGCTACTTATACTGACAGGCATAAGTAGTATATAACATTACTCGGAAGTGGAATGCCTACCAAAAGAAGATTGAATTAATGAGAATAGGAAGAGATACCGAGAGCCATTGGAACAACAACAGTGTTAAAACAATGATGGAGTATGTAAAGAGTAACTGATGGAAGATATCAAACTAATGTATTTAATGTATGATTTTTATATTTTACAAAGGTACTGTGGAAGTTTGCAATAAACGATAAATTAGTTCCCCCCTACCTGAGTTCTCGTTCACTACACTAGGTGTTTTATATTCATTGTATAATATTTGTGTTAAGTATTGTATTTTCTCTTTTTTTTGGTATTTCTCTTTACCAGTATAGATTATATAATGTACTTGTATTGTACTCTGACTTGAACAATAAAGCAATAACAAAATTGGCAGTAAAGTGAATGATTCATGTTTGATAAAATCAACACTTGTTAATGTAATCCTAGCGGTGCTTAACCAATACATTATAATCTTAATTTCGATAGTTGAAACAAAGGTATAGTAGAAAATAATGTAGAACAGTAGGGAATATGCAAGAATTTACAAATTTGAACAGTAATTGTTGAGGTGGTGAAGAAGATTTATAGCTCAAGTGAATGATTTTGATGGAGTTTTGTTCTTTCAGGTCAGAGAACAAGACTCCATTACACAAATGTTATTAAGTAAAAGCATAGGATGTATTAAAATCATCAATTTGAAATGATAGAGAAAATCTATAGCTCAAATGAATGTTTTAGTAGAGTTGAGTTCTCCAAGTTCGATGGTTTAATGAAAGAGCTTTCATTGGTCGTGTTGAACAACATATTCATTATTTATTTCATATAAAGTTCAGTAAGTCAGTCAGTATCAACATAGAACTTCATACATAAGTATATCAGTTCCATTTGCCATATCACATTAGCACAGAGATGCAGTTGTCGACTCAAATTCCGTAGTGGTAGAGGTAGTAAAAGTATAAGCAGTAATCGGAAATATTAGGGGTTGAAGATGTTATTCAAGGAGTATAATTCAGTGAAATATATTTGAAATGAGAAAAAAAAGGAACATAGAGAATTCAGAAGATTAGAATTTAGAAGAACACAAAGAATGGATGCCCCTGCGCCATTGCAAACAACTTTGAGCCATGTCATTCAAAGTCTGTAACCATCGATTTCTATCGTCTTGCGGATCAAAACCATGTAGTCTACACCTACCAACATGGCTCAGTCCACTTGTTAGTGACTTCATGGATTTGTGCAATGTTTTGGCCTCAAATGATATATTGGTTCATTCTGATAAGATAACTATGAAGCTCACATCTACACGAAGTAGAAGTTTAAGGTATTATTCAGAATGACAATAAAAGTTTAACTTAACACTAAAAAGAATTGATTAAAAGAATATTCAAAGTATACTTTTAGTTTAATGTACGCTAACAGATTACATACTTCATAATAGTTTTTGTTTTGTTTTAAATGAAGAAGTAACAGTTTCATAATAAGAGATAATATATGTGTGTGTATGAACTCCGCCTGGAGCTCCTTTAGGGCTACTGACGGCCCCAAGCATGAAGTTAGCGACCCCATCTCGTAGAAAACTAACTTGCTAAAAAAGAAACGTTAACCAGAAAAGATCATTGAAACCATGTGTGTGTGTACAGTGTAGACGTTTGGCGATGATTAAACTAATCATCAGTTATCATTTGAAAAGAATAAATAACAATTCTGAAATGATGAAAAAACGAATTCCGAAAAATTTATCTTTCAAAGAAATGTTGCATTATTATTATAACTATTTTGTCGCTATTGTTATACAGTTGCTTTATTGTTAAAAGTGAATTCAGGAAACAGGAAAAAAAACAAAAGATGTACCGGTAAAGTACATTTGATCTAGTTTGACAGATAGCGCCTAATGTATATTTCTCTTCTTCTTATTTTTTAAAACAAAAATAAGGGATAACATTAGATCTTTATACAATTGCATTACTTGATAAATTCAAAAAAATAAAAAAAGGAAAGAAAAAAATAGTCAGTAAGTTAGTCATACATAAAACAATGTAGAACATAACAATGTTAACATAGAACACTTAAAAATGTTTACCACAATTTAAAATGAAACACATAGAGATAGTGATAAGTAACATAATGAATAGAACTATATATGATATCGGATGAATAGTACAATCTATAATAATTATTCTAAACTAATCAACCTACCACTTTTCAGTGTTAATGTCAGTCAGTCAGTTAGCTACAACGTACGACTAGGCACATATATGCATCAGTTTAAGTTGCCATACCTCATTAACACAACAAGATGAACATCGGATTCATAAAAGTAGTTAATTCAGAGGTGCTAATATATAAAAGAATGATTGCAATAAGGATATAGTACAGGAGGAAAGATATGAAGCGATTTTAATCTCTTAGTTTAAGGGAAGACAGAGAGTGTATACACCGACAGATTCATACCTTACTGCATCCATTTCGATTTAACAACTCGAAAATCAAATAATCTCATTCAAACATATTGTGCAATTATTCAGTCAATGGTTAGAATATGTGCATCCTGTGGGGATTGCCTTCATGTTGCCAGTAAATCACAAGTATTATAAGCAAAGATGGATGGATTAAACTTCATCTCATTGCACAAGCTAGTGGTTGTTAAGACTCAGTAACTAAGTGGATAATGAGATGGTATTTGAGACAATCGGCACTGAGTTCGAGTCCCAGAATGAACATTATATCTGGAATGCAAAGGAATCTAGCTGGCAAGTCCCCAATAGAATAAGACACTCGTCCTGGATTCCATTTCTAGCAACCATCCATCATTGCTTAACAATGAACCGAGTATTACCACTAATCATGCCCTGGTATGGCCAAGAGTAAGGTGGGCCCGCCCTCCATCTGGAAATGCTCTCACATGGCTACGTGTATACAGCCTCTGCCAAGGAAGTCCTACTCACTACCTTCTCGTGGTACTACGGCTTTTTACGAAATTGAGAGGACGAAAAGCGAATGTCCGACGCTTTAACTGGATCCCAAACCAATGGTGCACATGAGCTCCAGTATCCTGAAGGAACAAATGGTGTATGAACTAATTGTTGGTCACCGGCTACCATGGGACTGCATCTCCTCACTATACTCCACTGCCTTATGGGCCAGACCTTTAGGTCAAAGGCTCTGGGTGTGGTCCCCTAAGAAAACCACTTTCTTCGGTTTGGGCAGCCGTCACACAAATCGAATGATTTATGTAGCACATACCTATTTGGTGCCTCCTTGTACCAATGTTTATGTGTTTAAATCAATAAACTATAAATAAAACAACTTCTCACTCAGATCTATATGAGTTTCATACAGAGCGAAAAGTTAACAATTAGAAGAAAAAAAAAAGAATAAAATTTTCAAAGATCATTCCCTATTTTTTTTAAAAATGAAAAAAGAAACGGGACGGAAACAGTTTGTAATATTTACACTTGTCTTATAGGCTATTTAATGAGCTTTCATTAAAACATTTAAATGAATAGTAATCGTCGGTAAATTTGTCTCCATATCTACTATTTCTATTCCAGTGAAATTATAATAATATAGGTGACAATTATTATTAGTTATTATTATTCCAATCAATTGTCATTAATTTAATTGGGAAAATATTTCCCATCTATAAAATAATTCCAAGATGTAACCCTGGTTATATGCACATATCTATATCTATATACATAAAACGATTCTAATTGCTTTACATATTCCGCATTTTTATAAAAACAAAAACAAAAAAAATAACTTCACCTATCTTACTTGCCCTTAAAATATGAAACAAAATCAATACATTTTATATTACATCTAATAATGAAAACATTTTTTTTCATTATTAAGGGAAAACATAAAGAAGAAGAAGAAGAAGAAGAACAACAACAACAACAACAACAACAAGAACAAGAAGGAGAAGAGTGAATGAATGAATTGTTAGAATTATAATGAAAAATACCAAAAAAAAATAGGGAAACATAGTTAAACACTTTAAGCAATACAGATTTGTGAAGGAGATTATTTAAGGTAAAGAGAAATATATTACCTATCCATACACATAAATGTATACATACACACACACACACACAATAATAACAACAACAACAAGGATGAAACCGAAATAAATCTAAATTCTTTTGCTTTTAATTTTATATAAAAATTGAACATTAATAAAATGTGTCACGAAAACAAAACTATAAATAAATGAAGAAAATAATGTTGTTGTTGTTGTTGTTTTGTTTCCGAGTAAAAACAAAATAGAAACGAGCTTTGTTAAAGTATACATACAATAATATATTAATAAGATATAAGAGAGGATAGGGAAAAAAACCCAATAAAATTTAACAAATAATGACTGGTAGTTGGATCAATTGAAATTAGACATGAACACTATTAGATACAGGATCAATGGTCTAAAAGTTAAATATTTGCACACGAGACCAAAGATCTTAAGTTTAAGTTCTGTGTGTAAGATCATAGTTATGTACTAATGAACAATCTTATTACTTACTTACTTCTTACGCCTGTTACTCCTTGTGACGGAGCATAGGCTGATCACCAGCATTCTCCATCCAACACCATCCTGGGCAATACTTGCCAGCTTCTTCCAGTTGTTATTTATCCTTTCCAAATCTGATTCTATATCCCGTAATGTGTTCTTTGGCCTTCCTCTTTTCCGCTTCCATTCAGGACTTCAAATTAGGCTTGCCTTGTGATGCAGTTTGGTGATTTGAGTAATGTATGTCCTACCCATTTCTATCGTCTTTTTCGAATTTCATCATCATCTAATTTCTATTTTTGTTTAACTTCATCATAGACCTACTAATGGGAATAACATTCTCGTCTACTGAATTCTCAGGTATTGATCTCCTTCCAGGAGGTTCAATTATCGACTTAGAATACGAAGATGACATAGTCCTGTTTGGTGAAGACGCTGATAAAATACAGAGTATTTTGGTAGCACTAAGCAACAATGCCAGAATGGTTGGAATGCGCTTCTCTCCCTCTAAATGCAAGTTGTTGCTTCAAAACTGGCCTGCGTCAACACATGAACTAAGGATAGCGATTGAAGTAGTCGAACGCGTTGACAACTTCACTTATCTTGGAAGTCTGATCAGCCCTAATGGGTTGGTATCGGACGAAATCTCAGCACGGATTCGAAAAGCTCGTTTGGCTTTTACCAGCTTACGTCACCTATGGCGAAGGCGAGATATCCGTCTATCAATAAAAGGACGAGTATACTGCGCGGCAGTCCGTTCTGTTTTAATTTACGGCAGCGAAACATGGCCATTAAGAGTAGAAGACACTCGTAAGCTGCCAGTATTTGACCACAGATGCCTAAGAAATATTGCTGGCGTCTGCTGGGATAACCGGGTAAGTAATAGTGAGGTTAGACGCAGGGTATTAGGAAAGGATGGTAAATCAGTTGATGAGGTTATGAATCTTCATCGACTGAGATGGTTGGGCCACGTGTTACGTATGCCTGAACACCGATTACCACGACGTGCAATGCTATCCGGTATTGGAAATGGTTGGAAGAAAGTTAGGGGCGGCCAAACCAAAACGTGGCATCAGTGCTTGAAGTCACTAACTTCTAGTCTGAGCCATGTTGGTAGATGCAGACTACTTGGTTGGGGTCCGCGTGACTATCGTAACCAATGGTTGGAGACTCTTGGTGACATGACTCAGAATCGATCACAATGACATCGGTGTATACACTCTCTGTCTTCCCTTAAACTAAGAGATTAAAATCGCTTCATATCTTTCCTCCTGTACCATATCCTTATATGCAATCATTCTTTTATATATTACCACCTCTGAATTAACTACTTT
The DNA here is from genome assembly GCA_944470205.2 of Schistosoma margrebowiei. Lineage (NCBI taxonomy): Eukaryota > Metazoa > Platyhelminthes > Trematoda > Strigeidida > Schistosomatidae > Schistosoma > Schistosoma margrebowiei. The sequence continues at coordinate 77,119,960 of OX104024.1, forward strand.
TACGAATCCGATGTTCATCTTGTTGTGTTAATGATGTATGGCAACTTTAACCGATGTGCCTGGTCGTACGTTGTAGCTGACTGACTAATTGACTGACTTATCACCATTCATCTTCTCTACTTATCAATAATTATAATTTTTATCAATATCAAAGCAATCCGACCAAAATGTACATATCACTAATAAGTGATTAAACAATTGAAGTTCTAAACATCAATGAGAACATTCAAACAATCAATATCGAAAAAAAAATGGACACAATAATTATGTTTTAAATGAATAAAATTCTTTCTTTTTTTGTAAAAAAAAAAAATTAAAAAAAAGACACCTTAGATATTAGTTAACCGCCCACTTCACTTTATAAGTGGATATATCTATATACATTCATCAAATAACTAATTCAACCATGTAATAACATTCAATAGTTAGTTTATTCTTTTATTAGACAATTTTTGATTGGTTAAAAGAAATAAATAAATAATTGTATTTTAGTTAATGGTATTATATTGAGGAAAATTCCGACTTGACATTCTTTGTCTAGTTATAAAAACAACAATATAGAAATAATAATTGATGTGCATGTTATAAGAGAAAAAGAAAAATGAAAAAGAAGAAAAAAGAAAAAAAAGAGAAAAAGAAAAGGGAGGAGGAGGAGGAGAAAAAACAACCATTATTCTTTCTCCAAGATAAAATTGACTTAAAACGATTTGCTACTCTACGTAACACGATATATATATATATATGTAATACAAGACATATTAGTATATATCATAGTTACATATGTTGGTCATATATATATAAACAGATATAAATGTATCTATGTACGCAAGTTTACATTTAAAAGAAAAGATTATTAACCATTAGTGTTACACAACCTAAAGAAAAAGACAGATGTTAACATATGATAGTTTATTCAAGATAAGAAACCACGTGCATAAGAGGTATGAGTGTATATATATATATGTGTGAAGGACACGACCTATTAAAGTGATAGGTTAAAGAGTTAAACATGTAAGTGAAATGTACTAAATGAAAGATAATGATGATAAAATAATTCTATACATATATACAAGAATCTATCAATAAGATATAGAAAAGAATGGGAAAAACTTAGACATTAACATCATTGGATGCCGACTCAATGGTTTGAAGGTTAAGAGTTCGTGTGTGAGATCGAAGGTTCTAGGTTCGAACTCTGCGTGCAAGATTGTAAATGCTCATTGCCGAAGAGTTCCGTACTAAGATGAAATGGTCATCCAATGCTTCTAAGTTTTCAATAGATCGACTCATGAATTCAACTATTAAGATAGAATAATTTACTAAAAGAATAATAATGGTTACAAAGATATCAACCGGAAACTTAATAACCAGGTTGTCGCTACAACCAGGATCTATCATTTATAAACAAAAAAAAGAATAACCTGAAATCTTTCTGACATCAAAATATGTAATACATTTTTTTCAAAATGTGTAATTAACTCTGTTATAACTTGTGCCTTGTCTTATTAATGTATCATGTGATGATACCGCCAATTAGAGAATTATCGATCGGACCAATGACACATAAAACAAGTACGAGCAGTCTAGAGTACTTATCGGTTCTGATTCCTGCCTAGCCTAACTAGTTAAGTCAAGAACACTAATCTCAGCCTCTGCAATATGTATTGTTTATTTCAGACATACTAGGTTTATATACCAACCAAAACAGACCACATAGTACCAATAAAATAGGAAACAACATTTGTACAAGATTTAGCCAAATGTGGCTGTGAATGTGGGAGGTAGTAATTAATAGACAGGGCATAGCTCAAGAATGATAAATCGTATAATAACAGTTCATAGGTCAAAATAAAGCTCATAATAAGAGGAACACGAATATGAATAGTTTAGTCATTTAACAATCATACAATAAAATTATATATACATATATAGTATTAGACCATAAATAGATCCCAACAGTTACTATCCATTATTCTTATCGGGATAAAACAAATACAGATTATTATATAAAGATAAAAACATAGAAATCGTTCATCCTTTAAATATAAATGTAGGTACATAAATTTATAAAAATTCAAAAATAAGACATTCAGGACTTATTATATAAAAGATAAAAGTTATCTATCATTAATTCAACAAGCTTATACCAAGACATTTGTTCAACAGTGATTTAAAAGAACATCTATTTGGATCAAGGAAAATAAACTGTGGACTATTTTGTATTATATCATTTACCATTATTACTGTTAATATCATCAGTATTATTATTATTATCATCAGTTTAGGGGTTGTGCAGATTGTTATGTTTTTGATTGAGATCATGAACCGATTGATGTGAGACCACCATTTAAAGCCTGGAAGCACTGGATGGCTGTTTCATCCTATTGTGGGACTCCTCAGCAGTGCGCATCCACGATCCCGCTCGCGGAAATCGGTTCATGATCTCAATCAAAAAATTAACAATCTCCACAACCTCCAAACTGATAATTACCATGTGCTCACTAGTGACTAGCTTCGTGAGAAAATTCTCGGAGTTCTGGTGAGAAGCCGTGACCAGTGAAGCTAATCCGTGTCGGGTAGAAACAGGTGTCTACTTCAGTACAATGGAAGATGGTCACGCAACTTCGTGGATTGGTTGAGGTTAGACGTTAACACCACTGGATGCCCGCTCAGTGGTCCAGTAGGTTGAGCGTTCACGCGTGAGACTGAGGGCCCTGGGTTCGAATCTCGTGAGTGGGATCCTGGATGCGCACTGCTGAGGAGTATTATTATTATTATATTCCAAACAAGAAATGTTCTTATAACTGGAAAGTTTCTATTAATACGCTATCATGCATGGATATTTATTCTGACAGTATACACACTTCGTATTTGATTGATTTTTTTTATCTTTTCTTTTCTGATTATTTTCTATTTATACTCGGTTACAAAATATGACAATTTAAAATAATGCACTTTTGAATAAGGTTGGTGTTTCTAAGACAAAATGTTTGTGTCTATCTATAACCTATATAAACTATAAACATTTAAAAATGATAAACACATAACTGAATAAGTACGAAATACCCCCCTTTTTTTCTTTTCTTCTAATATGATGATAAGTAAATTTATGAAAATCATTTTTTTACATGTTGATCAGTATTAGTTAGATGATCTTGAATAAATAGAGGTAAAATTGATAAGTATAGATTAGAGAAAACATGTGGATACGAAAAAAAAGAGGAATGATGGAAAGAGAGAGTGAGAGAGAGGAAGAGAAAAAACAAAAACAAAAGTTCATTGCTCAATGAAATTAATTGAAAGTGTAAAAGTACACATGGATTGAATAGTAGTCAATATTCAACTATATCTATATTTAAGATTATATCATGGTAATTATTTAAGCTATGAAAAATATAGTAAATTTACACTTTTAATTAGTAAATAGTCAAAATCTTAATAAGAATAATAAGAAAATTACAACAACAACAACAATCAGCGAGACTCTAATTTATGGACGAGCCAATCAGAAATGTTTTGGAGATTTCAAGGTTACGGCGCCAACTTCAGTGCTTAATGCTAACGTACGATCGGTTCACAGGGAATTTTGTACAAAACGTGATAATTGAGCGGCTATAACAAATAAAATGGCGAGTTTATAATTTGGTGGACGAATCAATCAGGTATAAGATAATAGATTTCGGCGTGAAAGCCTTTCGTCCATATGGATAAATAAATTTCTGGCATTATAGCTGATGTTAGTTCGTGTTGAAAAACCCATATATAATTCCTAACTAAGGCAAATTACGACAATTATTGCGAAATGGATAATAAAAGCACCCGTACTACAATATATACGGATGTTTGGAGAGGGTACAGACTCCTACATAGGCTTGTTTATGTGCATCGTGTCGTTAACCACAAATGATATTTTGTGTACTCAACAACCGGAGTGCACATAAACAATATTGAAGCTATTTGGTCGAGGCTGAAAGAGTTTTTAGACTTTATCATGGATCCAGAGCCCGACTATTCTGTAGCCGTATGGATGATTTTCACTACCGCATGCATTAGAACCTCTTAACCTCATTCTAACTTTGACAAGTTTTTGAACCAGTATATTTCCTTGGTTTTGTATAATACATTTTTACTCTAAACTTACTGTTCGGTGATTGGCTAATATTCTCAAGATCGTTCAAAGGTCGTCCATAAATTAGAGTCTCGCCCAACAAACTAAACATAAAACCACCGATAGTTTATTCATACAGTATGTGATGCGAACGGAATAATCCTGTGATGAATAAATACATATTGACGGTTAAGATGGTGGGAACACTAGTCGGTTGCAAAAATAATATCACTTAATATCGAGTTTATGAACCAGTATTTGGTAAATAGTAATCTTTTCTACTACCACCGTTATTCTATTTGTCTCTATAATTTCATTGTGATGACTTCAATCGTTTCACAGATATGTCAAGTTCTATGGTGCTTATTACCGACTGAAACAGTTTACTGTGTTAATTAATTAACATTTAAATTACATTAATATCCCATTAGACTTATCTACCTACCTATTTCTAATGAGAAAAAAAATATTCCATTAACAATGTTCATACATTAGTTGGATATATTTTACCATTTTACCGTTTTAATTTTCAGTCCATCATGTTTTCTTTACTGGATAACTTCATTACATTTATACGATAGAAAATGTTCAAGGAAATATTGATTTCGATGATATTGGAGATAATTTATTGTATTATATACATAAATAGTTGGGTTCGAATCCCGCGAGGTGATATCGTGGATGCGCACTGCTGAGGAGTCCTACAATAGGACGAAACATTCGTCCAGTGCCTCCAAGTTTTCCATAGTGGCCTAGCATAGATCAACTCATGATCTCAACTATTAAGAATTATTATGTCATCCACAAAACCCATCTCTGAATAATTGTATATAATAATGATAAGACTCGAATTCCTGAAACTTAAATAAAAGAGAATCAAGTTGGAAAATACAATCGTGATCGAGTACCGGAAATAATAAACTGCAGTATTTAGTTATGTATATGTATCATATTCAAAAATGATTTTATTTTTGGTTCACAAGAAAGTGGTTATTTGATGATGACAACAACAACAACAACAAAATCTCGCTTTTTAAATCATCAGAAAGAAGTATTCAACATCAAAGAAAAGTATTCAACAATTTCAGTAAAAAGTCCCCTCCCCCCTACAAAAAATGAACAATTGACTTTCCGAATATCGTTCAGCTTCAATATATCAGTCATATGATAAAAAAAACATCATAGAAAGTAGCTAATTAGTTAAAATAACCAAATTATGCTATAGTCTATTTGTTTGGCTATCTATATATCTATCTATCTGTTTATAGGTATATCTATCACCAGCTCATACACACATTCACAAATATAGATACATACATAAACATAGAAGAAGGTAAAGTCATCACATAAGAAAAAAGGATCCAATACCGAAATGAAATAATATTTATCATTCATGATCCATTTAACAATTCAAAATAAATCAATCTGACCTTTATGGATAAATAAATGAATGTTGACTTTGGGTTAAACAAATAAATAGATCAGAATGGGTTTTGTGGAGATTTTAGAAATTTCACAGATTGAAATCTTGAGTCAGTTGAAGCTAGACCACCATTGAAAACCTGGAAGCTTCGCGCGCGAAGCCAGTAGGTCCTGGGTTCGAGCCCCGCGTGGTGCGGGATCGTGGATGCGCACTGATGAGGAGTCCCATACTAGGATGAAACGGCCGTCCAGTGCTTCCAGGTTTTCAATGGTGGTCTAGCTTCAACTGACTCATGATTTCAATCTGTGAAATAAATAGATACTAATGTCATTACTTATTATGTTATTTTGATGCGGTTTATCTTAATTGATTTTTTTCTTCCAAATCTTATGTTATTATTATTGGCCAAATTTATAGAGAGTAGAAGAGAAGTGAAAGAGGAAAAGAGTAGGTAACATAGTAGGATATTGAAAAAAAGTTGACAAGATTCAATGTTAATACTAGTTAAACATGTTTGTCATTGATTTGTTTAACATTAACTACAAAAAATACCTTTCTGATTGGTTGGTGAACATATTCCGGATAGATGTATATTAAGTAACTTGTGCTCAATAAGAAGGTTGTTCAATACGTCCTAATGTTAATGAATACTGTTACGTAATATAACCAAATAGTAATAATGGATAAAAATAAATGATTTGCAATTCACATGGTATTGTTTAGTTGAATAGGACGAAACGTGCGTTCTGGATTCCACTACTAGCTACTATCTACTATATTTGCTCATAATGATTTAGAATACTTGAGTTGATTATAACATTATGATGATTATTGAGTTCAATGCAGAGTAAAATTTAGTCAAGATGTATCAATTTAATGGTTTAAAAGAGAATAGAATAATAGTTCATTAGAATTTCGTTTTCTCCTTATCCTACTTTGATATTGTCGATAATCTTGGAGTTGTGAATTCATACACTGCTGAAGAATAATTGATACTAAAAGGAAATATAGATATTTATTGCTTTCTGGGTTCTTTAGCGGTTATTTAACTAAAGTTAGTCCATTTAATGTTAGACTACCTGTGAATTAAACAATTTTCATATATTTCATATCCTGATATAAAAATTATACGTATTAGTATGGAAGAGGGTTTGTGTAAATTACTGGAATTCAACTTTGTCAAATGTGAGGCACTTATCTACTAAATGTTTCGGAAGATCGTCAATCAATATCGCGAATCGGTTGAAGTTAATAATATAAGTCATCAAATGTCAACTCAGTAATCTAGAAGTTAACCATTTGCTTCAAGACCTGATGGTCCTGAGTTCATTTGAAATTACTACAATTTCCACAAAACTTCTTCTGATACTAATCAACATATGCTCACTAGTGACTGTCTTCAAGATGTATATCCTGGGGTTCTAGTGAAAAACAGTGACCAGTAAAGTTCAACTGGGTCAGTTGTGAGATAATGACTCACTGATGACAATGGCAGATGTGTCGCTCAATTTCGTGAATTAGTCGAAGTTAGACATTAGCACCTTTGGATGCCTTTACAGTGGTTTAGTGGTTAAGCGCTCGCGTGTGACACTGATAAGTCCTGGGTTCGGATTCCGTGAGGCGAGGTTGTGGATGCGCATTACTGAGGAGTCCTACAATAGGACGAAACGAACGTCCAGTGCTTCCAAGTTTTCCATGGTGGTCTAGCTTCAATTGACTCATGATCTCAATTAATGAAATAAATATAAGTCAATAACAATGTAATTAACCATAAGTGATTAGTAGAATGATTCACATGTGAAACAAATCACAAACAAACACCGATAAACAGACTCCTTACTCGGTGGCAAAAAAAGTCAATTGTAACTGAATTTAATGTCTCCATAGTGATGAAAATCATCACAAGTAAATAGTAGTATCTATTAGCACTCATATATAAAAAAATTGTGGCTTTAAAATTAACTTCACGAATGTATATTAGACTTCATTTTTCGGAGGACATAATAATAATCTTAAATTAATATCATCTTGATGAGAAAGGAAATGATAAACAGTAAAAAAAAACTGTTCCACATGATTGCCCACAAAACAATGTGGCCTACTTTTCAATTTTTAATGATGATGTTTGACGAAATAATGATAATATATTTACATAAATGTAAACAACATAAACACACACACACACACAAACAAGTACATTACAATCTTATAATTCATTTATAAAATATAGATGAATGTCATGAATTGAATGAGATTCAGCCATTCTCAGTGGTATACACATGACAACAACAAATGAAAATAGAAATCACAAGTTTCTAAATTCTATCGATCAAATGGATAAAAATATAAACAGATTCGGCTATCCCATCCCCTTTCCTTTGAAAAAGGGTAGGGGTCTTTATAGTTTAAATCACAAGCCGGTCTTAGATATATCACTACTGTAAACCTCTAGACGACAGTTCCGTTCTAGTATGGGACTACAAAGCAGTGCCCATCTATAACTATACATTCAAGAATCGAACCCAGGATCTTTGATCTGAACATTTAATCTCTAGACCACTGAGCCAGCATCCAATAGTGTGAATGTTTAATATTATTCAGCTTACAAAATTGTCCAACCCTCATCCATTGCTTCGGGTAGATAATTGTTTCACACCTGATACAGTTAAACTCCACTGACCAAGGTTTCTTACTAGAACTCTAGCTAAGATTAGTCCGTGATTTAAACTATGAAAATCCTATTAACTTCAAAAATCCACTTATACAAATAATAAGTATCTGTTTGATTTTCTAATTTATATATCATTAATATGAACTGATTGAAGTACTATTTTATAAGCGTTAGATGTTAATGAATGATATAACAGTCATTGAGCAGTGTGCAACTTCTCAGATAAGAAAATGTAAATTGACGGAAAATTTTTGATTATGCGTCTTAATTGACTGTTATCATCAAGACACATGTAATGTGATGAAAGCCAGAAACTATCTCAACAGATTATCTTGATTAGTGTAAAACATGCTAAAAAGATTATGAGTGTCCAAACCCAGGCAATGACGTAAAGCAGACTAGAATTTCATATAATCAACTAGCATATTCAACATAGATTAAGGCTACATCGCTTCTATTATAGAAGTATTTAATGAAATGAAACAAATCACAATCCCAAACTACTTGGTTATTATTTGCTAATGTAAAAAATATCCATAAACTAACATCGTGTTGAAAACATTCCACTTTCAAATTCCTCTAGCTACAGTGAAATCATTAAAAAAGAATCTATTTTTTTTCAGCTATAAACTCTAGGGGTTAAACAAAAACCATTAATTGCATTCTCTTCCATTATTGAAATATGACTGATCGAGATACTATTTACTATCATCACAAGGCAATGAACAATATAATAATAACGAAGTCCAACTTATTATCCACAATAGAAAAAAAATACAAGTAGACCGATAGATAGACAGACAGACGATAAAAGTAGAAGCAGGAAAACAACATGATAAAAACGAGAAAGAGAGTGAGAGAGAAGAAAAAAGAAAGAGGGGGGGGAAATAATCTCCAACGCATAAACAAGAAATGTTATGAGGCGAATATAGAGAGAGTAATAACTCTTCTATTTGACTAGACATTCAAATATTCGATATAACACTAAATATTGTTTTACAGGTTAACAAATGTCAATTATAGAGAAATAGACAAATACTTAATATAATGGATTTTGTGTATATAAGTATAATCTATTCACATATGAATATAATAAGAGACTTAATTATTAGCACATTGAATAAATAAATATATCAACAACAACAACAACAACAACAACAACAACAAAACTGAGTTTAACCAACAATCAGAGAGAATAAAACATATGACGTAATTAGAGTATAAAATGTGTAGATAAATGGATACGATTTTATAAGTCTAACATTTATTGCATAGTTATTGTGATTCCAGAATTCTAAAGATGATAAAGGGAGGGGTATGATTTTAAAAAAATTCTAAAAATAAAAGTGATCAGTTAACTTGTTTTGTTTGGACAAAAAAATGTGTATTTCTGCATTCATTCACACAAACTCTATCAGATATAACCTATTCAATAACAGGTGGTTATCGATATCCATGACAACGTTCGAAACAGTATCATTGGTATTTTCTTCTTTTTTTTTTTGTAAATTATTTACGTTCATTGTTGAAAGTAAAGGTGATTATTGGATAAAATGGGATAACAAAAATGTTTATTAGAAGGAAAAAAATACAAAAAAATAGCTATGCAATAGAATATTCATCAATATTAAAACGAATAGTAGGCGCCCAGTATAAAGAAGTTTATTTAGAGGTGAAAATTATATTTGAAATAATCTCAACAATTGAAATTTGAAAATAATTCCAACATTTTGTTCAGTAAACTTATCTGGACTTATTCAGGGTTATAATCGATTCTTTGAATATCAATTCGTTGAGATTATTTCAAATATAATGATACACGTTTTTCATGCAATTGGTTTCCTTTAGGAATTTGAATAGAGCAAGAACAAACACTGATGCAGAATAGTATGAATTCATATTATTTCGAGGTTTCTCGTCAGCTGCTTACAAACCGAAATTGTGATAGAATTTTTTTACATGGAGATAATGTGAAGCAATTGACATAAATGAGTGTAAATAACTGGATTACAATGATAACTATATATATATGCTAGAAACAGGTCAGAGGTCAAAAGAGGGGGGGTTAATCCAGGGTGGGTGGTGTAATAATTTAGTGAAGTTCATAAATTGTGTGATAATTGTAGAGATTAATGGAATTAAATAATGATAAGGTAGATTACGTAATAATAATTAAATAGAATTTGGAAAGTTAACATAATTTAAGAGGATCAGGTGGTGGAAATGTGTGAATAAAATTTATTTTAAGAATTAGGTAATAGGTGAAACAGTTATCCACCCCAGGCAATGGATGAAGGGTTGCGTAAGCTCATGGGACGATTGAAGTTAGACATTAAAAGCGTTAGAAACCGGCTTAGTTGTCTAGAGGTTAGACGTTCACGTGGGCTCAGATCAGGTGTACGGGCTCGTAGACGCACACTACTGAGGAGTCCCATTCTAAAGCGAAACGGCCTTCCAGTACTTCCAGGTTTTCAGTGATGGTCTACCGCAAAAATGATGTTTCCACCTGTTAACTAGTTGAGGATATTAATCAAACTTTAAATGACTAAAAAACCCATTCGATTTTTCATTTTATCTGTTCTCAAATGTTTACGCTAATTTAAAGATTGTAATTCAATCATTAAATGGCAGATTATCAATACACAGTAAATTAAGTCAACCAAACATTTATACATATGTTACAGATTATTGAGCTTAGATTCTTAAAAAAAATAAAAGTATTTATATATACAATATAACAAAATCTAACTACAAAAAACGAGGATTTGGTTGTCTTTTCTGTCTGTATTTACCATCATCCTCTTTATGATTATCGTCATCATTTCGTGTATATAAATCCAGTGAAGATCATGTGAAAAATATTGAAACGTCTGTAATATTTTTTTCCTCCCCCGCTCTCCCCCCCGTAAAAATCCCATAGACAAAATGTCTCCTTTTTATTTGCGTGCCTATCTATCTGTCTGCCTCGAGACATGATGTAATCAACGTTATCACATACTTGAAAATAACGCTACAATTTAGTGATTAATTTATTGAGTGTACAGTAAAAATAAAAAAATAGACGGAAGTATTTGACATTTAGAAATACAAACATATACTACTGTACACAAACATACTTATCTATCCAAAATATTTTAATGAATGGGGCACGATGAAGGAAGCTGACCTCACATCATTAAGAAAAGGAAATTAATAACTTGTGTGCTTGTTGTCATGACTTGATATCAGTCAACTACCATTGGAGAACAAGAAGCCTTAGATAATTGTTTCCTTCTAGTAAGAAATTCATCAACAATGTGAGACTATAACCCTAAATCAAGGATTGAACTTAGGTCCTCCAGGTAATATGACCAGTGTTTAACGTTTAAAAAAATTCATTTTCGAATCCAAAGATTCATATTGTCGAATTCAATTAATTTGCGATACAATAGAACAGTAAGCGAATATGCAATGTTATCATGAATGAGAGATGCTATAGTTTAATTCGTAGACAGTTTTTGACATGGATCAATAAGTGGAATTTAAATTACACAACATATTTTAGTCATAAGAATCAAATGGCGCTGTATTTGTAATCCAAAATGAAAGATAATAGAAAAACATGACCATCAAAAATATATAACGTGAATGAGGGAGAGGGAGAGAAAAGAAGGAGATCAATCGACAGAAAAACAAATAAACTGAAAATGGCAACAATACACTTACCTGGAATGTATTTAACAAACTGTACAATAAAACGTGAATGTGTTTCAAAATGTTTCATCATTTGACCCCAAATATCTTCAACACAATCGGATGCCTGAATTAATCTACATGGTTGGGGTAAATTACTTCGAATGTTCTAAGGATAGAAACAATAATGAAAACAATATTACAATGGTGGTTGTGTAGAAAAATAATATTTAGAAAATAAAGCAAATAGTAGGACATGTATGAAATATTTTGTTGAATAAATACATGATCGATCAGATCTATATCCTAACGCTGTATTTACTATAATAATAATAATGGTAACAATAATAGTAATAATGATGGTAATAATAATGGGCGAGACTACAATTTATGGACGAATCAATCAGATGTACGATAAGAGGTCTTGCATTTTGGCGCAAAAGTCATTCATCCATTTGGTTAAATGGAATCCCGGTATTATAGCTGATGTCAGTTCGTGATGAAAACCCTAAATCTAATTCCTGACCCAATCAACATCTACAAATCATAATCCTTATTCGTCAAACTGCTTTATAACCCTCACTTAGCCCTAGTAAGTAGGTAGATACTCTCAAGGTCACTTTAGCGTCGCTCAAACGTCGTCCATAAATTATAGTCTCACCATAATAATGATCAGTATTATTTGTATCGAAGCTAAGGTTGGACTTGATAATTTCAAACAAATTGAGCATTGGATAAAGAATTAATTATATTTTTTTGTGATATCCCAATGAGTGGAAAAGTTGTATGACTGACGTTTCATGACTCGATGTAAGTCACTTCTTCAGAGTAAATAAATGATCGAAATTAACACAAATTTAAATAGTCCTATTTAAATTTGAATTTTTAAGGGCTAAACGTCAGAAACACAACTTTGCTACTAGTAGGGATACAACAAAAAACGTATCTATAATATTATCAGAATGTGTTTTGTGGAGATTTTTAGAAATTTGCATAGATTGAAATCATGAGTCAATTGAAGCTAGACCACCATTGAAAACCTGGAAGCACTGGACGGCCGTTTCGTCCTAGTATGAGACTCCTCAGCAGTGCGCATCCACGATCTCGCACCATGCGGGGCTCGAGCCCAGGACCTACTGGCTTCGCGCCAGAGCACTTAACCATTAGACCACTGTGTCGGCATCCAACGGTGTTAATGTCTAACTTCAACCAATCCACGAAGTTGCGCTACCGTACACCATTGTCTTCAGTGAGTTCCTATCTCACAACAGACCTGGTTGAACTCCACTGGTAACGACTTCTCATTAGAACTCCAGAAGTGTCTCCTGAAGTCAGTCACTAGTGAGCAGGTAATTATTATTATCAGAATGTGCTTTGTGGAGATTTTTAGAAATTTGCATAAATAATAATAAGTATTATTCATATAAAGTGGTCTTCAAGTGAAAATTCTTGTGATTATCAACAGTGTACACTAAAAAACGGGGGCAACAATAAGAAAAAAAACTGAACTCTTGGAATATATTTATGAAGTGATGAAGGTTATTTATAAAAATAATGCACTAAAGAAAACAGACTGCTTCATGTAAATTAAGCGTTTTAATAAAGGCAATAAAAAATAGGATAATCACTGGGGTGATAGTTGAAAAACATGAAAAAATATACTTTTTTCTGACCTAATATCGCGTGTTTATTGGATAAAGCAGTATGTATGTATGTATGTGCATATATATATATGTATATATATATATATATATATATATATATATGCGTTGAAAAGAATGAACATTATTCAGATGCCGATTCTTGAACTGTTATCATGTAACTGACGATCACTTAAATATTTATCATCAGGATCGATAAAGAAATAAGAAAAGGAAGCCTGGTGAGATACCTTTTTCTAAGAATTCCATTTTGTACCAAAAATATAATATTGAATGAAGCCTAATAATAATAATGATAATAATAATCTAGTAATACAAATGAAAAACAAAACACAAAAAGTATAAACACACAACATTTCTTCAAAGAAATTAAAACAACTAGAAAGAATTCACTGAACAAAAACAAGACAGAAACAATATTTTTCAACAAACTTGTCAATAATTTCTGTAAACTAGTTTAAAAATCACTACCGGTAAAGTTCAACCAGGTCTGTTGTGAGATATCAACTCATTAAAGACAATGGTGTACGGTGGCGCAACTTCATGGATTGGTTGAGGTTAGACATTAACACCGTTGGATGCTGGCTCAGTGGCCTAGTTGGTTAAGTGCCTGGCTCGAGATTTCATTTTTGGTGAAATTTATATTTGGAAAATAAATTACAAGTGTAATAACTGATTACTAAGATGGATAATGGCTAGTGTTTCATTCTATCAATTGCAGTGTTAAACATCAATGGGAAGATTTAAGTAAACAATACCAAGTGGATAATAATAATAATAATAATAATAATAATAATAATAATAATAATAATAATAATAATATTAATAGAAATAGTAGTAGTAATGTAGAGAACAAGAATATAGGTATGTGACAACTAATCCATGATTTGATACGAGATTACAGAGTTCTTTCGTAAATGGTAGAAACTATACATTAAATACATTATTTGCATATCCTCCATCAATTGTTTCAGACTCTATCTTTTCTTCATTGTTATAACAATTATTTTCTGTTTACATTGCACTTCGTTTCAATTCGATTTTCATAACTTTCTACTGTCAGACATTCCACTTCTGATCGGTTTTACAGACATTAGTAGCATACACTACAATAGTAGTAGTAGTAGTAGTAGTGACTGGTGTCATATTACTATAAATTACTATAATTACTGAAATGATTGAAGATAAATCAAATGAAATGTTTAAATCAAGTGAATAAGAAGAAACAAAAAAGAGTTGAGAAGAAAAACAGGGATTTATTTTATGTTGTTAAATTCTAATTAGCTGTTTACAACCAAGATGAGAATTCTAGAGTAAGTTTTTAGAAGAAAAAAAAACTTAAATTAATGATTTCGACTGAAATGTGTTGTGAAAAGGTGTTAAAATAATAGAGAGAGAGATGCGAATAAATTTAAAAGACCATATACAAATACATATCTTAGGCGGCCTGCTTGAGTATCTGGGCTACCTGTTCCTGCCATCTAGATATTTCAACAAGTTATCTATTTTTGTTTGTTTTGATATATCATTATATTTGTTGATCGCATAACCTATCCTGGCGCATTTCTGAAAAGTGTACAACTTTTCGTTGTCAAAGTTACAAAAATCTCAATAAGAGATAATGTGGTCGCTGGCAATATGCAGCGAAAAGAATGTTCATTTACTGAACTGCTAACACCTAACTGGTGATCACTCAATATTTATCGCCAGGACCGACCAAGAAGAAAGAAACGGAAACTTGTTGAAATACTTTGTGCTGAGAATTCTATATTGTACCGAAAATATAATATTGAATAAAGCTTATAATAATAATACATATCTTACATAGAAGAATATATTATATCATTGATAATAGCAAAAGATTAAAGAGTAAGAAATTAGTGGTTATGTAATGAATAACAGTTAAAATAGTGAGACTATAATTTATGGACAACCTTTAAGCGACGCTAGACTGATCTTGAGAGTGTTCACATAATAACCAGGATCAAATGAGGGTTATAAACTTATGTAAGGAATTATAATTATAATTTACAGTTGATGTTTAAGGTTAAGAATTAGATTTCGGATTTTCATCACAAATTGACATAAACTATAATGCTGAAAACTCTATTTATCCGAATGAATGAGTGAATTTCGCGCCAAAATCCAAGATTCGTTATCTTATACCTGATTGGTTCATTCAAAAAATCATAGTCCTGCCGTTAAAATTTAACATTGTTTTATGTCCAGAAGGGGTTTGTGGAGATTTTAGAAATTTCACAGATTGAAATCATAAATCAGTTGAAACTGGACCACAATGGAAAGCCTAGAAGCACTGGACAGCCGTTTCGTTCTAGTATAGGACTCCTCAACAATGCGCACCCACGATCCCGCACCCACGCGAAATTCGAACCCAGGACCTACTGGTTTCGCGCGCGAGTACTTAACCACTAGAACACTGAGCCGGCATCCAGTGGTGTTAATGTCTAACTTCAACCAATCCACGAAGTTGCACCATCGTACATAATTGTCTTCAGTGAGTTGATATCTCACAACAGATCTGGTTGAACTCCACTGGTAACGGTTTCGCACTAGAACATTTTCAACAGTTGAGATCATGAGTCAATTGAAGCTAGACCACCATGGAAAATCTGGAAGCACTGGCCGGCCGTTTCGTCCTATTGTGGGAGTCCTCAGCATTGCGCATCCAGTCGTGAAATAATAACGTGAAATAGTAACTGATGACAATGGTGGATGTGTTGCTCAATTTCGTGGATTAGTTGAAGTTAGACATTAACACCGTTGGATATCGGCTCGGTGGTCTATTTAATTAAGCGCTTGGAGCAAAACTAATAGGTCCTGGGTTCAAATCTCGCCGAGGAGGGTGGGATAATGGAAGCGCACTGCTGAGGAGTCCCATACTAGGATGAAACGTCCGTCCAGTGCTCTCAGGTTTTCCATGGTGATCTAACTTCAATTGACTCATGACTTCAATTTGTGAAATTGTTTTAATTCATTAAATTTTCATTTTTATAACTAACTTGACTCAAATGATTTTATTCTTACTCATTATTAAACATTGTTGATAAGGTAGTCACAATTTCTTTAAAATTAGAATATATATATATTCTTTCAAATGTATTTCCGAACATTATCCCGTGTGACTTATAAAAAAAGGTAAATGTAAATATTAATTACAATTCAATATTGAACTTTGATCATATGATCCTTTTCAAAAAAAAGCCTTTTAAAAGTTATCTATACAATCAGATGATTTGGTTAGAAAAAAAAGTGCAAATGAATAACTTATGCATTGTAGAAGCGTTAGTAACACTTCTTTAAAAGATTAAATTATATATGTAAAAGCGATATGTTCAAACGATCATTCTTTCATGGTTGTAATACTTAATTTACATAAATAGCGATTCGATTTTACTAAATCCTTCTAATGTTTCATTTATTCTTTTTCAATTTTAATTATTTATCATTATTATGTTCACGTAACTCCACCCGGAACCCCCTTGGAGCTACAGCTGTTCCCGAGTCCGGATAAAGGAGGGGGGTTGGACATTGGGTTAACGACTCGTAGAAAACTGACTCGCTAAAAAAAACGCTAACCAGAAAAAAATATTCAAACCACTTAAACTCTGCCCTGGGAGTTAGAAGGTCTTCATTTAGAAGAACTATGACGCCTCATGGTAAAAGCTGAGTTCCTTCGGAGGTCACGAAGCTGATGTCCCCTCTGACAACCAGAGCAACGATTACTTTAGGTACATGGAATGCTTATACAATGTGGGAGACCTGGAGAGTCATCCAAACTGCTGCAGAAACGAAGATACAACCTGGAGGTGCTCGGAATAAGTGAAACACATCGGACGCAGGTTGGAGAACAACGACTAGCTTCAGGGGGGGCTGTTATACTCTGGCCATGAAGAAGAAAATGATCAATATACACAAGGAGTTGCACTGATTCTACGTCCACCTTTTTTTCTAAATCGTCAAGTAGACAGTTATCCTTTAGATATTTGATTTCATTTTATTATCTCTCGTAAATCTTCGTATATTAAGCAGCTTTCACTGTTACATAATATGACCTATTTTTCAGTGGACTATTTTGTTTGTAAATTAACTATAAATACGATTGTACAGCTTAAGTAAAATATATTGTCGAAAAGAAAACATTCTTCGTTGAATTATCTGAATTCTTTAAGGAAGAATAGTGTTTAGTCTCTTGAATTTATTCACATCTTCCCTATAGTATACTGGTATGTATTCACAATAACATCCAATCACAGTACTTTAGAACTCATTTTGTAATTTTCATTATGAAACAATACAGATCAGAAGCAGATAACGGGAATCTCATGAAACAAAATAAATTTATGTTTTTATGCTCGAATCTTTGTTTTTCTCTTTCTATTAAGCCAAGAGTGAAATGATTGCCAATCAATAACATTGGATAATAACTGCGATACCTATACATAAAGACTAAAACTAAAAAAAACAATGTGTACTACTGAACTCTAGGTTCAGTAGTTGAATGGTATATCACAGTTCTAGAAAGATGAAAGGTTTTAAATTCAGTGTCCTGTTGAGTTTATTGAAATACCCTCTCATGGCCACGTGAATACGACCACTGTCATGGAAGTCCTACTCACTGCCTTCTCGCTGCATCACTGTTGTTTATGAAATTGAGAGGACGGAAACGAATGTCCGGCGCTTTCACCGAGTTGGTGGACACGGAGAGTCCACCTAGAGGAGTTGGAAAACTATTATTCTAAACCAACAGTGCAAATGGACTCCAGTATCCTGAGGGAACAAATAACATATCAACCAATCGTTGGTCACCTGCTACCATTGGACTTCATCTTCTTACGATGCTCCACTGCCATGTGGATTAGACCAGTATCGCAGCCCTCACATAAATAGAATGATTTACGTGACGCATATCTAATTGGTGCCTCCTTGTAACAATGTTTATATGTTTAAATAATAATAATAATAATAATAATAATAATAATACTAATAATAATAATTCAGTACACTAATATAAAGTTTAAGATCAGACTATAGAACAATTATTCAGTTTATTATAAGTTTGATAATATTGAGTTCATAATGGAAATCATTTGTACAATTTTGTTTACAAATGTTTCTTAAAGGACTAAAACAATATTAAAAGATCAAATAAAGTTTGTAACATAAGCTAACCATGTGATCTTTTTTGTACTCAGTTGTAAAATTCCATTAAGAATGTTTTAAAGAAAATATGAACAACAACAACAACAACAACTTGCCTACTCGTTATACCATATATGTGAAAGCCAGTAGTAGTATTAAGTTGTTTAAACTGAAATAGGTAGAGCGAAATTCAAATTTGTGACTAAGAGGCTAAAATTCAAACATTTCAACTATTGGACAACTGACCTACAACAAGTTTAAAATCATATCTACCTACATAGTATATTCAAAATTAGATTAAAACTGAAAACAATAAGAATCCCATCAACGGATTCTAGTAGTTTCCAAAAAGAGGGGAAGAAATTTTGAACGGCCTGATAATCTTTAATGGTAAGGCATATTTGTAAAAATGTCATGTGTGACCACCCTAAAGCAGATGTCTTTTGGGCTCTATGGTTGTGCTTTCAAGGTTGCCAAGACTATTTCTAACCTAGTTTCCTTTACAAGTATTTCAAGAAAGAGCATCCTTAAACGGTGTAGGGAACCGGGAAGTGACAACTGCTCACACATCTTTAATAGCATTGTAGTTAGATTAGTTCATAAGCATTTTAAAACTCTCGTCTATATACTGGCCTATAAACTATATGAAATGGGAAACTATAGGTAGGTAGGTAGGTAGGTAGGTAGATGAGACTGGATTAGAAACAGTAACTAAATTAAAATTAATGAAATCAGTAAAGGGCGAGACTGTAATTTATGAATGAGCCAATCAGAAACAAGATAACAGGTCTTGGGTTTTGGCGCGAAATTCATTCATCCATTTGGCTAGAGAGAGTTTTGGCATTTTGGCTAGTGCCAATTCGTCATGAAAACTATAAATCTAATTCCTAACCCTAACCATCAACCAAAAATCATAATCCTAATTCTTTACACTGTTATCTAACCTTCATTCAGTTATAGTAAGTAGGTGAACATTCCTAAAGTAGCTTTAGCGTCGCTCAAAGGTCGTCCACAAATATAAACGCCAACAATGCCCATTACTCAATCACATCAATCTGATTGTAATACAAATGTAGTATGTACCGAAAAAACTGAATGTTTAAATTTTGTCCGGTAGTTAAAATAATTGATTTTCAATCGTAGTATTCCTTAAATTCAAAACACATCTGTACTCCTTGATTTGTTTGTTTCAACAACTCAAAATCTAATTACTACCTACTATTAATACCATTACACATTATTGGGGAGCGGTGACTTTATGATTGAAGTACTAATCATTTAACGGGAAGATCACATTTTTCTGAATTTTACTCAATCTGAATGTTGGCGATTCAGCGTAGTTTATTAATAGAACCATAGCTTATGCATAAACAGTTTGGTTTACAGTAGAGTGTACTACAAATCTATACTTCTTAACCAATGTATAGTATGCAATATGAGTAAGAGTATAATGAAGGGACGAACTATAAGCAACCATGACGGATTTTTAGCTAATTCTTAGCCAATTTACAAAGTACAGGGATATTTAATTTTGAATTGATTAAACTTTTCTGCAGGTTACTCTGCCTGTAAATCTAAAGATATCATTCTTAGATTATTCTTGGTTAGAATCAGGTATTTAAGGCTATGATTAAAAGTTTAGACTTAAGGTTTTATTATAAACTGACACTAGATATAATGTAGAAATTCTTTGTAGGCTGTTCGGATAAACCAATTTTGAATAAGTCTAATCAGTCCCGCTATAAACTATACTGTCACTGGGTTAAGATTCACTTCAAGATAAAATGTTTAGGGTGTGTGTGTGTGGGGGGGGAAGAATTCCGTGATAGTGTTAATTTGTCGGTTAAATACAATTTTTCGTCTCGATTCTGATTGGCTCATCTGTGTACTTTATTTTAACTAAAAAATGTGCCATTAAAATTTCTAATAAAAATTATAAATCCATAAACAAAATACAATTGATAAATAGTGAAATGAAAAGAATATAGAAACAAAAATGGATATAGGAAATAATACTGACCTTTCTTTCAGTCATCATATATTTGGCAGCAACATGAATGCGTTCAGCAAATTGTTGTACTGTTATAGAAGTCTAAAATGATAAAAATAATAAAATATCATTGAAAGAAAATGATAGAATCATATGTTCTCTCATTAGTACTACTATGTTCATTATTATTATTATTGTTGGGATAGAGAATAAAACTTTTCGATGTAATTTGGTTGAAAGTAATCGATAAGAAAATCTCAATCTAGATTCTATACCGGTTTGCATTAATCTCTCACCTCTAGTGAAATTCAAACCCAGATTACAGAGGCAATGTCATACAATGTCAACGCGTTACACTGTGGTGATATTGAAAATGATGTATACTTTTAAATGTACTCTGCTGGAAGTGATAAAATTTTATGCACTCAATCGAAAGTGTTGTAAAACGAATTATTTTCCAAAATGTTGATCTAAATTAACCAAATAATGGTAATTTATAATGAATGCAACCTTCGATTTTCAAACTATGGTTGTACCATTGAATCAGGCACTATGAAATTCACACTCTAAATGACTAGTTCTCAAGGTCACACAAAAAGTTTTATAAGTAGCCATAATTTTTTCCCGGCATCATCATAGGTTGAAGTAAGAATAAGCTATTCGGCTTCCGATTATCTTCTTAGTCATTAGGAGAGGCGAGAGCTCAAAAGTCATCTAGGGAGTAGGGAGAATAGTTTAATTTCAGTTGAAGAACACATTTCACGTTGCATTCACAAATTATGATAACATATCAATACGTACAGCTAAAGTTGGGTCATAACAAAATGTAATCAGTGAAATGAATGATTACTAAGTCAATATTATGATCTCATAAGTAATATCTAATCAAAGTATCGAATCTGATTAATATTACTAAGCTCAGTTATGCTATAGATAAGATAATAAAATTCTTCAATAGTTTGCCTGAATTGTATACTGTATTGAGGAAAGTGCTAAATACAATATATATAAAGTACTGGTTCCATCAACACATATGAACAAGGAATAAACATAATGAGATTCTGCTATCCTAGTGTGGTTCTACAAGGGTATAAAAAACAAGTTAGAAATCCCATTCTTGAACATCTGATCGACTATATTTATTCTACCGTTCCACAGGTTGATTTCAAGGTTATTTATATAATTCGCCCGAATCTACCTAGGTTTCTGCGTATCCAACTCTTTAAAACAGCATAAGCTCTTAATCATTCATGAACTCAAGCCAGAACTATATGTACATCTTTTCGTTATCGTTACCTTATCCTTTATTATTACTATTATTGCATTTCGTATTTGAAAG
This sequence comes from Schistosoma margrebowiei, assembly GCA_944470205.2. Lineage (NCBI taxonomy): Eukaryota > Metazoa > Platyhelminthes > Trematoda > Strigeidida > Schistosomatidae > Schistosoma > Schistosoma margrebowiei. The sequence continues at coordinate 77,141,984 of OX104024.1, forward strand.
TATCCCCTTCTCCCTTTACTTATGTCTCATGTCCTCACCGTTACTTTCATAACTGTTGCTGAAATTACATCATTTAGTTTTGCACATCCATTACCTTTAATTATTGTAATAAAAACATTCTAATCAGCTTATTTTATTCACATTATAATCTATTCGCATATATGCAATCTTTTATTGTTATTGTTCATATTACGTAATCTGGTATTATAATCTTTCCATTCGATTATCACGTTTATTCCCTGTTCTTATGTTCTCACGGGACCAGTACTTATATATACCTATATGTAAATTCGTCAAAAATAGAACCCCTCGCTGAACTTCGCGTTTTTAATATTTTAAACGGTTTACTGATAATATGTTGCATTAATATATCGAGTAAAATGACCACGACTCTTGAAATACACAAGGCTATTTTTATCAATCTAGTAAGATATATGGAATGTGTACTGACAGAAATCCATTAAATATTCTGAAATATCATGTAGTCTACAGAAATAAAGTTAGCAAAGATTTAAAATGGAGTCAATGTAGCATATTTCCAGATGCACAATGGGGTGTCCACTTTCAGAGTAATAAGAACAGTATGCATTCAATCCTACTAACAACTTGCAATTTTTATTACAATAGTAATATTATCTTATATGCCTACATCAACAAGTTAGTTCAATACTATTTCCTGAAAGATTTTTAAGAGTATCGAGTTTTTGGTGGAGTTTTGTTCTCTGAGCTGGATGGTTTGGTCGTGGAGCTTTCATCGTTCTTCTGAACGACATCATCAGCACAAACTTCAGACTTCTATCTGAAGTTTGTGCTGATGATGTCGTTCAGAAGAACGATGAAAGCTCCACGACCAAACCATCCAGCTCAGAGAACAAAACTCCACCAAAATCATCCACCTGAGCTACAAATTCTCTCCACCATCTCAGTATCGAGTTTCCAACATCAGGTCGATACCTTGCAATATTTCAAGGTGATTAATAAACAGACAAAATCCAGTCTTCTGAAGTTTGTTGAAGTCGTTACTATCAAGAGTCAAAATCCTGATTTATGTGTTCAAAAGCAGATGTTTATTAATCTTTCCTTGCCTTGGTGATAAATATTCCTTCAATGTATCATAAAACTTTTTGTACTCATTACACTACTATGTCTTTTTATTTCGTCCGTCTTCCAGATTATTAATCTTGTTTTATTAACGGAGCTTGAATCATTTTATTCCTATCACTTGTTTCTGGCCCTTTGAACTCAAGTCACAATTTCCTTTTACATAAGATACATATTAACAATATTCAATATATTCAATTTATTTACCCCCTTGTTATACTATACGAATATGTCTTCAATATAACTTCCAACCAAACCCTTTCATGTAAGTAATTTGAAACCTATTTTATGTAATGATGATTTTTAAATATCACAGGTTGTAAGCAGCTGATGAGAATTAGACGAAATAAAATGAACCCATGCTATTCTACTAGAATCTTTGTTCTTGCTCATTTCAAAATGATAAAGGGAACTATTATTTTGATGTTTAAACAACTTAATTTTTTTTTATAAATTTAATGTTTCAAGCAAAGTGACTAAATAAATCGATAATGAAGTTAACCTCTGGCCAAATTCCCCTTCTTCAAATGACAATAAAACGTTACTACTTTCAACAAACTATTATTATTCATAAAGTATACAAAATAGATACTACTTAAATATTTAAAAAGTAAATGTAGATAACAGTAGAATAAATAAACTCACCGGTCGAATACCATTCTTTAAACGTGGACTAATTTCTTTATTATTTATAACTGGTACAGTAATCGATGGTAATGTAGTATTTACAATGGAATGATTAACAGGGAAATTATTCACTGTTGATGACAATAATAATGATGAGGAGGAGGATAATGTTGATGATGATGATGGATAATCCATATTATTAATCGGTTGAGCATTACGATCTAATGATGTTGAATACATTGAAAGATTTTCAATAATTCTACCAAAATTACCCATTATTGGTGGTGATGAAGATGATGAGGATAATGATGATGGTGTAGTTGATGTATAACAATTATTTGGTAATTCAGGCAATGAATTAGAAATGCTGACACGATTTAAATTTGGATAAATTTCATCAGATAATCCACGTACACGACTATTGGATAGAACTAGACCAGCAGCGGTAGCAGCTGCTGCTGCTGCAACAGCCGCCGCTTGCATAGCAGCTATTGTCGACGGATGTGTAACATCAGATAATGATGATGCTACTGATGATGTTGATGATGATGATAATGATGGATGTAAGGAACGTAATGTATCATTTGATTCATATTTACCAATTTTCAATATATTTTCATTCATATGACCACTAGTAGTATTAGTATTAGTATCATATGGATTAATATTATAAGAATTTGACAAAAATGATCTACCAGAATGTTGATGATCTAAAACAGTTTCATGTAGACCTAATTTGAAACGTTGCTTTCCATGTGAATAAGAATTATAACATGAAAGAATAATTGATATATTATTTGAAAATTAATTTTTTTAAAAACATTAGTAGTAGTATGAATGTACATAAATGAATAAATCATAAAAATCGAATCTTCACAGTCTACAATATTTAGTGTTCAGCAATATCAAACTGAAGTAGAATGAATACTATGAATATAATAGATTGATCAATTTACTCTAACCTTAACCAATGTAACACAGTTATCTCATAGGTATTGATCACATCTCCGAACTCTAATCTTTCCGAATACTGCTTACACTCTTACTACCTCTACCACTATGGGATTTGAATCGACAACTGCATCTCTGTGCTAATGTGGTATGGCAACTCGAACTGATATACGTACGTACGAAGTTCTACGTTGTTACTGACTGACTGATCATTCATTTACAGTTTGATTAAAACTGACAAGTAACAATGTTCTGTATAACCGATTAATTTACACATTATCTTCATTGGAAGTGGATAATGCATAAACATGAACAAGCATATATAACTGTTATATTTCACAGTGAGCATAACACAAATTAGTTACATTATAGTCAATGGGAAAAATCAACTTTTTACTCAATGCAAAATTATAGATTTCCATCGTAAAATATGAAAACCATACATTTTTTATGATTCCTTCCATTCTGTTGTTATTCTAATTGTACTCTTCAATTCAACTATTTATTTGGTAGATATTTCACTTTTGATTGGTGCTAAATACTACTTATATTTGTCAGCATAAGTAGCATACACCACAACTTGATTAAAATATAACATGGTAAGTGAAAAATACATTTTTTCTACTACCAGCTAATTACTAATAACAACATCTATCTGGGTTTTTTTCTTAGAATAATTGAAGCATAAATTCTTTCAGATCTCTTCAAAATATATCCTTGGTATAACTTTATTTTATTTTTTGTTTAGAATACATTTTGGAACATAAAGTACTTATATTATTTGGAATGTACAATGTAATGAATATCAAATTTGTCAGTCAGTCAGCTACAACGTACGACCAGGCACATAAGTCCATCGGTCCAAGTTGCCATACCTCATTAACACAATAAGATGAACACCAGATTCATAAAAGTAGTTAATTCAGAGGTAGTAATATATAAAAGAAAGGTTGCAATAAGGATATAGTACAGGAAGAAGGAATTAGTTCGTAGAAAGAAAGATATGAAGCGATTTTAATCTCATAGTTTAAGGGAAGACAGAGAGTGTATACACCGACGCCATTGTGATCGATTCTGAGCCATGTCATCAAGAGTCTCCAACCATTGGTTACGGTAGTCATGCGGACCTCAACCAAGTAGTCTGCATCTACCAACATGGCTCAGACTAGAAGTTAGTGACTTCAAGCACTGATGCCACGTTTTGGTTTGGCCGCCCCTAACTTTCTTCCAACCATCCCGAACGCCGGTCAGCATTGCACGTCGCGGTAATCGGTGTTCAGGCATACGTAACACGTGGCCCAACCATCTCAGTCGATGAAGATTTACAACCTCATCGACTGATTTACCATCAGTCCCTAATACCCTGTGTCTATCAAATTTGTAATCAAATATAATTTGATATGAGATCAGGAATCGATTAATATTAAACTACAATAGAAGATCTGGAAGAACTGGATGACCGTTTCGTCCTAAGATGGGACTCCACAGAGGAGCGCATTCAATCAGAAATTCAACAACTTCCACAACCTCATAGTGATAATTTGATATGTTGACTTGTCAAAGAATAAATTAGACTTTGTATTCAATTCATTTATATTTTATGAATTATGTATTCACTTGACAAAGAAGTTTATCAATAATTTCTTCGAAAATTTCTTTCAGAATTCAGTGAAAGAAAAACTTTTGTATGAACGAAGAATATTCTTTTCAATAATTTTTCATCAGGTTCTACAATTATCTCATATCCAAATTAATAATCTGTAAGATTCGTCAGATTTAAAGCAAAGTAAATCCTTTGGAAATTGTAATAAGTGAATCAAGAATTGTTGTTTGTCAAATCAAATCAAATGGTTAATGTTGAAGCTGACTAATATAAATTGCTAACTTGAATCAATTTATAAGTGAAATAAAATTGTGCGATAAATGATCGTAAAAAAATATTGTCAACATGGGATGAGAGGAAAATCTGGCCTATTTTATGGATTATTAATTTGGATATGATAATTGCAGAACCTGATGAGAAATTATTGAAAAGAATATTCTTCGTTCATATAATTGAGTTTTACTATAATGGGAATTTTTCAGAGAAAAACTTTTATTAATTTATTTGAACACGGAAATATTGGTACAAAGAGGTACCGAATACATATGCGCCACACAAGTCATTTGATTTGTGTGTGGGCTAAGATACTGCTCGGGCGCCCAGACCGAAGAAGGAGGTTTTCTTAGGGGGTCACACTCGGAGTCTTTGAACTAAAGGTCCAATGGTAGCCGGTGACCAACGATTAGTTCATATGCCATTTGTTCCTTTAGGACACTGGAGTCCATGTGCACCATTGGTTTGGAATGAGGGTTTTCCAACCCCTCTAGGTGAACTCTCCGTGTCCATCAAACCAGTTAAAGAGATGGACATTCGTTTTCGTCCTCTCTATTTCGTAAACAACAGTAATGCAGCGAGAAGGCAGTGAGTAGGACTTCCGTGACAGTGGTTGTATTCACGTGGCCATGTGTGAGCGTTTTGACAGAGCTGAATCTCCCCACCTTCGGCCGTTTCAAGGCATTTGGGGACAAATGTAGAAAATTATTTGAATAATTAGACTAGTAAATTCATAATGCTTATTTGATTATAATTCGACAATAGTAAAATTCTAATTCATTTTCGCATTGCATTTATCAATTGCAGTATTGAATATCAGTGATAAGATTTAAACGAACAATAGGAAAATGAATAAAAACCTCACTCCATTGCACAAGCTAGTGGCTATGTAGGCTCAGTAGCTAAGTGGATAACGCGATCGAGTTGGAAGCAAACGATACTGGGTTCGTGTCCGGGGTAAAAATCAACTCTGGGATGCAGGTATATCCAGCTGATGTGTCCCAGAAAAAAAGAAACTCGCATCCCGGATTCTACTGCTAGCCACTATCCATCATTGCTTATAATAATAAAATTCGCTAAAAAACAATCTTATCAATACTTTTTCTATTTTTCATAGTTTAACCTTCACAGTACAGCTTTTTCTATACGTTTTCTATACGACTTTAAAAGGATAGATAGTTAGTGTTCGGAGCGTTCTCAAGAAAAAAATGTATCAGTCTTCTTATGTTTCACTTTGTGACACACATCAGGTGTGAGGAACTAGTGTAATCATATAATTACACAAATCGAAGTATCTGCTACCTATAACATGTAGGTGACTATTATTTTAATTGTTATATCAGGACATTTAAGTCTTCATAAACAAATGTAAATAATAATCCTTTTATCCAATACCTAATATATAGGTTTTCGTTATCTAACACAGGTAATTTAAAAACAATCAGCACAAAAGTGTTGTGTTACAAATTGTTTTTGGTGCCCAGTTGGGTTGAATATTTTGTGTCTACTACATATTGCAGGTTCGATTTCACAGATGACTTATGTTATCCTTTGTTTAACCATTCTACTGAATACTCCAGAATACAATGTAAAAATTGCCTCGATAAACAACCTACAAATCATGATCCACTAGAACAACTAAACACAACACACACTAAGTCTCAAATTTATTAGTTTGACATTATTAACACATATTTTGATTCATAATCAGAGAAAACAGTCCATTCATCAATTATCTTATTCTTACCTTTGAAAAATTAGTTGTATTCACTGGAACACGTCGGTTTACTTGATTTATACTTGAATTATTATTATTATTATTATTATTATTATTATTATTACGATCATTGATTCCAAAACATTCATTTAAATTTGATGATACTGTATATGGATCTAATAAAGCGGAATTAGTTGATGATGATGATGATTGAGATGCAGCCATAACAACAGCTACAGCTGCCGCTGCTGCTGCAAACCACGGTGTAGTAGTTGTTGATGTTGGTTCAGTCTCAGTTAATCCAGTTATATCAACAACATTACGTCCACCATTGAGAAATCCTAATGAATTTGAATCTAAACAATTATTGGCATTTTGATTATTATTATTATTTGAACTTATTAGTTGATTATTAGTTTGTTCATTTGGTAAACTCCGACTAGATTTAATATATCGTTGTTTTGGTAACCATACTTGATTATTATTATTATTGTTATTGTTATTATTGTCACTAACATCAGCAGATAATTGATTATTGAAGTCAGAATAGTCTGATATCACAGATGAACGTGGACATAGTGTAGTAGTTAATGTCGATGATAATGTTGGTGATGATGATAATGAAGATGAAAGATAAGACAATGAATAGGATTCATCAGGTAAATGTCTTCCAGTTGTTAAATTTAATTGTGTAGGTCGTAAATAGGATTGATTTAAATGAGTAGTTACCGCATGAGAATCTTTTGATTGAGTTTCAACAATAACTGATGATCTATCCGTTAATGGATAACTGGTAAAAAATATATAAAAGAAACATATATTTCTTTTAATGGATTATAAAAAGTATAGCGATAAATAAAAGCAGCCTTGAAGTTCAGGCGCGAAATTTAGTCTGTCCATAATAAATGCCCTGGTACGGCCGAGAGTGGGAAGAGTCAGCTCTCCCTCTCCAAATGCTCTCACATGGCCACGTGAATACAATCACTGCCATGGAAGTCCTACTCACAGCCTTCTCGCTATATTACTGGTGTTTACGAAATTGAAAGGATGAAAAGCGAATGACCAGTGCTTTCACCGGCTTGGTGGATATAGAGGATCCACCTAGGAGAGTTGGAAAACACTGAGCCCAAACCAACGATGCATATAGGCTCGAGGATCATAAGGAAACGAATGGCGTACGAATCTACTGTTGGTCACAGGCTAACATGGGATTGAATCTCCTGACGTTGCTTCATTGTCTTGTGGATCAAACCTTCAGGTTGAAGGCTCTGGGTGTGCCCTCCTAAGAAAACCACTTGATTCGGTCTAGGCCCCCAGGCAGCATCCTATCCCTCACATTAACCGAATGATTTATGCGGTGCATATGTATCCGGTGCTCCTTTTTACCAATATGCATTTTTTTTAAATAAATGAATAAATAATATTCAAGAATAAAGTCTGAAATGAGAACATTCGAAATGTTTGCTAACATGGGAAAGAAAAGTTAAAATTGTAATAATAGACTAATGTTATCAGATTATATAAAAATGGGATGTTTTAAATATTCTTATCGAGTTAATCACTGAAAACGTTCAACACATATAAATCGACCAGTCATACTTACAATGTAAAATTGTAACATAAACAAACAAACAACCCACTTAGTGTTGCTTTACTTGCATCTTCCCATTGTTATTTAGGATTGTAATTGAATCAGTCTTTTATTGGCATATGTGCATCCTGTACGGCTTGCCTCGATATATAGCCTTAAGTTAAAAACTTTCTAAGCAAAGACGGATAGTGGCTAGCAGTGAGAATCCAGAACGCGCTTTGCAGGTACATCCAGCTGACGAGTCTCAAATAGGACGAAACACTCAACCTGGATTCCATTGCTAGCCACTAATCATATTTACTTAAACAAACAATCATTTATAATGAACTTTTTATGATCTATACACCACACACATATCACATGATAAAGTAATAATATTAGCGAAATGACAAAAAAAAGAATGTGATTATATTTTCTTACAATTACATAATTATGTAACATGAAATTACTATACAATTCATGTAATGAAATGTGACATTTATGTCACGTTTTACTTTTTGAGTTGTCTTAGTAGTCTGACTTAAAAACCAACAAAAAAGAAAGAATTTTTTTTGATATTTCAATTTAAAAAAAAGGATACTTTTTACAGTAAAATGAAATCTTTTAAAAGTTAATTCTAAACAGATATTTCTATACAAACTTTATACATACTTTATATGTTATGGTATACTATTCTGTTATATACGAAAATGCACATTCCCCCCTCTCTCCATATATATATATATATATATATATATATATATATATATATATATATATATATATATATATATATATATATATAGAAACCACATTCTTAGACAAATAGTTACCTACCACTTATATATCATACTCACAAAAATGATATTATGACTAATACAATAGTTAATGAATACACCACCCCAATTAATTAATTAAATGGTATACTGGAAATAATTACAGAATGTATACCAATTTACAGATATAATCAAATTGTTTTAAAAGAGTAATTATTCCATAAATTTAAAATAACAGTTGAAAACTAGGTATAGTTAATAAAAGGACTAGAACATCCTGTTGAAGTAACTGTTTTTAAGTTTATATAACAATTAAGTGTTATGTCCCGACAAGAATAAAGGAATGGTAACTTTTAGGATCCAGTTATGGACGAATACTATACGTCAACTTTTATTGTATAATCGTTAAATAACCAAACTGCCCATATTAATGTCCCTCTTATCATAAGCTTTATTTTGACCGATGAACTATTATTATACGATATACCATTCTCAAATTATGCCCTGTCTATTAATTACCACCTGCCACATTGACAGCTACATTTGGCTAAATCTTGTACAAATGTTGTTTCCTATTTTATTGGTACTATGTGGTCTGTTTTGGTAGGTATATAAACCTATTATGTTTGAAATAAACAATACACGTTGCAGAGGCTGAGATTGGTGTTCTGGACTTAACAAACTGGGCTAGGCGGGAAGCAGGACCGGTAAGTACTATAGACTGCTCGTACGGGTTTTATACGTCATTGATCCGATCGATGATTCACTACTCCCTAATTGGCGGTATTGTTACCTATACATTAGCAGGATACGCAGATCACAAGTTATAACACTAAGAATAAAACATTTTGGAAGAGAGAGAATAAGAGTTCAAGGATTTGCACCTCATATATTTTTTAATGTTCAATATGTATGAAATATCAAGACATATACGATATTCTTCCATTTAGTTAATGGGTGAGTGCTGTATAGGATAGCAGAATTTTGACTGAGAATTTCAGTTCAAACTATAAAGTTAATTATTTCATCTGACAATTTTTTTTAATATTCAACATGTTTAGATAAATTTAGATGCTTGAAATGAAATCACTACTGATAATTACGATTCTATATGTACCGATCACCCAATAAATGAGGAAAAATACTAATATACCGTATATTTAATATTGAAGAAGGATGAATATTCTCATAATGTTTGTGAAAAAAACTTAATATTCATTCGTCTTCTTCAAGGAACAATTTCATCCCTATGTATGCTAACCTTAACCAATGTACGCATGTGTCAAGTTCTACGTTTCATTTAATTGACTAATTAATTGATCAAAACAGAATTTACTTATTAAACTAAAATCAAGCTATACTCTCTTAATAATCCGAATTATCAATGAAGATTACACCGATTGATAGTCCACAGCTACGACGTTATTTCATCGTCGAGATATTGTCATATAGATATTTAGTGATTGAAAATATTCATCTATATTTTGTCTTAGTGGACATTGATCAGTGAGTTAAACTGTAATCCTGAAAGGTGTAATATTTTGTATAAAATTTAAATCCATGTCATTCAGTGTTACATTTAGAAAATTTACTACTGAGCTATTCATTCCCACGACTGGTGGACTGACTAACTTATGTAGGATTGTGATTTTTACATTGACACGGATGTATAAATGGATAGAATGGATAGAATTTTATTGATCAAGTTGTTAACTTTTTCATATACAATGTTCTACATGATAGAAAAAAGACAGTAAGTGAAGTTGACAATTAGTATCCTCACCTACCCGGGGTTGCTCAAACTGAAGCAGGTGTCGTAGTAAAAGTCATATGGTTTGAGGAATAATCCTTTTTTCTTTTCCCATGAAATAGTGACCTGTGAAAATTCCAATTGGAAGCTCATGTCTTTATAAATCAGCCAAGCCTTACGACTTAAGCTTACTTAATTACTTACGCCCATTACTCCCAATCGAACATAGGCCGCCGACCAGCATTCTCCATCCCACTCTGTCCTGGGCCTTCTAGTTCCATCAAATTCTTATTCATTTTCCTCATGTCTATTTCCATTTCCCGGCGTAATGTGTTCTTTGGTCTTCCTCTTTTTCTTTGGCCTTGAGGATTCCATGTGAGGGCTTGTCTTGTGATGCACTTGGGTGCTTTCCTTAATATGTGTCCTATCCACTTCCAGCGCTTCTTCCTGATTTCTTCCTCCACTCGAATCTGATATGTTCTCTCATACAGTAGGTTGTTGCTAATAGTATCTGGACAACGGATCCGAAGTATTTTACGTAGACAACTGTTAATGAACACTTGTATCATCTGGATGATGGCGTTCGTAATTGTCCATGTTTCCGCCCCATACAGTGGAACTGTCTTGACATTTGTATTGAAAATTCTGACCTCGGTGATGGCTTGTGCACAGTTGTTTTGAGTTCCAGATGTTCCTCATTTGTAAATATGCTGCTCTTGCTTTTCCGATCCGCGCCTGCACATCTGCATCAGATCCACCGTGTTCATCTATGATGCTGCCCAAATATGTAAAGGATTTTACATCTTCCAAATTTTCTACGTCAATTGTGATTCGATTTGTGCATGCTGTGTTGTATCGGAGAATCCTGCTTTCCCTTTGTGTGTATTGAGACCTACTGCTGTTGAGGCTGGTACTACACTGGTCTTCTTCTTCTGCATTCGTTGTTACGTTTGCGATAAAAGAGCTAGATTATCTACGAAGTCTAGATCGTCCAGCTGCACCCTAGATGTCCACTGTATCCCGTGCTTCCCTTCAGATGTTGAGGTCTTCATGATCCAGTCGATCACCAGGAGAAAGAGAAAAGGTGAGAATAAGCAAACTTATCTGACACCGGTCTTCACTTCGATTTGTAAGTTTAGTCCATCTTACGACTTATGTGGAACTATGAAATATCAATTTTAATGAATTTTGCCAATAATTCAAAAGGAAATAAGATCCATACGATACTTTTGTAAGATATCATCAATATAAGTACTAATCAATATCTGTTATTTTATAATCACATATCATTCAATATTAAGTGTTAAATGTTACAAGAGAAACAACCTTCAACTAATAAAGTGCGTCAATTCAATGAACAAAACACATTAATTACATAACCTTGTCAAAATAAAGATCGGTCATTATCATTACCAAAAAAAAAATATATCACATGATCGTGATAACAGAAACTGACAAGAAATTAATGTAATCTGGTTACATAATTTACACTTAATATCTTTAAGAGATAATGGCACTATCTTCAGGTTATCTAAAAAAAAATTTAGTAGTTGAGTTCAGGAATTCAGTAGACTTATTAATAGTATAACATTAAACTATCAATTGAAATAAAAACAACAATTAAACAAACAAACCATTTGTATACTGTAGAAGAAAAACATTTCACAATTTCACAAAACTCACTTTCTAAATTGTAATTGTTCAAGTACAGTGGAACAATTCTCATTATTATTAGTGTTTATATTATGTTCATTATTATTTGGCAAGTTAATTTGATTTGATAAATGCCTTGATTGATTAATAAATGAGAAATTATCCACTGATATATTATGAATTTTCCCACTATCTACAAGTTTCTCATATCTATTATTATTATTATTTCTACAACTATTACTGATATCCAAATCATTATTAACAGAACCGATAACATTATGGATATTTTCTTCATTCAAACTTGTCAAGTCCGCGTTACGACGGTTTTGTTGTTGATGACGATGATGTACAGCTTGGTGTACAGGATGATGATATTGTTGTTGATGTCTATGACTGTAACGTTGATTTAAATGTTCATTATCATTAGAACCACTAGTAGAATTGCCATTTCCAACGTCTTCAACATTGTCATTAACATCATCAATATCATTATGATCGCAGCCTTCATCATCAACGTCATCATCATCATCATGTATGTGTACTGAATTAATAGGTGTTAATTTTGAAGATGTAATACTATTATCAGAGATCTCTAAGTTAACATCTATTTCAGACGGTATTGTTTTACGTCGTTTAGTAATATTTCTTGAAGGATCAATTAAAAGATAATCACTACCATGACTAGCACCATTGCAAGTAGAAGAAGGTAAAATTGAATCCGCACGGCCAGAGAGAAGGACGACACCATTAGCAATATTATTATTGCTACCACTCATACCAATATTATTGTTATTAAAACAATTGTTCTGAGAAATAGATGATTGTACAGGATGATGAGGCGGCGGTGGTGGTGGAGGATAATGATGAAAAGGACGTGACTGAGAATTAAGATATTGTGGACGTGTATCTGTCTTATACTTTATATGACTTTTAATCCCTGACGATGGTGATGTAGATGAAGACGGTGATAAAGATAATAAAGATCCATTTTTCAACGAATCACCACTATTTTGTAACTCGTTATAATTATGATTACTGTGTTCAATGAAATGATTTACTGTAGATGTTGATGTTAAAGGAATACTTGATGGAACTAAAGATACTCCAATTGTTGATATTATTGTTGTTGTTGTTGTTGTCGTTGTTGTTGTTATGGAGACGGTGGTCGTATTGGCGAGAGTAGTGTTATTAATTGAATCCAAATGATCAAGATTAGACATCATACGTTTAAATGAAGGCCAACTAGATGATGGATAATTTGATTGACCTAATACTGATCTACAATGTTCTTCAGCAATTGACAATAAATCATGTTCATTAAGATTATTATTCTTACTGTTGTTATGATTATTATCATCATGATTAGCAGTAATATTATTATTTTTATTACCATTATTGCTGATGTTACAACTTAGATTTGTAGTACCACTACTAGTACTACTATGACTAACTGAATTACGTCGGTTAGATTCATGTTTATTTGATGAACTTGAAGATGGATTCATAGTTGTGGTTGCTTCACAATCATTAGAATTAGTTAATTGGGAAATTTCTCGAGCACAATAATATTTAATTGCATTAGGTTGTCGACCAATACGACTTCCTGTAATTAAGAAATAACACAGGAAAATCTAGTCAACATATTCAGCGTAAATAAATAGGGGAATAGATTGAAATACATTTGTAGGTGATATTCGTCACGAATTAACATCAGTTGTGGATAACCATAGGGACCGAAACCACAAAAAAACTATAACAAAAATAATATAGTGTGTTTGCTAATGACTTGCTTCAGGGATATAGGTGAAAATTCGTGACCAATAGAGTTTAGATATTACAATATTGAAAGATGGTTATGCAATATCAAAAGATGGTTAAAGTTCGAAATGTAAATCGTTTGATGCGAACTCAATGATCTAAAAGTTGAATATTTGTCTCGATATTTGAAGTTTATTATTTATTTTAACACATAAATATTGGTACAAGAGAGCGCCAATATATATGCGCCACACAAAACAATGTAACTTCGAAGAGATAGAAAAAAAAAAACCAAGGAGCACAAAAGAGAACGATAACGAAGAGATTGGTGTAATTTAGTGTGGTCGTAACAGTGGAACGGAAAAGAACAATCAGAAGAAATCTTTCAAGTAAGGGAGACACAACCACTTTTTATGAAGAAAGTAAAAGAAGGTTACAGCAGGATCGCCACTGGCTTCTATTCTGAGCCATATCTGATAACGTCTCTAGCCACTGTGTAGCACTATCTCTCAGACCCCAACCAGGGAGTCGTGAAGGACCAACACAAGCCAGTCCTTTGCAGCTTTCTTTCATACCACGACACCATGTCATGCACTGACCACCTCTCCGCTTTTTCCAACCAGTCCCAGAGTCGGCAAATAATGCACGACGTGGAATTCTCTGGGACGACATTCGTAGAACATGTCCAAGCCACCGAAGTCGGTGTTTCAAGATGGTGACACCAATTGAATTATCATCTCTGTGCCCAAACACATGATGCCGAACCTCTGCATTACTGACATGGTGTTGCCACTGAATATCAGCAATCCTTCGGAGACAGCGATGATCGAACACAGAGAGTCGTCTAACGTCCTCAACTCGGAGAGGCCAGGTTTCACAAGCATAGAGCAAAACTGCTCTCACCGACGCGTTGTAGATCCGACCTTTTACAGCCAGACTAACATCACGAAGGCGCCAAAGATGGCCCAGATTGGCATAAGCCACTCTGGCTTTCACTATACGTGCATTGATCTCATCACTCACACCCCCACCAGCACTTATGCAACTACCCAGATACACGAACTTCTCGACTACGTCTATCTGCTCACCATCCAGGGTGAGTACAGGATTGGAATCCTGCCAGTCTTGTAGAAGTACTTTGCACTTCGAAGGTGCAAAACACATACCATACCTACGGACACTGATTGCCAACTGATTAAGTGCGGATTGCATGCCTTGGGCGATATTTGAAGATCCTGGGTTCAACCGCTAGCGAAATAATAGTGTGTACCGTTGAGGAGTTCCATACAATAGAAAGGAACAACTATCGAATACTTCATGATATTCATTGCTTGCCTTATCTACGGTTAGTCCGTAATGTAAACCACAAAATAATCCAATGATTGATTACTCATTCAAAATCCCGTCTATGCAGTACACAAAATAAAATCGAATAATTCAATTATACACCTATTACTAAGTTGGTTCAATGTTTAACATAATTTCTATTAATAACCTTGTTGTTTACTATAACAATGGACTACAAAAAAGCCAACATGTACATTGAATAGCATATATATATATACATACGTACACTATACAATGATCAAGTATCAGAATACGAAAACAACAATAACAGTTAATAAGAACTTAAAAAGCTGTCCGATAACCCGACCGTTATTGATTGACTTAGTTAAAAGTTCCAATAACAATAATAATAACAAACTTCACTTGATTCCTTTATTAGGAACATATGAAAGTTAGAATACAAAAATAAAACAACAACACCAATACTACTTACTACTATTACTACTACTAATAATAATTAAAGAATGTAAACTAACTTAAGAATGCCAAAATATACGTGTAAGTAAGCATGTATACGTCAAATTTACTAAATGTGTTTGTATTTCACAATGAATTATATATACATATATGCTATAATATACTTTGAAATTATTAACCTCAATAAAAAACAGTCATAATATTAACCAATATATACAAAAGTTTCCATATTCTAGTTTAAAAACACATAATACTCGGTCAAGGTCAGTTTTAAAAATAAGTAATACACAAATGTTCCATTGAAATGAAGAAGAAGAAGAAGAAAAAAAAAACGGTAAACACAATAAACGGAAAAAAATAAATAAATAAGAAAAGCAGTTCAGAATAAACACATAGAAATTACTACTGAAGATGTATCTGTTAACATCCATTTACTGAAATGGAAGAGAAGGGATTAATAATCCAAGATTATAGATAAAAAGGTAGTCTCAGTATGATACATAAATAGCAGTAGTAGGTTGATTTAGTTCATGATAAAATTGTTAACTATGTTGACAATAAACATTAACTTGAAGGTAGTAAAAGAAGAAATTCATTTACCAAAAAACCATGAGCTAGTAGCTATCTGGACTTAGTAGCGATGGCGTTTGAAGAGCAGTGAATATCAACTCCGGGATGCATGTATATCCAATCGATGAGTTCCAAATAGGACAAAACGTGCGCTTTCTTCCAACCTACTCCTATACCACTGAACATCGCACGTCGAGGCAGTCGGTCGTTGGGCATACGTAACACGTGTCTCAGCCATCTCAACTGATGAAGTTTCACTAATTCGTCAATGGATTTACCATCCTTACCTAGTACCCGTTTTTTAACAACTGCGTTACTTACTCGATGCTAAAGGTAATATCTAGGCAATCAGCACAGGATACACATATGCCAATAAGTTACTGATCAATTCCCGTCT
This sequence comes from Schistosoma margrebowiei, assembly GCA_944470205.2. Taxonomy (NCBI): domain Eukaryota; kingdom Metazoa; phylum Platyhelminthes; class Trematoda; order Strigeidida; family Schistosomatidae; genus Schistosoma; species Schistosoma margrebowiei. The sequence continues at coordinate 77,158,494 of OX104024.1, forward strand.
AACACATCAATAGGAGGATTCAGACAAACAATACAAGAATGAATTTGAGTAACACTATCTATTTGTGATGGCTGCTAATACCGAACTTGATAATGCAAGCTTTTGATTGAAATCCAAGAGTTTAAACCACTAAGGTATATTGATTTAACAAAAATAAGCAAAAGTCAAACCATGTTAGCTATTATTCAGCCTTTATATTTGAACCTGACTAATTCCTTATCAATTGATAAGTAATTCATAAAACATTCTATATATTAACGAAAATTATGATTCTGTTAGTTGGTCAATGATTTTTTGTCTCCTGAAACTTCAGTCAATCAGTTATACTGAGCAACTCTAGTCAATGTTGTTTGTGAATATACTGGAAGGGTTGGACAATACAAGACATTTACAAAGTACATGCTTATGTACTCGGCTTTAAACTATGATACTTGTATGTGACAAACAGTGATCAATAATAATAAGGTGTAGAGGGCTTGAAATCTGTGATTTATTGATCAGGTGTTTTATTTATTAAACCATTGATTCATATTACAATTTGTAATACTAAGAAAGTGTATAGGAAGTGAAATTAATCTTTTATAGACAAAATCTAGATATTTGAAAATGTTTAGATTATAATATTGGTCAGAATTAAGAATGATAGTTCATTCAATAAAACTTTCCATTTTGAAACATCCAATAATCAGTTCAAAATTATTCAATGAACTTCGATCTCCAATAACTAGTTACTATTGAAAGATAAGTCAAGAAAAAGCTTTAGTTTATATACTATTGTTATTATTACATAAATCTCTACAATATCAGCCTCATAGTAAACAATGAAGCATTAACCTTATTATAATGGTCAATCCGTTAAAAAGGGATACAGGTAATCTAGTTCAATTTACATCCAGTTAGTCAGTAACAACGTAGAACTTCGTACGTACGTATATCAGTTCGAATTGCTACACCACATTAGCACAGAGATGCAGTTGTCGATTTAAATTCCGTAGTGATAGAGGTGGTAAGAGTATATGCAGTAATCGTAAAGATTAGGGTTTGGAGATGATATTTAAAGAGTATAACCCAGTGAAATAAATTTGGAAAGAGAAAAAAAGAGACAAGGAGGATTCCGATGATTAGAATTTGGGAGAACACAAAGAGTGGATGCACCTGCGCCATTGCAAACGATTTTGAGCCATGTTATTCAGGGTCTCTAACTATCGGTTGCTATCATCTCGCAGTCCCCAACCAGGTAATCTACACCTACCAATTTAGATACTAACAATTAATAATTATTCCAAGTAAATTCCAATAGTTCATTTATAAAGAACAGCTGAAAGACGAATTCGAAGTGAGGATCGGAGTTAGACAAAGTTTTTTATTCTTCTTCTTTCTCTTTTAGTGGTTGACTGGATTATGAAGACCATCACAGCTGATGGGAAGCACGGAATTCAATGGACAGTTTGGATGCAAATGATCTAGTCTTTCTATCCGATTAACACTAACAAAAACAAGTCAAGACAACCAGTGTGGCAAAAGTTTCTGCATACACAAGGGAAAAAGCATCATCCTCAGATACAACACAAAGAACACCAACCCAATCACACTTGATGGAGAAACTCTGAAACGGGTAGAAACTTTTAAATACCTAAAAATCCTGAAGCGAAACGGAAAAGAGGAAGACTAAGGGACACATTTAGTCGAGAATTGTAAGCAACTGGAAAGGATTGTCCAAAACAGAGTTCGATAAAGTATGCTAGTGAACTCCGGAGATTTCCTTTGAAAGTAAGTCACTAATGTTCACATGATAATTAACAGTAGGATGACTTATAGAGATTACTGAATTTTTTTGAGATCATAAAAAGACTTTCCGAATCCCCATTGTTAAGGATTCCCATACTAGGACGAAACAGCTGTTCAATGATCGCAGGTTTTCAGTTGTTGTCCGGCTAGGTCAGTTCGCGATATCGAAAACCAAGACGAATGAATATAACAATCGAAATGGGAGCCCTAGATAGTGTTTATATAGGTGATTTTATATGAATAGTAATTGCACTGTGACATTTTGTTCTGCTTCATTACATACCAATAAATTAGGTCGTACCAATGCACACATGTACATACACATTATGAAATAGAGTAAGATTTCTATAGTGACTTGTCAATTAATATAACACATCGGTAGGTTGTAAGTGTTGTTTGATATCCATAATATAACGCAAAATTATTATCCTGGTGGGTGACATATGTTTTTCCAAGAGAAGTAACAGGCGTAAGTAAGTAAGCATGACAACGATAGATAATGCAATATGATTTAAGATACAGACATCTCAGAACAGAGAGAGAGGGAGGAAGAAACAGCATAAAAATCCACATGATATATAAAGTTGTCTATTGAATAATTTATTAAGGACCAAGCGTAATAATGTTATTTAACAATGACTAACCAGTAAATATAATGATACAGTACTGTAATGTGTTAAAACACTTAATATTGTGTATTCAAACCTGAACAAAGAGACCAATATGTATTGAGAAGTAAATGCACGCACACATATAATAAGTTGAACTTTTGGAACTACTAGAGCCCTTTGAATTTAGTAACATTCATCTTTAAAAGTAAATTTCTCAAGAAAAATTGTTATAATATATCTACTGAATACATACTTGTCTCGATCTGTTATTATATGAAACTAAGGATAAGTAATTATTGTATTCATCTTTTAGAAACTAAGTGTCGGTTTCGAATGCCACTCCATCTATTACAAATTTACATGTATCTGCCAAAGCAGTTACATTAGTAGAACAGAAAGGAGAGCGTACGTCCGATTCAAAGAACATATTCCGAAGAGTTTAGGATCAAAAGTACTAAAAGCATTCAGCAGTGCCATCGCAAGAAATCTTCTTGACACAGGACAAGAAGTCGATAAACTGAAGTCCTTCAAGGTAACTAACAAACAATCAAACTCAAATCTTTTGGAATTTGCCGAAGCAATAGCAATCAAACGCCTAAAACTAGATCTATGTATATAAAAAGAAAAAGTAATAAATCTTTCTTTGAGAGCCCCAAATGCCCTGATATGGCCGAGAGTAGGGAGAGTCCACTCTCCCTCTCCAAATGCTCTCACATGACTACGCGTATATAGCCTCTGCCAGGGAAGTCCTACCTACTGCCTTCTCGCTGCGTTACTGTTGTTTACGAAAATGGGAGGATGAAAAGCGAATGTCCGGAGCTTTAACCGGATTCCAAACTAATGGTGCGCATGAGCTCCAGTATTCTAAAGGAACTAATGGTGTATGAACCAATCGTTGGTCACCGGCTATCATGGGACTGCATCTCCTAACGTTGCTCCGCTGCCTTGTGAATCAGACCTTCAGATCAAAGGCTCCGGGTGTGGTCTCCTAAGAAAACCACCTGCTTCGGTTTAGGCACCCGGTCAGTATCACAGCACTCAAATATATCAAATGAGATTTGTGTGATGTATATGTATTTGGTGCCTTCTTGTACCAATATATATGTGTTAAAATAAAAATAAATAAATAAGCTTTATTTGCCATGGTAACACCACCCCCCTTATTTATTTACGTATTACGTCACTCACTAGTTCAACTCTTTCTGAATTTTTAAAATTACATCATTCATAAATGACTGATTTTAATTTATATCCTTCTTTACTACCATTAATCTATTTTCAGTTACTTCATTACATAATCATCTGGTTTTTTAATTCCATGAGTTCTAATCATTATTTCAACGCTCTGCAACCTTCCCTCCCAAACTTCATTTATTTGAAACAACATTTTATGACCTCATTAACTCTATCGGAATCTTCGCTACATCATGATACATATGTGCATCCATAACCGCCCTCTTATGCATAAGTATGTCAATATCTGTAATAACTCTGATTTTCAAATATTTTAGGTTGTAAACATCTGATGAGAACCTAACGAAATAAAATGAATCCATTTATTATTCTGCATCAATCTTTGTTCTTGCTCTCTGTCTATTACGGTTTGAACAATAAAGTACCATCCACTAACTTTCATATTTGAAGGGTAACTGAAAGCTAGTGATACAAAACTAAAAATATATAGCTCTTAACACACACACACATAACATCGGAAATTCATCAGATTCAATACATATTAAACTGTTCCATTGTCCCATATTATTTTAAAATTTCATATTAAAACAAAATATGTTTTTACTACTTTTTTAAAAAAAGAAATAGTTTTCAATGGTTCTTCAAACAAATAAACAAACAAACGAACAAAAAAAAGGAGACAGAAAAGAATGAAAAAACAAAAGATGAAACTACAGACATACTACTACAATTCGATCAATCACACTTCAATACATATAATCTCCTATACATATATTGAGAAATGATAAAAGACTACACACATAGTTTATCCCTATATACATTCCTATATCTATATATATATATATATATATAACCCATTCAATAGTCAGTCGATCAAGCCATCTTTATTTGTATTTATTCCCACATGTTTGTAGAACATGGTTTAAATTGTTGACGAAATATGTTGTTTTTTTTAAATATTTTTTAAGACAATATAATAATTAATGAATGATACAAGTAGTAGAATAAAAGTGACGGAAAAGGAGAGAATAAACTATCCTACACTTCGAATCTATGTACCCATAGATACATACAATAACCTTCTTTTTTTTCTCTATTCTATCTAAGAAAAAAATTATATGGATATATATATGTAACAAATAAGAGTTCTCATTTTATTCTGATACAGTAAAGCATTCAGTGTAACAAAATGTATTTGCACAAATGTTATCTTCTATATGATTTAGTTGTGTTTAAACGTAATATTGTGTGCATTTCTTTCTTTTTTTTAGAGAAGTTTATGACTTAGCAACTAGAAATTCAGTTAGAGTGTAATCTTTAGAACGGTAAATTAGTTTATTTAGATTTGAGGCATCAGCATTCTATGATGATTGGTTATATATATATACAGCTGACGAACAACGGTAGCTAACTAGGATGAAATATTTCTATTGGTTATATTGAATAAGCTTGCGTGCATTAACAGTAGTAATTTATAAAGACAGCTGATGAAAGAGACTAGAAATTAAAATACGAGGAGTAGACTAGAATTTATGGCCTGTTAGTAATTTTGCGTTCTCTTAGTTTCGCGTTTGATTGGAAATAAATAGTAATGATCGTATCCAGAATGATAACACAAAAATTTTCAGTGAGAAAAATAACCAACTGAGTTACAATGCTTTCCAGTATTTAAATTAAGAGTTGGAGGTAGTGTCAAAAATTCCTCACGGAATTAGTACTTTTACAAAAACAAAATTTTCATATATATATACGATTGTACAGCTTGATAATAAATTCGTTGAAAAGAGATCCCTTCTCTGAACTTCGTGTTTTAATTTTAATGTTTAAATGAGAATTATCTGTGAATAAGGTGTACCTTTAATGTTGAGGGAATTGATATTCCCTGACAGATCGGATCCCGTTCCAACCACCTCCATAGTTAGAGATGTTGCTAATGAGCAATTCGAGGCGCGACTGATCTCCTGCAGGCTTGAGATTTATTTGAAATTTATTACATGTACACCTGGTTGACGAGTGTCAAATAGTTAGAAATTTAGGTACAAGGTTTTCTGATGATTAGCTCCAATCACTAGATTAACATCTCAACATAGTGCACGTGATTTCCTGTCATTTAGTCTAATGAAAACATTGCAATTCGATAGATAGAATTCAATCTGCATTAAGGACTTGAAATAAATAACATTGACTACTACTCAGTGATCAATCTGTTGGAGTGATCCAGAAAATTGCTTGCAAAAGACAAGCAACCATCAAGAAATACTAAGAAGCGTTTCATCTAATCAGCGTTCACTTGAAGTCTTAGCCAAAAATATCAAGGAAGTGAAACGTCACATGCAGATGTTCTGATTGGTTGATTGCTACACTGCTACTATGTTTAGTAGCATTCCAGTATCTTCGAGCAACCCAAGAACATTTAAAATATTATAAAAACCCTGTATTTTCTGTATTGAGATGAACCTTGGAGTAAAGTGCTTTTCGCATACGTTGCATCTTCTCTCTCGTTGTTTAGGTCGCTGTATAGTTCTAGCTTGGGGGTTACAGAATAGCTTAGGAAACGAATATCTGCGAGACTTATCACAATCAATTGTAATCTTTTCAATATTCAGAAATCCCCATTATCGATTATGAAGGATTATCATAACGTAACATAATCAATACAATGTTACATCGTTCCTACAAGTTTATACATTAAAGTTACTATGTAAATTGATTACCAAGTACAAGTTAACTTAATCAACTAATAGTCATATCATTTGTCAGTCAGTAACAACGTAGAACTTCGTACGTACATATGACAGATATGATATGATATATCTGTCATATCATTTGTGAAAGGTCTAGAAATACTAATCAGCTGCGTATACTTGACTATATATGGAGGATCATTTGAAAATACGAGCTATTTAAGTAAAATTTCACTACATAAGCCATTGTTTAATTACTAATACCAGAAAAATAATCATAGAAACAAAATAGACTATCAAATTTAATTTCACATAATTTCAGTTATCTTATTTTTGATTGGAATTTAATTAGAGTTTTGATTGATATATATCCATTCTGTGTGTATTGCCTCAATATATCCATTATTATACATGTTTGTATAGAACAAATGAAGAGTAGCTAGCAGTTGATGAGACCCAAGTAAGACGAAATGCACACTTTGAATTCCACTACTTATCACATTTCATCTATTCTACATATATAACAAGATATTCAAAAGTAGATAAGAAAGAATATCTTGTTCACAATCTGTTCTAAGTCTACGAATAATTACTTCTCTTATTGACTCCAAATAAATGGTCATTCATACGTAATTTTCACATTTTTTCATTCGGTCCAACAGCATGATATATATATATATATATATATATATATATATATATATATATATATATATATATATATATATATATATATATATATATATGGAAGGGGAAATAACAACTAACCAGTTTTAGACATGCCAACTGCTAGACAACGTTGAAATCGACAACTTTTACACATATTTCGATTAGCTGGTGTAATTGGACAATCATTATTGCCAAGACATTCTAAACGAACATTAGATAAGACAGTTCGTCGAAAGAAACCCTAAAAATAAGAAAAAAATGTATTAGAAAAGTGGTAATGAAAATGTAGTGAAACAAACCAAGTGAAGATTATGATTCTTGTGCAAAAACAAGTATTAGACAAAATCACTATTAAGTAAGTAAAAATTTATATCAAATTGTTCATTTATGCAGAGGATTATAAAAAAAGAAATGAGAATTGAATTCAAGTATGTAAACCATTGAATTATAAATCACTAGTCTTAAACTTAAGCATTCGCCACGAAACTTGAAGGTTCTAGGTTCTATCCTTGATAAGGTCGTGAATGTGAATCATTGATGAGTTTCATGCTAAAATGAAACAGCTATCAAGTGCTTTTTGATTCTCAATGATTGCATCACTATTGACCAAAAAAACATGTATGCCATAGAGAAATTCCGAACTGATATCAAACTGTGTGACAGTTAAAAAAACATTACCGTTAAACAGAAACGATGCCTCAGTTGTTAATGTGTCTGACCTTTAGCCACTATCTCAGGTTTGAACCCTGCTCCACCAACTTGTGTTGGACTGAGAGATTTGAAATCATGATTTATTTTGTTTGATGATTAGAGGTAAATCATAAAATTATTAATTGTTATAATTCGTCCAATAGTAGTAGATATTCCACAGCATAATATTTCTCACAATTACTCATATTCGTCTTCTCATTAATATCTTATATTTTTCTAAAAAGCTCAATTACACTTATCAATAATGAACATGACGGCAGGTAAGAGCATATACTAAAGCTATTAGTCTCCAGGTAACTTACTATAAATATTTTAAAAAGAAAAAACACCTAAAACAATGATACATATATGGAGTTTAAAAAAAATTATGTAAAGCAATATCATAAGTCAAAATACAATTTGGTTATATTTGACTTGATGTTCATCGTCTTAAAAATAATTTACTAAGTATGATACTTCAATGAAAGATTTTTACTAATGTCTATATGAACAAAAACAACTACTATTGCTACTGTGAATACTTTCTAAATAGTAACAAATTCGCTAACACAACAACATCAATACTCATGACGATGACTGACGTTGGAATTGTAGATCACTAGATTCCAAACAAACAGTTTGAAGTTTAGACAGTTACCTTGAAACATGAAGGTGCTGAGATCTACATTTGCTGGGATTGTGAGTGTCCACTATTAAAGAGTACTGAACTAGAACAAATATAAACTAGCTGAAAATTGAAAGAAAGCTAAACATGAGAGATGAAAGTATGACTTAAAAATTAACAAGTATGAAAGTAGAAGAAGGAATATAAAGAATGGATGAATCTCGGCGACTGTAAAAAACCATGAGTTATGTTATGATATAATCGATTACAGTTATCCAATAGATTCGAACCAATTGATCTGAACCTTCTGTAATTTTTTCACACCAAAATTCAATAACATTCATGGAATGATACTATGTCTTGATTTACTGATTCCTAGATTTTTTAATAACCTATTCAACGTTACAACACCATGAATTATATATAGGCGTAAATAATAGTTAAACATGTGCACTACCTTGACGTGGTGGTCGGATTAGCCTATCGTAATGAACCAGTCGAGCTATGTTGGACAGGTCGGCTGAAGAGCGATAAGATTACAAGTAGCAAACCGAAGGTCTGAGGGCGAAGTCGTACCGCTGACTGTACAGAGTTGTGACGGCAGTATTGTGTTTCCTTCAGACAACCAGCTTAAACAGCGATGCTGCCTTCCCACAAAGAGGAGTGAGGTTAGAAAGGGTCGAATCTAAAAATGTATACCTCGCCTTATCCCAAGGATATCCGTCTCCGGAGGTAAGGTCTCAACAAGTACGGAGCTAAAACGAAAATTACTCACAGAAAGGTCGTGTGCGACCGACCTCAAGCAGTTGTCCCTTGGGCACTGCGCTCACGCCCTCAGGTCACTATAACCACCTTTAATCCGATTTCGTTTTCAGGTACTTCCAAAAGAACTCTTCCACGGTATTGGCAACCGGGAAGTGATAACCGCTGTCATACCTTTAACAGCACTCAAGACCACTAACTGACAACTTATCTAATATTTGAATTCGTGAGTCAATTGAAGCTAGATCACCATTGAGAACCTGGAAGTATAGGACGGCCGTTTCATCCTTGTATAGGATTCCTCAGCAGTGAGCATCCACGATCGACTCATGAACTTCACAATTAAATTACTAGGAACTCTACAAACTCTTTTTCTGATAGAATTGATTTGTTGGTTTTTCATTTCGAAAGCTTAAATATTCTTTACTAAGTAACAAAACCAATGATGCAAAACATAAATAGACAAAATAATTCTATTTAATCGTGCGTAAATTAAATAACCAAATTGATTAATTATTTCATAATGATTAAAATTTAAAAAAATAATTATGTAAGTGAGATAAGAAAAGAAAAAAGTGAACATTTTCTACTCAGGGATTATTGATGAAATTTTGTCAAGTTTGTGAATGTTCCGAGAACGATTAATAATATGTATCCGTTTCACTTCATGACCACACTACACTACACTAAAAACATTTTCATTAAGTTTGGACACATTGATTAACTTAATTCTATTGTTGAAAATTTGAGAGAAAATTCATATATTACAGTATATCACACAAATATAAGCTACAAATTATAGTAACTAGGTAACACGGATTCGAACCCCACAATTAACATTGTCTAAAAAATCATTACAAAATATATCTTCATAGAGTGATTATCAATCAACAGTAGGCGAAAAGATTTCCTTTTTAAACATCTATAATATCAGAAGGGGTTTGTGGAGATTTTTAGAAATTTGCATAGATTGAAATCATGAGTCATTTGAAGCTAGACCACCATTGAAAACCTGGAAGCACTGGACGGCCGTTTCGTCCTAGTATGGGACTCCTCAATAGTACGCATCCACGATCCCGCACCACGCGGGGCTCGAACCCAGGACCTACTGGCTTCGCGCGCGAGCACTTAACCATTAGACCACTGACCCGGCATCCAACGGTGTTAATGTCTAACTTCAACCAATCCACGAAGTTGCGCTACCGTACACCATTGTCTTCAGTGAGCTGATATCTCACAACAGACCTGGTTGTACCCCACTGGTAACGGCTTCCCACTAGAACTCCAGGAGTATCTCTTGAAGTCAGTCACTAGTGCTTCCAGGTTTTCAATGGTGGTCTAGCTTCAACTAACTTATGATTTCAATCTCTGAAAACATCTATAATAATCTAACATTAAGAAGAAAGTTCAACATGGTATAGAATCATTTAGATCTGTGAACATATACAATAATTCGATCGAGAGAAATCAATCACCATGGAGGATTAAACAACATAACATTGTTTATTATAATTAAATTATGAATTAGTATAAATCCATCAGTTGTTTGGCTTGTGAATTAATTGATATATTTTTTAAAAAAGTTCGATCATATAAAAGAAAATACAGGTACACGACAAAAATCATGTACATTGGAAAGATAGGTGTTTTACTGAACAAATTCTCAAGAACTTAAGCCTCTGAGAAAATAGTCTTTATAGTTTGATAGTATGTCACTTGCTAGACATGGAACATAAAGTGAATACAATTAATACATTCGAAGTAATTAACAAACAATCTAACTTTAAGCTAATATTAACATTTGTTGTAGCCATGGCAATTAGAAGAAATCAATCTGACATTTGTTTTAACAAAAGTCCATGATTAATCTTCATTTACCTTTGGTAACAAAGGGTGAAAGTAAATATTCTAGTCCATTTTTTTATACACACAGTTCTCTTTATCATTTTGAAAAGAACAAGAACAGACATTCTAGAAGAATAGCATGAATTCATTTTATTTCGTAGGTTCTCGTCAGCTGCTTACAACCTGTGATATTTAAAATCCATAATTACATAATGGATTTAAATTGCTTACATGAGAGAGTTTGTTTGGAAGTTATATTGAAGACATATTCATAAAGTATATCATGGGTGTAAATGAAATTAACAGGCTGAATATTGTAAATATATATATAATGTGAAAGAATATTCTACAGCATTAATTATGACAACAGTTCAGTGATGAAAACCTTAAATCTAATGTTCAACAGTAAATTCTAATCTTAATTCCTTGTATTAATTTATAACCTTCATTTAGACCTAGTATCAAATTGAATCCCGCCTAAGGTCATGTTAGCGTCGCTTATAAGTCACCTATAAAAGAAGATCCCATCTTACTGATGCATTTCATCAATTCCAAAGCATATTATTAATTCAAAATACTTAATCTTATGAGTTGGTACGTAAGTGAGGAAAATACAATGAAATACTCATTGAAATTCAACGTATTGTGATTGTTTAGTTTAAACAATTGATCATGACACTCTTCAATTTCATTGGACAATTATAATATTCGTTATTTGTTCTAACTTCAGATCCGTACTCATTATCTATACAAGGTCATGATATTTATCAGTTCAATCCTAATGAATTCATTCATAACGAAAGTACATCTAACCACCATAATTTATGTAGAAAAAATCTTTCGCCTAGGTCAAGGTTATGTCAATTATCTAGTCTCTTTGTCTATCAGAACAATGAAAATCTACTCCACATTTTTCACAATGAGTTCATTTATTGACCCAGATAATAAGACAAATTGATGATAAACAACGACTATAAAACATTTAAAGACATACACAAAACATATAACCATACAAAGACACAGTTAAGTCATAAAAAGGTCATCATCAAAACACAAAGGTCATGTTTTTGCACTAGAAACGACCTTAAGAAAAAAACCATTAGTACATAAAGGATAAAAATTGAATATAAAAGTTCATTTGATGGAAAACAACAACTTATAACCAGGAAATACACGACAGTTGTTTCGTTCCTATATGAGATTACTCAGAAGAGTAAATTGATGACCTTGAAGAATTGTAACCTTTAAACCACTGAGTCGGCATTCGATGGTTTAAATAAATAACTTCAAATAATTCATCTAACTGATCAGCCATCTTCCAATATCCTTTGTGGGTGAAACACTCCATTTTAACTATAATTATTGAGTAAAATAGTGCCCAAACTATTTCAAACAACAGTCATAATAATAAAAATAGTAATCATGATAATAATACTTGACAGACATCGATTCTCACCTTGCAGCCTTCACATGTTAATGCACCAAAATGAAAACCGGAAGATGGACCACTGCATACACGACACGGTATTTGGGAAATATCACAGCCAGCTTCACCACCGGGAGCTGTAAATAATATCATAGAGTAAAATTAGAAAAAAGAAACAAAAGTGTAAGGATTCCGAAATAGGAAAGAACATTGATAAAAATTTCATTATCGAAATAAAAGAACCCACAACTGTTGACGTTAAATCATAACTATTAAGTAAGATTCTAATATAGAACAAATCTATTAATCAAATATAATTCCATGAGAAAAACTAGTATTACATGACGAATAAAACCATATCATAATGCTTTCATATGGTTCAACGTGAAACTGACTAATATAACTCTATTGGGCAACAATATAAAATAACATAATCCAAAGTTCCGTGGATTCCTAATAAGATGAATCAATAATTGGTGATAAGAAGAGCAAAATTCTGTCTACAATGAGTAAATTTAATGCACAAACATTCAGAAAGGATCGAAATAAAGTAACGCTAATGAAAAGAAAAGGAAAAAGATTAAATATTGAAAGAATGCAAACGTTCATCATATTTAACACATAACATTGTCAACTTCATTAATCCCATGCCTTATTTTAGGTCTTTGTAAAATATCATAATTATGGACTTATAACTGCAGAGGCTAATGATGAAGTTATTGAAAACAATTGTTTGCTCAAATGTTCTTCATTATTGAGAGAATGATTTGAAAAGAAAGAATTAAAATAGATGTATGAAGGAATAACAGAATTCAATATCTAGATAAAGGTAAGGAATGAGTGCATTCATATCAATGCAGTCAATTGTAAAACACATCATCTAATGTTTCAAACCACTTAGTGTAGTACTCATGAATAAAACAATCAGGTAGTCTTCTTTTCTTAACATACCTTAGACCAATAATCAGTGGCTTCAAGGTAAATAATACCACATTTTGTTAAGGTTGACCCTAAGTTTTTTCCAACGTATTCCGACATCAATCAACCAACACTGCCCGTAGAAGAGGTAATGGTTAGGAACACGTAGTATATGTACTAACTACCTCAGTATGAGTCTTTCGATTTATTACCCCATCAGCCGGATTGACATCTTTTCTAAAAATACCATTTGAATAATCTCAGCATTATTGATTCAAAAATTTCACAATACCCAAAGAATGTTTCGAAGACACCTGTAATCAAATGCATGCAGCCTAAGTATATCTAATTTTATAGGGCATACTTTACAATCATAGAGTACCATAAATGATCCGAATCGGAAAGCGTTAATCGAAGCTCTTTGAATTAGTGTCAAACATCAACCCAGAAGAGCTGATTAATCATCTAAGATGAAAATAAAAGCTGAAGTATACTTAAATCTGGAATTACAAAACACAATGTCTTTGTATGATAGTTAATAAAGTTGAATAGATCCGAATTCAAATAAACACAGCATTTCAACTAAATAATTCAATAAAGACATGTATATTGCATGACTTTAGAACTGATACACAATCTTTTCATCAAGGTTTACTACTGGACCTGTATAAAACGAAACAACATACATTTATTGAATACTTCATATTTCTATCAGTTAATATCAATCAACCTATGATTAAATAATCAATCAATCACTCAAAATAAACTAAAAACAACATATATTGTAATGTATGTGTGGTGTATGTCACTTGTGTTGAGAAATACAAGTAATAAGTAACATCAATCAGAAGGGGAATATCTCGCAACAGAAAGTTGAGAAGATCAAATTGACGTAAACAAAAAAGAATGTAAACAGAGAGTAATTGTAATAAATAACAGGAATGAAGGAACGATAAAGTTTATAAGATGGAATTGATGGAACATGTAGTGTCAGTTATTATGACAAGCCCATATACCTTATTCTACATCCTATTTTATTTATTTTTCTTGAGCCATATTTTGACCTTGTCAATTATTCGCTTGTCAGTCTTGATTGTTTTTATATGAGCGTATATGTGTGTACACTTCATGTTCCATGACTCATCACATGTCTGTTGTTTATTTTGTCTGACTATAAATATTGAGTAATGCCTGACTTGAAATGGAGTTGGCTTCCCAGCCATCTTCCCTGCGCGTCATTTTGCTCTGTTCTATTACATTCACTTTACATACAAAATATATGTATTCAAAGGCCATTCTCGTTAATTGACTTATCTAAATTCCGTTATTGACTAACGTGATTTAAGTCGACGATGATATACGAGAATAAGCGATAACAATCATCCGTACGATCTAATTGGAGTCAGATCCATGGGCCACTAAAAACATGTGCAAATTGGAGATATTCAGTAATGTTGCATTAAACAATCAATTGATTGTCCTTATCAAGTCTTCGTTCAACACATATGTACTAATCTTATTGTGTACAAAATGTGTATATAACTAATGTTTTACATAATATTTAACAATTGACTAAATGAAGAAAGGATAATTTAAATGAGGAAACGTGCATGCTACATTACATTGTTTTTAAAAATGATTATGACTTAACCGTCGTATTAAAATGATTTCGTACAGGATATAAATATGCTAACATAGACTGATAGATAACAGAACTAAACATCAATAGGATAATTTAAACAAGCAATACTTATTTGTTCATTTATTTAAACATGTAAACATTGGTACAAGGAGGTACCAAATATATATGCGCCACACTTCTTTATTCGATTTTTGTGAGGGTTGGAATATTGCCCGGATGCTCATACCGAAGCAGGGAAGTACTGAGTTGTGATTATATTACAGTCTATTTAACCAAGTTTAACCAAGGAATGCATAAAAACTAGTACGATGTAGTTTTTAAAAAAATAGAATAATTTAATTATTGACCCAATTCAATAAGTAACCTCATAAGTTCGTGTAAAATGCTTCAAATCAAACTTATTATACGAGATATGAACAAAAGAAAGGAATTCAAACTTGAAACCTCTAATTAGATGGGAACTGAAGACATAATAAATCAACTAGGTAGTAATTTTATTCAAATAAATGAATAATTGTTTCTCGGTTAATTTGAGTAGTGAACTGATAATTTAGTCCTTCAACATTCATGAATTAAGATACACGATTAAACTTTACTATATATATATATATACTGTAATTTGTGTAACCACTTTGTATTAGAAACAAGAACTTGAAAGTGGTTACTAAAGTGAAAAAAGTGAGGTAACTCATTTATGAACCCAGCTTTAAACTATACTTTGATTGTCTAATAGCTAGCAATACTATTAGCCAGATGATTAAGCAGAAACAAGTAGTTTAAACGAGTTTCGGACCTGTGATCTACTTGTCGAAAGCCAAGCGTCTTAAACCACTACGTTATGATTTTACATTCAAGACAAAACATAAGAAAAAACTAATACAAACATGTTTTATAGAATGTTTTTCACATGTGAATGAGCCAGTCATTAGTGAATAAACATTGTCTTTCCACGCGATGATGGTTGGATGTAGACGAAAGGAAAACCCTAGACCTAGGTTTCTTGCTATTTAGCACTCGTCAGTAGGGTGTACTTTTAATCTTGAGGGAACTGATGTTCCCTGATGGATTGGATGCCGTACCACTCAGCTTCACAGTCAGGGACGTTGCCACTGAGCTATTCGAGCTGCGACTGACCTCCTACAGGACTGAGATGTTGCACTAAGAAGGATCTGACAAACATGACATTGATTACTACCCAGTGATTAATCAATTATAAGTTGTCTTTCCATGGATTAGGGTTGTGAAAAATTAGAAAATAGTAATGACTAAGCAACAAGACAATACTGAATTTGTAATTTGTAATAACCTAACTATTTTATGAAGAGTAATTTTAAACATTCAAATATTACTTTTTATATAAATTAACTTATAATTATTATGTAATATTAATAGTGTGTTGTGATTATATGAATGTCTATTTATCCAAGTTTAATCCAAATCTACTATTAACTAAAAGCTTTGGTGAGACTATAAGTTATGGACGACCTTTGAGTAACGCTAGGGTGACCTTGAGAATGTCCACCTAGTAACCAGGAGTAGATGAAGGTTAGAAACTAGCGTGAGGAATTAAAACTATGATTTGCAGTTGATGATTAAGGGTAAGAATTAGATTTGGAGTTATCATCACGAACTGACATTAGCTAAAATGCCAAAACGCTATTTAGCCAAATGGATGAACGAATCTAAGACCTATTATCTTGTGTCTGATTGATTCATCTATAAATTATAGTCACGCCGACCTTTTTTTCAAATTATTTTTATCACTACTAGTACACTAGTCTTTTTATTATCAATTTGTACTTTCTACCCATTATGTAATATTCTGAGATCGATTTCATTGTGATCATTAACTCAGATATTGACTTGATTGGTTTAGTATATTGATGTACCCGTGTAAATATTCATGTAGATTAGAATAAAGCCTGATGAAGATCTAATTGCGAAAAAAAACAATATTGTTCGCTTATATACATTTCGTTCTGATTATCATAATGGGAATCTTTAATATTCTAATTAAGAATAATTATTTTTAATTCATTCAATAAATACCGATAATGATGTATTCAATTGTAAAGTTTAAGTCTTACAACCGTTTGGCTGTTCAAATCAGATTTTAGATATTGTATGCTTAGAAAAATTTCACATTAAATTATGTATCTTCATCATGTATTCACAACCTGGTTATAAATATATAATGAAGTATCTCGCGAGGTATGATCGTGGATGTGCACCGCTGAGGAGTTCAACAATAGGACGAAACGGCCATCCAGTAATTCCAGGTTTTCCATGGTGGTCTAGCTTCAACTGACTCATGATCTTAACCATTGAAATTATTTTATTATTATTTAATAAAAGAACAATTATTTAAAAAAAAACCTGTAGCCTCAGGTATCCTGGTGACATCTTAACAACAATGAATTAATCCATTTACAATGTTTACAAATGTCTCATTACACGTATTATCATTATATTTGAAGAAAAAAACAACTTAAATACACTGGTTCACATGTATTTTATATGAGTGAGTGAGTGAGTGTGTGTACATAATTAAAACCAAAGAACCGGCATCAATGTAAATAATTAATAGTGTATAATACAATAAATACAGTGTTATTGATAAGATTCATTTCAACATAACCAACATATACACAAATACGCATATGAAACCACATGTAAACAGGTACGCAAATATGTATTACAAAAAAAAATATACAAATTCAAGTGTAATAATACATATTAAAGAAAGCCAAAATATATGTCAAAATGTAATGACTTTCAATCAATAATATTATAAGAGAAAAACAATCAATACCAGTGCCACTGTTACAAAAAACAAACACAATAACAACAGCTACCACTATTATTATTATTAGTAGTAGTAGTACTAATGTCCATGATCTAGTTCGTAACCTCATGATTTACAGGACGTAAATAAACATGAAAACAAAAGATGGAATGAGTGTGTGCGTCCGTGTATGAGAGAGAAATAAATAAATAGATACATAAGGAAGAGTAGGACAAATAAATCAACAAACGAAATGCTAAAGTAATAAGATTGGTAAATAAACAAAAAAAAGTTCATAGATAAATAGAGCAAGTAAACAGATGGAAAAACAAAACAAAACAAAACAAAACAACAAGCAATCAATAAACAAATCATGATGATAATAATATTGATTATTTCTTTTCTCCTTATACTCTACATGTATTATCGTCTATGCGTTTGTGAAACGGGAGCAATGGAATAATAGGGAAAAGATTTTTACTAAATCTTAATACCCCTAAACAAACATACAGGACATGTTATGTTATTGTTTTCATTAAGTGTATTGGGCTTTTGTAAGGTTAGCTTTAAGTTGGCTGTTAACTGGTTTTTTTCTTAAACATAGAGGTCATTGTCAAAAATAAAGTTGGATAGTATATAACAGCGAGATCTGAGAAAAGGGTTTCGTCTTATTTCGAACGCGCTAGCTAAATATATTAGCATACTAATGTTGATATATACATCAAGACTCGAACTCAATACATTTCTCTTCACTAAGTTGTTGTGTCATAATAGCCACAAGCTCGTGCAACGGGTATAAATTTTGTTTTCAAGGATGTGAATTTTTACTTAGGGGTTCAGTAGCTCGGTGCATAATATGTTGGCGTTTAAAGACAGTCCCAAGTAAAATGATACACGCATCTTAAATCCCACTGATAGCTAACTGTTTATGTAATTTTAATAGTTGAGATCATGAGTCGATCTATGCTAGGCCACCATGGAAAGCCCGGAAGCACTGGACGGCCGTTCCGTCCTACTGTAGGACTCCTCAGCAGTGCTCATCCACGATCCCGCCCCGCAAGGTTCGAACCCAGGATCTATCAATTTCGCGCATGTACTGTTTATGTATACATTAGATTATCTTCTCCAACATAAGCGAAATCAACATTTCCTTGAACATTTTCCATCGTATAAATGTAATGAAGTTATCGAGTAATGAAAGCATGATGGACTGAAAATTAAAACGGAATTCCGTTTTGTAAAATATACCCAACTAATGTATGAACATTGTTAATGGAATATTTTTTTTCTCATTAGAAATAGGTAGGTAGATAAGTCTAATGGGATATTAATGTAATTTAAATGTTAATTAATTAACACAGTAAACTGTTTCAGTCGGTAATAAGCACCATAGAACTTAACATATCTGTGAAACGATTGAAATCATCACAATGAAATGAAATTATAGAGACAAATAGAATAACAGTGGTAGTAGAAAAGATTACTATTTACCAAATACTGGTTCATAAACTCGATATTAAGTGATATTATTTTTGCAACCGACTAGTGTTACCACTATCTTAACCGTAAATACGTATTTATTTATCACAGGATTATTCCGTTCGCATCACATACTGTATGAATAAACTATCGATGGTTTTATGTCTAGTAATGTTGGTAATAGCGAAGAATAAATAGAGACTACCATTCAATAACAAAATATGAATTCAAGGAGTAAAGGAATTTTTCAAACGATTAAGAAACTTGTGAGTTAAAGGAGGAAAAAATGATGAATGCACCTGGGTCAATGTTTCCGATTCTGAGCTATGTTACAGATTGTCTGTAGTTATTGGTTACAATAAACTAGAGGATCACAAACAGGTAGTCTAAACTTATCTACACGGATCAGTTCAAAAGTCACTAATTTCATAAAATGAAGCTACATCTTTATTTGACGGCTTCTATAATATTCTTCCAACGTAATCCAACATCAGCCATTATATAAAGCTTTGAAGCAGGTTATGATTGTGATCTATATATTATCATATTCTTTCTAGGCCTCACAGGAACAGTAAATTTGTAGCTATTAGATTACAATTTCCAACTAGTCGAAAAATTTCTATTTTGTAAACTACATACAATAATCTTTACTTATCCAAGTATTAACTCCACCTGGAGGCCCTCCGAGGGCTACTGCCGGTTACAAGTCCGGGTAAAGGAGGAAGTTTGGGCATGGGAATCCCATAGAAAACTAACTCGTTAAAAAAAATTGACCAGAAAAATTATTCCAGTATTACAACACAATCATTATCTAATAACACTAGAAAAACAAGTCAATGTAACTAGACGTTTTTAAACAGAATCATCTTAATCCGAGGAAGGAGAAATAAAAATTAATCATTCATTTCGTCGTTTTTTTTTAAAAAAATAAAGCGTTTTGTCAAATTTAACTAGAATTTTATGCTCATAGATCACACAAAAGTCATATCAGTTATAATTATAGTCTTGAAATGACAACCCAATTGATCTGAACGGACCATAATATGAAATATATCTAAGTAGTTAGTGTTATACATATATATGACTAATTTTTCTATTCGAACACTTAAGCATTGATAGAAAAGTGAACAAAAATATATATGCACCATACAAAGTAGTTTTCAATCAATTTATGTGTGGTTTGGGATATCATTCGGGTGCCCAAACTAAAACATGTAGTTTTCTTAAGGGTCTACTCCTTGAATATTTGACTTGGTGATCTAATCCGCAAGGCAGTAGAATAACATTAGGAAATGCAGTCTCATGATAGGTTCATACTATATTTGTTTCCTCAAGATCATGTGGATCATTGGTTTGGAATCTGGGTTTTTCAACTCCCTTTGGTTAATCATCCATATCCACTAACCCGGTTAAAGCGCCAAACATTCATTCTCGCAAACTCATTTACTCAGTACAAATTTATGAACTTTATTGTAAGCCACAATGTATGTGTGGTAGCTAGTGATTGTATGCAACTAACCAAACTTCAGTAGATAGAGATCAATTTGAATATGAACTTAATTAACTGAAGGTTAAGCAGTTTAGTCCCCATACCCCCTGGTATGGCCAAGAGTGGAGTGGACCCCCCCTCTCTCGAAATGCTCTCACACGGCCACGCGTATAATACAGCCTCTGCCAGAGAAGTCCTACTCACTAGCTTCTCGTGGCATTACTGTTGTTTACGAAAATGAGAGGACGAAAAGTGGATGTCCGGCGCTTTAACCGAATTCCAAACCAATGGTGGATATGGGCTCCAGTATCCTAAGGGAACAAATGGAGTATGAACCAATCGTTGGTCACCTGGTACAATGGGATTGCATCTCTTCACGATGCCCACCGTCTTGTAGGTCAGACATTTAAGTCAAAGGCTCAGGGTGTGGCCTCCAAAGAAACCCACCTGCTTCCTGTATCTAGGTAGCTGCATAAGTGCTAGTGGGGGCGTGAGTGATGAGATCAATGCACGTATAGTGAAAGCCAGAGCAACTTATGCCAATCTGGGCCACCTTTGGCGCCTTCGTGATGTTAGTATGGCTGTAAAAGGTCGGATATACAACGCGTCGGTAAGAGAAGTTCTGCTCTATACTTCTGAAACTTGGCCTCTCTGAGTTGAGGATGTTAGACAACTCTCTGTGTTCGATCATCGTTGTCTCCGAAGGATTGCTAACAACCAGTGGCAACACCATGTCAGTAGTAATGCAGAGGTTCGGCATCGTGTGTTTGGGCACAGAGATGATAATGCAATTGGTGTCACCATCTTGAAACACCGACTTCGGTGGTTTGGACATGTTCTACGAATGTCGTCCCACAGAATTCCACGTCGTGCATTATTTGCCGACTCTGGGACTGGTTGGAAAAAGCGGAGAGGTGGTCAGTGTATGACATGGTGTCGTGGTATGAAAGAAAGCTGCAAATGGCTGCCTTCTGTTAGTCCTTCACAACTCACTGTCTGGGGTCCGAGAGATAGTGCGACACAGTGGCTAGAGACGTTATTAGATATGGCTCAGAATAGAAGCCAGTAGCGATCCTGCTGTAACCTTCTTTTACTTTCTTCATAAAAAAATGGTTGTTTCTTCCTTAACTGAAAGATTTTTTCTGATTGTACCTTTCCGTTTCCCGCATTATTATTATTACACTGCCTTGCACTGATCTGGTTGGTATTCTTCTTATTTTTCTTTTACGCTCCTTACCTTCGTTTTTTTCTCTTCCCATTCTCATTGTTTTGTGCGGCGCATATATATTTGATGCCCCCTTGTACTAATATTTATGTGTTCAAATAAATAAGTAAATAAGTTTATTTATTAAGTTATTGCTTTATATGGATAAAATGTTCACATACACACACACACACTGGTGAATAGATATGGAAGTAGCGGAAAAAGCGGAGAGGTGGTCAGTGTATGACATGGTGTCGTGGTATGAAAGAAAGCTGCAAATGGCTGCCTTCTGTTAGTCCTTCACAACTCACTGTCTGGGGTCCGAGAGATAGTGCGACACAGTGGCTAGAGACGTTATTAGATATGGCTCAGAATAGAAGCCAGTAGCGATCCTGCTGTAACCTTCTTTTACTTTCTTCATAAAAAAATGGTTGTTTCTTCCTTAACTGAAAGATTTTTTCTGATTGTACCTTTCCGTTTCCCGCATTATTATTATTACACTGCCTTGCACTGATCTGGTTGGTATTCTTCTTATTTTTCTTTTACGCTCCTTACCTTCGTTTTTTTCTCTTCCCATTCTCATTGTTTTGTGCGGCGCATATATATTTGATGCCCCCTTGTACTAATATTTATGTGTTCAAATAAATAAGTAAATAAGTTTATTTATTAAGTTATTGCTTTATATGGATAAAATGTTCACATACACACACACACACTGGTGAATAGATATGGAAGTATTTTATTTATATTTATTTTAGTGTATTAAAAAAAACTGATTATCACGTTGGGTCTAAAAAACTTAGATGATTAATAAATCAAAATTGTAAGTATCACTAACTGAAAAACAATTAGTAGTTCACTGATTTAAAATAGTGAACTTTTAACAATCAGTTCATGTACATAATTCTTTTTTGGTTATTAAACTTCCGATCAACACTAAATATACGCTACACATTAAACTAAAATGAATTGTATGTGATAAAGTCAAATTTATAAATCCCTACCATGATAACAAGTTGGAAATGAGATATTTAAAGTAACAGAGCCATGAGCAATTTCTAACAACATTGGTCAGTATTACATTCAATTTGAATAAGATTGGTATTGCATACGGTTGAGTAGAAACTTAGCCCCTGATATGGCCGAGAGTAGGGTGGGTCCGCCCTCCCTCTCGAAATGCTCTCACACCGCCACGCGTATACAGCCTCTGCCAGAGAAGTTCTACTCACTGCCTTCTCCTGGCATTATTGTTGTTTACGAGAATGGGAGGACGAAAAGCGAATGTCCGGTGCTTTAACCTGATTCCAAACCAATGGTGCACATGAGCTCCAGTATCCTGCGGGAAAAAATGGAGTATGAAACAATCGTTGGTAACCGGCTACCATGGGACTGCATCTCCTCACGATGCTTCATTGCCTTGTGGGCCAGACCTTTAGGTCAAAGGCTCGGGGTGTGGTCCTCTAAGAAAACCACCTTTTTCGGTTTGGGCACCCGAGCAATATCACAGCCCTCACACAAATCGAATGACTTATGTGGCGCATATGTATTCGTTGCCTCCTTGTACTAATATCTATGTGTTAAAATAAATAATAATAATAACAATCATACTGAGTATAGGACTTAAACCTACAGGGTCAATTTCATGTGAAGTCCTAATTGGGTACCCATCAAAATCTTAAACTAGGGTTAAGTCATGACCAGATCCATCTGAGTTTTTTTGGGTTCTCCAACTGAGTCTTACCTAAGGTAAGAACCTTCAAATGCAATAGTGTGCCTATGAATTGGGTGAGTCTCCTCTCTCTCTCTCGAAATTTTCGCATGAGGACACATATCTAAACTTTTCGTCAGGGAAGTTCTACTCACAGCCTTTGTATGTTAGGATTTTTGAAATGATCTGTTCACGGATCTGTGATCTTTATTTATCCAATCCTTATAACTCATGTAACCTCTTCAAATGTGCTACATAATTATGTAATCTTACGCATATGTAGTCATGATAATCTTCGACATCTTTAATATTTCGATTATGAATGTTTACTAGGGATTATTATGTCATGTTTCAGCATCAATAGGGTTGTAAGCAGTTGATGGGAAATGATGAAATAAAAAGGAGAAATTCATATTATTTTGATAATAGTTCGATTGATAGTAAGTTTAATTATGAATAACCCGGTGCACGATCATAAAAAGAATGTTACAATTAAATAACAAAAGAAAGGGGAGAACAATACAATAAACCATTGTTTAACAAGTTGTTTTTTGGAAAAGATAAAAGGATCGTTAGTAAAAATTTACTGTAGATACAAGAAGCAGATTTATTGAGTGATACTGAGGGCTTCTGCTATATAAAAAAGAATTATGAGTAAACTATGCGGTATATTCGGTGGAACCCGGTAGATAATTTGAAATGCTTTGTTTATTCACTGTCCCGATGTAATCCATTATAAAGCTATTAATTGATAATACTTTATGTTGCCTAACTAAATAGGATAATGTTCGGAAACAAACTGACAGAATTGCATAATCGTCCACTTAATGTTAATGGCTCCACAAGAGCAGCTGAAATGGTAAATACACATAGATGAGACCATTTCGGGAATTTTGTCTATATTAACGGTTTTAATATATCATTGATTGTAAAATACTGTATACAATTTCGCTGTATTGAATGTTCTTTGCAAAGGTTGTTTTACACATATCACTAATTCACCAACAAGGTCGTTTAGGAATTGAAACTTCATATTATTTTGCGTCAATTGTTGTTCATAATTTATGTAAACACTAATTCTGTTTTGTTTCAGAACTTCACAGAGTGAAGCGAGTCTTTAGAAACAATGCAAAGCACTATAGGTTCCTTAAGTAACAATAGCATACAAACATGTTAGAAAATTTAAGATAAG
Organism: Schistosoma margrebowiei; assembly: GCA_944470205.2. Taxonomy (NCBI): domain Eukaryota; kingdom Metazoa; phylum Platyhelminthes; class Trematoda; order Strigeidida; family Schistosomatidae; genus Schistosoma; species Schistosoma margrebowiei. The sequence continues at coordinate 77,183,205 of OX104024.1, forward strand.
CCAGTGAAGCTTTTTCATTAATCTCACATTAAAACTTAAGATTGGAAAAAAAGAATGACATTTTTTGGTTGTTAGATAATGCAAACTATTCATATTGAAACAGTTAAGACAAATTCATTTTTTCTATTGGTTCTTTGAATCTTCCCATTGATGTTTAGGATTACAACTGGTCAGTCTCTTATTGGCATATGTGTATCCTTTGAGGATTGAAGCGAAAGGAACTGGGTTCGAGTCCCTGGGTTAACATGAATTTAGGGATGGACGGACATTCAGCTGACTGGAAGAAATACGCGTCATGGATTGCACTGCTAACCAACATCTATCTCTGCTTGTAGTCAAAACAGATGTCAAATCGGTTCATATTATTTAATTAGCAAAAGTCAAGTTTAGCGAGAAAGAAAAAATGTGACAGGATCTGAACTACCAACAACCTTCTGCCTATGGTACCAATCAGGACAAGAGACTCGATAGGAGTATATTTTGAAACCAGCTAATGTATTATTGAACCTGAATATATAGTACATGATTGGTATGTAAATAATCCCACTTTGCATCCGAAAAAAGTTTGCATAACGACTGTTTCACTACCGTGACCATAAGTATGAGAGTAAGTTTTAAGTTGAACTTTAATTAAACCCTTCCGTTCAAAAATAGTTAGTTTTATTTCTTCCAATTTCTCCCACTTTTATATCGTACATATTCTCAACATTCATTCACTGACTCTTACATAACTACATCATTAAAATATTTAGTTAGTTCTTTCTTTTTATATATGTTATGCAATGTAGCAACTATTTGATTTTTTCAAATAATTACTTTATTATAATTCCTTATGGTAAGTCTTGCGGATTGAACGCTAATATTCGTTTCCTAAGCTATTCTGTAACCCCCAAGCTAGAACTATACAGCGACCTGAACAACGTAAGAGAAGACTCAAACTATACGAAAAGTACTTTACTCTAAGGTTCATCTCAATACAGAAAATACAGGGTTTTTATAATATTTTAAATGTTCTTGGGTTGCTCGAAGATTCTGGAATGCTACTAAACATAGTAGCAGTGTAGCAATCAACTAATCAGAACCTCTGCATGTGACGTTTCACTTCCTTGATATTTTTAGCTAAAACTTCAAGTGAACGCTGATTGGATGAAACGCTTCTTAGTGTTTCTTGATGAATGCTTGTCTTTTGCAAGCAATTTTCTGGATCACTCCAACACCTTTGCTTCCAATTATTCAATATTGTTGTATAATCAATAAGTCATTATGTAATTATTACGTAACGTGACTACTCGGTGAGTGTTATTTCATATATATATATATATATATATATATATATATATATATATATATGGTTGAGATGAATGAGTGAATTGAAGCTAGACCATCATGGAAAACCTGGAAGCACTGGACGGTGGTCTACCTTCAATCCACTCGTGATCTCATCCATTGAAATTACTATTTAATATTCACAAAAAACCTTCTCTGAATATATACATATATTATTGTAGAGCCATAGTGAAAAACTAATTAAAAAGAAAGTTCTTCTCTATATATCGGTCCTTTTAATTATTTATATGTTGTTTAGAATTAACTTAACCTCTCTACTTTGACAGAAAAAAAGGTCAATCATCATTATTCTCCAATATCACTATTGTTGTTAATGTCACTCAATAACAAAGTTTTATTATTTGTTTATTAATTTAAACACATAAACATTGGTGCAAGGAAGCAACGAATACATATGCGCCACATAAGTCATTCGATTTGTGTGAGGGCTGTGATATTGCTCGGGTGCTCAAACCGAAACAGGTGGTTTTCTTAGGGGGCCACACTCCGAGCCTTTGATCTAAAGGTCTGGCCCACAAGGCAATGAAGCATCGTGAGGAGATGCAGTCCCATGGTAGCCGGTGACCAACGATTGTTTCATACTCCATTTTTTCCCGCAGGATAATGGAGCTCATGTGCACCATTGGTTTGGAATCAGGTCAAAGCACCGGACATTCGCTTTTCGTCCTCCCATTTTCGTAAACAACAGTAATGCCAGGAGAAGGCAGTGAGTATAACTTCTCTGGCAGAGGCTGTATACGCGTGGCGGTGTGAGAGCATTTCGAGAGGGAGGGTGGACCCACCCTACTCTCGGCCATACCAGGACATGTATTTTTAAAGTTAAGTAATTAAGTGATACGGTTTAAGTTAAAAATTGAAAGTCTTAAAATGAAATGATGAAAGGCAAAAGAACACAACTTCACTACAATAAACTAATATAATTATTAGCACGACTACTAATACTATAATTATTACAACTTAATTAGTTGAAAATTGAACACCATATTATTTAACATCGTATGTATAGTTTGATAATAAATATTCTATATAACATATTGTATATGAATGGACATTGTAGTGTTGATTAGAGTAAACATTCTAACTAGAATATTATTCATTAATGTGTGCTCATTGCTTTGGTATTTTTTTCTTAAAAACAAACAAACAAAATAATTATATCCAAAGAATTATTTATCCATCTTTTTTTGTAGTTGATAGTGCACAACAATAAAGCATAAAGAAAGAAAGAAAAGAATAGAGGGTTGGGGCACAGAATGAAACATTACCATCTTCACTCTTTCTAATCATAATAGGACTGTTACAGTATAAATAACTTATATATATATATATATATATATATATATATATATATATATATATATATATATATATATATATATATATATATATATATATATATATATATATATATATATATCGTCCATATGGATGTTTAGGTAAAACATTTGATAATTCTTTCGTAATTCTATGTTGTTGTGGTCATTTTGTTTTCATGTCAAAAGGATCATTATGTAATTTGCTTTTTTTATAGAAAAAATCTGTAAAATACAATTTAAAAAATCACTAATTAACTGTGTTGGAAATGGTTGGAAGGAAGTTAGGGGCTGCCAACTCAAAACATAGCATCAGTGTATGAATTCACTAACTAGTGGTCTGAGCCATGTTGGTAGATCCAGCCTATTTGGTTGGGGGTCCGCATGACTATCATAATCAATAGTTGGAGACTGTGGGTGATATGGCCCAAAATCGATCGATCACAATGTCGTACGTATATACACCCTTTTTGTCTTCCCTTAAACTATAAGATTAAAATTATTTCATATCTTTTTTCTTTCTTTCTGTACTATATCCTTACATAAAATCTTTCCTTATACCATTGAGTTCAACGCTTCTATGAATCCGGTGTTCGTCATGCTGTGCTAATGAGGTGTGGCAATTTGGGACGATGCATGTATGTGCCTGGTCTTACGTTGTAACTGACTGACTAAAGAATAAGAGATCTGTTGATTACCTTTAACAGTAAGGTTAATTAAATTCTTTTTCAAATGAAAAAAGAAGGAAAAAAAGCCTAAAGGATAAAAACATAACCCAACTGACTATGAATGTATCCATGACATCTATCTCACTCTCACTGACTCTCACTCTCACTCTCTCTCTCTCTTAACATATGATATTGATTTAAAATATAATTATTTTGTTTAGATTAAGATTAATTCATTAAAGTTATTCATTATTGGATTCAGATAGTAATGATTAACTATACCTGGATCAGTATTATTAAAATATACATGTATATTGAAAAAATTTAATAAGAAGAAAATACTATATAAAAGTTTTATCCATGATAATGAATTAATGATTGATGTACTCTTGATTAGAATACAATGAAATTGATCAATAATGACACATAAATGAGATATTTACCTAAATAATAAGGCGTAAATGGAAATGTTTATTCTATAATTGTTTACTATACTATTTATAAAGCAATTGAATTTCGAAAACATTTGTCAAAATATAAATAAAAAGTACATTTTAACTTTTAAATCTTATAGTTCATTAAATATCATATGACAAAATTGCCAATTTGAATACTGACTTTTATGACCTTGTCCTTGTGTTAAAACAATGATGTGTTAATCAGCAGCACTAGTAGTCTTGAGTTCACTCAGTCTTTATTGGTTCTCTCTGAAATAGTAACTTCTCGTTTAACCCAATCCAGTACAGTTCAGTACACAAATATCAACCTCCGATTTATGAATCGTATATTTCAGACATACTTGGTTTATATATCAACTAAGTAGATCGCATCACGCCATAAAATGAGCAATAGGTATTATACAAAATCAAGCCAAAAGTGTCTATGACTGTGAGAGTAAATTGTATAATAGTAGCCAATTGATCAAATGAAAGTTTACAATAAGAGAAATATCAATATATATATAATCTAGTTACTTAATAGTTAAGAATATATACATATGTAATAAGAGCTCATATATAGTTTCCAGAAGCTACCCATGATTAAATCTTCCTCGGATACAACACTAACAAGAGGTTTCTTTTAACTTATAATCCTCATGTACTGGGTGTAAATGATTAATATAAACTCAATATAACTAAACGAAGGATACATAACATAGAATATTATTCCTATAGGATAAATAATCATAAATGAATAAAAATCGACCATAAATACAATCACATTTCTACATTTGTAAGATATGAATAAGAACTAAAGTGAATCAAAAGAAATACTTTGCACTATTCATTGTTGTTTATATGTATCCGTTTAGGATGTACGCATATTGTTAGCAAAAACTGATCAAAACTCAATTCTGAATATATACACATATTCTTATAAATAAACAGTTTGGTAAATTAATTTCTTAATATGTACCAAAGATAAAGCTTTTATATGACTGTCGATTGATTTCACTCAAGGTAAACTAAGGAGTATTGACAATATCCTTTGTAAGTCATCCACTTTGACAGTAAATATCAAGGTGAGAAATCAGAGAGACAGTTACTCGAAACAATAATAATAATCTATAGCTTAAAATTTTTTAAAGTTGAATTCACGAGTCGATCTAAGCTAAGATCTGAAAGCACTGAACGGCCTTTTCGTCCTTGTATGGAACTCCTTTGCAGTGTACATCCACGATACCAGGACTGTCAGTTTTTCTAGCAAACGTTTAACCCCTAGACCACTGAACTGGCATCCAACGATGTTAATGTCGTGAAATGGCACTTCTGAAGAGTCCCACACCATAAAGAAACGGCTTTCCAGTACGTTTAGGTTTTCAATGATGGTTTAGATTAGATCGACTAATGAATTCAACTGTGAAAATACTACAATCTCCACAAATCTCTCTATTGATAAAAGAAAAAAGGTTTTAAACTAAAATAGAAACATTGAAGAATCCTATTAAATAGAATTACATATAAAGAATTAATATCAAAGTATGCTATAATTATAAAACTCTATGTAATTACAGTTCATTTTGATCTCTTCCTTACTGAAGGAAATACATGAAAATTCAAAAAAAAGAAGGAAAAAGAACACAGGAATACAATAATGAGAAGTTATAGAAACAAATTGTATGAATTACTTATACTATAAGTCGAAAAATTAATACTTTCCAGATATTTAAAACTCATTCACTAGGTGTACACTATGTATACTCAATTTTAAATCATACATTTTATATTCTGGATAATAGTAATAATAGTGTTAAAATTACTTCAGGTACACAGTATGTTATTATTCGTTTAAGACAAATGCGTGGAGTAGTCGCTTGGGTGAGACTATAATTTATGGACGAACCAATCATGTATAGGATATCAGGTGTCGGATTTCGGCGCAAAATTCACTCAATCATTCGGTTAAATATAATTTTGGCATTATAGCTTATGTTAGTTCGTGATGAAAGCCCTAAATCTAATTTCTAACCTTAATCATCAACTGTAAATTATAATTATAATTCATCACATGGTCCTGGTTATCAGGTGGACACTCTCAAGGTCACTTTAGCGTCGCTCATAGGTCGTCCATAAATTATAGTCTCATCGTCTGTCGATTCGAATTCGGTCTCTAAATTAACATGAACAAGCTTATAATCTAACATAACAACGTTAAAAATTCTATAGTTCCTTTTTTTAATGGCTAAGGATAGACTATCTCAATCAGTCATTCATAATCAACGTAGAACCTGCCACATATCAGTAATGGTTCAGGTTGTCACAACATATTAGCATAGTAAAATGAAATTATCAAGATAAATCTCAGAGTAGCAAAAGTAATAACAGTATCAAAGGTAGTAAAAAAAAGATTAGACTCAGGAAGAAAGAATGGATTCGTACAATTAAAAAAATATCTAAAATAATTTTAAAGCTTAATATCAAAAGGAAAACAAAAAGTAAATACACTTGATTCATTGTGACGAATTCTGAGCCATGTTGCTCAAATTATCGAATGTTGTTAGGCATATGTAATACACATTCTAGCCACCTCAGTCTACAAAGCTTCACTGCCCCAAAAACAAATTTACTAAACTTACTTAGCACTGTGTTCAATAAGATTTGGAATGAAGAACAAGTACGAACAGACTGGAAAGAAGGACTTCTGATCAAAATACCAAAGCAAGTGTGGTAACTACAGGGGCATCACTCTTCTCTCAATACCAGGAAAAGTCTTCAACAGGGTATTGTTGAACAGGATGAGGGACTCCGCAAACGCCTAACTTCGAGACCAACAGGCACCGATTCCGTAAGGATAGATCGTCTACAGACCAAATCGCAACTCTACGGATCATTATGGAACAATCAATTGAATGGAATTCATCACTCTACATCAACTTCATTGACTACGAAAAAGCATTTGATAGCGTGGAAAGAACAACATTATGGAAGCTTCTTCGATACTACGGCGTGCCTCAGAAGATAGTTAATATCATACAAAATTCCTTTGATGGATTAAACAGAAAAATCGTGCATGGAGGGCAGTTGACAAACTCCTTTGAAGTAAAGACCGGTGTCAGGTAAGGTTGCTTACTCTCACCTTTCCACTTTCTCCTGGTGATCGACTGGATCATGAACACGTCAACATCTGGAGGGAAACACGGGATACAGTGGACAGCAAGAATTCAGCTGGACGACCAAGACTTAGCAGATCATCTGGCCCTCCTATTGCGATCGTAACAACAAATGCAGGAGAAGACGACCAGTGTAGCAGCAGCCTCAACAGCAGTAGGTCTCAATATACACAAATAGAAAAGCAAGATTCTCCGATACAACACAGCATGCACCAATCCAATCACACTTGATGGAGACGATTTGGAAGATGTAAAAACCTTTACATATTTGGGCAGCATCATAGATGAACACAGTGGATCTGATGCAGATCGGAAAAGGGATCGGAAAAGCAAGAGCAGCATATTTACAATTGAAGAACATCTGGAACTCAAAACAACTCTCACCCAACACCAAGGTCAGGATTTTCAATACAAATGTCAAGACAGTTCTACTGTATGGGGCAGAAACCTGGAGAACTACAAGAGCCATCATTCAGAAGATACAAGTGTTTATTAACAGTTGTCTACACAAAATACTTCGGATCCTTAGGCCAGACACTATTAGCAACAACCTAATATGGGAGAGAATAAACCAGATCACAGCGGAGGAAGAAGCTCTGGAAGTGGATAGCACACAGATTGAGGAAAGCACCCAACTGCATCACAAGGCAAGGCGTCACATGAAATCCTCAAGGCCAAAAGAGAACAGGAAGACTAAAGAACACATTTTGTTGAGAAATGGAGACATGAAAAAAATGAACAAAATTGGACAGAACTTGGAAGGAAGGTCTAGAACAGAGTGAGTTAAAGAATGCTGGTCAGCGGCCTATGCTTCATTGGGAGTAACATACGTAAGTAAGTAAGTGACTTAGCACTGTGAGTTTAACTTAATCATTACTCACTAAGCGGTTTTAAAATATACGAACAATGTTTCGAAGGCATTTGTGATCAAATATTACTTAAGTATGAATATCCTCTATAGACCTATAACAGTTCTTATTTTATTCAAGCAGTACTTATATAATACATGAAACAAGTACAATTTATATATATAAATGTAAGTGTAAAAAGAAAGAAACTTACGTGTTAAAGTCATTCCCAACTCTAAACATTTTCGATAACGACAATGTGGGCATTTACCACGACCGGGACCTTCAACACGACATCTACCACCCATTGGACATATTGATTCAGAAACTGTAGATCCAATTTCAGAATTTCGTAATCTGGCAGCTGTATGTCGCATGAAAAATTTCTATAATCAAAGAAAATTATTACAGTAAATTAATTTGTGTTTCTATTTTGTCAAAATATTAAATATTAACATTAAAGATCATGTAACTCAATAGATTATGGAACCCAATAATTAAGTATAAACTTTGTGTAATTAACTTTCGTCTATTCATTTAGTATTAGTGTATCACAGAAACCAAGGTAAGTGGAACCAAGTTCAAATTTGTAATTTCATAATTGAACAACTAGTGTCACAATCATCACGTTACCAAATATATATAGAATATCAGAAAAATTTTTGTGGAGATTGTAGTAATTTCAGTGGTTAAGATCATGAGTCCGTTGAATCTAGACCACTATGGAAAACCTGGAAGCACTGGACGGACGTTTCGTCCTAGTATGGGGCTCCTCAGCAATGCGCTTCCACGACCCCTCCTCGCGGGATTCGAACTCAGAACCTAACGGTCTCGCGCCAGGCGCTTAACCAACTAGACCACTAAGTCGGCATCCAACGGTGTTAATGTCTAACTTCAACTAATCCACGAAATTGAGCGACACGTCCACCGTTGTCATCAGTGAGTTACTATTTCACAACTGGATGCGCACTGCTGAGGAGTCCCACAATAGGACGAAACGGCCGTTCAATGCTTCCAGGTTTTCCATGGTGGTCTAGCTTCAATTGACTTATGATTTCAACTGTTGAAATTATATGGAGTAATCCTTTTTTTTTAAAAAATAATACAAGTTTAATGTAAAATGAATTAAATATTATTTTCATTTCATTCCTACCATTCCCTTTTATTGATTATCTCTCATTGTACTTATGGTAAAGTGTTACAATTTTAAGATTGTTTATATTTCTATCACTAACTATTCTTTATACATTGAAAAAAGCATCTTACCAAATGTTGCGTGATGCAGGCCAATCAACAAAAAAAAAAGAAAGATTTTTTTTTAACTAACCGAATGGAAATTTATGTAAACGTTCTGGATCTACATAAATGTTAATGTAGGGAATGATTAAATTCATTAGTTGTTTAAATCATGATAAACATAAGAATTAAGAAGTGAAACATTCAGATCACAATCGATTTATAAAATGAACTGAACTCAAAATTAGGTCAGGAGAATGTTGTCAACTTAAAAAAACTAGTTTACTTTAGATTATAAAAGTTAGTTTAGTAAGAAAAGCATACATTAAAGTTAATCATCATCATCATAGTAATTGTGAGAATAGCCTAATACATATCATACATTTCATTTCATTTGTAGTTACATTGAACATAGTGAAATCAAAAGATTTCAGATATTATGAACATAATTGTAATAATCAAACACTGGATAGGATGTCAACACCAATTACTTTCTGTTCTCTTTTATTATAATCATAATAATATGACTATTCAATATGGAAATATGATTCGATTAGTTAGTAACTGAATTATTTAGCATTTATCAGAATGGGTTTTGTGGAGATTTTAGAAATTTCACAGATAGAAATCATGAGTCAGTTGAAGCTAGACCACCATTGAAAACCTGGAAGCACTGGATGGCCGTTTCGTCCTAGTATGGGACTCCTCAGCAGTGCGCATCCACTACCCCGCACCACCCGGGACTCGAACCCAGGACCTACTGGCTTCGCGCGCGAGCACTTAACCATTAGACCACTGAGCCGGCATCCAACGGTGTTAATGTCTAACTTCAACCAATCCACGAAGTTGCGCTACCGTACACCATTGTCCTCAGTGAGTTACTATCTCAGCATTTATTAATTAATAGGTCACTGGTTCGACCCCACATAGCACCTAGGTCTAAGTAGCTGGATAGTAATACTAACCAAGCACATAACTCACTACTTATCAAATGAATTATAATATGTATGACAGTAATTAAGGGCATAGATTAATGCTTTGAAGTTTATAAGTTAATAATCTAACCGAAATACATAAACTAAAGTAGATGAAATGATATTAGAGGAGTATGTATCTGTGCACGATATTTAAGTGTCCTGATAATTAAATCATTAGTTACATTACTACTTAATACAAACATATTATTATTTGAAATTACAAGTCAATGATAAATTTTTTTTAAATTACAAAAGGAAACTTTCAAGTAACCACACCCCTTTATCTATTATGACTAAATAATACAATTCAACTTATACATAAAATAAGTAACCATGTAATTCAGTAAAAAGCGTAACACCACTACCACCATCACCACAATTAAATTGCATATTTGTCATCAATTCAAATTAATCAATGAATTTTCTTTTGTGTTTATGCGTGTATATAAATAAAAGAGAATGATAAACATGTGATTCTGTTCACTTGATTCTACAATCAAATCAACTAGATTTATATGTAATTCAAATAATACAAAGTGATTAATCAAATGTTTAAGGTGGTTGCTATTCAAGAGAGAACTTTGATATACACATATACATATACATATATACTTAAATAGATTGTCCTATACATCTATCATGAATAGTGATATTGTTCATTTTGTCTCAGGTTTTGTGTTTAGACTATTGTATTTAATACAACATATACAAACAACATTTCAAACTTTCATTTACTGTAATACCATGCAACTATCGGTAATGTTAATAATAATAATAATAATACAACATTATAAAAACTAATGTATATCATATTAGTGAATCATATTTTCATGAAATTGTTTAAGGATTAATTCATTTGAGAAGAAACACAGTATAAAAAGAGAAATACTTCTACAATTAGGATCTACAATGAAATAACACGAATAATAATAATAATAATCTAAATATGAATAAATAGTTGAAGTACAAAGAATCTAAGACAAGAAAGTTTCCCTCGTTTCTTTTTTCTTTGTTGGTATTAAATGTCAACTTCTTTTGTTCATCTTTTTTTATTTTTTTGTATCTATGTATGTTTAATTATGTGAACACGTACACCATAAATGAACACAATTTTGAATAATAATTTTTAACAATAGTTACTTTTAACTTATCTACCCCCATACATATACATGTAAAACACAATAAGAAAAGATATAATTTATTCAATAATTGATAGAATATACATTTTCATTTATACAATTGCTTAATCTCTAACATTATATACAATAACATTTTGAAGTGGTCAAATAATGATGACTGAAGATATAAAATAATATTTACAAATGATATTCGCTATAAATTGACTTAAGTTAGGGTATCATTAGAAACTAGGAAATACTGAACACTTATTTTATTCAAGTATGAGAATACTTATTTGTGTGTACTAACAATCTTCACCTCATTAAAGATCGAATGCAAAACCTTTAAGCCTCATAACAAATGAGATTTGTGTGACGCATATGTATTTGTTGTTTCCTTGTACCAATATCTATGTGTTAAAATAAATAAATAAATAGAGACATGTATTTACTACAGACAATGGATAAATGGTTGTGCAACCATTCATGAATCGACTGAAGTTAAACATTAACACTGTTGGATGTGTTGACAGTGGCCTAGAGGTTAAGCGTTAGCGCGCGAAACAGATAAGTCTTGAGTTCGAATCTCGCGAGACGGGATCGTGGATGCGCAGTGCTGAGCAGTCCCACACCTTATTATTTATTTTAACACATAGATATTGGTACAAGGAGACAAATACATATGCGCCACACAAATCTCATTTGATATGTGTGAGAGCTGTGATACTGACCAGGTGCCCAAACCGGTGGTTTTCTTAGAGGGGCTACACCCGGAGCCTTCGACATGAAGGTCTGATCCACAAGGCAATGGAGCAACGTAAGGAGATGCAGTCCCATGGTAGCCGGTGACCAACGATTGGCTAATACTACATTTGTTCCTTCAGTATACTGGAGTCCATGTGTACCATTGGTTTGGAATGAGGGTTTTCCAACTCCCTTAGGTAAACTCTCTATGTCCACCAACCCGGTTAAAGCACCGGACATTCGTTTTCGTACTCTCGACTTCGTAAACAACAGTGATGCTGTGAGAAGGCAGTGAGTAGGACTTCCCTGGCAGAGGCTATATACGTGTGGCCATATGATAGCATTTCAAGAGGGAGAGCGAACTATCGCCACTCCCGGCCATATCAGGGCATTTGGGGGCAGTCCCACACTAAAACGAAACAGTCGTTCAGTGCATCCAAGTTTACCATAGTGATATAGTTTCAATTAACTCATAATCTCAATTATTAACAAAAATATGTTTTAGTTGACTTTGACTCTAAACGAATAATATTCAATCTCTAATTCATGACAATTTTAACTTGAATGAAAGAACAAAATCTCGTAAGATTTAATAAATTCAAGTTTGTTAAGCATTAAGCTACCAATCCATTACTGTATAGTATTTAATTGGACTTAAAAATGCTTCTTTAATAAAAATAAAAAAAGAAATAATCATATACAATTCAAACACATATTATTTATCAGAATGGGTTTGTGGAGATTTTAGAAATTTCAATGACTGAAATCATGAGTCATCTGAAGCTAGACCACCATGGAAAACCTGGAAGCCCTGGACAGCTGGCCGTTTCGTCCTAGTATGGGACTCCTCAGCAGTGCGCGTCCACGGTCCCGCAGCCCACGAGATTCGAACCCAGGACCTAACAGTCTCGAGCCAAGCGCTTAACCAAATAGACCACTGAGCCGGCATCCAATGGTGTTAATGTCTAACTTCAACCAATCCACGAAGTTGCGCTACCGTATACCATTGTCTTCAGTGAGCTGATATCTCACAACAGACCTGGTTGAACATATTATTTATCCACTATATGCTGTGATTAGTATTAGGATGATAGTGAAATAGGAGTTAAGTAATATCTAACTATAGATAAGTATCTATCTAACAATGATATTTTACATTTGAGAGAAAGAATAGTAATTATGTAAGTTAATCCGGATTAAACATTGTTGAAATTGATTATCACGAAAGTATTATAATTTGAAATATTAATTCGATAAAAAAAATCAACGATTTTGAGGTAGTAAAGAAAATTCATAATTTAGGTTGATGATTCTGGTAGAGTTTTGTTCTCCTAAGGTGGATTGTTTAAACTAGGGATCTTTCATTTTTCGTCTGAACAATATCATTTGATTTGAATATATATACATATATATATATATATATATATATATATATGGTTTAAATTTCATGTTTTGTTATGTTCGAACATCTGTTTTACACCGACCCACTCTAATAAGCTTCCAATTTCTCTTTAACGCGAACAGTTCATCATATTTTGATCATGAACCAATCAATGTTAGACCACTATTGAAAATATGGAATCACTAGATGGCCATTTTGTCCTAGTATGGGACTCTTCGACAGTGCGAATTTACGATCCCGCAAGCATGATTCGAACCCAAAACTTTTGGTCTCGCTCGCGAACGCTTAACCTCTAGGCTAATAATGTTAACTGATGAAATAGGATTTGAATCATCAACCAGTGATAATCTATGTAGAATTTGGGACGCATTTTTGTGTTGGTTTATGTTGTAATTTCAGATTAACATGACTAGAAAAAATTACCAAGGTCAAAAGTGGAGGAGTCGAAACAATGTAGTAGCAATAATAATAATAAATTGAACGTTTAGAAAGTGGTTAGAAAATACAGAATAAAAGATCTATGAAAAAAATGTCTAAACTCAAGATTTAGAGTAGGATAGAAAACAAATGTACGTGTGATATTTTGACAGATTCTGATCTGTCTAGCATAATGTCTTCAGGCATTGACGTTAGTCATTGTCCAGACACTAAACGAAGTAGTCACTTTCTACTATCGTGGCTTAGATCAACAGTTACTGACTTAATGAATTAATGCAACATTGTAGTTGGGCCGCCCCTCTCTTTCAACCCACTCTTACATGAACTGAAATCGCAGTTGGGTACACGTAGTATCTATCTCAAGCATCGCAGTTGATGACGATTCCCATTTTTACCTAACCACATATGTCTAACTTCAACATTGGCCACTTCATCGTTACATGATATTCGGAAATATAAGCCAGTAAAACAAAACACTGATTCAAAAGTGAACATTAGTGTATGCAATAAATGAAACAATGATGAAAATCTGTATTTAATACAGCTCTAATAACCAAGTACATGTTCGCGTATTATGCTTCCACATACACTAGCAATACAATTACCTAACTCTTTAGGTTGAAATAGATCTAGAAAGATCTAAATCTGCAACATAATTGGTAAAAAGCAATCAAGCACATTAATCATTAACTTACATTTTGCATCAAATATATCTAACGAAAACTGACTTACAAACACGGAAATGTTTAAACAATGTAGCTGTCGTCTTCTTTCCTATCAAATTATATATTATTATTGTAGTTTAGTGGAGTAACAATTTATATTTGAATCATTAAACTACTCTTACTACAGTTTTTATGGTCATATATCACCACTAACAGTTCTCAAACATATTAAATGTCTCCTGAAACTACATACAAGCATATATTGTTATCTTGATATTAGGAGTATTTTAGTTAACCAGTCAAAGTAATAAAAAAAACCTAGCATAAATGCGAACCGAACCAAGTTATCATAATGGATTGAATTAATATGATGAGCAGCTACTATATCAAGATTATAATAATGAATATAAAATGAGTAATAATAACAGTAATATTCTTATTAACTCATTTAATAGTTACAGATAAATATATATCCCGGCGGGATTCTAATTTATGGACGAGCCAATCAGAAGTGTTTTGGAGATTTCAAGGTTACGGCGACAACTTCAGTGCTTAATGCTAACGTACGACCGGTTCACATGGAATTTTGTATAAAACGTAATAATTGAGCGCCTATAACAAATAAGACGACGGGACTATAATTTGGTGGACGAATCAATCAGGTATAAGATAATAGATTTCGGCGCGAAAGCCTTTCGTCCATTTGGATAAATAAATTTCTGGCATTATAGCTGATGTCAGTTCGTGTTGAAAACCCCATATATAATTCCTAACTAAGGCAAATTATGACAATTATTGCGAAATGGATAATAAAATCACCAGTAACACAGGCTGCAGCCAGGTACTACAATATATACGGCTGTTTGGAGAGGGTACATACTCCTACATAGGCTTGTTTATGTACATCGTGTTGTTGTCTCTGCATCAGTAGGCCTCAGCATACACAAAGGGAAAACCAAAGTTCTCAAATTCAAAGCGGAAAACAACAATCCAATCACTCTTGATGGCGAAACTCTGGAAAATGTAGAGTCCTTCACATACCTAGGAAGCATCATCGATGAACAAGGAGGTTCAGATGCAGACGTAAAGGCAAGGATTGGCAAAGCAAGGACAGCATTCCTACAGTTAAAGAACATATGGAACTCAAAACAACTTTCAACCAATATCAAAGTGAGAATCTTCAATACCAACGTCAAGGCAGTTCTACTGTATGGAGCTGAAACTTGGAGAACTACAACAACCATCATCAAGAAGGTACAAGTATTTATAAATAGTTGTCTACGCAAGATACTCAACATCCATTGGCCGGATACCATCAGCAATAGCCTTCTGTGGGAGAGAACAAACCAACTTCCAGCTGAAGAAGAAATTAGGAAAAGACGATGGAAATGGATCGGACATACATTACGCAAATCGTCAAACTGCATCACGAGGCAAGCGCTAACTTGGAATCCTGAAGGGAAGCGAAAAAGAGGAAGGCCAAAGAACACATTGCGTCGGATAATAGAAGCAGATATGAAAACGATGAATTACAACTGGACGGAGCTAGAAAGGATTGCCCAGGACAGGGTTGGATGGAGAATGCTGGTGAGCGGCCTATGCTCCTTTACGAGGAGTAACAGGCGTAAGTAAGTAAGTAAGTAAGTAAGTTGTTAACCACAAATGATATTGTGTGTACTCCACAACCGGAGTGCACATAAACAATATTGAAGCTATGTGGTCGAGGCTGAAAGAGTTTTTAGACTTTATCATGGATCCAGAGCCCGGCTATTCTGTAGCCGTATGGATGATTTTCACTACCGTATGCATTACGATTTTAGAACCTCTGAACCTCTTTCTAACCTTGACAAGTTTTTGAACCACATATAAGAAGTGTATCCAGTATATTTCCTTGGTTTTGTATAATATATTTGTACTCTATACTGACTGTTAGCTGATTGGCTAATATTTCTCAAGGTCACTTAAAATTCGTTAGGAGATCATCCATAAATTAATATCTCGCCTATATCCCTTCAAATCACACTCTTAATGTAAAGTCTAATCAAGTTCCTTAAATTAAAGTAGATAAAACTGAATTCAAAGTTAAAGAAAAAAAACCCAACCAATTTAATCAATAAACCAACACTCTACTCAAGTAATATTCATAAACACAATTACTAACTATTGACAATTATCCATTGAGGAAATGATATAAACAAACAAACAAACAAAAAAAGAAAACAACGAAAAAAAAAGTGAGGAAAAAATGAATTCATATATGCTGTATGCATATAAGAGCACATTAGTCAGGACACTTGTGATGATAATCACATTTAAACTATGATAGATAAAATGATGATGATGATCATGATGATGACGATGGAAATGTGATAAACATGATAATACTTTGTTATTTTTTTTATAAAATAAACTAGCAATTAAAACAAAGTTTTATTCTGATAAATATTCACGTGTTTATGTAGTTACAACAACAACAACAACAAAATTGTTCTTTTAATTTACAAGTGAATATTCTATTGAATTTACACTGAGTAGTTTATATGATTACACTATTTCAAATAGACGATATGTATAGTTATGAGTGCTTATAGACTAATAGCACAGATACACACACATACACACATACATACAGATAGACAAATATAAAAAGAATAGTAACCATAACCAATGATTGGTTAATAGATTAGTTAAAAAAAAATGATGAGCTTTGTAACTGAGACAATTGATGTAATAATTATCATTATAGGATACATAATACTTATATATATCTATAAAGTATTTACATCACTATAGACTATATTTATCGAGTATCAATTTTCCATGATATACAAGTTATATTCATGTTAAATACAAATTAAATGACGTCACATAAAGAGCTATATAATGTAATAAATAAATAAATAAATGAAGAGTCCATTTGTTTCTTTAATTACAAGAGTTCGTTAATTATTAGATAACAACATATTGTAATCATTAAAAGAAATGTAATTTATTAGTTAAAAGATTATTAGGTTACTTTGATAAATCATTTTTTTAGTTATGTAATATAGTATATCTAAATATATAACATAGTTACTCAGATAAAATGGATCCACATATTCATTTGAATAATTGCAAACTGAGAGCTATATGAAAACTTTATATTTACGCTTTATATTAGCTAATAATAATTAGTTGAAGTTAGACATTAACACTATTGGACGCCGATGCAGTGGTCTAGTGATTAAGCGTTCGCGTGCGAGAGACTGATAGGTCCTACGTTCGATTCCCGCGGGGGGGGACCGTGGATGCGCAGTGCTGAGGAGTCCCACACCTTATCATTTATTTTAACACATAGATATTGGTACAAGGAGACAACAAATACATATGCGCTACACAAATCTCATTTGATATGTGTGAGGGCTGTGATACTGCCCGGGTGCCCAAACCAAAGCAGGTGGTTTTCTTAGGGGGCAACACTTGGAGACTTCTACAAGAAGGTCTGACCCACGAGGCAGTGGAGCATCGTAAGGAGATGCAGTCCCATGGTAGCCGGTGATCAACGATTGGTTCATACGCCATTTGTTCCCACAAGATACTGGAGTCCATGTGCACCATTGGTTTGGAATTCGGTTAAAACGCCGAACATTCGCTTTTCGTCCTCCCACTTTCGTAAACAACATCCCCGCCACGAGAAGGCAGTGAGTAGGACTTCCCTGTCAGAGGCTATATACTCGTGGCCATGTGAGAGCATTTCGAGAGGGAGAGCGGACTCTCCCCACTCTCGGCAGTACCAGGGGATTTGATAAGACATAAGTTTTAGTCAATTCTGAATGTGAATCAAGAATGAAGAGAACAAACTGGTAGATAATATGGGAAAATATGTCATGATACCGAAATAACATAAATAACCAATTAAATTTCATTTTATTTAACTGGATCAAACTGAGAAATACATACTACATCTCTTCATAAGATATTAAAGTCTATAATTCTAAAAGAAGTTCAAAATGAAAAGCAAACCAAAAGGACAACTGTGAACAAATCTTGGATCGAACAAGTACTAAAACATTAGAGAATTTTTAGATACTTGGCGTTCAGTTGGCTAATAAGCAATTAACAAACATCTCGAAATCGACCTAATTTAGCAACAAATCAGAGAAATCATAGACAACCTTAAGACTCACAACAAGAACAAAACGACAGACAATAAAAATTAGGATACACGGAATGACAGATTAAGGGGTGACAACAACAACAACAACAACAACCAGTCAAGATCGAAATCGACATATGTAAAGAAATTCGAATACATCACTTCCACCAGAACTTTGTACTGATGATATTTTTCAGAAGAATAATGAAAGCTCCAGCTTTGAAAAGAACACTTCAGAATCAGTATACCCTATAAAATTAAATATACTTAGACTGAATGTATTTGATTACAGATGTCTTTGAAACAATTATTAACTACAGAATAACAACATGAATCTATTTAGGTTACTCTCCGAAAATGTGTATTTTCTAACTATAAAACGCATTATAATTTACAAATATATAAAAGAGTATTTCATATTACATTAACAATTTTTACTTTATTTGTAGTTTCAACAGATAAAACTACTTGGAAACTGTTCTGGTTTATTAAACAGTTCACAGCAGTATAATAATCAAAATAATTAAACAAGTAGCTAAAACACACTTGGTAAACAAAACATTGGTTCAATTTAAACTTTCAGAAAGAAAATTCAAAACGTGTGCACACATACACATGACAGAGATTAGACATTGAACGGTAGAAATGTTAGAAAGTATTTAAAACGAAAGACGATGACATGATGAGCTGTAATAACGAGTTTCTTCTCTCTCTCTCTCTCTCTCTCACACACACACACACACTTGATTGAATCTGATGAGTTTATCAAGAAAAACACAAAACTAACCAAAACCAATCACGGCATCTTTCAATATATTTTAGTTAAAATGGTTTTGTAGATATTGATCTAGATTCTAGGTCGTATTCGTCATAGATAGATATCTTACTTAAAGTATTGGAGAAAATTAGGAAACAGGATAGCTATTTTTTTCTAGTATGATACTTCTTAGTATTAAGCACCCATCAACTCATCAGGAACCGGAACTAAAATCTTTAGCTATCGTGACAAGCACGCAACCATTAAGAGTAAGGAGTTAATACCCAATAACACAATGTTGACTCCGATCAATTTGCCATACACCTCGACGATTGTTTAATGTCACTAGTGATTGGTAGGGTTCAGGCAAGCCGAGGATGAAACAGTTTTTTAATCAGTCACATTAGATTATCATAGGGCCATTTTACTGATCTAATTGAAATTGAAAATGTACCACTGAGTCCCAAGTCAGCGATTTTGGAGGGTAGGCATTTGCTGCGAGAACTAACAGTTCTGACTTCAATCCTGAGTGAAGTGGATGCGCATTGTTGAGGATCCTCATACTGAGAAGAGACTGTTGCCTAGTTCTTCTTGATTATCAGTGCCAGATAGATCGGTCAAACGCAACATAGAGCACGATACATGTATACATCGGTTCCGAATTAGCACAGAGAGGTGGCAAATCACACAGTAATAATAGTGGCAACAGTATTAGTGGTAATAGAAAAGACTGTACATTCAATACACAATTCGAGATTTAGAAACTTAGGACCTTAAGGTAGTAAAGGAATGAATGCACCTGTGCCATTGAGAACGATTTCAATCCGTCATTCAAAGTCTCTAACTACCGAACATGCAACCGTCACATTCGTTGATGTATGTTTCTTTATTAAAACAACTTAAAACAACAAGTCACAATTTGTGTGAGTTTATGATATCATAAAACCCTTCAAATCAAAGTGAGTTCGGGTGAGCAACGTGATGGTTGAAAATCGAAAGTTATTACTACCAAACCACTGACTCATACAAGCACACACTATTGACTACCTAGCACCCTAAACTAAACCCTAAAATTAGATAGTTTATCCCATTGTATATAACTCTTTTTTAAATTTCGCAAACAGATACGTTTTAGAGAATTTCTTCAGGAAAATCGAAAATTATTCTGTAGACTTTAAAATGGAAACTGCGGAATAGCCCTGTTTGTCATACTTATCAACACTGAGGCAGGGAGAAAAGTTAACATACAGAAATAATCAGGCCATAAAAGTAGTAACCAAAAAGAATGTGAAAATAGGGCAACGAACACCGAAAATTCATCGCCTTTCATAAACATTATATTTACAGTCACATGTTTTATGCACCGCTGTTATGCATGTCTATTTTGAAAACTATTTTAGTGTTTCAGTCAAGTAATAGAACACTTACCAGAACCCAATCAATCACTAAATAAACTTGACTAATCCTCAGATTTCAGATGAGATTGAGGATGTATTAAGATATATCTATTCCACAAGAAATGTACTACCTTGATCATGAGATGAGAAGAATCTAAATACATATTTAGCCAGAATCACAGAAAACTTCAACTGTGATTTAAGGTTAGAAAACATATATTTAAATAGTTCTCAGGGATATAACGTCGGAACTTTTCAAATCAGTAAGGTACTATCACGCCCATGTAAAATTCAGATTCTATTAGATACCCTACAACTAGAAAAATGCAGACAAAATGAAGATTATATGATGAAGCAGTGTGACTGAAAATATATAGATGGATTTATACACCCCGTATTTTCGAATCTGTAGAATCATAAACTACTTCTTGTCTATTTGTGATTATTAACAGAGCTAAGAATTTATTGCTGAATAATATTTTATCCGTCGATGTCTTAAAAATGGTACTGCAGTAATATGATATAAGAGCGAAGGCTAAAAATAAATTGAGTACGCTTTTAGATTTTCAAGTAGTATGCTCGGAAATAATAATGAGTGAAGTAACAAGCGGCAGATCTTAGCGAGTGGTAAAGTGACGTTCTAAACTGATATTTGTCAGGAGCCACTTATCAACCAAAAGCACTTACTATAACTTTGGTCCAGTTAAAATGGACATGACCGAAAAATTTAAAGGTTTAACTATAAGCACTTGACGTGTTGACTTTGAAAAAGCCCACCTCATAATATTGCTTATCTAAAAAAACATAATAATTTGAGTTTGTGACACTATTTAAAAATGGTGAAAGATTGCAAAATATTCATTGGAAAACTTCATAAACGCTTAGATTAAGAAAAACGCTACCACGACTATTTAGCCATGATCACGGAATTAATGATATTAAAGTATGGCCACATTAAAATTACAACATAACAGCCTGTCTATCTAAATGACATTGTCGAGCTTAGTTCAACTCGAAGTGCGATTTTTGAGAAGAGACTGAGGACTGCTGGAAATTTACTCCAAAACACTATGTTCGTATGTGACATATTATTATGTAGGTGGGACTTAAATGAGATTCTTAGTTTGAAAATTTACTATTCAGTTGATCAGCCAAAGTGGGGTTCCGATACATGTTCAACTCTGACCAACAACTGATGGCTTATTAAAATTAAAATCAACATTATATACAAAAACATAATCGATTCCGGAGTGTTAAAACTAAAGTTGGTAGATATGTTTTCGACAAGTATCAACAAGAACAGGAAAAACAACATACCGAGAATTCACTTGTAAAAGTGGGTTCGCTTGTACCAAAATAAAGTTCAATTATTTAAAGTATGACTACTATGAACAGTACAAACTTTATATGGCCTTCATATTTTATAGCTAAGATGTAAATCTAAAAGCAGAATTACTCAACTTGTCCAGTTTTCTTGTCTGTTACTACAGAAAAACAACACAAAACACTTCAGTTTATCCATCAAAATTACTACTGATTAGATATGCAGTGAAAGTTATGGAAACGCAATAATCTTCACAAGTGAGGACAGATCTCTATGGTCAAATATTTATTTGAAATATGGGAAGAATCAGTACACAACAATGAAGGAATGGATTTAAAGTAATACTACAATAAATTTACTTATGAAGAGAACAAGTCAGCACATATATTTTCACAAGTGTTCAAATATATACTAAATTAAGTCTTTTAAAGATAAATAGTCTGTTACGGAGTCGTCTTAAAGCGTAACACTGGAATTGAACACACACAGAGAGGCAAGTTTGCGGATGTTACGAATCTGAGGTACTGAGGTAAATTAAGGTTCTTAAACGGCTACAAATCAGGCATTCACTCAATCAAATTAGGCCAATATCTGTTCATTAAATAGCATGCAAAAATAAAACGAACTAAGAAGTGTGTATTTGTCAAAAAGCCCATAAAACCTAGAAAAGAGGTAATCATATGTTTCATTTTCATTGTGAGAGTTTGTATCTCAGATTGTGCAGGTATGTTTTGAATCTTCCTTAGACTAGTACTGAAAGTTTTTAAACAGATAAATGGGGAATGACTGGAAGTCAGGAATTTAACAGTAATCCCATTTGAAAATACATATTCAATTAAATAATGTGTACTATTTCGCTGATAAATGGGTACTTTATTGATGAATATAAGGATAGATATTAGTTAAAGAATTACCAGTTAACTATATTAATCTCAACACATTAAAATAATTACCTTGCAGGCCTCGCAAACGTATGCCCGATGGTGGAATCCGACAGCTGGCTGACCACAAATCTGGCAGGCTTGGTCTTCAGACCGGGTTTGATACTGTACAAAGGCATGTTCAGGAGTGAGAATAGATCCATCGTCATCAGGTAGATAAACTCCTTGACATAAATGTGTTTTACAAGCAGTGGATGACGTCGGAAGAGAATTGTTGTTGTGGTGAGAGTCAGAGCACGTTTTGTCAAAGATTTTAGAAGTCACATTTTCAAGTTTACCGTTAGTTGAATCAGGGGGAACGTTGACGGTTATGTCCATTTATGGTTCAAATAAATTTACACATAAGTGCGGCAAAATACACACTGTATAAATATTATTAAAGAGTGCAGAGAAATTTATATGACGTATAAAACTCTGGAAATAAAGTTTCCAAGCCAGATATTAAAACATGTGATAAATATTAACAACAATTATATGTAATTATTACTCCTTCTAGTAGTTTTAAAAAAATAAGCGAATTCTTTAGGTAGGTATAACACAGGGAAATTGAAGTAACATCATTTCCTGGAAATTTTATGCCCAGTAATCTGAGTGAAGCGAAAAGTTGAAGAGGACCTTGAAGAGACCTTGGAAAAAGATGTACTCGCGAAATTTAAAACAGGCGCTTTTGAAGGTACACATCTAACAGCACGAACGAAGTTGCAAGGTATTGAAGTCATTAAAACTCTATTTCACTTTAAAACTTGTGCAAATTTTCTATAAATTACATTGCCAATGATAATAAAAATGACATTTTCCAACATCACTGAAATGTTTTATATTTAATATGAGTGCATCAGATAGTTTTGGATAAAAACAGTGAAGTTCACGCTTGACAAATACCGTACTCAATGACAGTCGATCACTTAACCCTCTAGGCAAAGATTCCGGTTAATGAAACTTGGTGAAATATATTGGTGAACCTGTCTTAATCCTAACAGTTTGCTTTTCAGCGAAACTGCTGCTTCCCTTTGAAAGGATTCACTGGTACAGTTGAAACTACGTATTTGGGTAATGCGTTTCAGTCACTGACTACTCAGTGAAAGAAACAAGACTTCACCCTGCTTTTATTAGATCTCGGTTTTTGAACAGCTGCTCCAGATTCGAAGATTACTAGTGATGGAAGTAGCAAAACGTTACTACATATCAGCACCCAAATAGTAATTAAAGGTACAGAATGACGATGTAAGGTCTTGTTACTTTCTGCAACATGATAAGAGGAAATACTTTAGGCGTTTTAAGTGCTCATCGTAATGAGGTTTGGAAATACCATCCACTAATTTTGTTTACTCACACTGTACATGCTCACGTGAGTTAATATCTTTAATAAGATATGGGTCAATGACTTCGATACAGTACTCTAAATGTGGTCTTACTTATGCGGTATCTAAATTTCGAAACATTTCGTCAATGTTTACTATTGTTGGGCGAAGTGAACATAACTCACGAAATACTTCGACAGCTTCTGCGTTGCAGTGCGTAGCTGCTTTCAAGTCGTGACCTACTATTACTCCTAAGGTTTTGTGTGTCCTGCATGCGTGGAAGATATGCACTTTAGAAAGCCTTTTGCTTATTATTACTGTAACCGATGTGCATGAGGTCATTCCTTCTTAAATTAATTTCTAAGCCATAACACTGAGGCTATCTAACTAAATCTACCGGCTCATCTTGGAAGTGAAAATGATTAGAAATACTTCTTTTTGTTTTCCAGATTTTTACATCACTCGCGAACAATAATGTCAACGTTTTAGGCAGTCGCGGTCATTCATTTATGCGGAGAAAGAAAAGTAAGGGAAGTGAGTAGATGTCTTGGGGTATGCCACCTTTTACCTGCTCCCACTCAAATAATGTTTCATTTACCTTCAATTCATCTTTGGCCACACAAAAACTTTCTTTAACATACGTATACAACACCTGTTACTCTGAATCCTTGGAGCTTCTGCATATGACAGTGATAAACTATGTCAAATGCTCTTCTTAAGTCTGTAACTTAAATAACTAAGCCGAAACCTAGTTTAAAGTAACGTAAATAATAATCTATTTACAAGAGTGGGTAGGCGGTTAGCACGTTCTGTTCCTGACCATCTTTAAATATGGGACTAACCATACCATCCTTACAATCCCTAGGATGTTGAGTATGGGAAAGGGGCATGTTAGAGAGCGTTATGGGTGACCTTTAAATAATGTTTGCGATAGATAACAGCAATCGTGGATATAACCCATCAGGACCCATTGTCTTACTGGGTCTGAGATTAATGATCAATTGAAAAACTATCTTTTCATTCATATCTACAGATCTTAAAGTTGGTATTCTAGTGGTGTGCATATGACAAGTATTGTTAACGCTACTGCAGATTAGGCTTCGCTGAAATAGTTTGATAAGGTCTCAGCTTTCACCTGATCGTATTCAGCTAGTATATCTAAAATGCTTTGCACCAGTAATGAAGAAATACCATCAATACGCTTTGTTCTCTGATTAATGTAAGAGAACAATTGTTTTGTGCAGGTACAGCTATCATAAGCCAACTGTATTTCGTAAGCTGTGCGAAATCTGACTATAGTCTTTATACACTTATTTCGGACTGTTCGGGATTAACATTAAAATGATTCATGGCCCGCTGACAAGAACATGTCACAGAAGTTTTTCTACGCCTCAGTACTTTTTGGGTATCCTTGTCGACCTATCAAGAGCAATGTGGTAGTCTACGTGTTAACCATGTGATGTACGGTGATGTTACAGACTTGAATGTGGCTTGAAACATATCTCATTTGTTTCTGATCAATCCATGTGCATAGATCGCCTGGTCTGTTGAAATAACATAGTCTTTGACTGCCGGAAGTCGCCTGCTTTCTCGGTAACTGTCTTGGGGGTCGTGACCGTAGATCTAATGACTGAATCATTTAATTGGTTTTTGAGTTTCCATGATTTACTGTTGTTAATTTTTCGGTACATGTAGCCCAGTTAAAGTGGATCAAGTGGTTATCAACACAATGCTCTGCATGAAGTGCTTGCCATAAATGCAGTAGTTTGTCCGTTAAATTTGACTCACTCGATATGACTTCATTGGTGTGCTCCAACACGTTTCGAGTGACATTCAGTTTAAACACCTTTATTCCACTAAAATGGTTGTTTATCGAATGTCAGTACTGCTGGCATATCTTTGAAGATTTTCCGCACCGAGATATTACGTGCGTGCAAGTGGATCTTAATGATGATCATGATATTGATGTCATTAGTGCAGTTATCCGAAATTGTAAACATTATATCTCAAAGATATGGGCACAGAGATAAGCACCATAAAACTGTATGCCCTTTAAATTACCGAGCATATTCTGGGCATCTATTAAGTACAGAATAATTTAGTTTGACCTTTCGATAGTCGTGCATGCTTAAAATTCAGCGACCTTAGGGGCTTCATTAAGCAGTTCAAGAAATGCATGACATTTAGTCATCACTTTTCTTCTCAATTATGAGCTATGAAGAAATACGGTGGCATTTCACAAAAACGGTCTTAGGGGGTGGAATGCAACCACAGTCACTTTAAATGGTATGGTAAATTAAGCGTTGAGCCTATTTGAAAAGTTGAGCTGAGCTCAACTTTAAGTTGCCCTAAAAGCTGGCATATCATCCGCTACACTCTCCAAATCTAACTGTAATATTATAGAGATACTCATGCACGACCTAAGAATTCACCCCAGACTAGTCTATATACAGAACTATGAGACTACAGTATCCGAAACATCTTTCTACGTATGCTGTATGTTATCTGAAATAAGCTACAAGTGGGAATTTGATAAGCAGGTATTTTCGTTTGTTTATCTTTAAAGATAAAAAATCTTTAAATGACCCTTAGAAATTAAATGTGCTACTAGTATACCAGAGTACACAGACTATGAAAAATATTCTGCATTCTATTAACAAACAGCATACTCCACATTTATTAACATGTTGAAACGATGGCAACTGGAACGTTTATACTTCCGGTCCGTGCTTCACCAATTATTCCCAAAACTCTCGTGCAATACTAAGGCACTTTGTTATTCACCAGTCGGTGATGCCGATTCTAACAACCTTCGATGTTACACACGAGAGGAAATTTGCAGTCCACTGATCTGTCGCTTCTTCGAAGACAAGAAAAACATAAGATTTTCTCTTCAGCCTTCTCCCAAATATCATTGATTACTAATGTAGAGAATCGTGAAGATTTATCAATTATGCGACTTTCTTCGCATATTATACTAAATGAATTGATACCAGTTTTATAGAACGACAGCTTTTATGTGAAACAGACTACCTTGCTGAAAATTCGTTTTCACTAATTCTATAGTTCTAACCACAAATTAAAATTTTCAGAGCAACCCACTGTGTTCAACTAAGGTGATTTGGAATTTTAGCTTTGCTTAAAGACATCAGGATTGTGCTTACTCCAGGTAACATAATACCACAGGTTAAAGTTACATCTGATCCTTAAGCTGGGAACAACAATTAAATCTACTACTCTGATGGGTTACATTAGCCTCTTTTATCGATAGATTTACACAAATGAAAAGGTTATGAAACTTAAAAAGACAGTACTCGTATACGAAAAACGAGAGTTAGATTATCTAAAAGTAACTACTTTTGTTAATAACTAAAATGTTTGTAAGAAAAACTTCTGTTAGGATGTTTTTATTTAAAACGCACTTGATAGCTTTAGGTACAGGTAAAACAAAATACGAAGATTTAAAAAATACCACCTCCTTCTAAATTTCCTGTGCTTGTTTGACAAGAACAAAGCCAAAAGGTTACTTTTAGTTTGGGCAGTCAAAATCGCAGTTAATCTAACTCTTTTGTGAGTATGCTATTTTAAAAAATCGTATCCATGTATTATGTCAACGAGTCTCCCTTCTTTTTTGCTAATATGATTTACTCCACAAAACATCTCTTGAGGGGAAAACATTTTGGTAGCCTTAGTCAGTAATTGATGATTTGATAACAGCTTGTTGTCTTAAGATGTCATGGATGTACAGGGCTTGATAACGATGTTATCTGTGACACCTTTATAATAGATAATCTTAAACCCATCCAAATAAGAAGTCAGAAATTAAGATGTTTGAAGATATGTTTATAAGACGGTCGATGCGTCGAGAAGTATATAATCTCAGTCGACTAGTTGTCGTGAGGAATGCGTTGCCATGAGTATTTGGTTGTGATCTGATTCAGATGTGTGGCCTAGCGCCACTAGCTAGGGTGTATCCAGCAAAACTAGTGAGGTCAGCACTAATGTCGAAGACTCACAGAACTATTTATTTCAGGGATTTATTGACCGCAACATATCCCTTAATAGTTGTGGTCGTTTAATAATTGTGCAAGGGGTAACTTATATTGTACACTGCATTATTTTGCTTTCAGTCACATTCAGCATAGACGGATAAAGAGGGAAGAGGGCTGACATTTGATAACGTGTTTATTTGACGGTGCTCTTGAAGAAACACCACCATTGTGTTTAAGACGATGAGTAAGGTAGATAACTAGATGGTCCACCGTACAGAGGTTCTCACTATTGAATAGGACTCTCAGAACGATAAAATTTACTACCGATCATGCTGTCAGGAGTTGTGCAATTTATAGTAAAAGACAACAGCTCCAAGGCTACATCATTACTGTACTGTCTTACAACGTGGTTATATATTTGTCTTTTCGTAGCGTTGATAAATAGTGTAGTCTATAAAGGGAGCTCTATCAAGCATTGACACGGACGTAAGTTATAAGATAGTGAGTTTATTCAATGGTTGGTGTATGGTCACCGCCAGAAGTAAGAGCTTTGATATAATTCATCCTTTTTCAAGTGTTTCATCCGAAAACAAAATAGTTTACTCCTTTACTGGCCTTTCATTTTGACGTCAATTAGATCGGACGATGCAGACGGGCTCACCGTTTTTGTGGTCCAATATCTGATTCCAAGTAGATCATATGAATGATTGTTGTCAAAATATGCATCTTGGCCATCCTCATATAGAACTGTCGACTTAACTCGCGAAAGTGAATAACGGAATTTAAATAAGTCAAATATGAAAAAGGATTTCAAATACATATATTTTGTACAATCATTGATCCGGGAAGACAATCAAATGAACAAAGCGAAACGAAACGATGAGCCGTGAAGTCGTGTGAGCCAACTTGATTTAATCAAGCGTTAATAGATATTGATCGCCACACAAAAATAAGTTTCAGGCATGTGATAAATGAGATCAAATGTACACACACATACGCTCATATAAAAACGGTCAGGTTTGATAAGTGAATAATTGACAAGGTTAAAATGTAATTTAAGAAGAATGAATAAATTGGCCTGTCCAGAAGCTAGAATAAGTTATGTAGTAGTCGACACTACACTCCCACCCAAGTGGTATGTTAGTAGGCCTATGACTTAAATCACTATTTTTATATATGAAATGATAGTCATCGCTTAATCAAAAAGATGCATTCAGTATATACATTAGGAAGAGATAATGTGGACTACCGATATAGAATTAATAACCAGCCATATATAAATTCGATAGGTCGTTTTGGAATTTTAAAGAATGTATTTTACCGTAAGACGGTTAAAATAAACTAATATTTATTGTATTCAGAAGGAAAATATCAAGTCCGAAGTATAGAGATTGCAAGAAAGATTGTAGAGGCTCCTAATAAGTGATAGAATGTTTCAGGATGATCACTAAATTGATGAGAATCATCATTTGTAAAGGTACAGAATGGGAGTTCTAATCATCAGTACTAGTGTCAGGGAATCTCAGCCTCTGTTGCACGAAACATGTTACAGATAAAGTAAACTATACAAATCAAGCTTAATTATATATTTGATCATATACTTGGTGAAAAGATCAATTTTAATACATGTTTTAACCTATTGTCTATTGAACTATTCAAAGAAGGATCTTGTAAAATCTATGCATTTTTTTAACATATCTAACTTTATAATCAACCTTAAACTGCTTATTCAGTTTACCAGACCATATACTCTAAGTTGCTTAAAATAATCGAACGACTCACTTAACAATACATTGATCCTCTGAAAGATATTTAAAATAATGATACACACCATAAACTATAATCTCAATAAGATACTAAACAAATGAATAAATAAAAAGCTAACTAGTGACGATCTTTAGGAGGTATTTCCTGGAGTTCTAGGGAGAAGCTGTGAGCAGTGGCGCTCAACCAGATCTGTTGTGAGATAGTAGTTAGAGATGACAATGGTGGATGGTGGCGTAATTTCGTGGATTACTTGAAGTTAGACGTTAACACCGTTGGATACCTTAACATTGGTCTAGTGGTTAAGCGCTTGCACTTGAGACTGATATGTCCTAGGTTCGATGTCGTGGGTGAGCACTGCTGAGGAGTCTCACGATAGGAAAAAACGATCATACAGTGCTTCCAGGTTCTTCATGGTGATCTAGCTTCAACTAACCCATGATCTCAACCCTTAAAAACTCACTATAATATCCACAAAACTCATCTCTGAAAATAAATATAACTTAGAACAGTCATCTTATTTTTATCAGTATAGGGGTTTTGGAGATTATTAAGATTTTAATTTAGATCATGAACTGATTGATGTTAGACCACCGTTGGAAACCTGGAGGCACTAGACGGGTCATTTCGTCCTATTTTGAGCCGGCATCCAATGGTGTTGTAGTGTCAGTTATTATGGCAAGCCCATCTACCTTATTCTAACTTGTGGACATCCTATTTAATTCATTTTACTTGAGCCATATTTTGACCTTGTTAATTATTCGCTTATTAGCCCTGACTGTTTTCATATGAGCGTATGTGTGTACATTTCATGTCCCGTGACTTATCACATGTCTGTCGTTTATTTTGTCCGCCTATAAATATTAAGTAATGCCTAGCTTGAAATGGAGTTGGCTTCCCAGCCATCTTCCCTGCGCGTCATGGGCCACTAAAATGGTGAGCCCGACGTGATTCGAACACGCAACCTTCTGATCTGGAGTCAGATCACGGGCCGTCACAGTGTTAATGTCTAACTTCAACCAATCCACGACATTGCGCGACCATCTTCCATTGTACTGAGAAAAAAACCTGTCTCTACTCGACACGGATTAGCTTCACTGGTCACGGCTTCTCATTAGAACTCCGAGAATTCCCTCACGTAGCTAGTCACTAGTGAGCACATGGTAATTATCTTATTTTTTTTCTCCCTAATTCAATTAGAGCTATAAGCTAGAGAATGAAAAAGTGTATCCCACTCAAAATTTAAATGATGTTATTATTATTATTATTATTATTATTATTATTATTATTATTATTATTATTATTATTATTATTATTATTATTATTAATGGTAGTAGTAGTAGTAGTAGTACCTGCATGTGCACTTGTCTTACCTTCGTTTAATTTATCTCATTATAACATATTTCAATTTCACAAAGGTAATACATGTATATGTATCGTTATAAAAGAAAACCTAATTGCTTTTGAAAAAAAAGTATATCAGAAGTCTTTAGAATACATACAGAATTAAAGGAGAAAATAATTCAATATTACAAGAAACTACTCATATAGTTTAAAGTAGTAAAATTTAACTTTCAAAAAAAAGAACAAATTGAATATTATTGTTAATAAGGGTTTGATTAACTGGGGTTTTTTTTTAAAAATAGTTTTTCATCATTCAATCATTATTAGAATAAATTAAATAGAACATGGTGTTTTCCATATTAATACAGCAAATCTACCTAAACAAAAATGAAATAATGTATTTGGTTCATAACTAAATCTTCCCAAATGTTGATTAACCGATGTTATAATATGCCATGATTTACCATAACGTGTATCCAAATATTCTTTTAAACGTTGCATAGCTTGATCTAATTTCTCCATATCGATATTTGTTTTACGACCAGATTCACGTAGATCATCAATAAATAATTCCATAACTTTAACTTTCATTTCTAAATCCATATCATCGTATATCGTTTCTAAATCACGTGGCATTAATTGTTCTAACAATACTGTTGTACGTCGTCTTCGTATCTCGCGCCTTTTTTGGTGGGGGGGGGGAGATAATAGTAAAAATAAAAAATTGATCAATGGTAGAAAGACAAATTAAAAAATTAAACGTTTCTTTATATACGATGAATGTAGTCCGTCTTATGAGTTCTCAATAATGTTGACAATCTTCTGAGGAACTCTGTAGTGTAGAAGAGGCTTCCATAATGTTGTCCTATCTACATTGTCAAACTCCTTTTCATAATCAATGAAGTTCATGTATGATGACGAGTTCCACTCAACTGATTGTTCGACGATGATCCGTAGTGTTGCTATTTGGTCTGTACACGACCGATCCTTACGGAATTCAGCTTGTTGATCTCGAAGTTGTCTACTGCATCTTTCATCCGGTTCAGCAACACTCTGTTGAAAACCTTTCCTGGTACTGACAGTAGTGTGATATCTCTGTAGTTTTCACATACATGATAGATCATGCAATGTGTCTGTCGACGTAAGTAGCATACAGCACAATCTAACTTTAATGAAGATTATTTCTATTATATTAAATTTATTGATGCCTCTGAAAAATTGATATACTCTACATACTATTCATGATTTTAATTCTTAATAATGTTACAATAGCCTAGATAATAAACGAGTATTTGATTGAGATCATGAATCGGTAGATTTTAGATCACCACCACCACTGAGGATTCCTATACTAGGATGAAACGGCAGTCCAGTGTTTCCAGGTTTTCAATGGTGGTCTAACATCCATCGATTCATGATCTCAGTCAAAAACTTAAAAATCTTCATAAACCCATGCAAATGAACGAGTATGTAGTTACATTAATTATACTGATCAATTTTAATTTACTTGAATGGATTTAGCACATGTGAGTTGGCTAGCAACAAAGATAAGGAGTCGACTCTAGAATATACTTCTAAAAAGCAGTATAAATCGAAGTTCCCTCAAAATAAAATTTTGAAATGTATATTATATTTTATGCATTTAAGTGCACGTTATAGTCACTTGATTTTATTAGCATTCCAACATTTGAATAACGAGAAATCAACATGAGTGATAGAAAATAACAAAAATTGTAGTGGTTAAGAGTAAGTTGCGTAATACCTCATAAAATTAAGATCATGGATGATGATTAGGATGAAGAAGAAGAGAAAAAAGAGGAGGAAGAAGAAGAAGAAGAAGAAGAAGATGATGATGATGATGATGATGATGATGATGATGATGATGATGATGATGATGATGATGATGATGATGATGATGATGATGATGATGATGATGATGATGATGATGATGATGATGATGATGATGATGATGATGATGATGATGATGATGATGATGATGATGATGATGATGATGATGATGATGATGATGATGATGATGATGATGATGATGATGATGATGATGATGATGATGATGATGATGATGATGATGATGATGATGATGATGATGATGATGATGATGATGATGATGATGATGATGATGATGATGATGATGATGATGATGATGATGATGATGATGATGATGATGATGATGATGATGATGATGATGATGATGATGATGATGATGATGATGATGATGATGATGATGATGATGATGATGATGATGATGATGATGATGATGATGATGATGATGATGATGATGATGATGATGATGATGATGATGATGATGATGATGATGATGATGATGATGATGATGATGATGATGATGATGATGATGATGATGATGATGATGATGATGATGATGATGATGATGATGATGATGATGATGATGATGATGATGATGATGATGATGATGATGATGATGATGATGATGATGATGATGATGATGATGATGATGATGATGATGATGATGATGATGATGATGATGATGATGATGGTAATTTGCTTTCTATACAGTGAGGAATACCAAATCTACCAAATCCAGTTTAATACACAACAATTTATTTGCTTTGTTTTAAAAAAACTTACGCTTGTTTTGGAACGAGACCTAATGCTTTACAATATTGTTCTAGTGTTATGACACCAGTTTTCTCAGCATCAAACCGACGAAGAAATGTCTGAAAAATTTTGTATGAAAAGTTTCATTATACATAGATTCAAAATGATAGGTATCATATAGTAGGGCACCAATAATGCCTTTCAGAACGATAATAAAACTATTCAATCCATAGTACATAACACTACTGAAAAATACTCTGTTGCATTCTACATCTATCGGTACTACTTTATTCGTCTGTAACTTATTACTGGATTGTTATTTCCGAAGTACTTCATTTATAGAAGTACTGACGATCAGGTAAAATCATTAGCCCCAACATTACGGGTGTAAGTAAATGAATATCCAATTATCAAATGATACCGCTCGCTTATCAATAAAATTGACAGAGACTGTTATGCATTCCATCTCATCTCAAATAAACCAAGCCAATCTCGTTTGAAATATTTATCAAAAAAAACTTGAAAGATAATGCATTTTTACTGTTGATGATGATGTCGTTCAGAAGAACGATGAAAGCTCCACGACCAAACCATCCAGCTCAAAGAACAAAAATTCATGAAAATCATCCACCTGAGCTATAAATCTTCTCCAGCATTTTTACTGTTGGTTAATTAAATACAGTGTCCTTGGTTTTAGTGTCTCTTACTTTTAATTTCTGAAAGTGTAAGATAATAAAAAACACTGTATATTTGATAGTTTGTCTTCGTCGACGACTTTTAAGACACTTTCAGAATCTTTTTTCCGTTTAGTATATAAATTTATTTTATGATCAATACCACGCAATAATCATAGTTAAAGAACTATGGAAAACCAGGAGGATCTGGACAGATATTTGATTTTAGTATAGGACTTCCCAAAAATACATATCCAGAATCCTACTAAAGATCGAAGCCACGACCTTCAAGTTATACGGTAAGTGATTAGCCTTTAGATCAGCGAGTCACTACTCAACGGTCTATCTAACTTTAATTCATATACGACGTTTCACAACCTGATTTTATAGGTAAGTAACTGCTTCGTACTGAACATTGTAACCAGAGGAGTACAATTATGTTATCTAGTTCTAAGATTAATAAAATACAGAAATAACTAACTACTGATTATGACAATAAGTAGTACATACAATTTTAAATTTTACGCACGATAATAACAGGAATTGAAATTACCAACTTTAAATACATCACTTATACTTACTTCTGGAAAACTATCTTGTAGACCATGTTTTTTATTATATGAACTTAAGTCATTCAATGATATCACTTCACGATTATCTGTATCCAAAGCGAAAAAAGCGTCCAAAAATGAGTCCATCTTTAGAAAAACAAAAGAATAGAAAATGAATAACACAACAAAATGATTTGATAATTTAATTAGTTTCATTATTCCCTATTTGTTTGAATCATAATAGGAATTAATGAGTCGATTCAATTAAGACTACCATGGAAAACTTGGGAACATTGGACGGGTGTTTCGTTGTAGTAAAATACTCCTCAGCAGTGCATATCTAGGTTTTCCATAGTGGTCTAGTTTTAATCAACTCATGGATCCAACTATTAAAAATTACAACAATATCCAAAAAACTCATTTCTGATAATGATCATCATGTGCTCACTAATGATTAGCTTCAAGAGATATTTCATGGAATTATAGTGAAAAGCAATGACAAGCGGAGTTCAACCGTGTCCGTTGTGTAGCAGTTACGCACTGAAGACAATAATGGGTGGTGGCTCAATTTCGTGGATTGGTTGAAGGTAAACATTAACTCCGTTGAATGCCGGCTGGCATAGTGGTCTATAGGTTATTTGTTCGCCCACGAGACCGACGGGTCCTGGGTTCGAATCCCACCGTGTGAGACTGTGGGTGCGCACTGCTGTATCGTCTCACAATAGGAAGAAACGGTCATCCAGTGCTTCCAGGTTTTCCGTGGTGATCTAGGTTTAATTAACTGAGAAATTCAATACTACCCATCTGGACAACTATTTATAGGCTTTCGTGAAAAAATCACCCGAAGGTGATTTTAGTCAATCTGAATTGGAAAATACTGTTAATTTAGAAATATGACAGCCATCTTATAATCGATAATCTATAGACGTAGATGAATAGTACTGTGATGTATGCTATTTATGTTTGTCGACATAAGTAATATGTAACACCAATCAAAAGTGGAAAACCTGGCAGGAGAATGCTAAGAAAATCGAGTTGAAGAAAACAGAAAAGGAAATAGAAAGGAACTGTGAACCGGAAGAATCATATAGAATGTGAGGGAGAATCGATGAAATATTTGTAACTAAGTTATTTAGTGTCTGGATTTCACATTTTACCAAAGAGCTCTGTGATTTTATATTAAACAATAAATTCGTTTTCCCAATTTGAGTTCTCATTCACTACAGGATCAGCATATATATATATATATATATATATATATATATATATATATATATATATATATATATATATATATATGACTTGGTCGTGAAGCATTCATTGTCCTTCCGGAAAACATCATCATTAGATACTTTATAGAGATATGTACTAATAGAATTTCTCCTGTTGACATGGAATCTGAATGATCGTTATTTCTGACTTTACATCCCGGATAACACAACACCTCTAAAATATTCCTACGTGAACTGCAAATATTCTTAAACACTTCATAAGCATAGTTTGTATCACAATTTGACTTCAGCCAGATAACTTGTAGAGAATTAAGAAACACTGATCAGTTGTTTTATCTTGATTGAGCACTCTTCAGCCAGTCAGCTGCAACGTAGGACCAGACACTTATATGCATCGGTCCAAGTTGCCACACCTCATTAGCACAACAAGATGAACACCAAATTCATAAAATTAGTTACTTCAATTGTAGTAATATATAAAAGAAAGTTTGTTTATATAGATATAATACACGGAGAATGAATTAGTTCATAAAAATGAATGTATGAAGTAATTTTGTTCTCATGGTTTAAAAAGAGACAAAGAGAGTATACATCGACGCCATTGTGATAGATTCTGAGCCATGTCATCGATTACCATAGTCACACAGACCCCAACCAAGTAGTCTGCATCTACCAACACGGCTTAGACTAGAAGTTAGTGACTTGATGGACTGATGCCACGTTTTGATTTGAGCACTCCTCAATAGTACTCCTTCATATGATTCAAAAACATAGTCTTGTTGATCAGTGTAAATAATAGTTAATCTTATATGATAAAACAGTCAACCAGCTAAAACTTATTGTTAATTATTTAGTTACTTAGGGTATACAACAAAACTAGTAAGATTGTATGTGCTACAACTAACAAATATAACTGATTTACTAAATTACATAAATGATTCCGTCACTAACATAAACATCCATCATAATCATTCATTATGACATATATGTAAATTTAAGAAAATGTATGTTTCCGAATTGAATTGAACCTTATATATTATGCAAATTACTACTGAATGTTTAGGGTAGTAAAATACAACAACAACAACAACAAAAATATGATGTCATAGATGTTCATATAGAAGGATATAAAACATCTTGTTTGATTGAATATAGTTATATATTCATCATCCAATAAGACCCCTATTCACAATTAAATCACTTCATCTACATAAAATCTGGGGAGTAAAGTCAATAAAATTAGTGATTTACACATTTTATTTCGATTTATTACTTAATTCTTATCAGAAGGGGTTTTATGGAGATTATAGTAGTTTTAATAGTTGAAATCATGAGTCAATTGAAGCTAAATCACCATAGAAAACCTGGAAGCACTGAACGGCTACCTCATCTTATTGTGGGACTCCTCAGTAGTAAATATCCACGATCCCGCACCGTGGGATTCGAACCCAAGATTCACCAATGTCGCGTACGAACGATTAACCTCTAGACCATTGAGCCAGCCGGAATCCAACGGTATTAATGTTTAACCTCAACTAATTCACGAAATTGGATGCGCACTGCTGAGGAGTTCAGTACTTGGACGAAATGGCCGTCCAGTGCTTCCAGGTTTTCCATGGTGATGTAGCTTCAATTGGCTCATGATTTCAACTATTAAAATCACTCAATTATTAATTATTAATATGTAAATATGTAAGTAACTAAATATTGAATGATCATTACAATCGAGAAAAAAAACAGATTTAATCAATGAATAGAATATTTTATTACAAACTATGAAATGAAATTCACTTTGATCTCATACAGTGTGCACAGTGTGCCAAATCAGTAACTTAGCAACGTTACTACTACTACTAATACCACATTACTAGTAGTAGTATTAAGGTTATACTATTAGTCGTATTGATATGTATCCTAAAATATCGTTGAATTATGCTAATTATTATCATTTTCACAATAATCTCATTTAAACTTGTTGATTATTGTAGCTAAACGAGGAGTCGTAAAGGTGGATATTGTGATTTAATGAAGTAAAGTGCAAATAAATCTGCTGAGTGGTTAAAGTTAGTTAACAATAAATGCTGGATATAGGTTACTTGATATTTAGCACTCCAAATTGACAGTGAGCTATTCGGGTCGCGACCGATCTGCTATATTACTGAGATAATCCAAAGTTACTTGGTCGCTGCTTAATGACTTTTGTAATATTTCCCTAATAATTTCAGTATTGATCGAATTCTATGGATTAAACTGCAATGTTTCCACTAGTCTAAATGATTCAGCATCGTGTGGACTATGCTAAAATACTAGGTGGTTGAAATTGACTGACAGGAAAATCCATACATAGATTTTAAGCTAGTTACCTAGTAGGGATTAGTAAGAAGGATCAGATTGGTAGCTACTTGGTGATTAGTTAGTTTTAATAGATCCTTGTTGTTTTTTCCTACATATGATATGAGATTCATGAGGCATAGACTATAATTTGAAGTTGATGTGCACAAAAGGCCCTATAGACTTCATTTGTATTCAGTGGGTTATAATATAAAGAATCCTTGAAGTCTAACATCCTTTTAACACAAGTGAAGTATCAATAATCTACTATATTTTCCGTTTTCCTTTCTATTATTATTCTGAAGAGCATATATTATTTGATATTTAGAACTGACTTTAATCAGTCTTTTTTACGTCCATGTTTTTTAGCAAATACTACGAATCCTCCGGTAGTGAACTCCAGGAAGTATATCCGGTCCTGTTTCAGGCTCTTCAAGAATGAGATCCAATTACTTCCAGGTTATAAATTCTCAATAATAAGAGATTACTGTTTTGGATTTCATTGTAAGTCACTATCTAAATCTATCATAGTTTGTCTCACGTTATGTTTCCTAAAAACTGAAAGGATAATTGCTTATATTGTCTTTTGCTTGATTAACATGTGATCAAGAGGTTAAGCGCTCATGTGCAAGACTGATAGATCCTGGGTTCGAAACTCGCAAGGCGGGATCGTAGTTACGCACTACTGAGGAGCCCTAAAACAGGACGAAACGGACATTCAGTGCTTCCAGGTTTTCCATGGTGGTCTGGCTATAACTGACTCATGATCTCAACTATTGCAATTACCTTCTTATAATTACATTTTAGCTTTTGCTAAGCATATACTAATCTAACTTTAACATTATTCATTGCTTCATATTCAATGTTTACCTTGGACCACATACTGTTTTGACCTCAAAAACCGTTCACTAAACTTAATAGCTTGATTTTTATGTTGTTTTTTTCGTAACTGACTTTAATTTAATCAATGTGAATTAATTTATACAATTAAATACTTACTACTTTGAGTGCGGTAATAGTTCATAGTTGAATACTGGAACTAATCAACTAATTAGAAATTAGAAATTAACACCGTTGAATACCAGCTGGCTCGGTGATCTGGTTGTTAAGTGCTCGCGCGCAAGATCAATAGGTCCTATGTTCGAATCTCGCGAGCGGCATCGTGGATGCGCACTGCTGAGGAGTTCCGAAATGGGACGAAACGGCCAGCTGTCCGGTACTTCCAGGTTTCTAATGGTGGTCTAACATCAATCGGTTCATGATCTCAATCAATACTTAACAATCTCCACAACCCCTATACTCATAATGAAAACATCAAATCTAATTATTAACTTTAACGTCGTTCAATTATATATGCTAATCCTAATTCATTCACACTAATCTATAACCTTCATTTAACCCTAGTAAATAGGTAGACATCCCAAGATCACTGTAACATTTCTCAAAGATTATTCACTAATCAAACTAATGAATGAAATGATTTAATTATCATCATTTCGCACTACATTAATGTAATTTCACTGATTGAAATCATGAGTCAATTGAAGCTAGACCACCATGGAAAAGCTAGAAACACTAGACAGCTGGCCGTTTCATCCCAATATGGGACTCCTCAACAATGCGCACCCACGATCCCGCCTCACAAGATTCGAACTTAGAACTTATCAGTCTTGCACCAGGCGCTTAACTAACTAGACCACTGAGCCGGCATCCAACGGTGTTAATGTCTAACTTCAACCAATCCATAAAAACCATTCTGATAATCTTAATGTAATGTATATTTAAAACTTAAACATATTTGATATAGATATATACATAAATAAGATAAAAACTTACTTGATCAATCATTAGTTCTCCTTATATGCTTAAGTCAACTTTACTAGTACAGTATAACTTCTTCCTGAAGTTCGACTATTTATATATATATGACAAAATATGATATGAAAAGTTCATTATACTTTATAAAATCTATTCTATTCATTCTTTTTTATTATTTTACATTCAATTGTAATGTCTATTTCTTTTCATTATAAAGTACATCAAACTATCAACTGATTAATTATTTCTATTATTCATTATTACTAAATAAAATAATTTGATCATATAATAGTAATAAAAATTAGTTTCTATCTGAAATCATTATTAATTTCCTTTAGATTTATTTATAAATAATAATAATAACAATAGTAACAATAATAATGGTAATAATAATAATAATGGTGATAATAGTAATAATGATAATAATGGTGAGAATAATAGTAATAATACTAATAATAGTAATAGTAATAATAATAATGGTAATAATAATACTAATAATAGTAATAATAATAATGGTAGTAATAATAATGAATAAAGTGGTCTAGTGTGTTCTATTAGTTAATAAACCAATCTCTTTTCTTAAGGACAATTTTAATTTTTATTACTGTAATTATAAACAGATTTGTTGACTTGGTGAATAAGATTAAAAGTTTAAATGTTCACTATTTAATGGTCTTTAATATAATTAAAAAAAGAATTCATTAGTTTTATAAGAAAAGATGGATAGTCGCTAGACTCGCTTTTCATCCTATTTAGGACTCGTCAGCTGGATGTACCTGATTATAAAGTTCGTGACCTAATGCAATTCTGAGACAATCCGTACAGAATGCACATATACCAATAAGAGACTTATCAACTGCAGTCCTAAATAACAATGGGAAGATACAAGTAAAACAACACAAAGTGAATTTAAAACTTCACTCCATTGCACAATTAGGTAACTATCAGGACTCAGTTGCCGAGTGAATAACGTGATGACGTTTGAACTGACCAGTACTAAGTTCGAGTACCGGAGTGGACATTAACACCGAGATGCAGGTACATCCAGATGACGAGTACCAAGTACGACGAAACGCCCATCCTCGATTCCACTGCCAGCCACTATCCATCTTTCTATATTCAACAGTTTAATGGTTAGATTAGATCAATATTTCAAAGTTAAAGCACAATCTAATTGATTAGTGGATTACAATCGGTAAATCCTACTCAATGATTACAATAAAACCATCATTTTGAACCTCCGGGCTATATTGATTAGTTATTTTAATTGGCGATTTATACTACGATACTCATTAATTTATTATCAATATGTAATATGCAGTATGTAATATCTAAGAGATAACTACTTGCACATATATCTTAGAGAATAATCCTATTGTCAAATTTTTCATAAACAAACGTTTACTTGTTCATATGGGGCAGGTTACATTGACCGCACAATGCGATAATTTTTCAAACGCTTCACAAAACACTAACCAGCATGGCTTTTAAAAGGAGAATTTAAAACAATTACTAGTTCTATACAGGAGCATTTAATCACCTGTGCATATATTGCTCCAAAGAAATTGGATCGATGGGAAATCGAAGAGATATTTTATGTATTACTGAGGCAGTGGCAATCCACGTATTCAAACTTGAACTTTATGTGCAGAAACGATTCGTCCAACCTCTCATCCTTCATTCGCCCTAATTCCCTTATGCAGTATGTTTCGTTTACTTTACCTTTATTATTATTGATTTTCTAAATTAATATTTTGTAATTCTAAACTGTAATCGGTGACTATTGCCCTTTAAACATGTTTTCTTGATTGTTATTCTGTTTCAACAGTTGAAATCATGAGTCAGTTGAAGCTAGACCACCATGGAAAACCTGGAAGCACTGAATGGCCGTTTCGTCCTATTGTGGGACTCCTTAACAGTGCCCATACACAACCCAAGACCTATCAGTTGAATTCCGTGAGGCGAAGTCGCAAATGCGCACTACTGAGGAGTCCCACAATAGGACGAAACGACCGTTCAGTGGTTCAAGGTTTTCTATGGCGGTCTAACTTCCATTGACTAATAAATTCAACGATTAAATTATTGCGAATTCTTGTTGAAAGTAAATTAATTTATAAAAGAAAGCACAATACTGTTTTGTTTAAAAATTCCAAGAATTCGATTATGTAGACAATTTATGAAAAGGACTCTGATCAATTTGACCATAATACTCACTGATAAATCAATACCATTCAGCAATGAACCAAACAGACTAATTAAATAACATTAAACTTTATTCCTTATTCATAATTTTTAATATTGAAAATCAAAACAATATTCATTTAGGTTCAACTATCAAAAAAAAAATAATCTCACTTTCAAATCTTACACAGTTTATTAATCACCATGGTACCACTAATTCATAAAAAAATGTTCCAAATTGTTTGCAATATGAGAACAGAAATAAAAAGGTGTATTTTTTTTATTATCGATTAATAATCGAATATGTGAAATAAATAGTGGAAAAACTTTTTTTTGGTTGGTATTCATAGTTATATATCAACGAATAGGTTGTGCTTTGTTACTGCTTAGTTTCACATTTTCAATTAAATCCTATTGAGTAAGCTAATTGAAAAGAGTAAGAACAAAGATTCCAAACAGAATAACATGAATTCAGTTTTATTTCGTCTAGTTCTCATCAATTGTTTACAATCTGTGATAGTTAAAAATCATAATTACACATAATGGATTTCAAATGACTTTCATGAGAGAGTTTGGTTGGAAGTTATCGTGAAAACATATTCTACATTGTTTAACATTATATGGCGTAATGTTTCAAAAGGAAAATCATAACAACAAAGTTGCTCATTTACAGAATATGTATTTTGAAATTAGTTGAAGTTAGACATTGACACCGCTGGATGCCGGCTCAGTGGTCTAGTTAGTTAAGCGCCTGGCGCGAGACTGATAGATCCTGAGTTCGAATCTCGTGGGGCGGGGTGAGGCCCTGGATACACACTACTGAGGAGTCCCACACTGGGACGAAACGGCCAGCTGTCCACTGCTTCCAGGTTTTCCATAGTGGTCTAGCTTCAATTGACTCATGATTTCAACCGGTGAAAACATATTCGTATAATATAGCAAGGGGGTAAATAAATTGAATAGATTGAATATTGTAAATATATACCATATGTGAAAGAACATTCTACACTATTGATTGTGACAACAGTTCAGAGGGCTAGAAACAAGTGATTAAAACATAATGAGTAAACATTGATAGGAATATAGTGAGTAGAGTTCAGTTGATAAAATATGATTACAAATTTGGTAGATCATTGAAATATTAATCGATGACGTAATAAATGCAGGAAAAAGTTAAAAAGAATGATAGACAGAACTATGGGTATGAACAAGCAAATTCATAGAATTTATGATAGATAACACTTAACAATTAGAAATTTAAAGTGATCTGTAAGAAGTATCATTTTAATTGTGTTTAATATTGTTTTACATTTGTTAATCAAAGTTTCATTCTATTTTATATAAACTTCTTTAAAGATTCTAATGATTCTACATAGAACAGAGTGGATTAGAGAATGTTGGTCAGTAGTCTATACTCCATTGGGAGTAACAGGCGTGACGAAGTAAGTAAGTAAGTAAGTAAGTAATGACTCTAGCTAACAAAGAGGTTAAACATTACCAATAAATTCATGACTAACTAAACTTACATACTAAACAAACTATGAATGGAACCCTAATTAAGAAAACATGAACTATTATGAATTCCAAATTCTTCCACAGTTCTCCCTAATCCAACTACATTAACATAAAATACAAAATTGAATTTTTTTTTTCTTCCAAAAAGTATATCACTTACAAATAAATTAAGATTCATTCATTCTTTTACTTACCGCTTTACCACCTCTATTAACCAATGAAGGTCCTATTAGATTATGAGGTTGTGGTCCACTTGTCATCATTTTTTCTTTTCTTTTTGCAATTCAACTTATTATTGTATAATTGTTAACTGATAACAATGAATAAAGATAATTAAAATGTAAATATTCGTTAGACTACTATTATAGATAATAATTTAATTTTTACCACCATATCTTATTGGTTATTTTGTCAACTTATCAATGATTGGCTCATCTTTATTTATTATTCCGTATGTTTGATAAATTTATAAATACAAAGTTATGCCATTGTATACCATTGTCTTCAGTGAGTTGATATCTTACAACAGACCTGGTTGAACTCCACTGGTAAAGGCTTCTCACTAGAACTCTAGGAGTATCTCTTGAAGTCAGTCACTAGTGAGCAGATGA
Source organism: Schistosoma margrebowiei (assembly GCA_944470205.2). NCBI lineage: Eukaryota > Metazoa > Platyhelminthes > Trematoda > Strigeidida > Schistosomatidae > Schistosoma > Schistosoma margrebowiei. The sequence goes on from OX104024.1 coordinate 77,228,034, forward strand.
TTATTATTATCAAAAGGGGTTTTGTGAAGATTTTAGAAATTTCATTGATTGAAATCATGAGTCAATTGAAGCTACACAACCATGGAAAACCTGGAAGCACTGAACGGCTATTTCGTCCGCTTGTGCGACTCCTCAGCAGCTCTCATCCACGATCCCGCTCACGCGAGATTCGAGCCCAGGTTCTATCAGTCACGCACACGAGCGCCTAAGCATCATATCACTGAGGCGGCATCGTGGATGCGCAATGTTGAGGAGTCCCATTCTGAGACGATACAGCTAGCTGTCGAGTGCTTCCAGGTTTTCCATAGTGGTCTAGTTTCAATTGACTCATGATTTCAATCAGTGAAATTTCTAAAATCTCCACAAAACCCCTTCTGAATATTTATAAATAGTTGAATTCATGAATCGATTAAAGCCAGATCAATTTGGAAAACCTGAAATTACTGTACAGTCGTTTCGTTCTGGTATAGGACTCCATAACAGTTACCATTCATAATCTCGCTCGTAGAATCCGAACCCAGGTAGTGACTTACTGAAGACAGTGGTATATGGTGGTGCAATTTCGCGGATTGGTTGAAGTTAGACATTATCACCGTTGGATGCCGACTGGCTCAGTGGTCTGGAGGTTAGGCGTTCGTGTGTTGGACTGATAGGTCCTGGGTTTGAATCCCTTGAGCGGGATCGTTGATGCACACAGCTGAGGAGTCACACAGTAGGACGAAGCGGCCTTCTAGTGCTTTCATGTTTTCTATGATAGTCTAGCTTCAACTAACCCATGATTTCAACTATTAAAAACTTACTATAATATCCACAAAAACCCCTTTCTGAAAATTTATAAATAATCTTTTTTTAAATAAATACATGTTCATAGGTAAATTATATGGTATGCCCACTAATCAGTTTAGAGTAAAATGTTGTTGTTTATTTACAGTAGTTTCAAATTATCCATCATATAACTGTAAATAGTGAAGAATGCGCAAAAACTTCCATTTCATAACCTGTATGTTATACTCAAAAATATTTGTAATCACCATGAAATAATTAACATTGATATTAGGCTGATGTTAAATTGAGATTCTGTTTATATTTAGTGAGCTAATAGTTGTATAGATGAGTCGTTACACATTAAGAAAGCTTGTCATAATCATTTGCCTGGTGTACTCAGTAGCTAAGTGGATAATGCGGTCACGTTTGGAACAGACGGTACTGAGTTCGAGTCTCTGAGTGAATATCAACTCTGAGATGCAGGTACATCGAGCTGACAAGTGCCAAATAGGACGAAACGCACGTCCTGGATTTTAATGGTGTGTATTAACCCCGAACGTTTAGAACCTTAAAGAGAAAAACATACACCTAGAATTATTTGTACTTCATTTATTGAGAGGTAAAACATTTGAATCATGGACCTTCATAAAAATCGAAGTTGATTATCTAATATCCCATGTCTGATTTTCATTTTCTCTTGACGACTAGCTGATATGCTTGAATGCGATTACGAGTTCACCTTACTCGGTAAACGGAACGAAGGTCAAAGATACAGGAACACGATAAGCTATTCTAATCCGTTGTCCCCAGCCCTGCTAACTAGATCAAGAAGTCTTGATGAGGCGTAGAGAATGTATTCTACAGGCACCCAGAATATACGAGGTCACAAATCAAGCTTATTTATACAATGATAAAAACGCTCTTGGGAGAGCCACAAAATAGCGTACTGAAGAAAAATCCACCAACCAATGAAAGTCAAGGATTCTCGAGTGGGAAATGTGAGCTGTAGGTCAACTAAGCGCGAAAACATAAAACTTAAATTTTCAGAATAAAATTACAAAATTAGGACCTTTTTCAAGTGAGTTCTACGGATCTAACGTTCTCAACATTAGCACTTTTTTTCTTGCTACATATTCTGATCTTTTGTTTGAATATAGATCACTTCTCTTACACTTAAATTATTTTAAAAATTTTTAAAGGAAGTTCAACTATAATCTTTGTAAACTGTTACAGTTATATAATATACCCTTGTGGACCAGGGTAATTTTACATTGGTATTCGGGAGAACCAGACACCATCCGGACTTTCACGTGACAACCCAAACAATGCAGCTCAACGCCGTTTAGCAGGGGAACCAGACACCATATGGGCTTTATCGCTACAATCTGAACAGCACAGTTCAATCCTGTGGCGCAACCACACAGGTACCAAGCACACTGGTGAACCATTTGTAAACTGACCGTACACTAAATTTTATATAAATCTTAAATGGCTAACCTTAAACATGAAAAGTAATTTTGAATACAATAACAATTGACCTTACTTCAATTATCTTAATAATTCTGTCTCAATGAAATCATATCATCTTTCAATAGTTTCGATGTAAGCTTACTCTCTGAAACTCTCAGAATATTGACCCTGTTATTTCAATAACCAAGTTTTTTCTATGTATCTTAGTATAAATCAAAGTTAACTTATTTATTCTTCAACAAAATCAATTCACACTTTGTACTATTGTGTACTTTCTTTTCCTTTTGGTCTATAGAAGAAAAAAAGAAGAGACTATGTTGTTTTTCACGTGCCTCTAACTAAAAGTTTTTGTAAAGGTTGACACTTTAAATCTTTGAAAAAAAACTTCTCAAGAAGAATTGTTTGGTGAAATATAAGCTATTTAATCTACCGATGATTTCATTGTTATTTATAGGCTTATTGATTAAGGAATAAGGAAGAATTTCACGAAAATGATTCTTTTGACCTAATATGTATACTAACGCCTGCTACACCTCGTGGAGGATCATAGGCCGCCTACGAGCATTTCCATTCAACTCTATCCTGAACAATCCTTTCCAATTCTTCCCAGTGGTTATTCATCCTGTATTGACCTACTTTTATCAAGAGAACGCGATTGGCGTAATGGAAACAATTATTATTATAACCAATTGTACCAGAGATTGTTTTACCGTACTTGTTTGTTTAACTGTACCAGAATACATACTTTCTTCCGTTGATTGTGACCTTGCACGAATTTGGTTACGCTCAAGTAACCACACTTGTAAGGTGGCACGATCTCGGTATTCTTTCGATACCACGAGATCGCCAGCAAATACATCTCGACTACAGCCATCAATTGCCTTCTGATATTTTGCTTAGGGGGATCTTATCGCTCAACTGGCACTTAGTCTTCCTGCAGTGGTGATCATAGTCAATCGCGACTTGACGCCACACTATAATCCTTTTGATATATGCTTTCAATTTATGGTGCAGTGTGTTCTTTGATCTTTCTGTTTTCCGTTTCTCTTCAGGATTCCTACTAAGCGCTTGCCTTGTGACATATATATATACATAAGGTATGAGCATGTGTTTGAAGAAAAGATTGGTAAGGCAAAATCAAACCAAGTCAATAACTGGAAATTACTGTTATAAAAATGTCTTTTAATGAACAGCATTTGAAATGTTCCTCATATTTCATGTTTATATCTAAGACTCTCTTACTATTTCAAATAAGCAATAATAAATCAAGTAACCACTCAATAGAATAAAGATAATGAAGGAAAACTTTCTCTCAGATATTATCATTTAATGCTGATGTTCGTTTATTTTCCTTTACCCCCTATCATCCCTTTCCTGTTCTTAAATATTACGCTTCACTGTCCAATTATCTTATTACGTAATCTTGCGATTTCTATGATTGTTATGAATGTTTCAGTGTCTATATATTTCTAATCACTGACCCTTACGAAACATTGATTCAAGCCTTTATTATTGCTTATCACAACTAGTACGATTGTCATTACACTAACAATTTGTACTTTTCACATATTATGTTTAGTTATGTAATCTATCCCACTGTTAACATTGACTCATAAACTACCGTGATTGGTTTAATAAATTCATATATCACTGTGTTAATGTCTAGCTTCAACCAATCGACGAAGTTGCGCCACCGCTGGATGCCGGCTCAGTGGTCTAGTTGGTTAAACGCCTGGCACGAGACTGATAGGTCCTGGGTTCGAATCCCGCGAGGGGCGGGATCGTGGATGTGCACTGCTGAGGAGTCTCATACTGGGACGAAACGGCCGTCTAGTGCTTCCAGGTTTTCTATGGTGGTCTAGCTTCAATTGACTCATGGTTTCAACCAGTGAAATTTCTAAAATCTCCACAAAACCCCTTCTGATAATTTCATATATGCATATAAATATTACTGTATATTAGAGTAAAGCCTGATGAGGATCTAATCGAAAACAGTATTGTTCGTTTATATATGTTGTTCTAAATAAACATTGTGTTCATAATAACAGTATACCACGTTTTTTGTTGAATGTTTATTGTAGTGACTTCAACACTTATTGGATATTTGATAGATTACAAAAGACAAATGGTATGAGTGATTTTCATAAACCATAAAATATTCATTGTAAGAACATGAATTATATTTGAAATAATCAGCCAGTACAACCCATCATTAAGAATAGATTCCATAAAAAGTTTACATTATGGGAGAGTATTCACAGTTAATGAGATATGCGTCTTTTATGTAGTTCTTCATCTTAACATGTAGAAACACATAAAGGTTATTTAACTGAAGGATAACTATAATCCGAAGAGTATGCAGGATGTGTTTCGTCTTTATGTGAGATACTTCAGCAATGTGTACTCAAAAAAAATTCTCCGGATATGAAACCCAGAAGATTACGATCTCACAGCTTGGCCTTTATCTTTAAGAAACCTAATGGGTGATATCTCCAAGGTGAGCTGATTTGTTATACTGTTCATTGTCAGCTGATAACACAAGTGAGCAACTTTCCACTTGCTTAAATCCTATCAATCATGTTTTCTTACTAAAAATTCGTAAATCATCTTAAACTGAGTCACTGTACGATTAACGTTCAGTTATAAGATTTGTAAAAAAAATAGAATGTCAGTTGGATTTACTCCCTAGTTTTCAATGATTTTCCACTTGATTTCATTCCTGAAAGGAAACAAATTTCAGTAATAGTCTCCAAAAGTATCTGAAGTAAAAGTTGTTTAATTCACTTGGTATTGGCTATCAGGACTCAGTAGCTAAGTGATTAACGCGATGGCGCTTGAAGCGAACGGTACTGAGTTCGAGTCCCAGAGTGAACATCATCTCTGAGATGCAGGTACATCCAGCCGACGAGTCCCAAGCAGGATGAAACGCGCGTCCTGGATTCCACTGCTAGCCACTATCCATCTTTGCTTATAAAGGTTGTTTAGTTTAAAACTAAAATTTTTACAACATAGTAAAATAATAGATTATACTCTAGTTCCGACATATATTCTAGGAAATGGGTATTGTTTTGACTATAAGCCTAGCTAATTATCACGTGATTTACTCGCCAATCAAAATACGAATTATAAAATCTTAGTACAGTGCCGAACCAATAACGTTCGACTGGTATGAGCAGCCTAGCAATCCTTATTTGCCCTTTGTTCTCTTTGCCTTTCCGGTTGAGTTCAGAACGCCAATAACAGCTTCCACTGTACGAATCATTTATTTTAAACATACTTGGTTTATATACCAGCCAAACAGACTGCATCACACCGTAAAATAGGAAATAAAATCTGTACAAGATCAAGCCAAATAGTGACAATGATTGTAGGAGACTGTAATCAATAAACTGAACATAACTTAAGAACAGTAAATAGTATAATAATAATCCTTAGATTAAAATGAAGCTTATAATGAAAGGAATATAGATATACATAATCTAATTACTAAATACTTATACCATAAGAATATATATACATATAATATTAGTCCATTAATAGTTCACAGAAATTACCCGTAATTTAATCTTCACTAGGTTATAACAAGGGCTGCCAAAGAAAACTTCGATTCTTGGTCGACGGTTCTTACCATGCAACAAATCACAAGAGTAAAACCGTGACGGATCCACTATGAACTCTTGTTTTTTTTTGTAGAGAGAGAGAGGGAGAAAGAAAAGTTAAAACACTGATGGACTCAATTTTGTTTAACTATAATCATAAGTAAATACTTAATAAAAGTTCAGTAATCATTACTTAACAATGTGTTATAACTTGTGGGTTTGCGTCCCTATCAATATATAACGTAATGATAGCGCAAATTAGAGTACAGTGATTTATTGATCGGACCAATAACGTATAAAAACTGTACGCACAGTCTACAGCCCTTACCGGTCTTGCTTCCTGCGTAGCCCTATTTGTTGAGTGCACATATGAATCATATATTTCAAACATACTAGGTTTATATACCAACCAAACAGACCATATCGCATCAATAAAATAGGAAACAACATTTGTATAAGATTTAGCCAAAAGGTGACTGTGAATGTGGGAGGTAGTAATTAATAGACAGGGGATAATTCAAGCATGGTAAATCGTATAATAATAGTTCATAGGTCAAAATAAATCTCATAATACGAGGGACACGAATATGCATAGTTTAATTACTTAACAATTATACAATAAAAATATACATATAATAATAAACCATAAACGGATCCTAAAAGGTTACTATTCATTATTATTCTTATCGGAATATAACACAATGAATATCAAAATGACATTAAGAAGAAAAAAGAATAGAATAGAATAGAATAGAATAGAGAAAAAATACTCCACTATATTCCTTATCCATGGTGCATAATTTATATTGAATAAATTATTTTTAAATTTATTCAATTATAAAAAGAATTCAAAAGAGAACAAAAAGAACAAGAATGAGATCATTTTTACTTAGTAACAAAAACTGATCTAAATCAACAACCATTTACATAAAATCACATTAATTAATGTTTTCATTATTTTTAATAATAAATAATGAATAAATTGAAGAAAAAAAAAGTGAAATAATGAATTGGATGCCGGCTCAGTGGTCCAATAGGTTAACTGTTCGCGTGAGAGATCGAAGGCCATGGATTCGAATCCCGAGGACAGGATCGTCGGTGCGCACTGCTGAAGAGTCCTGAAATAAGACGAAACGGCCGGTCGTCCAATACTTCCAAGTTTCCACGGTTCATGATCTCAATCTTCTTTTATGAATCATTACTTTTAAATTCACTTGAAATCAACAACCATTTACATAAAATTACATTAAACAATATTTTTAATTAATTATAAATCATGAATAAATTGAAGAAAATACATAAATAAGTGAAATGATGAATTCACTAAATTGAATTCATAAAATCATATGATAAATTAATTTATTAAAAGTATAAATAGATAAATATAAAATTGAACTTTAAATCATTTATAAATGTGTCATTATTGATTTTATATAAAATATTTAGCGCTAACTTTGAAAAGTAATTTAACTTTGAATAATTATTCAGTAGTAATTTGATTTATTTTATTCATTTATGAACTAATAATTGACAATGAATTTACCGAAAACTCTTTATTGAATGTATTTTCATTTAATAAGATACAATGAACATTGAATACATTTGATTGTTTGTTTTTTTCATATGATTTTATGAATTCAATTTAGTGAATTCATTATTTCACTTATTTATGTATTTTCTTCAATTTATTCATTATTTATAATTAATTAAAAATATTATTTAATGTAATTTTATGTAAATGGTTGTTGATTTCAATTGAATTTAAAAGTAATGATTCATAAAAGAAGATTGAGATCATGAATCGTGGAAACGTGAAAGTATTGGACGATCGGCCGTTTCGTTCTATTTTGGGACTACTCAGCAGTGTGCACTGACGATCCTGTCCTCGGGATTCGAATCCAGGGCCTTCGGTCTCGCACGCAAACGCTTAACCTACCGGACCACTAAGCCGGCATCGAATCCCGTGGGCGGGATCGAGGATGTGCACTGATGAGGTGTCCCACTATAATACGAAACGGTCGGTCGTCCAGTGTATCCAGGTTTCCAAAGGCGGTCTAACATCAATCTGTTCATGATCTCAATCAAAAACTTAATCATCTGCATAACCCCTATACTAGTAATATCAGAAAAGGTTATTTTTGTGTGGGTATTATAGTAATTTTTTTCAGTAGTTGAGATCATGAATCAATTGAAGGTAGATCAACATGGAAATCTTGGAAGTACTGAACGACCAGCCGTTTTGTCTTAGTATGGTACTTCTTAACAATGCGTATCCATGATCCCGCTTCGTGAGATTCGAACTCATAACCTATCGAACTCTCTCAGTGGTCTAGAGGTTAACTGTTCGTACATGAGACCTAAAGGTCTTGACTTCAAATCTCAAGGTGCGGGATTGTGGATACTCACTACTGAGGAGTCTCACGATAGGACGATGTGGCCTTCCAATGCTTCCAGGTTTTCCGTGGTGATCTAGCTTCAATTCACTCATGCTATCAATCATTGAAATTAATTTGATATCCACAAAACCCCTTCTGATATAATTTCTTTCTAAAATATAAGTTAATACAAATGGTACGAAAATGTAATATAAAGTAGTCAGTTATAAAGTGAAGTATAAACACATTCCTGTCGAATACTCAAAGTCCTACCAACAAATAAAGTTTAATCATGTTTTCATAAAAACTAATGAAAATTTATCATTAGTAGTCAAATAAACATGATTTTAATAATAACTAGTTTGGGAATAAACAAGTCTTAAACAGTATACATTTTACACAAATATTATTGGTTGATTCACTAGTATGGATCCAGTGTAGATCATTGAATTTGAATTTGATTTTCACTAATAAAGTGACATCATATAGATTATTTACAAGTTGTAAGAATCTTTTTTTCCAAATCTTTTCAATGAACATTACTATTTGATTAAGATCATGAACCCGATTGATGTTGGACCATCACAATTGAAAACCTGGAACCACTGGACGGCCGTTTCGTCCTATTGTGGGACTCCTCAGCAGTGAGCATCCACGATCCCGTTCACGGGATTCGAACCCAGGGCCTTCGGTCTCGCGCGCGAACGCTTAACCAACTGAACCACTGAGCCGGCATCCAATAGTGATAGTTTCTAATATCAACCAATCCACAATATAGCGCGATCAACTTCCATTGTACTGAGGTAGATAACTGTCTCTACCCGACAAGGATTAGCTTCACTGGTCACGGCTTCTCATTATATTTATTATATTTATTAAGTTCCAAATAGAAGACATTTTGTTTTAAGTTCATTCAATATACATATGTTAATTTCTATTACATGAATATCATAATATTATAGAAATAATTAAACTTAATTTAATTTATACAGTTTTAATGTACTTTTACAGTGAATCATTTTTAAAGCAAAATTGAAAAAAATTACAATGAATAAACAAAAGTTCAATGATCAATATTGAACTGTATTTCTAATCCATTATGCATAATAATTCGTTTGAATGAATTAGTTTTAGTGAGACTATAAGTTATGGACAAACTTTGAGTGAATCTAGATTCATTTTGAAAGGATCCACTTAATAATTAAAACTAAATGAAGATTATAAAGCAGTTTGTAGAATAAGAATCATGATTGACAATTAATGGTTAAGGTTAAGAATTAAATTTAGAATTTTCATCAAAAACTGTTATAAACTAAAATGTCTTAACCCTATTTATCAAATTGATGACTGAATTTCGCATCAAAATCTGAGAAATGTTATTATTATCAGCTTTATTCAATATTATATTTTTGGTACAAAATAGAATTCTCAGCGTAAAGTATTTCAACAAGTTTCCGTTTCTTTCTTCTTGGTCGGTCCTGGCGATAAATATTGAGTGATCACCAGTTAGGTGTTAGCAGTTCAGTAAATGAACATCTGAATATAATGTGCATTCTTTTTCGTTGTATATTGCCAGCAACCACATTGTCTCTTATTGAGTTTTTTGTAACTTTGACAACGAAAGGTTGTGCACTTTTCAGAAACGCAGCAGAATAGGTTATGCGATGAATAGACATAATGATCTATTAAAACAAACAAAAATAAATAATTTGTTGAAATATCTAGATGGCAGGAACAGGTAGCCTAGATGTTCAAGCAGGCCGCTGTTGGTTCATTCATAAATTATCATCTCGCTATTATTTTAAATCTATTCAATTACAAAGAGAATCCAAAAAAAAAACGAATGATATCATTTCTGTTTAGTAAACGGAATACATCCATTAAGATTGGTTCAGTGAAAAGTTCTCTTTTTGATGAATTCATTTTCAAAGCTGTACAATAGTAAATATAAATACATACCTTTTTACCAGGGTGATAATAATGATAATAAACTTATGTTAGACATGGTAACAATGAGGTTTAATAAACAAAGGTTTTCAAGAAATTTTCCCCTTAAATGGGGACACTAATGAATCGTTTGATTGTTGATGGCTGAAGTATTCATCAAAAGATAGATAGGGAAATTATTATTGGGAAATAATGGCTCAGCATGATAAGACAAAATGTTGAAATTGAAATTAAATGTAATCAGGAGGATCATAGAAACAGAAATAAACCAGTTGGGGATAGGAGATTTAAGGAGCGGATGGATGGGGGAAGCAAATGGCTATAAATGCTGAAGGGTATGAAAAAAAATTCTGAGACATTAAAACTATGGTAGAAGAAAAGGTTGTACCAATCTCTTTTAAACACACAATTCTAGTTTCACTAGATGTATGGCTATTGCTTTGGCAATACTAAGTAGATGCAATATAATTACCTTTGGAAGACTTCTACTTACCTTGTAAAATGACTTTGAACTCATAGTCTATCTTGATTGAATGAATTATGTTTGTACTTACTTACTTACTCTTGTTACTCCTAATGGAGCACAGGCCGCCGACCAGCATTGTGTTCATAAGGTTTCCAATTATTAAACTTCTTATTGAACCGTTTCCTCCTCTTCTCAGCCATGCCACATAATGTTCTTAAATTCTTTCAAATAAAGGAGGCATCAAACGACCTATATACCTAGCTTAACATGAACAGATAAATCAGTAATTATCAATTTTAATAGTTGAGATCATGAGTCAATTGAAGCTAGACCACCATGGAAAACCTAAAAGCACTCGACGTCCGTTTCGTCCTATTATGGGACTCCTCAGTAGTGCGCATCCACGGTCTCACGTGCGAACGCTTAAGCTCTATACCATTGAGCCGGTATCCAACGGTCTTAATGTCTAACTTTAACTAATCCACGAAATTGGTCGACATACCCACCATTGTCTTCAGTGACTTACTATGTCACAAAAGAGCCGGTTGAACTCCACTGGTCACTTCTTCTCACTAGAATTTCAAGAAATACCTCTTGAAGCCAGTCACCAGTTAACACCGTTAGATGCCGGCCGGCTCAGTAGATTAGAGGTGTTTGAGCACAAGGCCGATAGGTCCTGAATTCGAATCTCGCGGGGCGAGATCGTGGATGTGCACTGCTGAGGAGTTCACTACTAGGACGAAATGGCCGTCCTTCCAATGCTTCTAGGCTTTCCATGGTGGTCTAGCTTCAATTGACTTATGCTATCAACTGTTAAAACAAATTATAGTTATTGGCTATTTACATTGTTACCTATTTTAACACAAGTCCTACTAAGACTTTGTGTGACAGTACAGGAACTTATTCAGGAAATTTATCTGTAACCAAACCAAGTTCTACAACAAACTTAATAATAATAATAATAATCGATTTTTTATTAAAAATGAATTCTGACTAGCAGTACATTTCAGGATGTACATTTTGTCCAGTTTGGGACTCATCAACTAGATGTATCTGGATTGCTATGTTGATGTTCGTGCTGAGACTTGAACAGAACACCTTTGACTTCAAAGGTTAACATGTTATCTGTTGAGTTACTTTAACCATCATACTGTTGAACGGATATGAATTTATTATTATGGGTTTATAATTTCAAGTTATTGTTATTTGAAATGTTTGTCTTTTCGCTAGTGTATTTCCTTAGCAACTTGCCTTAATAGTCCTATTTATTCACAATTAACTGATATCCTAAATAACAATAACGGAAAATTTTAAACTTTGACAAAACATTTCAAAGTTATGATAAGAAGTTATAATCCTTAAAATTAACCAAGTTGAGATATAGATATGAACTCATTAAGTAGATGATCTCAAAAGTAAATCTGTATTTTGCTCATTCCTTAGTGTTATGTTAGTAATTTATTTCTAATATCTTATATAACAGAGAATTTAATGTAATTGAGAAGTATAGTTTCATAAGAAACCTAACTGAATATCAGATATGAAGTTATTTTTAAAGACTTCAAATTTTAACTAGTAACCTTTTTATAGATATGAAAAACCATAATCTCAGTAATAATCACAATGATGAAACTATTCTCTTCTACTGAAATAGATTATGTATTATCAGAATGGGTTTTGTGGAGACTTTTAGAAATTTCACTGGTTGAAATCATGAGTCAATTGAAGCCAGCCCACCATGAAAAACCTGGAAGTACTGGATGGCTGTTTTGTCCTAGTATGGGACTCCTCACTAGCGTACATCCACGATCCCGCCCCTCGCGGGATTCGAACCCAGGACCTATCGGCCTCGCGCTCAGTGGTCTAGTTGGTTAAGCGCCTGGCGCGAGATTGATAGGTCGTGGGTTCGAATCCCGCGAGGGGCGGGGTCGTGGATGCGCACTGCTGAAGATTCCCACAATATGTATTATTTGTTTTATAAATTGTTTTGAACTATATTGACTGAGAATTTGCTTTTGCATCAAACAGAAGTTGAATTAGTATATTAATAAATGATCTGTCTGAAAATTGACCATTTCAGAACTCATAGAAATTCACTATAATACAATATCCCTACATATTCCATCTAGAATACAAAACAAAACAGTTTGTACTAGGAATTTATAAATAAAATAACAGTTGCGTAATTTAATCACATTTGAGTAAGAAGGGAGAAAATTAAACTTTACAAGAAAATTTTTACATCCCAAGCAAAAACAATGGACATTCTATCTAAGTGTGAGTTGTTTTAAGTTATACTCTATTTTTCCAGCTTTAAATTACCACCATACCATATTACTGTTCGCTGTACAACTGATAATATACATAAGAATTGCTTACAAGTTAATAACCTTAAATATTGGTCTATTTCAGTAACTTGACTGTATGTCGTTAGACATTAATTCAAAGTCATTCATATGAGATCTAATGATCGTAAATCATTACAATTAATGAGGCTAGTAGGTTGTTGTACTGTGTTGTGTGCTACTGATGTGAGTAGTATGTATCACCAATAGAAAGTGTAATGCCTGACGGCAGAAGGTTGAGAAGATTGAATAGAAGGAAACGAGAACAAAGAGTGGTTGGTATAGAAATGAAGGAACAATAAACTATGAGACAAATGATAGGCATTTTGCAAATAAAGTATTAACTGTATGGTTCTCAGATTTTAGTAAGAGTTTCTGTAATTTCATAATCAGATACATTCGGTTGTCCTCATTGGTGTTCCCGTTCACTATAGTAAAATTTATTTTCAGCTGAATAATGACTTTCACAGGAATAATAAATTGTATTCATCATACTTCATAATTGCTAAACATAACGGTGAAATATGATGTTTTTTTAATAAACGGAATATATCCATTATGACATTAAATAAGAAAGAAAGATTAGTTCAGCGAAGAGTTCTCTTTTCGGCGAATTCATTTTCAAAGCTGTACAATCGCAAATATATATACTTATTTTTACAGGATGATAATACTGATAATAAACTTATGATATACATGGTGATAGTGAGGTTAAATAAACAAAGGTATTAGAAAAAAAATTTTAAAAAACAAGGAAAGTTTGATAGTTAATGGCTGAAGTAATCATTGGGTAAGGATGGCTCAGTATGATAAAATAAAATGTTGAAACAGAGATGAAATGTGATCGGAATGATCGTGGAAATAAAAACAAACCGGTTGGGGGTACAAGATTTGAAGGGAAGATGGAAGGTGAAGCAGGTGGCTGTAAAAGAACAAGAGTAATGAGAAAGAGAAATTTTTTTAATACATTAAAACCATTCTAAAGAAGAGGTTGTACCAGTCTCTTTTGTACACATAATTCTGTTTTTTCGAAATGTATGGCTATTGCCTCGACAATGCAAAGAAGACGCAGTCTAATTGTCTTAGGAAGGCTTCTACTTACCTTGTAGATGACCTTGAACGCATAGTCTGTCTTGACTGAGTGACCTGTGTTCACGTGTTCGATTATAGAACTTCTTATTGAGCCGCTGCCTCCTCTTCTTAGCCACGCCGGACAATGTTCTTGAATTCTTTTGGATAAAGTACGCATCGAACGACCTATATACCTAGCTCCACAAGAGCAGGTAAATTGGTAAATGCACATTGAGTTGGTCAGATGCGATAATTTATCTTTCAGATTATTGATGAACAGTGATCGGCTGGAGAATAATATTCGCAATGCTGCTGCGAAGAATGTTCTTTTTAAAGAATCTGAAATTCTCCTCTTTAAGATATATGCGGCTCTATCACCTTTGAAGTCGATGTTCATGTATAAAATTTTCTTTTCTACTGCGATTGTTTGTGGTCTTGACATTTTCGGTTTCATGTTCTTATCAACGAATATGGAAGGATATCCGTTTTTGATAAGTATCTCTTTTAAAAAACTCAATTCTTCCTCTACGACCTCGGGGCTACAGATTCTTCTTCGAATTATAAATACAGTACATTCGTTCGTGCTTATTGAGTACTTCTTGATCCAATTGCGTTATTTCTGGGATTCTTAATTTGTACTATAATTCAAATACTCCTAATTATCGCATCCATTCTATTCAGAGAGCAGTTTTCAGTACAGCTAGGAAAAGTATTCATGATGATTCTGTTATTACCTTTATTTAACAGTGATTTTTCTAGCCTTCTAGAGTTTTCAGTCCATTGCAGGTTATATAAATGGTTACATAAAGACATAAACAAATTACGTGCATACTCTGCCTCGTCGTAAGTGATAACCAGTATCTCCATTTGGATTATGACAAATACTAATCACCAAGACATAACTAACTACATAGAGAACAATAATGAATTATCTATTATTCAGACACAAAGTGGGTTAGGGAAAAAAATTTAATTTACGTCATAACAAAGTAATTTTTTAATGTTTTCAGATCCTTTAAGTGAAGCATCTGGCTGTGTCGAAACAATGGACTGATGAAAATGCATACGGTTTCTGTCATCCGGTAACTTGAGCGTTGTTAAAAAGCAACTACACGAACTCCAAGGTAAGGCTCAGATTGTTCATAAAATGTCCAGAGAACCGTGACAGATCTAACTTCTGAGTATGTAAGAAGTTCATACTTATACGATTATACAATGCTGATTTCCGAGCCCCTTTGGACAAAATGATCTTGAAGTCAACAGTAGCACGGTCGAGGATGATTGGACAAAATATTATATATTGCAGTCATATGTACCATAGTGTCTAACGTCTAACATGGTTAGTTATTGAAAGTGTGTTAATTATGTACTGAAATGTGATCTCATATCGGTGCTTGATCGACTCCTTAAAGCTAACCATGCTACCAGCAAAACTGATGGGGTCAACATCAATAATGAAGACTTACAGAACATACTATCATTTGAAAATAAATTATTATTTTCGCAACGTTGTTTTGGGGATTTATTAACTTCTGTAGCTTATTCTCTACCTAATCTGGTAGTGATAACACTGAGATGTGACCAGCTAAAGTTTAAACCCATTAAGCTTGTGTGGTGTTTGTATGAACTAATGATTCTTTTGTATTTGATGACTGACTGATTTTGAATTTTAAATACAATACGTTCGTTTCTGCCCATCTAGTTCCACTTGCCATAAACTATGCTATGCCGAGGATTCCTAGTTTGTACAATAACTCAAATACTTCTAATTATCATAGCTTGCCATCAGTAAACACCCTTCTGATGTTTTGCTATATTCAACAGTGTATGTTTGTCCGTCTAAACTAAGGAGTCATGCGGTACATAATAACAATTAAATGTACAGTAAAAGGTTTGATTCATTGTTTTGGTTTTCAGTTTTTCAACTTTCCCGACCGTCCTACAAAAAAAGGAATAAAGATAAAATTGTACATTGTAATGTACCTATGATTAGGTAGGGAAGCAAATCGTGTGAAAAAACTGGTAAATACATATACATGTATATACCATGAGAAATCTAATAATCACTAAAATGCGTTTTACGATTTCCTCGAAAAGAAATGTACATATATTAGCGCATTAAAAAATTTAATTTCAAAAAATTGATCTTGTCTAAGCATTTCTGAAGCACCAAAAGTTGAAAATGCAATCAATTTTCTGTAGGTCACAAGGAACGAGATAAAATCGGGAATAGCTTCAAAAAGATATGATAAGCAGAAGCCGTTCATATATTCTGTGAAGTTCATTGTTCCTCTGAGGTGTATCTTTTTAGACCGGTTATCAGGTATCAGAGGGGTTCAGGTTTGGTGGTTAACAACCAAGGACTGGATGGAAATAATTGGGAGTGTGTCGTTTAGCCTTCTGGTGATAACGTCGACAAAGGATGGACTTCCTCTAAGTAAGCGGCTTTTAGCCGGTCGGTTCTGATGTTATTTCTAGTTCCATTCCCAATAGTAGTAAAGTGTTTAGATTTATGAAAGATAATTTTATACAATCCCCTTTATGCGGCTTCGAGGGATCAGCGTGATGAGTAGTGACATATGAAGATTTGTGTACTTCAATCATTACAACCACCACAATCACGTCGCGCTCACCAGTTTCGTGCCTTTAGGTAACCCTCGTGCTATTTATAGAAGAAACCAGACAAGCAGTGAATAGGTCTTTATTTCGATCTTCGCGCAGTCACAGTGGAGCGTGGGATTATTTGTTCAGACAAACAAAACCTATCAATATTCAATATAAGATAACAGGAAATATAACGCCTATGCAGTTTAAGGAAGTGAATGAATACTTGAACTATACTGTTTTGGCATATGCTTGGTTGTTTGAGGTCAACTCTTAACCAACCAACCTAAGCTGTTACAGTTCTACCCACCTGTTTTGTTGCTCTTCAGTGTTGGTGATTACCTTGCCTTCCTTGCTTTTCACTGGTCGTTCTGGTTTGCGGCGATTTCCAGAGAGTTTCGTTGTTATGTCATTCAGTTGTCTCACGTTTCTTTCTCTTGAAGCCTTTTCCGCCGTCGTTGCTAAATCTCCCACATATTTACGTTTGTCGATTCTGATACTCCTCTTCACTTGTTTGTTTACTTCTGTGTATTCAGCTTGTGCCTTGGCTTTCTCTGCTCTTGCTCGGCTGATATTGATTGCTGCTTTCTTGTTCCTCCTTTCTTGAATCTTATCCAATGTGTCAACAGTGATCCATTCCTTGTGATTTTACTTCTTGTGTCTCAGGACCTCATGACATGTTGAAGTGACTGGCTCTTTGATCCCCTTCCAGTTGTTCTCCATAATAGTTCTTTCATTGAGTAGATTATGAAAGGCCTGAAACTTATTGCTGAGGACTAACTTGAATTTGTTAGTATCCTGAAGAAAGGCAGTATTGAACTTTTGTTATATTATCCGCCCCGTTTTCCAGTGATTCTTGAGTTTCAATTTCATCTTGGCGACCAGCAAGTGACGATCTGATGCTATATCAGCTCCTCTCTTGGTTCTCACGTCCTCTATAGTCCTCCTGAACGTTTTGTTGATGCAAATATGGTCGATTTGGTTTTGCGTGGTGTGATCCGGTGAAGTCCATGTGGTTTTGTGAATGCGTTTGTGTGGGAATATGGTGCCGCCTATGACCAGTTTATTGAAGGCCCATAGGTTTGCAAATCTCTCATCATCTTCGTTCCTTTCTCCCAGTCCTTGTCGTCCCATGAAGTCTTCATATCCAGTGTTGTCCGTTACAACCTTGGCGTTGAAATCTCCCATCAGAATGGTCAGGTGCTTTGTTGGGCACTTCTCGACGATTGACTGCAGCTTATTGTAGAATTGATCTTTAGCGTCTTCATTGTAGTCGTTGGTAGGCGCATAGCATTGGATGATGTTCATTGAAATGCCCTCTTTCTTTGTTTTGAAGGAGGCTTTGATGATCCTTGGTCCATGAGATTCCGATCCTGTAAGTGCATTTTTTGCTTGTTTGGACAGCATCAGTGCAACTCCTTGTGTATGTGCGGCATTTTCTTCTCCATGACCGGAGTATAACAGAAGCTGTCCAGAAGTTATTCGTTGTTATCCAACTTGCATCCAATGTGTTTCACTGATCCCAAGCACCTCTAGGTTGTATCTTCTCATTTCTGCAGCAATTTGGAGGGCTCTCCCGGTGTCCCATATTGTACGAACATTCTGGTTAGCGTTTTTTATCGACTTAGTTTTCAACGGGATGGGAATGCTAACCCCATGCCCAACCCTCCTCCTTTATCCGGGCTTGGGACCGGCAGTAGCCCCCGAAGGGACTTCAGGCGGAGTTATCTGCTGCATCACTGTTCCATAATTTTATATTAGAGTACCTCAATTTTGCGTTTGTGTTCGTTACTTGTCCTCAGTTTCGTCAAACTCCATGTTGCACTTGATTTTGATTAGGCTGCGTGAGGTACCTCGATATGGTGAGTGAACTAAGACTGTCATATTAAGTTAAACCACAGAGTCAGGCTATTGAGATATCCTCCAGGTGTGCTAATGACAGGTGAACGGTTAGGTCTACTGGTGTAAGTTCTAATTGTTCCACACATGTGCGTAGTAGATTGTTTGTCTATTGTGTGTTCGTGTCTGTATTATCGCTTGATTTCGGCAAGACGAGCCCCTCATTTACAGTAGACGGTATAGAATTTTATGAATCTGTGTGTCTATTACTAGGTGTTATTCGCATCAATATCTTCAAGTCCAGACTTGATAGCTGGCGCGTGCGTACTGCAGCCGAACTCGTTTAAGGCAGGACACCTAGACCTCCAGGAGAATTTGCCGATCCTTGTTTCTCTTCTTCGACTGATGTGGATAGCAATTCTCATACATGCAGGCTAAGAAGAGAGATTCATTCAGTCAAACTTGCCTCCTCTCTACCTCATTCAACAGACATTTTATTCCAACCCGCCTTATATTATAGTACACACATTTTCATATGTCACTACTCATCACGCTGATCCCTCGAAGCCGCATAAAGGGGATTGTATAAAATTATCTTTCATAAATCTAAACACTTTACTACTATTGGGAATGGAACTAGAAATAACATCAGAACCGACCGGCTAAAAGCCGCTTACTTAGAGGAAGTCCATCCTTTGTCGACGTTATCACCAGAAGGCTAAACGACACACTCCCAATTATTTCCATCCAGTCCTTGGTTGTTAACCACCAAACCTGAACCCCTCTGATACCTGATAACCGGTCTAAAAAGATACACCTCAGAGGAACAATGAACTTCACAGAATATATGAACGGCTTCTGCTTATCGTATCTTTTTGAATGATGATTTTCTCCTAAGTAAACTTAAGTCGTGATGTAACAATGGTGAAAGCCTTGTAGTAGGCGGCTTTAATGCACCGTATATAAACTGGGTTAAATTAGAAGTGAGGTCATCGATAGCATCGTTCGATTGCAAACTGTTAGAAACCTCGATTGGATTATCTTTATTCCAACACATCATAAATCCCACAAAATATGACTTAAAAACTTTTCTTCTCTTTTAGATTTAGTCTTCACATACGGTGATGACGTTGGTCAAATAACTTTTCTCCCACTACTAGGGAGAACTGACCATGCAGTCATCTTATTCAAATTGATGGCTGAGATCTCCTGTCAAACAGTTGGGCCGGTCCGTCCTAATATATGGAAGGCAGATATGGAGACAACCAACTCAAAGGTACCAGCTGAAAACTGGGAAATTGACTCAAGGATATCGGTAAAAGAGGCATGTACTTATTTCAGGCAATTATAAAATCGGGTAACTCAACCACATATACCCTGGACAGTCTCAAAGTAGAAGAAGTACGGACTCTTCAGTACACTATGTTAACTAGCAATTAACATTATTTCTCCACTCGTTCCCTTATCCACAACTCATATACTTCTATACTTTTTCCGCCTACTTAAATAAACAACTATCCTACAATATACCCTTCTTAACGCTTATACTCTGATTGGCGAACTATACTTTATACTATAGTCAATAGAGGCACTGCATCGATGCTTGACCGACAGTCCATAGCTTGTAACTGACTGATAAGCTTGTAAAATGGTACTTATAGAAATATTGCTTTCCAACAGTTTGTGAAACAGAGGATTGTGTGAGGTATGACGTATATACAAAAATAAGCCTAAATGAGCCTAACATCACAAAAGGAGGGAGGGTGGAGTTACTGACCAGCAAGCATTGATGGTGAGGGCGATAACTTCGAACCACCCGTGTTTGTGGGGACAGAACATTTTGTATGTATCAGGCTCCTCATGATTGAGAATAAGTCAATCAATCTGTGATATAGATTGTTTTCCTACGCTCACCACTCAAACTCATGTTTCCAATATTATGTTGGATTAGCTATTCTACTAAGACAACCTATAACATGCTAACTCGAACTTTTACACTAGGATTGTGTGGCTGACAACGGACAAACAAAAAAGGAAAAAAAGTTAGAAAACGAAAGATGTAGTCATTAGTATTCTTAACAATTCACCCTGTATATACACACCCTTCTAATAAACCGCTTTCCTTGTACCAGCCTTGACTTCTTTTCCTTCGTGTGAGCTTACTCCAACTTGTTAAACATCACAACTCATTGTTCTTTATTAGTACATTTGTAGTGGCATTGGACCATAACCACACTATCCTCAAAGCTGAATACGAGATTACTCGGAAAATAGGTATTCAATATTCAACGTAAAGAAATACCTAACGATGGAGAAGGCGCGAATAATGAATTGAATAGACTAGAGTTGATCGAACAGCATGGCTCGGCCATGCAGGCGTGGTCTCTGCTGAATGTTACCTTATATCTTCTATTCATATTAAATATATTGTTCTTTCTCTAGCCTAACCTTGTTCTACATCATGTATTGGTAATTGATACGATACAGTGAGTTGGTGTAGTCGATGGTGTGACTTCCGCGTAAGATCTTATAGATTAGGCAGTCATATCATGACGAATCTACAGATTTAGGATTAGGTCTATTATTAGAGCAGTACTAATATCATAGTAGACCATAATTCTACACATTCTCTAATATGGAGCCTCTGACTTCATTTCACTAACAAGACAATATGAATTTATTCTAATTTATTATACCTCTGTCCGTTCTACTACACTATGTTAAGCAACGTTTGACGTTCATATCCAAGTGTCTTGCTGCTCTTCTGTTTCTCTTTTTTTTCTTCAGAATCTTGCTCTGAGAGCACAGCTATGAAACTTTTGACGTTTGGAACAAACTTGATGTACGCGTCCTCTCAAGGTCATAAAAAACAGCAAGCGCTCTACGATTTTACTTTATAACAACTATAAACTTAATAAGTTGGGAAACATTATGTGAACCAACAAATGTTGTAATTTATAGATCATGCCTGTAAAAACGGTGTGTACCTGCACATGCAGAAATATATTATTATTATTATCCCTGGATAGGGCTGGATACTCGACGTTTACTAGGACGAAAAATTAAATGTTGGGATGTTGCAATCCGCCTTGGCAAAGCAGGTACGATGGAACGCTACAGATCGGTAAGAAACGATTGTGTAACAAAAATTCGAGAAGCTCAAAGAAAATATGAAATGCAGCTGGCACAATCTGCAGTCAAGCAGCACGGGAGAATATTCTCGTACATAAACTACAGAACAAGAATGCATCATTGGATTCCCAACCTAATTAAAGATGGGAGTGAATCTGAAATGATAGAGGAAGATCAGGAAAAAGCATAGGCTATGGCTGACTATTTTGGGGCAGTTTTCACTCAGAAACCTCCTCTTGACAAAGAATCAGACCAAAATAAAGAGTCAACATACTACATGCTCACCGTGGACTTCGATCAAGACGACGTGCCTAAGGCTCTTAGCACCTTATACATGGAAAAGTCAGGAGGAACAGATGAATTACACCCCAAAATCTTGAGAAATATTGCACAATATATCGCGGCACCACTGGCTGTATTATTCAATATGTCACCTTACCAAGGTGTGTTACCTATGGACTGGGAGGACGCAATCGTCACTCCCACACATAAAACAGGATCAAGACCACTTCCATCGAACCACAGACCTGTAAGCCTCACCAGTGTTGTAGTTAAAATGTTGGAAAGAATAGTCAAACGGACCATAGTGCCATTTATGGAAACTGATGACTTGTCAGACAGAAAACAACATGGTTTTAGATAGGGTCTGTCTTGTATAACGAACCTCCTTACAGCAAGGGAATTTTGGATACAGATGCTAGACAACGAAAACTCAGTGGATGTTGTCTACATAGACTTCAGTAAGGCTTTTGACAAGGTGCCAACTATTGAAATAGGGAAACCTGGTATTGCCGGACCTCTTTAAAAATCGATTAAAGATTTCCTGGTAGATCGTAGACAGAAAGTGAGAATAAATTCCATGTGCTCCATCTGGAGACCAGTACTTAGTGGGGTACCTCAAGGTTCCGTTCTAGGTCCTTTACTTTTTATAATGTATGTTAATGATCTTCCAAGTATAGTACAGTCCCCAATGTTATTATACGTGGACGATGTAAAGATCTGGCGAGTGATAACTGGAGACACAGACGCATGAGCTCTTCAGGTAGACTTAAATAAAATGATTAACTGGTCTGAAGAGTGGCTGATGCCTATAAACGCAGCAAAGTGTGTCTAAATGCACTTTGGGGATTCAGAGGTTAATAAGTACAACATGGGGGAAGTGCCATTCTCTCTGGTTCGGTCTCATAAGGATCTAGGGGTGACAATGAATCATGATCTTAAGACGACAGCCCATTGCCGGAAGTCCACAGCTGAGGATTCTCGACCCATTTGGGCTGTGAAACGGACATTTGTTAAGTTAGATACTACCATGTTCACCACAGTATACGCATCCTTAGTGAAAACTAAGCTTGAGGACTGGGTTCAGGCTGCAAGCCCCTGTTTAAAAGGTGACTCGGATATCCTAGAAAAAGTACAAAGGGCAGCTACCCGTGCAATTACAGAACTCCAAGGTTTACGATACAAACTGGACCTCTTATAGCAGATTAAGGGGAGATCTAATTTTGATTTACAGAATACTGAGAAATGGTTCTGGACCTAACTTGTTCCCTCTTTTTCTTCCCACTAGATCGGAACATCTCAGAGGACATAGCAGGTGAGTAGAAAAGCCAAGAACGAACAAAATACTCGTTGCATACAGTTTTTAACACTTAGTCATCAATACTTGGGACCTGCTGCCCGAAGCAGTGGTGTCCGCAACTTCAATTGATTCTTTCAAGAGAAGACTGAAAACTCACAGAAGCATGCTAGAAAAAGAATAACATAGGCCGTAGACCTTTTGTCCTTACTACACAAATCTGAATCTGTGTTAAACTAATTTCAAATGAAATTAGGTATTGAACACTCGATACTCGTTTAAACTAACAAAGGAACTGCGGATCAGCTGTTGACCGACAGTTTGCCCGTATATCTTATATCCTATTTCATTAGTAGGGCTCACCGTAGTCCACCATAGGTTGAAGTTATGCTGGAGCAAAATGGTGATATTCTATATGGCCAGTTCAATGGCGTTGCTGCAATTAAAAACGACCTCATTATTGCTAGATCAAGGAGTCTTTCAGTTCGTGATGAGGAAATGCTACGCCTTATAGGACAGTATCTTTGTGACAAGGGATTTAAGTATGATATTATTATATATTAATACACTTCAGTGGCACATATACACAGCTTTCAAGAGAGTCTGGGATCACCTTGGAACACAACGATGCAACAGAGTTGCGTCATGCTATTTTGGAAGGTAGATGGCTTGATGTAAGTCATCCTCCCGCGGTTTCCCTACAAAACTCGGCTTTTGTTCTGTTAGCTTGATATTTTTTATAAATGGTGAAACCCAATCAGTCAAGTTACTTGCATTAAACTGGGAATATAACAGGTTTACCATCGTTCTATTTTCCCACTTAGATTAGTAGTGGTGTGGTTATTTGTAACCCCATCAATAAATTTGGTACGAACCTTAGATAACTACTTAATGCGATCAGTAGGTATAAGATGAAAAACTTCAGATGCAATTTATCGTCCATTCTACTTTGGAAAAGTGTATTTTTCAGTAGACTCCTCTTTACTTACTGTTCATTTCATACATTATCTTTTGTATCTCAATCTAAGAATAGCATGAGATGCGGGAGATCAAGTTGGGAAGGATAATAATCTAGGAGAGTCAGTATTAACTCGAAAATTGCGCTTTCAATCGTTGTAATCCCCAAAGTATTCTATGCAATGAATGCTACAAATGTACATGTAAAATCACTGACAACAGCTTTAACACATATTTTAGTTGGGTTTCTGGAGAAGGTTACAACTTTGTGTCTTAATTAAACTTCGTCTAGTTAGATCATGTACTTTAATACAATTGTTACACCATATCCTGGTTATTAAGACTACTTAGTATCTGTTGTAAGGGAATTTAGAGAACCATTAATAAAACATCGGATAATTAGGCTTTGGGATGCTTGTAACCACCACATTTTTCTAAAAACAAGGCATTAATACTCAAATTAAACCTAGCAATTATCAACTGAAATTTTTTCCTTTAATTACAATCATGATACTTACGTATAAAGTTTGTGACGCCACTTGTATTTCTCACTTCTATAATTGTATTCATAATGAGCATTCCAGTTCAAAAACAATTGTTCTGTTTGGTTGTGAATCTAATCAGACATAACATCTTAATCACACTGATCTTACTAGCTACACTCGTAATGCGGAAAAAATTAGACGAGTCCTGTTAATTTTAAAGCCAATGACTTTAAACTTGTTTTAAATCTATACAAATATGGATATCATTCAATAAATCAAGCTATATTCTCGGGAAATTCGAGGTTAAGTAAATGTAGTTATTTTATGTGTGGGGAACCGTCTCCTTTGGATGTATAAGACAACAAAGCATTGCACTGACCATCTTAATCTCTTACGAAGACCTTCAGTAACACTCATCACCAAGTTCGGCTCAAAGTTTCTGTACATTTTCAAGTGTTTTTTATGCTGTCTCAAGAGCTTTCGTTTCATTGTAGCAAAATAATTATCTGGATTGATGAATAGTCGTAGGAAAACCTTCATTAACTTGATAGCAGAAATTCACGGCAGTGTTAATTTGTGTCGTAAACAGCCCTTCATTAGTTTCCACAGTTAACTACCAATATTTATGTAGTCGAGTGTTTTCTTTAGTTTAAATTGATTAGTGATAATAAAGGACCAAGGCACAACTTTTTTCTGTTTGGTTATTATTTCGACTTATAAAAGAGCAACTGTACGAAAAAATTCTTTTACACCAATTATCCCTTTACCATTTAAATAGGCTGAAGCCGCAATAGACAAGTTAGCACCCATGATAGGCGATCTAAATAGTGTTGAAGAAGTCCGATTTTTGATATTAGAACAACAGTTTCTGGAAAATTTGGAAGCCAATGAAGTAATGCCTGCCGTTACTCTTCTACGTAATCGTATTACACCTATGCAACGTAATACAGAGCGAGTACATACTTTGGCCAGGTAATGGGGATATTGTTTTACATATTAGAAATTTAGTTTCTCGCAAAATATTTAGCAACTTTTCAAATGCTTGTTCATGTGTTTTAGTTGGCATTGCTATTGAACTGAGCCATATGGGCAGGTGCAGACTACCTGGTTGGGGTTCGGGTGATTATCATAACCATTAATTGGAAACTTTGGATGGCATGGCTTAAGATTGTTCATAATGATCCAGGTGCATCCTTTCTTTGTTTTCCATTAGGTCCTGAAATAGTATCTTTGATGCCCAAATATTGACACACCATCGTCGAAAGAAATCAGTAGGACTTTAACGTCTCTTCTAGGGTTCATATTTGAAAATCCATCATGCTCCCGTAAAAGCACATCCTTCGCCTTACTAGACAGAAAAATCGTATTTGGGTTATATTGAAAATAATAAATAGTGTAGCACTTGCTAAATTTGTAGAGAAACTTGCATCGTGAAGTGTCCTGCCATCTTTTCTAGTTTGTCGTAAAAACCTTAGTAACAACTTTTAGCTAAAAACCAGATGTTAGATTTTGTTAGCTTCAGAATACTTGCAAACTCATCCCAGTAAGCCTCGATCATGTTGAGTAGTAAAAGCGAAAGCAATACAAAGAACCAAGAATAGTTATTTTATTTCGGTCTAAAATGTAAACATTAGGTGAAACCGTTAAGAAAAATGGATCAATAATTCATTCCTAAACCAACCAACTGAAGTGCTAATGAGAACACATTAAAGAGTAGTTTATCTGAACACTAACCACATTTTACTTCCCTATTATTCACAAATAACCTAAAGGTTGAGATCAGATTGTAGCTTTGGTGCATAAATTATAGTAATATTTAAGATTGAAGGTCTAGGGATATTATTCAAATTGACTGGGATATTCACTGAAATTCGGGAGCTTAAAGTGATTCTACTCAATTTATTCCGATCGCTGTTTGTAAGCAAAACGTAGACATGTTATTCTGGTTAGCGTAGACGTGATGAAAAATGAGATCCATCAGGAGATGAAGTCAATGTTTATTTAGCTGTGAGAAGAGGTGGATATATTCCACTTGATACCTATAACATAACGTTGATCGATTAATAAAGGCAAGAGGTCCAAAGCCATTCACAATAGTAGGTCATATACATTTATTCCCTGTATCCTAAAAGTTGTCAGTACAATATTTCCCCATATTTTTGACAATTTCGCAGGATCGATTTTTAGGAAAATCTTACTTCCTTTTTAACCATTCTCTGCTACTAGAGATTATCCTCGTTTTGTTAACAGAAAGTGACAAATCGAACCGATACATATTTTCAATATAGGTTCTGCTTTGTTTTTCCCTATCTGCTGACTATTTTTCCCTTGACTTATCAAATGCTAGTTTTAATATCTATGTGCTTACTGCTTGTATAACTGCGTTAGTCAATAAGCGTATTCACATTTGATATGTTTGTTTTGTACTGGAAACATGTCTACATATTAATGTTCTGTCTTATAAAATGTAGCTGAATGTTTTTTTCAAGATTTATGTCTGTCATCCTAATAATTATGTCAAACTATAAATATCTGCGTTTCTGAAAAGTGTTCCTAACCTTTCGTTTTGTTTAATGAGATTATTGTGTATATATGAAGCTTCTACGAATAATCATAGGTTTTTTTTTAAGAGGAAATGTCCTCTGTAACTCGTCATTGTATTGAATTGATTTCGTATAAAGGTTACTATACATCCATGAAGTCCCCCGAATATCCAATGACATTCTAAAGTAGTCCAGAACAAGCAATAATGATCAATGGTGAAAGCAAATAGCACATCTACAGCTAAAGAACCTGAGTACCTAATTAACACAATTCATATATTGAAATAAAGTGACGTAAGTCAACTTCAAACAAAAATGAGAAATAACATTAAAAGTGATCAAATACATGTAAGCATAGTGAGTAAGGTTGGATAGATGATACTAAACACAGGGAACTTTAAAAGTAAAATGAAGAATTCAGTCAGTCAGTAACAACGTACTTGCCCCTAAATGCCCTGGTACAGCCGAGAGTGGGGAGAGTCCTCTCTCCTCGCAATGCTCTCACACGACCACACGTATACAGCCATTGCCAGGGAAGTCTTACTCTCTGCCTTCTCGTAGCATTACTGTTGTGTTACCAAGTTGGAAGGACGAGAAGCGAATGTCCGGCGCTTTAACTGGGTCTTGGTGGACACGGAGAGTTCACTTAGGGGGGTTTGAAAACCCTGATTCCGAACCAATGATACACATGGGCTACAGGATTCTGATGGAACAAATGGGGTATGAACCAACTATTGATCAACGGCTACCATGGGACTGCATCTTCTCGCGACGCTCCACTGCCTTGTGGATCAGACCTTCAGGTCGAAGGCTCCGGGTGTGACCCCTCTAAGAAAACCACCTGCTTCGGTTTGGGCACCCGGTCAGTATCACAGCCCTCACATATATCAAACAAGATCTGTGTGGCGCATATGTATTTAATGCCTCCTTGTACCAATATCTATGTGCTAAAATAATAATAAACAAATAATCGTACGTACGTACATCAGTTCGAGTTGCTACACCACATTAACACGGAGATGCGGTTGTCTATTCAAATCCCGTAGTGGTAGAGGTGGTAAGAGTATAAGCAGTAATCGGAAACATTAGGGTTTGAAGATGTTATTCAAGGAGTATAATCCAGTGAAATAAGTTTGGAAGGAGGAAAAAGAAAGGGCGTGAAGAGTTCATAAGATAAGAATTTGGGAGAACACAAAGACTATATGCACCTGTGCCATTGCAAACGATTTTGAGCCATGTCATTCAGGGTCTCTAACCATCGGTTGCTATCATCTCGCGGTCCACAACCAGGTAGTCTACACCTATCAACATGACTCAGTCCACTTGTCAGTGACTTCATGGATTTGTGCCATGTTTTGGTCTGGCCGCCCCTAGCTTTCTTCCAACCTACTCCACCAGAAAGCATCGCACGTCGAGGCAGTCGGTGGTTGGGCATACGTAACACGTGTCCCAGCCATCTCAACTGATGAAGTTTCACCACTTCATCAATTGATTTGCCATCCTTACCTAGTACCCGTTTCCTAACAACTGCATTACTTACTCGATGGTCCCAGGATATACGAGCAATATTTCGAAGACACCTATGATCAAATACTAGTAGTTTACGAATATCCTCTACTCTTACCAGCCATGTTTCACTGCCATAAAGTAAGAAGGAACGAACTGCTACGCAGTAAACACGTCCTTTGGTTGATAGATGGATATCTCGCCTACGCCATAAATGACGCAAGTTGGCAAAAGCTAGTCGAGCCTTCTGTATCCGTGCTGAGATTTCGTCACACACCAGACCACAAAGGCTGGTGAGACTTCCAAGATAAGTGAAGCGGTCGACACACTCAACTACTTCATTCCCTATCATTAGCTCGAGTGTCGATGCAACCCAATCCTGAAGCAACATTTTGCATTTCGAGGAACAGAATCGCATGCCGAACGTGCTTGCATTGTTGCTTAGAGTGGTCAGAATACTCTGCATTTTGTCAGCGTCTTCACCAAATAGAACTGTGTCATCGGCATATTCCAAGTGAATCTCCTGGTAGAAGTTCAACCCTTGGAAATTCAGATGAGGAAAGTGTTATCTCTGAAAGCATGTCTACAATAAAGTTAAACAAGAATGGAGAGAGTGGACAACCCTGACGAACACCACTTGAGGTAATCAATTCTGATGACAGTTCGCCATAAGCTCTCACTCGACCAGTTGTGTTAGAGTAGAGAGCCTTTATAAGGTTAATGTACTTCTTTGATACTCCTTTCAGTGACAAACACTGCCATAGAACCTTACGATCAACAGAGTCGAATGCCGCCTTAAGGTCGAGAAATACT
Source organism: Schistosoma margrebowiei (assembly GCA_944470205.2). Lineage (NCBI taxonomy): Eukaryota > Metazoa > Platyhelminthes > Trematoda > Strigeidida > Schistosomatidae > Schistosoma > Schistosoma margrebowiei. Next base: position 77,257,527 of record OX104024.1, read on the forward strand.
ACCATTGTCGGGCGTCTAAACGTGTGTCTGTGTTCTAGAACCTGATGTAGTGTGAATATCTGATCTATACAACCACGTCCAGGTCGAAAACCGGCCTGGTTTTCTCTAGTCTGCTCTTCACGAGCTTTGATTAGGCGTCGAAGTATTATTGAGGCTAATATTTTAGACACTATATTAGTCAAACTGATTCCTCTATGATTGTCACAAGAGGACTTTTGTCCTTTCTTATAGACTGGCACAATCAGTGATTGAGACCAGTCAGATGGGATTACGTCCAGTTCCCAAATTCTACCTAAGACCTCGGTTAATCTCATTGCTAATACTGGACCACCATCCTTAAAAATCTCAGGAGTAAACCTGTCAGGGCCTGCTGCTCTCCCTCGTTTCAGATTTCCTATGGATTTTTCAACTTCGTAAAGAGACGGAGGACTTATATTAACTTGCCATTCAGGTTGACTGGGGATCGTGGGAAACCGAAGTGTGGCTGAAGGCCAGTTGAACTGATCCCTGAAGTGTTCTGCCTATCGATCCAATCTCCTGGATTGGGAATGAATAATATGTCCATCTTTCTCTGAGATTGTCTCGCTAACGGTCGTGTTCCTAATTCCGGTTTTCTTAACAAGTCTGAACAATTGTCTGCTATTACCTATTGCCACTGCCTTTTCCGTCTCTCTTGCTTTCGCTACCCACCACTGTTCGCGATCATTGCGTAGACTTCTTGTCAGCTTGCGCTTAAGCTGACTCCGCTCTTCACTATGTTCAGAGCCGGGTGGAATGAGTTTCCGAGCATCTATCAGTGCGATAGATGCTGCTGAGATCCAGTGTTGCTCCCTAACCTTGTGGTTTACCGTACTAGCAGATATCACTGCTGTTTCCACAGCTTTTCGGATATCATTCCATGCTGCCTCGGGGTGGACATCACTTACATGACTGCCTAACTGTTTTCCTAGTTGTTCCTGAAATATACTCTTAGCTTGACTATCATTAAGTAGGGCCCTAAGAGGTTTACTTGCAACGTCTTTCCTTCGTCCAGTAAGACGCAGACAGATACGCGCTCGTACTAGAGCATGATCTGAATCTAAGCATGTGCTCCAGAATGGGCGACAGTCTTATATCGAGGCCCTCCATCGATGGCTGATAGCGATGTGATCTATTTGGGTCCAACGTTGGGACGAATTAGGGGGTCTCCATGTTAAAAGATGTTTCTCTTTCTGCTTAAAGTTAGTACTTGCAAGAAAGAGGCGGTTATCTGAGCATAGCTGCAACAGACGGTCGCCATTATATGTTCTTTGAGCCACGACACTATAAGATCCATCCGGGTGTCTTTCCCTATCGCTTAGTTTACCTACTTGAGCAGTAAAGTCACCGGCCACTATTACTACATTAAAGCGCCTAGCTTGTTGGAGAAGGTCGGAACGCTTTTTGTAAAACTCATCTTTTACATCGTCTGAGCTTCAGTCAGTAAGAGAATGGGCCGAGACGACGAGGAGTGTCTCTATCTTTCCGTGTCCTTACTGTTCCGTTCAGTCGGACAGCGCACAAACGGCTGTCTACTGGGATCCAGTCTAAGAGAGCTAGTTCTGCCCTAGGACTCGAGTCGTTTGCCCTAGCGGTGAGAGGTGATAAAGGGACGTGAGAAGGGTTAGTCGTGGAGATGAGAGAGGTATTAGGAGGTTTAGGAAGGATTTGAATGTGACCAACTTGATCTTGCGTGTTGTTACGGGTATGAGGGCTGATGTCACTTCCCTGCTGGCCATACCTTGGAAGGGTATTTCTTGAGGAACCTAAAAATGAAGTCGGATTAGTGTTGGTCTTAACGACCTGGGAGCGTGACCGCAGAGCCCAAGGGACAACTGCTTGAGGCCGGTCGCGCACGGCCTTTTTGTGGGAGGTTTTTAATATGTTAGCTCCGTTCCTCAAAGGGTCTTACCGTCGGAGACGGAAATCCGTGAGGTAAGGTGAGGTGTGACATTTTTAGGGTCGACCTTTTCTAACCCCACCCCTCCTTGTGGGAAGGCAGCATCGCTGTCATGCTCGTTGTCTGAGGGAAACACCTTACTGCTGTCACACCCCTCTGCAGTCAGCAGTACGACTTCGCCCTCAGACCTTGAGTTGCTGCTTTTAGTCTTACCGTTCACCAATCGACCTGCCTGGCATGGTAGATACTACAGGAAAATGTTTTTCAGTCAATGTAGCTCGGTTGGGTCATCACGATAGGCAAGCTAAACACCGCGTCAAGGCAGCAGCAGCATTAAACATAAATTAAGCCGAAATCGCGATAAGTTCTGACATGTTTTCTTTACGCTTATTCACTTTCTTATAGACATGGTGCTTTCTGTTGCTGATGACGCTCAGATAAACTTAAACACTTCATGGATTTTTTAGTTCTATCGCTTGATAACTTACGTCGAGTAGGTCAAGCTGCTTGTCATTAATTACCTATAAAATACTTAATTTCTTCAATTAACTGTATTATCTTGCACTAAGCAATGTTATCTAACCCTTAAAACCACTTAATTTTGTATCGGTTCAATCTGTGTCACTCACTAGACGTCTCAGTTATTCAGTCGTCCTGTAAAGTATAAGTTGTAATCTCCTAATCTCAGACCTATAACAATCAGCTATATTCCCTAACTGTTTTATATCTTTAACTTATTTAGTTTTTTTTTTGACGATTTTCTTCAAATTTTAGTTGTTTGATGTGTAGAACTGCTGTTGAACTCCAAGCACAAGCAGGTGGTTGGGCTGGAGTAGATGCTGGGAGTCGTTTACAACTGATCAATCGAATACAAGCCTTTATACCAGCACAGACAATGTTACCACCTGGGAGACTAGAAGAGTTGATCAATGAATCTGTTCGTGCACAGTTGGCTTCATGCATATTTCATAATCCTCCGATGGGTGTCCAAACTGATATACATAATATATCATTACTACAGCGTCATTCGTGTGGCATGTAATTATTTATACAAACCGTTTGTTTTATTGCATAACAACGTTATCGCCCGATACTTAGCTATGAATGGTATCAGAAATACGGTGATTGACTTTTTGAACAATGTCTAGCGGTTGAAAATCCCTGACTGATCCAGTAAAGTGATATGGAACGGGTTAATTTACGGCTTTTGTTCCCAGACACTAAAGTAGTGTAGTCCACCGTCTGATTTATTAGACTAGAGACAGTTCGTTATGTTATATTTACTTTGTCTACCGCATTCACTAATTTTTATTTAATGACTTCAAAATAAGCAAACCATATTCCTATTAAACATCGTAATTCAGTAGTGTTTTTGGTACGTTTTCAGCATAATTTTTACTCCAATTTTTTAAAACGTTCCATTTTTTTCCATCATATCTATCAATAAATCAGTAATCATGTACACAGTTGTAAAACCAAATATCAACTGAATTTATTACATAAAGTTTAATGACACTACCTAACTATTCAAAGTGGAGTCCTTCACATATTAGGTAGAATTCGACGCCCCTAATCAGTATGCAATATCTGTATTAATTCTTCATAACATATAAGAACATTTATTAACTTAAACTATTTCCATAAAATGGCGCATTTTATCATTATGTAATTGCCTTCAGTAATTACTTTTTATAAAAGCTCACATTTAATAACTTAATCAAGGGGAAACAGTTCTATCTATAATTTAATCCATACTATCTTGTTCTCAGTTGTGCAATGACTCAGTAACCGAACCTCAAATAGAATATTCATACTCCTCCCAATATACTGTGGTTTGGTTAGCCGGATGATTTCAGTTGCCTTTGTCTAGTAGTAGCCTATTGATAAAAACACTACCACCAATCATTTGATCGTATGTTCAGACTCTGTTGCACCTAATTGAGCTTTGTCAGCTAGCTCTTACAGCTTATATGCTACAGAAGGCCAAGTACATAAAGCTATACCTGGTTAATGAATTATATTAAGTTACTAACACCTCACTTGCTCTAACAGAAGACTCTGCCAACAAATTACAGAGTCCTATAACTATCTTAAGCAACATACAATCGTGTTTGAGATGAGATTCTCTCCTTCAAATTCAAAATTTCAATTCAGTGTTGGCCTGCATCAGAGCTCAGACTAATGATAGTGAGTGGAGTACTTGAGTACAGCAACCGTTTCACCTATTTCGGAAGTTTCACCAGTCATGGTGGGCTGGTGGCTAACGAAATTTCAACACGAACTTAGTAAACTAAGTTGATCACTGACAACTTGCGTCACTCGTGGAGTAGATGAGATATCCGTATGCCAACCAAAAGATGGGTTTGCTACTCAGCAGTTCGCCCCGTTCCGCTTTACAGATGTGGAACATGGCCATCAATAATAGGGGATATTCGTGAGCACTAGTATTCGACCGTAGGTGTCTTCGAGGCATCGCTCGTCTATTTCGGGACTACTATTTTGGGATTCATCTTAAAATAATTTTATCTCGCTGTGCTAATGAGATGCACGTGTCGGGTTTTATGCTACGTATGACTGGTTGACAATGACATATTTGGTAGGTCTTGAAGCGAAATGAAATGGATAATAAAAACATCCAATTGACGCATATCCTGGATTCTAATACTAGCCAAATACCAAATAATGCTATGTGTAAGATTGCTTAACGTTCTACTTGATCAAAAACCTGGAAACTGGTCGTCATCTAGTCATATGCAACGTTGAATATCATAAAGATATACCGGTCGATTTTATAAAACTTCACATTGACATAGCGGTGAAATAATAATGTAAAAAATAACGTACCCAGAATATTATCTGGTTGATATAGACATCCATCGGGATCAGTGTCAACTAAACCTCGCTGTGCTAATGAGGTATGAGAACCTGAACAGATGCACGTGTCGGGTTTTATGTTACATATGACTGGTTGACAATGACATATTTGGTAGGCCTTGAAGAGGAATGAAGTGGATAATAGAAACATCTAATTGACGCATATTCTGGATTCTAACGCTAGCCAACGATCAAATATGCTACTATTATTTGGTTGTTACAGTTTGTCAGTAAACATTCTGGATATCTGTCGGTAGGAAATTCATAGTTGGTTACCTTAATAAAGTTTTTCAGTGTTGCCTTTTATTCGAAAGTTCCAGCCAAAACCATTATGTCATGAGCCCTAACAGCTCATTGTAATATAATCCTATTTTTTACTCTTAATCTCAATTTAGGCAAGATTTCCCAGCATTTTGTATCCAAACTTTGGACCATCAAAGAGATTCTGATCTATGGTTTTGTCAGTTTTCTCCAGACGGTAGCTATTTAGCAACTGGTGGCAAAGATGCAAATGTTGACGTTTGGCGTGTAGACTCTGTACGACATGCTGTCTCATTTTTCCGAGTATTAACTACACCTGCATATATTGGCTGTCTGTGTTGGTCACCTGATTCTAAAAAGTATATAATTATAATACTTTTTTATTTCTTTGATATACTACCATCTCATTGTATTTGTTTAACCAGGTTGATATTTGGCTATGATGTAAACTATGCACCGAAATTTAATATGTTTTAGTCAAAGTTAGTGTGATATTTTAAAAATATTTGTTCAGCATCTGTAAAAGTCTCTGTAAATCATAACGTTGATGTGATTTATAGTATTCTTCCCAATAAATACATGAACTGAACCACTTAAGTTGCTAATTCCGAAAAGTCATTATGTTGACTGAAACTTTCAAAGTGTACCATCTCTTGTGCCTTTCGGTCGCTCATTTGCTGTCCGGATGATCACAGATAATGTGAGTTTAGGAAAATCGTCTTTGCATACAGTTCTAACAAAGTATTTAGCATCGGAAAAATTGTCATAAAATCGTTCGAAAGTTACTGATACTTAACCATGTGTATTGCAAAAAACGAGTTTGGATTCTAAGAGTACAAGATAAAATATGAAACTACTCAGCATGCAATGGATGGTAAGACGTAGAATAATATGTCAGCTGATGTGTCTGACATCTAATGACTTTCATGGATGTCTGAAGCAATAAAAACTGGAAAGAAATCGTATTGCTGCAAATAGTGAATATTTTGGAGAGGAAACTTATATATCATACATTATGTTGAAATCGTTTTTATAACTTCAGTTCCCATATATTTGTGAACGGATTACGTGTCACATATTAATGCAAAATTATTTGGGATACGTATTTGTTTTCATTCGTTTTTCACTTTCTCGATGTTTTCTGGAATGACTGTATACGCCACCACCTAATACATGTTTTGTATTGAAATAGGTGATATATTACCAACTATAGATGATGTTAGTTTTTCGAAATTTAAAAAATCTACTGTATCTGCCAAAGCAAATTTTATTTCTATACACTTCTGACCAGCTAGGCCAAGGAGATATCAAACTATGGAGTCACTGACGGTCTTTTCTCAAGTCCCTAGTTATGAATCACTCAATGACTTTACACTCTGATTAACATAACTAGAGATTGATTTGCTCATATCTTTATTAATCTCAATCTGTTACTCTTTTAAAATTAGTGAGTTGTCATAAAATCACATTAACATTTGTCTGTTTTCATAGCGATTAATTTTTATGTGTCACAACATCAACACCTTGCTATCATCCACAAAATATATACTTTTATCCTACAAAAGGCTCCAGGGATATTTTTCTTCCAGCTCATGGGTTAATCCATCTCTTTGATTATGTACTAGCCGATTAGAAAACGTGTCATCTAGTTGTGTTAGCTCACTTATCAAGTTCCATGATATAGTATAATTTTACAGTGGAAAATGTTGATTAGAAGTGATGACAGCAATATACTCATTGAAGTCTTGTAAATCGTGTCACTTAAATCTTACGTGATTTTAATCGTTCTTTCTGTTTATTCGTCCTTTTAAAAGGACATAAACGTTTTCTAAGCCTGTTGTCCGCTCATAGTAGGTCATGAATATTTCATAAATCAACGACTGTCCTGTACTCAAACTTCACTTGAATAGCTCATTTCCTTTTTATCAGATTGGCAGCCTGTTGTGGAGAAGAACAAAGTTCCGTTCTAGTATTCGATGTATTCAGTGGTCAACAATTATGCAGCCAGAAGGTAAACGATGAAGACGTCTATTCAACCGCCTCGTTTTTCTCTGATAGTCGTAAACTAGCTTTTGGTGGTTTGAAAGGGAGCTTCTATGTAATGGTAAGTTTGTAAGACTGGTTAATTTCACGAATATTTTATAAAATAAGTTTTCAAATCTGTTCGTTATATTACGCATCTTTTCCCGCTACTCATTCAAAATCTGATAGGATATTGTTGAACACAACGTGTGAGGTATCATCTGTTTGTATGATAAGTATTTGCTATAACTCATTTATCAAGTAAACGTTTTTGTACTTAGCTTTGAATTACAGTGTCTGTATATAAACACTAGTGGTACTATCCTGTCTGGTCGAACCGAAATAAGTGAGGGGTTCTCACCCGCGACCTAACGATTTAAAGGCAAATACTTGTTATTATTATTTGTCTGCTGATAGATGAGATAGATGTGGTACTTTTTAATGAGTGATCTCTGCTAACTTAGATCTTTAGCTTACTATTTATTTTTGTTCTAACAATCAGTCTTTAGCTATTTTAACACCCATCATTATTACTGAGCGACTGTACTATTGTGCCATGTTTCTTGTTTGCTTTTAAACTTCATATTTGTCTGTTCTTTTTTGTGTACTTATTGTTACTAGGATACGGAAGATCAGGGTCGTGTACTTGCCGTGGTTGAAGGCTATCGTGTACAAAGTATGGCGGCTATATTCCCACCGATACCAAGTATGCTTTTGCCAAATGGCACAGAATCTGTCCAAGTTAACCCTCCACCAGATAGATCTACTCCAGGTGCACCAGATTCGCCAGCAAATGGATTACTTCAAAACGGTTCGACAAACGATGCAGTGAATAATCGTTCAGAAAATCAAATTGACCAATTGTTAGTTGCAGACAGCCTACATAGAATTCGATTATTTAGATTTGGTTTAGTTTGTTCAAATACGTCATCTAATAATACAAATACTACAGCGGATACTGCTGACATACCACAAAGTACAGCCACCACACCACATGAAACTAGTACGACATCTATATCGACTGTAACAATTTCGACTCTGTCTGCTTCATCTTTTGCTCATACACCTGGTGAGGAGATTACAACCAGTACAACTATCGCAACAGCAACAACTACTACTAGCAGTAGTAGTATCAGTACTACTACTGCATCAGCATTAGCTGCCTATTTATGTTCAAGTGGGAGTGCACCAGGTGCTCCAACTTCAGTTAATATTTCTACATCAGCCAGCACTGGTACTACTAATCCGGGTAATGTTAGGAGTAGTGATAGTAGTGATAATAACAATAATAGTGTAATTGCCACAAGTACTACAGGAGAAAATCCTGGCGTAGCGACAGCATTAGCTGTTGCACGATTAGCACAACAACAACAACAACGTTTATTACAATCGTCAAATCCTATGACATCAACAAATCCAGCATCAACATTAACTGGTAATTTATCTTCATGGTATCAACAATCTGGTGCATATCAAGGATCAACAAGTCTAGCGTATACATCAAGTTCTTCTACATTACCACGTAAGCATTACAAATAGTACCCAATTAAATAATAGTTAATATATTGGAGAATATCTATAGCTCAAGATGAGAGTTTAGGTGTTGTATTCTCTGAACTGGATGATTTAATAGTGAGATTTTCATTGTTTTCCTAGATACCAGATTCATCAGCACATAATTTTGAAAAATCTTAGTGGATTATCAAAATCTGTTTTTATTTATTTATTTAAACACAAACATTGGTACAGAATAGCACCAAAATATATGTGCCACACAAAATAGTTATCATTCAGTTTGTTACTACCTCTACTATTTTGGGAATTCACTTGACAATTTCGTATCCGTGCTAACGTGCTATGACAACTTGGACCGATGTACATGCGGTACCAAGTTCTACGTTGTGACTGGCTGGGATGGGATACCGTCCGAGTCCTTAAAGCAAAACAGGTAGTTTTCTTAGGGATCTGCTCCCCGAACGTTTGACCCAGAGATCTAAACCACAAGGCAGTGGAGAAACATTAGCAGATGGTGTCTCATGATAGTCGGTAACCAAGAATAGGTTCAAACGCTATTTTTCTCCCCAGAATTCCGGGTCCCATATGGAGCATTGGTTTGGATCCAGGGTTTTTTTAGCTCTCCTGGGTTGGATCTTTCGTAACAACCAACCCGGTTTAATCGACGGACATTCTCTTTTCGTCTTCTCAATTTCGTAAACAACAGTAATGCCGCCAGAAGGCAGCAAGTAGTATCTCCCTGGCATAGGATATATATGTGTAGCCATGTGAGAACATTTCGAGAAGGGGAACAGACTCTCCTCAGTTTCGGTCGTATCACGGAATTCTGATGCACTTGACAGTTAACAAACCATAATACAACTATACGCCATATTATTTGGAATATTAGTTTTCCGGATCCTTTACTGTTAAATTAACTATTTTCTATTGAATTGATGTACATAAACTTTAATCATTTTATGTCTATGTGATTTATTAGTTTTAACGCGTTTTTTACTTAACGCTTGAGTATAATTTGTAAACGACCTCTCCTCGCTAATATTCTCAAGTTGAAAAATGTTGTCCATCTCATATATCTGGTATCTATCGTTAGAATGTCAAATACAACAAGATAATAATGACCGGTTTTACAACTGTAGTCGGATTTATGATGACTCAGCTCTTTATAACTGGTTAATATCGTCAGGTTTGTGTGGGCTAAAGATCTTTCCGTATTATGATAGTAATAGTAATGTCCTATACTGTAACGGTAGCAACAATGCTTATATATATATATATATATATATATATATATATATATATATATATATCCTTCAAAATTGCAGCATATACTCAAGCTCCTTTTTATTTCTCTTGTTGAAATGTGACTGATTAGTATGAATGTTTACTTTACTCAAGACAGTGTATTGTATCATCAAACCGTACTTCACATGTAGATCCAACATATCCACCTGTTTTTGGAGATCCCGACCATAACAATCATGAGAAATTTTCAATCAAAATGTAGTAGAATCTCCTAATTTGATGACTCGTTTCTAGCTATGCAACAAGCTCATGTAACTCAAAATACTTTCTAAATGAACTTTTGATATGACCTCAATGACATTTTACCCGGCCCCAAACTTTTCAGAAGACAAAAGAAAGTCAAACGCTTGTTTCTGCTTTATTTGACAATAATACAACGTGAAGCGTATTTCTGAAGTTTTAGTGTCCGTAGGAATCAATCAGGATACAGTTGTTATAGCGCCTGATTCATCGGCACCCCCCCTCCGTTTGAAATTTTCAATCAGATGCCACTAAATTCTTTTTCAACTGATTTTAGTCAAATTTTTGAAAATTTGATGAATTTTCGGTTACTGTAGTTCTGTCTCCGTAACTGGTGAGTTATCTAAGTTTCGTAACCATTGATTATTACTATTTCAGCGGGTATTTTATTGGATATGCCTATACTGCCTGTCAGTTTAACTCGTCTTGGACCATCCACAACTCAGGGTTTGCAAGCTCAATTAGGTCTTCAACCTATATTGCATCCAACTGGTTCTTTGCATGGTTCAAATCCATACACAGTTGTATCATCATCTGGTGCAAATAGTCTAGGCACTACTGGTAGTAGCCTAACTATTTTATTCGGTGCTCCTTTGGATAGAACTTCAGCTTCTTATGCAACTACTCCAGTTGGTACTTCTAGTTCAGTAACAACCAATCCGACAGGTGTACGAGCTTTAGCTGCTGCAGCTGCCGCGTTAGCCAGTGTAAACAGTCGTCAAGTTCATTCTGTCTCCAGTGGTACAACAATGTTAACAGTGTCTACATCACCTGATAATAGTGGAGTAGCTACAGGTCGTTCATCTGTTTCCGTAACAAATATTGGCTCCACCGTGAGTACATCTACTTCTACTATTGGTACTACTACTGGATCTCCAACTAATCCGACTACAATTTCAGCATCTCTACCAGCGACTGGATTTTCTACATCAACAACCAGTACAACTACAAATGCTCATGCTAGTAGTCTGTCTACAAATGGCAGTAATTATGGCTTAATAGATCATAGAACTCTTTTTAAAGAAACTCATCCTGTTCAATCAATTATGATTTCACGCTCAGGAACTATGGCACTTCTTACTATACATAAAATGGTAAGTTCAATCAGTCAGTAATTTATATTTTCTTGTTTATAAAAGGAACTAAAATTAACTTAACTGTTATTTTAATCATAAATTAGTTTAGTAGAAACTGTGGGGAAAAAATGAAGTGATATAAAGAAATTTTATATTTCCAGTTAACATGTGAATAGTTATGTGATTACACTAATATAGAGTACACAACTAATGTTTTTTTTTTGGATTTTTGTCTAAAATTCCTTAAATGATCAATATTTATACTGCAACTTCATCTTTCTCAATAAGAATATATGATTGTTTAGAGTAATCAATCAGATATATCTGATAGAAAGAAGCATTAGATGTTGAGTTATGCAATTTTTGTATCCATTCACAAAACAAAACGTTGTTTTATAGCGTTTCATTTTCTCTATTTCATTGGGTTAAATTGTTCAAATTTCAGTTAATAAGTTCCAGATTTGAACCTCACTTCACTTACAATGATATAATCTCTCTTGTCATAATCAATTCCATAAATAGTCACTTCAGTCAGTTATTTATAACTTAGGGTATAGGACAAGTAACATGTACTAGTCCAAATCGTCCACACACACACACGCTTCACATCACAGTACATCAAAAAGAAACTGACCAGATTAAAAGTTAAATTTATATTAACCTAGTTGATAATTCATGAAATTTTATCATCCATCATTAATTAAATGCTACTTTATCTCTTGATAAAATGTAAGTCTATTTTTTTAGAATTGAATATTAAACACTATTTGAAAATGTCCGTCAGCTAACTAACCAGGGAATATCACGATAGTGATTCTCATTATTATTTACTTTACACTCTTTATCACTATTATTATCATAAAGTAACTTATATCAATATTTTAATGGCTTTTCTTGCACTTATCTCCAATATGAATGATTTTCTTTTCCTTCTATGAAAGTATGAATCAATTATGGTCCCGCATGATAAAGTTTATCATAAACAAATTATTTTTCGATTACTCTTCTCTCTTTTATTGATTATTGGTATATAACTAAATTTTCCTTTAGTATGTCCACCATATTTTCATGAATTATATTTCCTCGGTTAATTACATTACGCGCCAGGATTGGGTTACATCGACACCCGAACTAGTGATAGGGAGTGAAGTAGTTGAGTGTGTCGACCGCTTCACTTATCTTGGAAGTCTCATCAGCCCTTGTGGTCTGGTGTGTGACGAAATCTCAGCACGGATACAGAAGGCTCGACTAGCTTTTGCTAACTTGCGTCATTTATGGCGTAGGCGAGATATCCGTCTATCAACCAAAGGACGTGTTTACTGCGCAGCAGTTCGTCCCGTCCTACTTTATGGCAGTGAAACATGGCTGGTAAGAGTAGAGGATATTCGTAGGTTACTAGTATTCGATCATAGATGTCTTCGAAACATTGCTCGTATATCATGAGACCATCGAGTAAGTAATGCAGTTGTTAGGAAACGGGTACTAGGTAAGGATGGCAAATCAATTGATGAAGTAGTGAAACTTCACCAGTTGAGATGGTTGGGACACGTGTTACGTATGCCCAACCACCGACTGCCTCGACGTGCGATGTTCAGTGGTATAGGAGTAGGTTGGAAGAAAGCTAGGGGCGGCCAGACCAAAACATGGCACAAATCCATGAAGTCACTGACAAGTGGACTGAGTAATGTTGGTAGATGTAGACTACCTGATTGGGGACCGCGAGATGATAGCAACCGATGGTTAGAGACCCTGAATGACATGGCTCAAAATCGTTTGCAATGGCGCAGGTGCATCCACTCGTTGTGTTCTCCCAAATTCTAATCTTCTGAATTCTTCATGTCCCTTTTTTCCTCTTTCCAAATTTATTTCACTGAATTATACTCTTTAAATAACATCTTCAAACCCTAATCTTCCCGATCACTGCTTACACTCTTGCTACCTCTACCACTACGGGATTTGGATCGACAACTGCATCTCTGTGTTAAGGTGGTGTGGCAACTCGAACTGATGTACGTACGTACTAAGTTCTACGTTGTTACTGACTGACTGACTGACAGTAGACATTTGGCCAAGAAAATTTAATTCATGAAAATGTGAGATACCTATTGATTGTTAGCTAGGATCAGGTAATAACTACTTGTTCAACAAACTGTGGAATGATCATAGACCAAATAGGTGTTCTAAAAGGAGCGACAATCTTGAACGTATTCATACCAGGCGTAGCTGGTTGCAATACGACCAGTCCAAATCCGGGTTTGTGTTGCAAAAGAGAGATTCACAATAGCACATTGGCGTTGACTGTGGCGCTGGAAAGAAACAGTTTATCTTCTATTAGATCTTAAGTTTATAAATTCCTCATAATCTTTTGATTTCACCAATTTATATTTTCTGCTCGAATTGCCGAATCTCTTTTATTACCGCTAATCCTCTTACTACTTCTACTACTATGAGGTTTCTCCTAACAATTTCATCTTTCTGTGCCAATGAGGTGTGGTAACTTAAACTGTACGCATGTACCAGATCCTACGTTGCGTTCGACCGACAAAGCCGTATGTTGAAGTCACCGTTTTCTGGTCTGTGACCATCACGTCCTAATTAGCTATCCAACCGTTTCTCGTCTATATCTAGACACCTAAATTTATCATTCAAATCTCTCCAGCTAACACCATAATATTTGTCGAATGAGTTTTCGTGAGTTATTGGTTTAATTATTTGTAGGACTCATCTTTTTTTCATCGGTGTGTATGCGAAGACTGAAAAGGTTTTTGCAAGGACAGCTAAACCTATCAGCTCTACGACATGCATCAAAGTACAAACATCGAGTGAAGTAAATATAAGTAACATTCGTAAAATTAGGGTAACTATCAGATCTCGTAATCAATGACAGCATTCATAAAACCGATAGTCCAGCAATTTAAGACCGTTTAGATGAGTTAGAACTTCGAATAAAGTTGAGCTGTAAATAGCTTACTTACTTACTTACTTACTTGAGCTGTAAATAGAATGAAAATAAAAAAGAATAGAAAGTTGAAGCAATACAAACTAAATTAGCATGTAATAAAATGATTCCGAATGTCGTTTTAAAGAGTAGAGAGGCGGAGCGATAGAACATTTTCTTCATAATTATGCATTACCATATTTTTGTGTGGGCGTTGATACAACCCCAACTACAAGACTGAATCAGATGATTTTTTAAGGGATCGACCACTCAGTGAGCCTTTGACTAGAAGTCAAATCCTCAAGACAATGGAGCGACATTAGGGAATCTAGTCTCATCACAGTCAGTGACTACATCGAAAATGTTTGAAAGCTTGTTCACTGAAACTTCTGTGCATCATTCATGAATTTTATTATCCATCGTAAAGTAGCAAAAGATATGAAAGTCACGATATTAATAGTTTGGTTATTCAAAGTTGATTATACTAAATCTGGTAGATGGGTTCGGGTGCAGCAGGAGGGTTAAACATAAGCGTTTACATCCTAAATGCTCCATCATTATCAACTTAATTAGGCTTCATGCAATATAGACCACCTACCAAGATTCTTCAACCATATTTATCCTGGACTTTTCGATTGTTGCCAAATGCTATTCATTCTTTTGGTATCTACACCTTATTCCCGTTGCAATGTGTTTTTTGGTCTTCCTCTTTCCCTTTTATCTTGAGGACTCCAAGTTATAGTTTACTATATGATATAATTTTTTTGATGGTTTGATGGTTTCCTCAATGTTTTTCCTGCCCACCTTCAGCGTTTTTCCTCAAATTCCTCTTCAGTTAGATACTAGTTTGTTTTCTACCAGTCGGTTGTCGCTGATGATATCTAGTCAACGAATATGAGGCTAAGTATCAAGTTCTCTATTTGTTTCTTTTTTTTCACTTTTCAGTTTAAACTCTTCTCAAGTGAAACAAACTTATTTTAAAAGTTTTCTATTCAACAATGAACGTAAATTATTAAGTTTTATAATTAAACATATACATGCTCACATTAGACATTCATTCAGATATTTCATCGGTTGTTTTGTTATATTCTAGAAAATCAATTCCATTGTAAGCGGTTAACATGTGAATGTATACATTTAGTATATATAAGATCTTAAGTGTGTGTGTGTGTGTGATTATGTTCTAAACATTGAATATTGAATATTGTTTTTTATGGATTATGATCTGATACATTAGACTTGCATTGCATCAATTCGACGTATTCACATACATACTACTATTTAATAAAAAATATTTTTTTGGATAATTTTTGGCCAACCACATTATAATGCACAATATATATTTATATCTGATAGAAGTACTTCTACAGATTTTAAAATTTTAGTTATTAAATATAACCGCTAAAGTGCTTTTATTCTTTTGTATAAGTTACACATGCTTGAACTGATTAATAATAGTCAGTGAAATTTCTAAAATCTCAACAAAACCTCTTCTGATAATAATCATCTGCTCTCACTAGTGACTGACTTCAAGAGATACTCCTGGAGTTCTAGTGAGAAGCCGTTACCAGTGGAGTTCATCCAGGTCTGTTGTGAGATATCAACTCACTTAAGACAATGGTGTACGGTGGCGCAACTTCGTTGATTGGTTGAAGTTAGACATTAACACCGTCGGATGCCAGCCGGTTCAGTGGTCTGGTTGGTTGAGCGCCTGGCGCGAGACTGATAGGTCCTGGGTTCGAATACCGCGGGATGCGCACTGCTGAGAAGTTTCATACTAAAACGAAACGGTCGTCCAGTACTTCCAAGTTTTCCATGGTAGTTTAGCTTCAATTGACTCATGATTTCAATCAGTGAAATTTCTAAAAACTTCATAAAACCCCTTCTGATGATTAATAATTAAAAGTTAATAAATTGTTGTTTATCAGTTGACATTTTTCATGAGTAAATGAATCTGTTTGTTGTTGTTGTTGTTTCTTTTTTTACTTCATACACTTGATGTCACTGATCATTGAGAAATGTAACAAAATAATAATAATAATGATCAAAAATTATTGAGTACACTTATTCAGTCATTAATTTTAACAAATTTATTTGTTTGAACATGAAAGGTGGGAAGGTAACATAAGTTGTGATTTATTTGTGTTTTATTGTAAAACATTGTGGTAGCTTAAAGATTAAAAAAGTAATGAAACTCATTTACCAAATGGTTAACTTTGATGTACATTTTAATTATGACATCTATTAATATTACCTATTTATTTGTGTGAAAATGTAGAGCAATGATTAGAAGGATCTATTTCCTCTGATAATGTTGCTTAGTTTGAATCTCTCTTTTCATTTACTTTGGTCTAGAAGAGAGCCGGGCACCATCATCAACCCTAAACCAAAAGATGTAATCTTAAGTTACTGACTTTACCTTGCGCCTCATTTTAATTATACTTTTTGTACATGTATTTATCAAAACATGTTTTTTATACTTAAATATATACCTATTCTTATAAATGTTATTGTGTTTGTGCATTGGTCTCAAGTGCTTAAATTAAATTGATGATAAGATTTTATTGTCTTTTTTTTAATAGAAAAATAAAGTAATCGATCCAAAGTTTGTTATCCATTCTGTCAGCAAATACTTGTCGTTTGGTTATAGATATAAAGTTAACCTAGTTTTGATGTTCAGACCTATGTAACATGTCTCAACCATCATCAGTTAATAAAGATTCATAATCTACTAATTATTTTGATCAACAGTTAAATCCTATTTTAAACTTGTCTATTCTTAATTTAATTCATAGATGATTTTCATCACAGATTAACATCAATTTAGATATTATTTAGAACTAGGAAATATTTAACAACTATTTCGTCATTATTATTATTATTATTTTAACACATAGATATTGGTACAAGGAGGCAACAAATACATATGCGCCACACAAATCTCATTTGATATGTGTGAGGGCTGTGATACTAACCGGGTGCCCAAACCGAAGCAGGTGGTTTTCTTAGGGGGCCATACTCCGAGCCTTCGACCTAAAAGGTATGATCCACAAGGCAGTGGAGCATCGTGAGGAGATGCAGTCCCATGGAAGCCGGTGACCAACAAGTGGTTCATACTCCATTTGTTCCTTTAGGATACTGGAGCCCATGTGCACCATTGGTTTGGAATCCGGTTAAAGCGCCGAACATTCGCTTTTCGTCCTCTCATTTTCGTAAACAACACCCCCGCCACGAGAAGACATAATATGAAACTCTTCATTGATTTTATTCATAATAACTAATTCATATTTATAAGTTTTCTCATATATTCTTGTATGGTTTCTTATTCTATCTCATAGTTTTATCAATAAGATTCTTCTTAGAAAAATGTCACTTTAAAACTACTTTTGTAATGTTTTCTAAATTAATTTGCTTCAAACAGTATTTTATTCAATTTATCTGAGCTATTTACTTACATCTGACATGGTGTTATGTAATGGGTCACCTGTTTCCTTGGTTCATATCTTTTCAAACAAAATTTTTGTTCCTTTCAATCAATAATCATGAATATCTATCTCTGTAAAACAACAACTATAAAAACAGTAATAAGAAAGCTGATTTTTAATTTACAAAAGATAATATGTATTATTTCATTTATTTAATATTGTATTCTCTGTTAAATGTTTTACATCATATACAAAACACTATTAATTTTGTTCTAATTATTTACTTCTTTTTTTTTTAAATTGAACATAAAAAAAGGGATTACATTTATGGGATTTAGAAGCTTGTGCTATTCTACAACGATTTGTTGGGCATAAACAAGATACTTTTCGTTTATATTCTACATTTGGTGGAGCTAATGAAGATTTTGTAGCTACAGGAAGTGAAAGTAAGTTGTGGTTTGTTTTCTTTTGTTGTTGAATACCATCTTACGGAAAAAAAATTTTGCGTTTCTAAATAGATGATGGTTTTTGCCAACTTATGTTTTTATTTATTTATTTTAACACGTAGATATTGGTACAAGGAGGCACGAAATACATATGCGCCACACAAATCTCATTCGATATGTGTGAGGGCTGTGATACTGCCCGGGTGCCCAAACCGAAGCAGGTGGTTTTCTTAGGGGGCCACACCCCGAGCCTTCGACCTGAAGGTCTGATCCACAAGGCAGTGGAGCATCGTGAGGAGATTCAGTCCCATGGAAGCCGGTGACCAACAATTGGTTCATTCGCCATTTGTTCCCGCAGGATACTGGAGCCCATGTGCACCATTGGTTTGGAATCCGGTTAAAGCGCCGGACATTCGCTTTTCGTCCTCTCATTTTCGTAAACAACACCCCTGCCACGAGAAGACAGTGAGTAGGACTTCCCTGACAGAGGCTATATACGCGTGGCCGTGTGAGAGTATTTCGAGAGGGAGAGCGGACTCTCCCCACTCTCGGCTGTACCAGGGCATTTGGGGGCTAGCACCGAATTATTAACACCAAATTCATACAAGTAGTTACTACAATCGTAAAGATTGTGTATAAGGATATAGTACAGAAAGAAAAAGTCACTTGGTAGAAAGAAAGAATGATGACCATTTATGTATTCTGATCAGTATAATAACCTAAAATTATTCAATCAACACAACCCTCAACTGTAGAATTTCACATTTTCAAAGTGAATTTGAAAAGACTGTTTGTAAATTATGTGTAACAATCTAATTTCATTGAATTTAGCTTTTCCTCATGGTCGAGTAAAATGAATCATTCGTTTCTACTATTCATAAAATACATAATTGGTGTTGTTTTCGCTCACACGGATATTGATCTTCGTTCAGGGTCATCCAATACATGAAGTGTTTCCTTTCTGTTTTTATGTTTGTCCACTCTTCCCTCCCTTATTATGAAACATGTAAATTACATTATGTTATTACTACTACTACTAGTACTTAACATTTTTCTGTTTCATACTGTATTCACATGACTATGATTTGTCAACTGACACTATATGCTTACTGCAAAATTAATACCTACATGCACATACAGTTAGTATTATCTCTAATTTATATGACCTTATAAATATACAGATATATACATGTTTAACCCACATGAAATCCATTATTTTCTGTTTCATGTTCTACTTAGTTTTTTATCATTTAGCATTTACTGACTCAACTAGATTATGTCATTAAGATCACAAACCAGCCCAAGTTAGATAAGTATTAAGAACCCGGATGCACTAAACATCTGTTCAATCCTATTATGTGGCTCCTCAAACAGTGTGTGTTTACAACCCCACCGAAGATCGAACCCCAAACCTTCAGGTCTTGCTGCGGGAGCCTAGGCTTTAAACCACTTATCTAGGGTTTAATGGTTTACATGTCTAACTTCAGTTAATGCTGACATTGCATGATCATCAGTAGGTTATTACTGCCGCGTTCTCCATACACTGATCACAGCTTCTGACTAAAACTCCCGAAATTTTTATCTTGAAGGTAGTCATTAGTGAGTGCGCAATATCGGGGATCGATTAAAGTTAGACATCAACACCATTGGATGCCAGGTCAGTAGTCTAATAGTTAGGCTCTCTCCATGAGGCCTAAAGGTTCTAAGTTCGTTCCTCGGTAGGGTTATGGATGCTCATACTAAACAGCTGTCCATTGCTCCTGGGTTTTTGATAGCTTTCTAACTTAGATTGGTTCGTAATTCCAATAGTATTCAATAATCTCCATAAATCCCCCTACTGATAACTTATATATATTCTTTGCTAAAACTACATATTTTTCGCAGGGGGAGTCTCCTAGTTGAATTGAACGTTTAGTGATGAAATTAAGTTTAGATCCTGGTTCAAGTATTGTTGGGTAGCATGAAACTCTAACTTTTGTAAACGCACATATAGTGTATATGAGAGAAGTTTAAAATATTTTTACTACTATAGTATGAAATAAGTGGGTTGTTTTTTCTGTCGAAGAAAAGACCACATAAAGTACATAAGTCACGTTTTGAAGAAAGAAAAAGAACACTTGAAAATATTATGCACCAAATGCGTTAAATGTTCGATTTTTGTGTGAATATCCCTCAAAAATTAAAACTTAGTGATATCCTCCTTGTGTGAAGTTCATTTATTGAAATGAATCAAACCAACTACATTCACTGTTTATCATATTCACTATACATCTGATGTAAAAAAAAAAATGTATATATCCATATCAATGTTGATCTGGATTAATTGAATTTTGAACAAGATAGAATGTTTGTTATCTTCAAGTAAAATAAATACTGAATAGCCAATCTGTACTTAATATATGCATCACTACAATGTGATTCGGTTACCTGAATGCTTGTTGACTGTTCAGTTGCGATGGTATAGCTCACTACTCTCAACCAGTAATTTCTAATTTGATCACCAGAACCCCCTAATTCAGGCAGTTGTTCTACCTTCGTTAAATTATTTGCATAGTTCATCATTTAATACACTAGCCTCTACGTGATTACCGCGTAGTCGCATTACCAAATGTCCATCTTATTTATGTGTAATCCGAACTTACTCGGAAGTTTGTGCATAACATATAATTTGGGAGGTTATTAAACTTTGGTCAATAATAATGAACTTCATATTTGGTAAGTTTCTGAACTGTATATTACATGTCCTATTGTTATTATTATTGCAAATTACTTCTATTTATTTGATCCCTTTATCTCTCTACCTGTATTATTATGTCTAAATAATTATTTTTCTTAAAGATGGTCGAATACACATTTGGCATGTCGGTAGTGGTAGTCATCCTATACATTCATCGCCTGGTACGGGGAACAGAGATCCAATTACATGTGTTCATTGGAATCCTGTATTACCTACAATGATCGCTTCAGTGAATGATGCTGGTGAACTATGCATTTGGGGACCACAACGTAAATGATCCGTTTTTCATTTTACCATCTATATGGTAATAATTAAGAATTACGGCAGAAGTATATTGCACGGTCAAACCAATCAAATTCATGATAACTGCTATCAGATTTCAGTGCTAAATTCGACATCGAATGATGAACAGCTTGTAAATTGTTTAGGATTATGTAAAAGCTCAGCGAAATTTACCAATATTTCTTTACTGAAAAGACTAATACTCATCACAAAACTGATAACTAATAACGAATCTTAGAGTACTAATTAGAAATTTATCAGTTTTCCACGAAAAACCGTAGAAAACAAATAGACCTAAAATACATAACACATTGATGGCAGGATTTTTGAATTTTTCAAAACAGACTGGAAGTTTTTGAAGTTGTGCTATACTTTTTATGGACGAGCCAATCAGATTTAAGGTAGTACCTCGTATAAATTGGCGCGGAACTCATTCATTTGGCTACGAACGATTCTTACATTATAGTTGATGGCACTTTGTGATGAAAACCCTAACTCAGGCATCTGTTATAAGTTAACAGGAACAAACTCCTTTCATGTATTGCTTATTATTTTTTACGGGCTTGATCAGATATCAGGGTCATCTATTTTTCAGCTGTGCAATAATTACAATACGTTTTCTTGTTTTAGGTTTGTTTTTGACCCACTAATTAATGTTAAACATTTGTATCTAGTCAGTTTTATTTTCGAAAAACTTATAATCTATCGTGAAAATGAAAACCGTCAAAGTTAGTGCATTACCCTCATATGTTGTTTGCGAAAGTAAAAAGCGGTCAAATTGGAATTCATTTGTTGTGTGGTCTGCGGTGAAAATAAATTTCACGAGAGTAAAACAAATTGTGAATCTTAGCACACGGAAATGAATGACCGTTGAGCAACCTTAATGTGTATATGTATATATTCCTATTAATCATTTACTTATTTTCTTCTTGAATTTACTCACGACCAGTTTTTTGTATATTTTTTACAGGTTATGCATTAGGTAACGGTCAACCGATGGATTCGTCAACTTAAGTCTTCCACATTTACATACCTATCAAACACAAATCCATACTTGATTTTTTGGTCTTTTAACATTTGTTCTTCCCCTTTTTCAGTTAATATTTACCGTCCATGATTGTTTTGTTATTGGAAAACAAGCTCCTCTGGAATCAAGCGTCACTCAATTATTATTTCTCCATATAAGTAAACAGCTCCCATAATCGATTGTTTTACACATATCACTACTATTATTAGCAGTATCAATGATAATAGTAGTGTTTACATTGCCTATTTTGAATTGTTTGTGGAAACTCTACGGATGTGTGTTATAATAACCAAACGTCAATATTCTACATGAACTTGAAAACTAGATGGTATTCTGAAACGACCAATTTTTCCTCCTACAATATCTTAAACTTTGTGTTCGTGTTTATCTGATTGAATTCTAATGTACAAGTGTGCTCAAACCCAGTTTTTTAGACGTAGTAATTTCGGTTGTTTTATTTCTTTTGTTGTTGTCAGTTATTACTAATTTATACTTTTCTTTTTGAGTTAAATTATTAATTTGTTTCCCTTAGCGACACTTTCTCACTATTCACCCTCTTCTCAATATATGTACCTATATATTTTTGTTCTACTTCTTAATAAGCATAGTTTTGTTTAAACAGAGAAAAGTTAAAATTGCACCAGATTTCTCTAAAAACTTTTAATGTACACGATGTTATCCTGTTTGCATGGATCAGAAAGACATGTTTTCACTAGTTCTATAGTTTCATTATTTTTCCTTGTAATACTCTACTTGTTCAATATTTAAGCCAATTCCTTCTTTGAATTAGACTATTGTAATGATGACACTCATATTTTTTTCCATAGGTACGAAATCTTTCTTTTAGGTTTGTTCTTAATATGTAATTTTAGCGTGTTGGTGTTTAGGATTGCAGGCGTAGTGAAACACTTGGATTCTTTGTTAGTCTTACAATGAATTAAACAATTCCTTTTCTATTAGTGTGTGTTGTTTGTTTTTATTCAATTTCTTAACGGATACTATTTCCTCCTTTTTTTTAAGCTAAAATTATAACTTTGAAGAAAAAAAATATGAGAGAAAAGTTATTAGAAATAGGTTAAAAGTCATGCTTCAGTAAACTTTGTTAACTGGTAGGAGGACTTATATTTCAAAAGAGATAAAGTTGTGTACACGCATAAACAATTACTATGCCATTCGAATATATGACTGTATTCGATAAGAAGATAACCTTTTTGTATTCTTCTTTCTTTCCTGAGAAAATCTTTGGTGTGATTCTTTTGCCATATAATATATATTCTATGTTGAATCAATTATTTATTAGTATCCCTAAAACTATTATTATCATTCTAACTTTTATTTATATCACACTAGTTTATATAAGTGCATATTCTTTCGTCTTGTGTATTGAAATATATATATATATAACTATCAGTTTCATTTGTTTGTTTTTTCGTGGTCCCAAATACTTTGTTTTGCATATTCTTTTATTCAAAATAATTTGGATTATACTATAATCACTACTGTGTTCTTTTTTTTAATATTCTATATATAAATACAAAATATTGTTTATTTCAATTTGTTGACTCCTATAGCATCAAATATTAATATCAAGTTTAGTTTAGCTTGAGTAATTTTTCTGGTTAGCCTTTTTTTAGCGAGTTAGTTTTCTATGGGATGAGGTCGCTAACCCCCATGCCCAACCCTCCTCCTTTATCCGGGCTTGGGACTGGCAGTAGCCCCCGGAGGGACTTCAGGCGGAGTAAGTTAGTTTAGCTACTCACTTATCTAAGGGTTGTTGTTGTTGTTCCGTAATTTCATTAAAACACATCATCAGATTAGATGAATCGATAATGATATTGGATTCAAATTTATGTTCGTTATCAAGTTTCATAGTATAATTGATGCTTACCATTAGTGAAGTGTGTTTAATTCAATTCACGGTTTCCGTATTATTATTATCGCTAAAATCAAATTAAATTTTAATAAACAACAAAATATCTCAAATATGATAGCATAATTCGCATTGAAAACTGAATACTCATCTACATATATAGTCGTTAGTTCACTCTGCCAGTTATTAAGACAGTACATATAAAAAGTCTGAGGTATAGATATTATATAATTAGTATGATTATCATAACTTTTAAGATGAATAACCGTCTAATAAAACTTCATTAATCATTTAGATATGTGTAAATAAAAGTATTGTAACATAATGAAACCAGTTATTTGACAAATCAAATGGAAATATGAGAAAATCAATTACAATAAAAGTATCTTTCGAGAAATCAAGTGTCATGAATGAAAAAAATACATAGAATATTTATGTGATAAGTGTATGTTGAAAATAATTCAAGATGACGTTTCATAGTTTTGACTTCTGTATTCAATAATAAGACGCTTAGCTTCGTCGCATACTTTTTTACCTTTTGCTTCCAATATATCTAAGCACTTTGACAATGCATCCAGTTGAGCATTCAGTTCATCATACTCTATTCAAATGATAAATCCATAAATAATGATTTTTTTTTAAATACAGTAAACATACTTCGATTGAATATATATAGAATGTTCTACAACGGATTATTGGTAAACAACCTAATGGCTTTTTAGAAATTTATGATAGCTTAGAAGCGTTTGTTTTTTACCAAGGGTGAGATTAGTCATGTCACTTTGGTTTAATAACATTAGGACGCAATGTGTTAAAAAAATTTCTTTGAAGACCTCATGTATGTTCTAACCACTGACACAGGTTGTTGAGTCGATTGTCGATTAAAATTACAAGAGCCAAATGTTATTAAGTTTTCCAAACGAAGACACTACACCAGAATTCTGTAGGTCTATGGCAAAAACTACTAACTGAAATAGCCTAAGGCTAGTATTAAAGATTTATAAAGTTCAAGTACGCCCAAAAACTTGTGAATTTTATTACTGTAGACATACATAACATTGATCACTACCCGGTGGTCGATCAACGTTGAATACGTCTCAGTCCTACGACAGGCTATTTCCGGCTGACATAGCTCAATGGTAATATCTCTCATTGAAGTTAAGTGAAATGGGATCGAATCCGCCAGAGAGCATTAGTTCCCTCAAGATTACAGGCACATCTTGTGACTGAATAACAAATGGCACGAAACCTAGGTCCAAGGTTTCTTGTTGACTATCTCCGACCACCACTTTACATCTCAACATATTATACGAAATGTCGGGTCACTTAGGCTAGTGACCGTTGTTGCTACCTTGACGTGGTGGTCGGGCTTGCCTATCGTGATGAAGCAACCGAGCTATACTGACTGGAACAACCGTTCCTCAAGGTCCTACCATGTCAGACAGGTCGGTTGAAGAGCGGTAAGACTAAAAGCAACAAACCTAAGGTCCGAAGTCGTACTGCTGACTGTACAGAGGTGTGACAGCAGTAAGGTGTTTCCTTCAGACAACCAGCATGACAGCGATGCTGCCTTCCCACAAGGAGGGGTGGGGTTAGAAAAGGTCGACCCTAAAAATGCACATCTCGCCTTATCCCACGGATATCCGTCTCCGGCGGTAAGGTCTCAATAAGTACGGAGCTAACACAAAAGTTTCCCATAAGAAGGTCGTGTGTGACCGACCTCAAGCAGTTGTCCCTTGGGCACTGCGTTCACGCTCCCTGGTCACTAAGACCACTTCTAATCCGATTTCCTTTTCAGGTACCTCCAGAAGTACCCTTCCACGGTGTGGGCAACCGGGAAGTGATAACCGCCCTCATACCTCTAACAGCACTCAAGACCACTGTATTCATAATCAACCTCCCTCTTCAATTCCTATTATTCCTCCTACATCAACTTCAAACTCTAAACTTCATTTTTCAGCTTCCCCCTCAAGTGTCACCATAGCCAACGATTCTAGTGCTCAAAACACTGTCCCAGGTCTACTGAAATTTCGCTTCACACTACACATTGGAGCCTTCAACGTACGCACCCTATGTCGAATCGGTCAGCAGGCTTCCTTGGCTAGAACCCTAGAATCTCGTACCATTGATGTATGCTGTGTCTCCGAAACACGCATACAGGATTCCAGTGTGATCATTCACTTGACCTCACCTCGGCAAAACGGAGAGCCAACGAGATACACCCTACGTGTATCTGGTGACCCGATGGCCAGTTCTCGTGGACTGGCAGGTGTAGGCATAGCACTAAGCATGAGGGCGGAACAAGCACTGCTAGAGTGGATCCCCATCAATGTGCTGTTCGGCTAAACGGCTCCGTAAGAACTCGGAAAGATAGGGACACACATCGTTGCCTTTTTGTCGTTTCTGCCTACGCTCCCACTGAACTTCTGAACTTCTTCAGAAAGCTAAACGCTCAGACATAGTACTCGTAGGGGGTGACTTTAATGCTCAGATAGGTAGCTTAAACCAAACAGAAAGGCATTTAGGTGGATATTTTAGCATTCCGGCACAGCGAACAGATAATGGTGATCGTCTGCTGCAACTGTGCTCAGACAATCGCTTATTTTTAGCAAACACAAATTTTAAGCATAAGGAGAGACATCGTCTGACATGGCGACCCCCTACACCAAACCAACGATGGGCTCAAATAGACCATATTGCCATCAGTCATCGTTGGAGAGGGTCGGTAGAAGATTGTCGCTCATTCCGGAGTACCTGATTGGACTCCGACCACGCCCTAATACGGGCACGCATCTGCTTGCGCCTCACCGGACGCAAAAAAGCCACACTAGAAAGACCAATTAGAACTGAATTGAGTAACGAGAAAACCAAAACTAGGTTCCAAGAACAACTGAGTTCACACTTAGGTAGTTCTGAAGACGAGGCTGACCCAGATGTTGCTTGGAAAGACATACAAGCAGCTGTGGAAGCAGCAGTGACATCTATTAGCAACTTAAACCACAGAGTTCCAAAGGACCAGTGGATTTCTTCAAAGTCTATCACACTGATGGATTCTCGCAAACTCGTCCCATCAGGTTCCGAACATGATGAAGAGCGACAACAAATCAGATCTAGGTTAAGAAAAAGTCTAAGAAACGACCGTGAGCAGTGGTGGGCAACGAAAGCAAAAGAGATGGAAAAGGCGGCGACTATAGGGAACACAAGACAGTTTTACAGACTAATAAAAGAAACTGGAATTAATAAGTCAAGTGTAAGTGAGATTATATCGGAAAAAGACGATACTCTCATCTACTCCCAGTCCAGACGTTTAGAACGATGGGCGGAACACTTTAGGGAACAGTTCAGCTGGCCTTCAGCTACTCTACAACTACCCTCCATTCCCAGACAGCGTGAATGGAACATTGAAGTAGGTCCCCCAACTCTTGCTGAAGTTCAAAAGGCTATAGATAATCTGAAACGAGGAAGGGCTGCTGGTCTAGATGGACTGGTTCCAGAAGTCTTTAAGGATGGTGGTCCAATTTTAGCGGTTAGGTTGACTAATATTTTAGCTAAGATCTGGGAGTTAGACGTTATTCCATCGGACTGGTCACAATCACTTATCGTCCCAATATATAAGAAAGGGTCAAAATCATCCTGTGACAACCACAGAGGGATTAGTTTAACTAATATAATATCTAAAATACTAGCCTCAATAATAATCAGACGCCTAACTAAAACTCGTGAACTGCAAACACGAGAAAATCAAGCTGGCTTCAGACCTTGTCGTGGCTGCATCGACCACATATTCACCATTCGTCAGGTTCTAGAACATAGGCATATTTATCGGCGTCCGACGATGGTGGTCTTTCTTGACTTAAAAGCAGCATTTGACTCGGTAGACCGCGAGATTCTGTGGCAGTGTCTGTCATTGGAAGGCGTACCCCAGAAGTACATAAACCTTGTGAAGGCTCTTTACTCGAACACTACTAGTCGAGTCAGAGCTTATGGCAAACTGTCATCTACTTTTGCAACCTCAAGTGGTGTCTGTCAAGGCTGTCCACTTTCTCCATTTTTGTTTAGCTTCATCATAGACCTATTGATGGAAATAACACTCTCGTCGACTGAATTCTTGGGTATTGATCTCCTACCAGGAGGTCCACTTATCGACTTAGAATACGCAGATGACATAGTCCTGTTTGGTGAAGACACTGACAAAATGCAGTCTTCTGGTAGCACTGAGCAACAATGCCAGGATGTTTGAAATGCGCTTCTCTCCCTCTAAATGCAAGTTGTTGCTTCAGGACTGGTCTGCGTTAACACCTGAACTAAGGATAGGGAGTGAAGTAGTCGAACGCGTTGACAACTTCACTTATCTTGGAAGTCTGATCAGCCCTAATGGGTTGGTATCGGACGAAATCTCAGCACGGATTCGAAAAGCTCGTTTGGCTTTTGCCAACTTACGTCACTTGTGGCGAAGGCGAGATATCCGTCTATCAATAAAAGGACGAGTATACTGCGCGGCAGTCCGTTCTGTTTTAATTTACGGCAGCGAAACATGGCCATTAAGAGTAGAAGACACTCGTAAGCTATTAGTATTTGACCACAGATGCCTAAGAAATATTGCTGGCGTCTGCTGGGATAACCGGGTAAGTAATAGTGAGGTTAGACGCAGGGTATTAGGAAAGGATGGTAAATCAGTTGATGAGGTTATGAATCTTCATTGACTGAGATGGTTGGGTCACGTGTTACGTATGCCTGAACACCGATTACCACGACGTGCAATGCTATCCGGTATTGGAAATGGTTGGAAGAAAGTTAGGGGCGGCCAAACCAAAACGTGGCATCAGTGCTTGAAGTCACTAACTTCTGGTCTGAGCCATGTTGGTAGATGCAGACTACTTGGTTGGGGTCCGCGTGACTATCGTAACCAATGGTTGGAGACTCTTGGTGACATGGCTCAGAATCGATCACAATGGCGTCGGTGTATACACTCCCTGTCTTCCCTTAAACTATGAGATTAAAATCGCTTCATATCTTTCTTTCTACGAACCAATTCTTTCTGCTTGTACTATATCTCTATATGCAATCTTTCTCTTATATATTACCACCTTTTACCTAACCACTGTTATGAATCTGGTGTTCATCTTGTTGTGTTGATGCGGTATGGCAACCTGGACCGATGCACATATGTGCCTGGTCCTACGTTGTAGCTGACTGACTGACTGACTAGGCTAGTGCTACATTGCAACTTGACCGACAGAATTCTATCAGCACTAAGAAGGACTGACACACATGGCATTGGTCACTACATGGTGACTAAGTCGTAAAACCTCATATGTACATGTTTTCATCCATTCTATCATTTTATATGTTCAGTATAACGGTTTGGGATTTTACGTAATCTTAGTTATTTTTTGAGTCGAGAACATGAATTTCCACCATATTATTACCTAGTTGGAAGCAAATAAGAAATAAACTTATAATCCCACCGAGGAAACCATAAATTACGGCTTAGATCAGAATCAAAACATGACGATATATCAAAATAGAGAGGAAAAAAGTATTTGAAATACAGAAAATAGGATACCTTCTTCGAAATCAAACTGTGTTTGTGGGTTACCATCGTATGGTGATGGGACAGTCATTTTCAATATAGAACGCTGTTGTGTTAGTATCTATACACCAATCTTCGTTAAATGAACACCAATAGCCATTTTTACCACATTCTACACAAGGTATCAGAAGGCTTCTTTCAGTTAATTGCTGTAGTGACAAAAGAAAAAACGGTTTTCGGTTAATGTACAATGAAAATAGTAATATTTATCATCTCATTCACAAAATAACTAGCCACAACATATTGTGATCACAGTTTTAAGTAGCTACTATTAATATTCGACTAATTCATGGGAAGACATAAGGGGAACCAGATGTATTGACTTTGAACCCCATACATCAACTCAAGCCATCCCACATTGAAACAACATAAAGGAGAACCAAGAAGGCAAAAAGCGTTAATGACAACAAGGTTTGTAAAGGAAAACTATTTCCATCTGAACAAAGATTGGTAGTGGCTAGCAGTGGGATACAGGACGTGAGTTTTTTCCTATTTGGGACTCGTCAGCTGGATGTATCTGCATCTTAGAGTTGATGTTCACTCTGGGACTCGAACCCAGTGCTGTTCGCTTCAAACGCCATCGCGTTGTCTACCTTGCTACTGAGTCCTGATAGCCGAATGCCTGTATGAACGGTACTGGATTCCGGTAACGTATAAAAGACTTGACACGGAAACACATAACGATCGATGCTTTAGTATCTATTCGTAATCTTGTACAATATGTCGCATTTTCTTTTCAAATTTCTTTAAACATGTACCGTTTTCAACGTTGTCGACTGCGATTGCCGTGTGGTTTATTATGAAAATAAAGGTGAACACATGAGACACTTAGGATTAAGCAACAGATATGTTAATGATTTAATCGAAAACAGGTAATTCGACCTGAATTTACGAGAAAAATTGACAGTTCGACGACATTTTTAACAGAGCGACAAAAAGAGGGAAAATCCGCATCATTTCCTTCTGACAGACGAAAAAGCAGACATCTTTGTGTGCTTTCCCATTATTTCCCCCTTGTTCGCCTTTATTTCCCCATTATTTGATGCTTGGCTTGGATGTGTTTCGTGCAAAAACCCAAGATCCTCAGTTATAAATCCGAATTCTCCCGTAAGTTACAGTTTTGCTAGGCTTTTATATTTGCAAATTTAGCACAACACTACAACCTACTTCGATTATTCCGCCAGCTATCAATGTCGTAACTCAAATGCTGTAATGAGCGCTTCTGTTAGTCTTCAGTAGCAAAGAGAGGAAGTCTATCAATATATATTCATTCTTATAATTTGTGACGTTGTAGAGATCCAATCTTGTTTTGAATGTATTAACAGAAAATGCTGATATTACGCGTTCTGGTAGAGGGTTGTAGTTATTCACTTCACGGTGTGAGAAATGGAACTCGAGCCGTAAACGATTTGATCTAGGTTTTCGGACATTCCTAGAATTTCATCTAAAACAGTAAATTCTACATGGGAAGAAATAAAGCACCGGTAACCAGGTCATTGTTCAGTATACGATAGGCCAATGTAGCGGTAAATAAATCCCCAAACTAAATAGCTCAATAGGTTTTCGACATTGGATGCTGACCATATGTTTTAGTGGACTCAACTAGCTGAAGGCGCTCGGTCATGCATCCGCACCAGATCACGTGCTGTCACGCTGTGCTCAACAACAACCGCAATCACTAGCCAGATTAGATCAGAGATTCCCGATATATTGGTTATCGCCAAATACACTCTTCCGATCTCCTCGACTCTGTCTTTTGATTTCTCTCGGTGGGAACAAAGCATATTAGAAGGTGTTATTGGTAGAAGCGTTGTCAAACACTGAATACCTGTATCATCCTCATTGGTGAGCCCGACGTGATCTGGTACACCTAACTGCAACTGTGAGTCTGTTCCTTTTTGGGATTTTTATATATTATTACCTTTTTTTTAAACATTGTGATTTTTTTTCGTGTTTTTCCTGGGATATATATATATTTTTTTCCCTCGTTCATTATCGTACTTCATATTTTCATCATGGCTGAACAGACACCCAAAGTACTCAAGCTTAAGACTTTGTCCCCGCCTTCGTTTCAACTCATGCCTTTCTGGCCCGACAATATCGAAGCCTGGTTCTGCTACGCAGAAGCTGACTTCTCCGAGCACGGCGTGATCGACACACGTGCACAATTCCTCGCAGTAGTCAAAGCACTACCGCGCGAATTCAACAGGTACGTAACACCTAGTATGTTTACTAGTGATGTTTCTGAACCTTACGAAATCCTAAAACGTTCGATTCTTAAACGAGGAGACCTAACCGATCGACAAAGGTTAGATCAACTTTTCAATAACATCGACCTGCAACACGGTTCTGCGACTGACATGTTGCAAAGAATGAGAGAAGTGATAGGCCTAAGAACTTTCGACGAAGGTCTATTTAAACAACTTTTCTTGTCTAAACTTCCTCAACAGGTGCAAGCGGTTCTGGTCTCGTTTCAGAACAACGCCTTAGACGAGCTAGCTGCATCTGCCGATCGTATTTTAGAAATAACGAAATCGTCTACTTCAGAGGTATTTTCCGTCAAAGAAAAGCCTCACACGACTCAGAATGACATAACCGAGTTATGTCATACACTCACGCGTTATCTTAATCTTTGTAACGACCGTAGTCGCTCACGCAGTCCACGTAGAAGCATTTCGCGTAAACGATCTGTCTCTAGACCACGAGAGACGGATAACCCTGACTGGTGCTGGTATCATAACCAGTATGGAAAATCTTCCAGAAATTGCAGAAAACCCTGCAATTTTCCCAACACGAAAACGACTGACTCGAAAAACAATTCGGGAAACTTCTAAGCCGGCACGCGTTAACGGCAACCGTAGCCGGCGAACATAGCCGTCTGTTGTACGTCACAGATGTGACAACGAGAGTTCGCTACCTCGTCGACACTGGCGCAGAAGTTAGCGTTCTCCCAGCAAATCATAACGACCGGCTCCACGAATCAACTCTAAACTTACAGGCGGCAAATGGAAAACCGATCGCCACGTATGGCAAAAGGTACGTCTACCTTAACGTGGATTTACGCAAACCCATTCATTGGATTTTCGTTGTTGCAGATGTTTCTATGCCAATCATTGGTATGGATCTTCTACAACATCATAATCTAATCATCGACACGCGCAAACGGAGGCTAGTAGATGGAAACACTAAATTATCCGTTTGCGTAACTTCCTTTTCTGGTTGTAGATTATCCCCAGTCACAGTTAAGCATTCGATAGACCCACTCTATCAACCACTACTCGACAAGTACCCTGGGATACAACAAGCTCAAACGAAACTACCGTGTGTAACCAGCAATGTTACACATCACATCACGACTACAGGACCACCTGTATTCTCTAAAGCACGACGACTAGCTCCGGAAAAACTGAGGTTAGCGAAAAACGAATTCGATCATATGATAGACTTAGGAATCATACGACCGTCAAACAGCCCTTATGCATCTCCGTTGCACATGGTCCCTAAAAAGGACAGCAACGATTGGCGTCCAACTGGTGACTATCGGCGATTGAATGCAAAAACCATTCCCGATCGTTACCCGTTGCCTCACATTCACGATTTGACAGCTACCTTGAAAGGTACAACTGTCTTTTCGAAAATCGACTTGGTTAAAGCGTATAACCAAATCCCTATGGCTACAAACGACATACCAAAAACAGCTATCATAACTCCTTTCGGACTCTATGAATTTTTGCGAATGCCGTTCGGTTTAAGAAACGCTGCGCAAACTTTCCAAAGATTCATAGACGACGTCTTTCGAGGCCTCAACTTCGTACATGCGTATGTTGATGACTGCTTAATCGCAAGTCCGGACAGAGAATCACATCTCAAGCATCTGGATCTTGTTTTCGAACGATTACAAAAACATGGCATTACTGTAAACGTTCAGAAATGCCAATTCGGAACCGATTCGTTAGATTTCCTAGGACACACTATCGATGCTCAAGGCATTCGACCTCTTAGGACCAAAGTGGCGGCCATTCTGGATTACCCAGAACCGACCAACGTCAAGCAATTACGCACGTTTAACGGCCTGGTAAGTTTCTATAGACGCTTCATACCGAAATGCGCATTACTTATGAAACCTCTTACTGACCAACTTCGTGGAAATGCGAAATCCATTAATTTGGACGACACCGCACGAAAAGCATTCTCCACAGTTAAGGAACTGATCGCTAAAGCAACAATGCTCGCACATCAGGACACTGAAGCACCCATTAGTATCGCAGTAGACGCATCCGACTCGGCAATCGGAGGAGTCTTACAACAATGGATTAACAACTCCTGGCAACCCTTGGCATTTTTCTCTAGACGGTTGCTAGACACCGAATCGAGATACAGCACATTCGGTAGGGAACTCCTAGCTATGTATTGTGCTGTACGGCATTTTCAACACTATATCGAAGGCCGTGAATTCACTCTATTCACTGACCATAAACCGCTCACTTTCTCGTTAAGCTCTCCTTCTGACAAGTACTCTCCCCGTGAGTCTCGACAACTGGACTACATTTCGCAGTTTACTTCAGATATTCAACATATTTGTGGAGCAAACAATGTAGTTGCAGACGCCTTGTCTCGAATAAATTCCTTGAACAGTTTCCAAGGAATCGACCTTCTTAAACTCGCCCAGCTTCAAAAAGAAGACACTGATCTTCTGCAAGAGTTATCGTCCACAACCCTTAAACTACGCATCAAACAGATGGGAACAGGTAAGGAAACCTTACTTTGTGACACATCTACAGGTAGAGATCGCCCAATCGTCCCGAAACATTATCGACGCAATGTCTTCAACACATTGCACAAACTTTCTCATCCAGGTGTTCGTGCAACCATCAAGCTCATAGCAGAACGCTTTTGCTGGCCTGGTATGAATAAAGACGTGAGGGAGTGGGCACGCTCCTGTGTAAGCTGCCAAAAATCTAAGGTCATCAGACACAATAAATGTCCCTTAGGCTCATTTAAAACTCCCGATGCTCGTTTCGACCATGTTCATCTGGATTTGGTAGGACCTTTACCAGATTCAAATGGATACTCTTACCTCTTGACCTGTGTAGATCGTTTCACTCGATGGCCAGAAGCAGTACCTATCAAGGACATCACTGCTGAAACAGTGGCCCGAACCTTCGTCGAACGATGGGTAGCAAACTTCGGTTGCCCTTCAACCATCACTACAGACCGCGGACGTCAGTTTGAGTCTGAACTTTTCCGTCGTCTGACCACACTATTAGGAAGCACCCGCTTCCGAACGACCGCCTACCACCCACAAGCAAACGGGTTGGTAGAACGCTTTCACCGACAACTAAAAGCTTCGCTATCAGCTGCAAACGTTTCACAGTGGACCGACGCTCTTCCACTCGTCTTACTAGGTATCCGCAATGCAGTGAAAGCTGACATTGGATACACTGCGGCTCAACTCGTTTATGGAACGACACTTCGACTTCCAGGAGAATTCGTGGATCCTTCATCCTCTTCAATGAGCATGGATCTAACCTCCTACACGAACAGGCTTACAAACGCAATGCGTTCAGTTAAACCTGCTTCCACTCGACCTCAATCAACTGATGTTTTCATTCAACCTGAGTTACGATATAGTACACACGTTTTCGTTCGTCGAGACTCGCATCGACGACCTTTCGAATCAGCATACGAAGGACCTTTCAAAGTTCTTCAACGCGAACCGAAGTACTATATAATCGATAAGAACGGAACCAACGATAGCATCAGCATCGATCGCCTCAAAGCAGCGTATTTAGAAGGAAATCCTATCTACGTGGATTTTCCTTCGGTACAATTGAACGACACGACTCCGACACTTATAATACCTCATCCGACAACCAACACACACGATGATACTTCGACAGTATCCGAAAATAAACTTAAAACGACACGTTCTGGAAGAAGAGTGAGATTTCCAGAACATTTAAATGACTATTGCACGTAAGGCACTTCTCGACATTTTCTATATTATTAAAAAAATTTTTTTTAAATAGGCTTATATATTTTCAATTCTATTTTTAAAAAAAAACAACAAAAAAAACGATTTTTTTAACGCTGTTACGTTTCATGAGATTATTTTCCCTTTTTTTACTCACATACGAGTGTATTTTCGACATGCACTTACATTTTCTTTCTTCTTTTCCAGGACGGCTGGAAAAGAACGATGACGTTTATGAGGATACGAAACTTTCATTGTACATTGCTTTTTTTACTATGTTGTACTCCGGTCCCATATAGTAAGGAAAGACGACCAGACGCTGCTAAATTTAGTAAGCTATCAGAAGAGTGTTTACCAACGACAAACTCGTTGGGTTTAAACTTCTGGCTGGCCACGTCTTAGGGTCATCACTGCCCCACTAGGGGGGGAGTGATCTGTAGCGGTAAATAAATCCCCAAACTAAATAGCTCAATAGGTTTTCGACATTGGATGCTGACCATATGTTTTAGTGGACTCAACTAGCTGAAGGCGCTCGGTCATGCATCCGCACCAGATCACGTGCTGTCACGCTGTGCTCAACAACAACCGCAATCACTAGCCAGATTAGATCAGAGATTCCCGATATATTGGTTATCGCCAAATACACTCTTCCGATCTCCTCGACTCTGTCTTTTGATTTCTCTCGGTGGGAACAAAGCATATTAGAAGGTGTTATTGGTAGAAGCGTTGTCAAACACTGAATACCTGTATCATCCTCACCAATATTAGATCACCCCGTAATCTACTGTATCTCAGTCTTTCTTGATAGGATAGATCAGAAAAACCTTACCATTTTGATCCATCGTCGTTGGACTCGTTTTATCATGTCTGCCTCATAACTGAAGCAAGACGTTGCTGCTCGAATCCCATATTCCAAATTCGGGCTCAAAAAAGTCGTGTATGGTACTCTAGACATCTCTTCGTCCAAGTACTGAAAAGACCTACGAATAGCCCATAATGCCCTAAAGATTTTGACAGAAGCAGTCTTGCAGGAGCTCGCTTTTTCTAGGCCTCTGCTTATTATGACCTCTAAATCTTTACGGTCCATAATTTTGGGCAACACAAACCAAGTATTTTGTAGTTATATGAATCATCATAGTTAGTTGCATCTGTACACTCTTGTTATAATTCGCCTCCAGTGACCACCTTCCGAACCACGGATCCGGCGAATTTAGGTACTCCCGTGGTGGTATTTTATCGCATCGTATTTTATCGTGTATGGGTCCCCGAATATTTATGTCATCCACGAAGATAAAAATAGATGAATTTGCTACAGTTGGTAGATCATTTACATAAAGTAAAAAAGAAGTCGAGGATTTTACCTTGATGAACTCTAATTTTTACAGATTCCCACCTTGAGAGAACATTATTTTCCGTTGCCTGCTGTTTTCTAAATTATTAAGCAATGATTGGAGTTAAACATGCGAACCACTGAATGCTGTCTCACATGTTTAGAGCTTAAGCGTTCGCGCATGAGATCGAAGGTTTTGGGTTCGATTCTTGATTGGATTATGATTATTACACTGAACAAATCCAGACAAGACTGTCGGATAAAATTTTAGGATTATTTACATTCCAATTTCTGAGATCATTTCATATGTAGCTTTTACACTCACTATATTCATATGATAATATGATAAATTATTGGCATACGGACCATGGTGACTGAGAAGTTTGAAAACAACAGTTTAGCGTTCCATTTGTTTAGTGGTATCGGTATGATTCTCATATAATTCTAAACGTTCAACCGTTACGGGGGGACTTGAGACATTTAAAAGCTTCATATTTAATATTATTAATTTCAGTGTGTTTTTGGATGGATATGTATTACTCAACTACTGGACTTGTTTGTTTATATCCTTATTTTCGAACATTTTGGTTTCTCTTTGTCCTTGGTTTGGTATTTAGGAGTTTTTACTCCGGGAACCTACAAAATTGGAGAATGACATTTGGGTTGATTATTTGTAAATTACGAATAAACTTGGGTACTTAAATTGAGGATTGGTTCTGTTGTTGATTTGGGTTCATAAAATGCAAATAGATCGATATGCCGTACTTCAGTAAGGCAAGCAAACAAAAACCTGAACGTAACACAGTTGTTGCGACCAGTTACATATATAACTAAAAATAGTTTAACTTTAAAGAACTTAGAACAGGCAAACCGATTTTAAATAGAAAAGCTTTTACCCATCCATTTCAACTGAGTATAACAATAGATAAAAATGAATTGCCATGATGTAAATTAATTTGGATTACATGCAATAGCGCGAAAAACTTCGCACAACGACAGTGCAATGTACAAACACATTAACGAGCATTTAAAAAATTGGTTTTGTCATTTTGACACAACAACACAAATGAGACAAAACAAAAAGCCATCCAGTATACTACGGACAGTAGTCGTTTAAGTGTTCTTGAGGCCTTACTCTTCTTCCGTAGAGCGTTGTTTTCTCCCATTTTTCGGATTTCAGCAAAGTTTCGTGGTGTTTATCGATTGTCAGAAAAAGCAAATAACTATGAGTTCGTGGAGCTCAATTTTTCAGCAAGAAAATCAACAGTATTAGGGTTTACTTCATAATATGCAGCTTCAAGACATCAGTGCCGACGTTATCGTTAGTTCTATTCTTATTGATGATGTAGTGTCGAGTGTAACAGAGAACACACAGCATTTCATTGGACAGTACTGTCATTAGTTTGTCCCTTTTTCCTGTTCTGCATTCTAACTTTCATTCAGGTCTCTTTTAACCACACTTTGTGTTCTTCAGTCTTCTCTGTCTCAGTTTTTACTAATTAACTTTGGTTAAAGATTTACCTTTTACCAATTAAGTTCATTGTTTCATGTTACCAGATCAACATCAATGAGGTCATATTTGACTAGAGTCATGGTCACGGCGTGCTTGTGTGTGATCGTTAATCTTTAATTATCTGCTTAGAAGGATTACCAGAATCCTCGCAGATAGATGTCTGACCCCATCTTGTTGGGAATATTTTACTGATTTTTACGTATCGAAACATTATTTATCAATAATTCCCTTTGCTGTTTTACGCGTTACTTTGTGAAGGAGAAACATGTAGTGTCATTTGCTATGTTAAGCCAATATACCTCAATCTAGTTTCACGACAGGCCGATTTATGTCTTCTTCCTGAGTTACATTTTGACCTTGTTAAATATTCATTTACCAATCTTGACTGTTTTTATATGAGCGTACGTGAGTACACTTATTATTCTATTCATCACATGTCTGCAACTTATTTTTATCTGGCTATTAATATTGACTAAAGCTTGATTAAATTGAATTGGCTAACAAGCTTTCTCTACTGCGCGTCATTTCATTTCGCTCTCTTCTATTTGCTTCATCCCTCTGATTGTCTGTCCAGATCAATGATCGTACAAAATATACGTATTAGAAATCCCTTCTCGTATTTGACTTATTTTAATCCCGTTATTCACTAACGCGAGTTACGTCGATAATTATATACGACGATAGGAGAACTATGTATATCAAGTGGGTTCTGGGAATCTAGAGTCCCCAAATGTTATTCAACCCTATGGGGACTGACCAGTAAGCCTGTAGTATTGCAGTCTTCTTCGATGGTAGTACTGCTCTAATAACAGTCCTAATCCTAAAATTGTAGATTTATCATGATATAACTGCTTAATCTATAAGGTCTCACGTGGAAGTCTCATCATCGTCTACACCAGCTCATTGCATCATAACAATCACCAATATATGATGAGGAACAAGCTAAGGCTAGAGATAGAATAATGTACTCAATACGAATAAAAGATATAAGACAACATTCAATAGGGACCAGGTATGCTCGGCCTAGCCATGCCATCCGATCAATTCGAATTAATTGGATTTAGTGTCCCGCCTTATTCATCATTTCGTTTTCCTCCGCGTTAAGTGTTGAACATCTATTTTCCCAAATGCCTCGTATTCAGCAGTGACGATTCTGTGGTTAAGGTCCAGTGCCACTACAAGCATTTCTCGGCACGGTCACTGGGGCAAGCCAAGGTTCCCGCGCACGTGTTACATATTGTCATAGATATTTTGTGTCGTTATTTATCAGCTATTAGCAGCGTTTTTTCCATCACACGTCGATTTTCGTGATGTTTGTGCTTGTTACATACTTCTTATTCCAGTTTATTAGCAGTTTGACGTAGTTGTTGCTCACTGCCTAAGTGGATCTATAGTAAGCCCAATATGGTTATTTGTAACAATACAAACTCAGATAAGTAAAATTCACATTTTTCAAGTCAAATAATAGATCGAAAATTGAGTTTTTAGAAAGATAAGCTTTAAAACCTATTACATCTGGTTCACCTCGTTGGTTATGGTGATGGTGAACATGGATGTTAATAGTTGTTTATAAAATGTAAATTGAAACAATTAAGCATTAAATTACTTACGAATATCATATAACTTGCTAATATATAGCCATAAATAGTTATATTCATTATAAGTATCATCGTTTTATACTGAAGTGACATATAATTATGTAACGAATGTGAGAAGAATTATGTGAGTAATAGTCTTTTCCATCCGCTTTCTTAGCGTATACAGGAACAGTTTATAACATCATTGAAAGTTACACAATAAGTAGTCAAAAAATTTTCATATGTAAAACGATGCGTGTTTCTTTTTAGCACGGTGACAAAACCATGTCGTAGTCAATACTGATTTATGATGTGTCTGTTATAGGGTTCACGAATAAATTTCTGTAAACAGAATTTGCAATCGCTGACCAAACTGTGAAGAAAGTTATGATGCATATTGTTGAGTAATATCTAAATGGTGCTTAACAATTTTTTTGTTAATAACAAATGTCTAGGTGAAGTGCCAGAAGGGTTAGAAAATGAAGAGCGCTCTTTACATGAAAAAACTTACTACTTATACGACCCAATACACCCATGGCAAGCAAAATACGGAATGACTGCCTCTAGTCTTGCATTTCAAGGGTGTTGAAACGAAACGGCGGAAAGATTTGAAGGAGTCTACCGTTTTTTTGCCTCGTTTCTCATATTTGGCAGTACTATTGACCACCTGCACCATGGAAGGTCAATTGAGTTTAGCTGTTGATAATATATGGCCTGAAAATGCTGTTTGAACATGTGGAATACAGTGTTCTGTCGTTCAGATCTGGCTTGTATATTGTAGGTTTTTATACAGCATGATACTTCAATATCCACGGTAAGGGATGTTATGGTGGACAAATTACGCGATTGCAACGTAATACCACACAGACTGGACAGTTATATCATGGAAAGTCAGAAGTAGTAATTAAGGTCTGCAATCTAGTGGCATAAATAAGTTCATTGTTAACGACAATAGAATCAGATCCCACAAGATCCAGCCTGTTCTCGAGGATCACAGCCATCAAATGAGG
This sequence comes from Schistosoma margrebowiei, assembly GCA_944470205.2. NCBI lineage: Eukaryota > Metazoa > Platyhelminthes > Trematoda > Strigeidida > Schistosomatidae > Schistosoma > Schistosoma margrebowiei. Next base: position 77,298,460 of record OX104024.1, read on the forward strand.
GAAATTACTTGAAATGTGATAAGTTAACACTGTTGGGACCTAACTGGATGCATTGATTCCCGCCACTTAAACTGTCATGACTTCAGTAAGACAAAACAAGAAACTCCGCCATGAACTCTCTTTTCTGCTTGCTTCCGAGACCTGTCTATTATCTTGAGGATTCCAGGTTAAGGTTCAACTTACGATCTAGTTTGTTTGTCTCAGCAATTCTTTTCATACAATTATGAGACCTTCCCATAACTTCCTCTTCGGTTGGAAACTGATGTTTTTCTCTGCTACAGTAGGATATTACTGTCGCTTCGAAACCGAGGTAGTATGAAATGAGGAATATCTGCTTACGTTAGTTTAGGTACGGACTATCACCCAGTTTAAAACAAAACAAAGTGGTTAGGTTTTAGAATTATGGTCTACTATGATATAAACACTGCTCTTATAATAGACCCGGCCCTAAAATTGTACATTTGTCATGATGTAACTGCTTATCCATAAGACTGTATGTGGAAGTCACATCATTGTCTGCACTGAATCATCGTATCGTAACAATTACTATAGGATGGAGAGCAAACTTAGGCTAGAGATATAACAATATATTTAGTGTGAGTAAAAGCAAGTCGTACAGACCGACCACGCCTGCAGGGCCAAGCCATGCCGTTCGACCGATTCGAATTCACCCAATTCATTTTTCTGGCCTTCCTCATCGTTGGGTTTTTTTCCGCGTTGAATATTGAATATCTGGTTTCGCAGTTATCTAGTGCTCAGCTTTAAGGATTATGTGGTTAGGGCCCAGTGCTACTACAGGTTAAATGACGGTCCTAAATTTTGTTATAAATTTATTCGTACACCATTGCCCAAAAAATTTACCAACAAGCTGTTCGGCCAATAATTGTTCAGTCAGTAGTCAGACCCAGTTTGCGTTAAGTAGACTGATGAAGTTTATGGGATAATTACCAAGTTCAACAAACAAATAATACTATCAATATATGAATGTTATCCTATCCTTTCTTGGATAGATTCTGTACAGGTTGTTCCAAAGATAATGTTTAATTTTAGCAAAACACAATGTTTTTGTTTCTGGAAGTGTTTCAGTTCACAATTGAGAATGATCAACTCCAGAAAACTGAAGCAACACAACATAGGTAGGGTAAGAAAAGTAAGAACCAGTCACAAGAGTGTGTACATGGAGGGATTTCTTTAGACAGAACTTCCAAAAAAGATCTTACAATAACTTGTAAGATCCCTCTATGCGACACATGGCTATTTCGGTACATTCAGTCATGGTTCATTTTGCTATATAATCGACATTAGAAGAGCAAGTAAGACTTACGAAAGTGTGCCTGGAATTAAGGATCGATTGCTTGTTGTTCTTTTAACTTTAACCATATAAGTGGTTAAAGTTTCATCAAATTCTGTTGCCTGGTGATTAACATCGGGTGTATAGATCTAATCATCCTTTTCCATGCTCCACCTCTGTGGTTAGGTGGTGGAGAGTTGAAATGCCATTGAACTTGCTTCGTTGCAAATTCGCTACTTATCTCCCGTCACGTAAAGACCTCTGTCTACTCCACAGCGGCCTATCGAGTGTGCTTCGTCCAGCTCCCTTTTTAGTCTCTTAATGTTTCCTTTGCGAGTGTTAAGGTCCATTTCTACCAAACCCACTATTATTTTTTGTCAACATCTGTTGCTGTGTTTTCCGTAACAAGAATCAATAAAAATAGTTATTGATGTATGTTTTATAAAGTCCTAACATGTCGATTTTCGTATTCATTATTTAGTCCACAATTCAAATAAGACTTGTATATGCTCAAGTGATTCGGATGACGACACGAGGCTATTAATGCATCGTACTTCTGACCTCCAGAGTGTGTTGCCTGCATCTAAAATTGAAACCCTAGAGTAATACTTTTTAGCTGTCTTTCTGAGTCAAAGAATGAAGATTAATAAGTCAATGTAGATGATGAGAGCTCCGAACCTAAAGCTCGTTCTGAGCATGACATTGTACTGATTAGGCAGCTACTTAATGCCTCAAAATATGACCGGGGTCACCTTGCTAAAAGTGTACAGACTAGGGAGTCTAACGGACTCGAAACCAAATCATTCCAAACTGCTTAAAGTAGTATTCAGCTCTTCGAATGAACGTGACCTAATTTTACAGAATGGACACAAATTAAAGGGTTCAGGAGTCTATATCCGAAAAAACCTACCGTTGACAGACCGTGTTAAAAGACGGGAAGCCGAGAAAGAGCTAAAACTTAGGTTAGACGCTGGCGAAAAGGACCTGAAAATTTTAAATGTTCGGGTTGTAAGACTTCAACAGAGAATGATGCCGAAGCCACTCTGGGTGAAGCACGAAGGCACTTAAACAGGCTTCGGATCTGTTACACCAATGCACGAAGCTTACTTAATAAGCGATCGGGACTAGGTGTACAGATTGACTCTACAAAGCCAGACATAATTGCAGTAACAGAAACCTGGCTGACACAGGCTATAGATAGTATGGCACTTGATTTCGAGGGTTTTACGTTAGCAAGGGCCGACAGAATACAAAAGCTCAAAGGAGGGTTAGTAGCTCTATTCATTAGAAATGCTATCCCATTATTTTCCATTATCGACAGTGTATCCTATGAGAGTGGGACATGTGAATTAGTTAGTTGCCGCTTGAAATACAAGGGACAAGAGCTGCTGATTGGCTTGGTCTATTGCAGTCTAAGCTGTGAGGCAAATGAGATCCTGTTTAGCAGTCTCAATACTTGGTCCCAAAGTGGTCGATGTCTAATCCTAGGGGACTTCAATGAACCTATGGTAGACTGGGAAAATCTGCGAACTAAATCGTCGGAGAATTCTTTCGAGCAAGAACTAGTTGATGGGGTTATCACATGTGCCTTAGTGCAACATGGGAAAGAAGCGACAAGGTACGATCAGGATACTGAATCATCCTTATTAGATCTTATACTGGCTCACTATGAGGATGATGTTGCGAACCTCCATTATATGCCACCCCTAGGTAAAAATGATCACGTAGTTTTAACTTTCGACTTCCATATAACTGTCAATCACGAGCACGCGTTAGCTCAATGCCAACCTAACGTCTGGAAAGCAAACATACCGGATATCATACACTCAGTATCGTTAGTAGAATGGACAATAGACCCAGAGTCCTCCATTGAAACGGCCTGGGACGCATTTAGAAATTCATACTTAAAAGTTACCACACCTCACATCCCTTGGACTATACCAAAGGGGCCGAAAAACTCACCACCATGGTTCAGTAGGGAGGTCCGTATCCTTCTCCGTAAGAAAAGGAAAATGTGGGATAGATTTAGGTTACTGGGGACTGATGAGGCAAAATCTCAGTATCGAAAGGCTCGGAACACTTGTGCCTCGACCCTCCATAAGTCTAGAAAATTGTACGAAGAAAAACTTGTTAAGGAATCCATAGAATGTTCTAAGCGCTTGTATTCCTATATAAACCAAAGGACAAGGAGAAAAGGAAATATTCCTGCTCTATGGGGAGACAGTACTGCTTCATCATTAGTGGAGGACGACTTTGGTAAGGCTCAAGCGTTCTCGAACTACTTAAGCAGCGTGTATACCATAGAAGCGCCCTTCTCGTCAGCGTATACAGATCCCCCATACATACACTGGATAGCGTGACCATTAAAGAACTCGATGTCTTTGGTCTGCTAAATAAGCTTGACATAGGTAAATCCACGGGGCCCGATGAATTACATCCTAGGCTACTAAAGGAATTATCTAACTTCGTTGCAAGCTCTTTAAGTACATGCTTTAATCTATCCGTTACGCAGGGTCGCTTACCGAAAGATTGGAAAAACGCCATAGTAAGTCCTGTCTTCAAAAAAGGCACGGAACACGAACCTGAGAACTACCGCCCCGTTAGCCTATCTAGTGTGGTTGTTAAAATCTTAGTAAAGATTATTAGGGAGGAGCTGTTTAAGTATCTCGATAAAAACCGGATCCTCTCGGAGAAGCAGCACGGCTTCAGAATAGGTTATTCTTGTCTCACTAACTTATTAGTGGCTCGTGAAAGCTAGTGCACTCTTAAGGACCAAAAGCTACCTGTAGACGTCGCCTTCATTGATTTCAGTAAAGCTTTTGATAAAGTCCCGCACAACCGGGTGTTATATAAGTTAAGAAAAGTCGGGATTGGAGGCAATTTATTGATGTGGATAAAAGACTTCTTAGTTGGGCGTCAACAAAGAGTTCGGGTGAACTCAAAGTTATCTAGCTGGGAAACTGCATAGTCGAGTCCCCCAGGGTACAGTTTTGGGGCTAGTGCTATTCCTCTTGTATGTAAATGACCTTCCTTGTCTCCTATCATCATCGGTCTTGCTATATGCTGACGATGTCAAGATATGAGGAACGATACGATGTAAGAGTGATAGCGTAGAACTTCAAAATGACCTGAAGAAGTTATCTGAATGGTCTCAAACATGGCAGTTGCCGATAAATACTTCCAAGTGTGTTGTGATGTATATCGGTCATCAAGGCACAGATACATACACGATGAACAACACTGAGCTACCTGTCGTCCAGACATATAATGACTTAGGAGTTGTCGTTAGTCAAGACTTAAAGACTACTGCACACTGCCATGCGATAGCCGCCAAAGGTTTAAGAACCTTATGGTCAATACGTAGAGCTTTTCGTCATGTCGACGGCAAAACGTTTTTGACTTTGTATACAGTGTTCGTTCGTCCTAAACTTGAGTACTGCATAAAAGCGGCCAGCCCCTGTTTAAAAAAAGACAGTGAGCTTCTGGAAGAGGTTCAGAGAACGGCGACTAAGCTGATTCCCGGAATAGCGAAGCTTCCGTATGAAGTTCGACTGGCCAAGCTGAACCTTTTCCCGTTGTCACATCGCAGAACTAGAGGCGACTTGATTACAGTTTTCAAATTGCTTAGTGATAAATTCGCACCTGATATGCCCTCATTTTTCTTGTCTTCCAAAACAGGGAATTTACGAGGACACTCCAAAAAAGTTCACAAGCCGAGAACAAATTACTTATCAGCTGACTATCGACTTTCCCATCGAATCATCAACGAGTGGAATTCACTACCTCAGCACGTGGTTGAGGCTCCATCCGTCGACTCTTTCAAAAAAAAAGTTGGATCAACTGAGAGACCACAATTGCCAGGACTAACATAGACCATCGAGCCTCCTGTCCTTCACAAACTGAAACTGAAGTGAGTGAGGGCTATCGACCATCTACGGGAATAACTCAGAGTCTATTCCCAATTTCGTAGTTCAATAAATTAAATTTATAGTAAACAACAGAAGCGTTCAACCGCTTTTAGCAAATGAAGCTAGTGTTTTACAAGTATTTTTCTCCTTTATTCATAGACATTTGAATTCCTTTTGAAATTATCGCGGACGTTTGTTTGTAACTGTGTAGATTATGGAGGGAGTTTGTTTTTTCGGCCAACTCCTTGTTATTTCTATTCAAGTGATTGTCCACACCTAGAAGTAACTTTGTGTTAGTTTCATTCCAGTTTTAACAGTTCTTTAGATTATTTTGGACACTTTTCATGCGAGTGTATTGTTCATACATGCTAACTGTGTTATAATATTTCAGAAGTAGTTACTTTAGAATATTTTTCGGCAGTCATATGAAAAGTTAATCAAAGTAGACTGTCATGACGACACCAAGATACTTTTGACATGATTATAAACCAGTTTTTAGTTGTGAAATAATTCAATCTAAGGGCAAAAAATTTACATCAGGTAAACTGTCGTGACCGTAAGTATTATTTATAGTAAACTTATACGGTGATAGCGAAAGGATGCTTTATTAGTTTAATGACAAATAATCGGCTAAATTGTCGTTAGAATCCTTTCAGGAATCCATAAGTCACGGTAATATATAGCGTATATTTCCTGCCATTTGTTTCCTTTTTTAATTAAAGAACTTAACAACTTCTTGTCATCAAGTTCTGTGTTCCCCAGTCTTCTAATGCTTACCAGTTTTTCAGAATGTGACTAAATATTAAGTTCAAGTTACCTCTTAACGAGCCACTGGCTGTCATCGCGTTTGGATTTCACACAAGAAACCAAAGAGCTTCTATCTTATATCTAATAAATGCAATAGTTTGGCTTACATTTACCAAAACGTTTTGCGTTTGGCGAAATCAGAAGGAGGTATAAGCAATCGAACACGGTGTCTGGTTTCACATAGGTTGTCGACGAGACTGTCATTTATGGATCATCTTTGAGCGATGCCAACGTGACCTCGAAAACATCCTCTTTGTGACTGGTATATAAAGAAGGCTGCAAATTCGTTATGATGGCCAGTACTTGGTCATCACCTGAGTGAAGAACCAGGTACACATATATTTTACATCTACGAAATTACAACTCGATAGTAATTTCTAAGTTAAACTGTACAAGTTCAAATAGTTGTTTCTATAAGTAAGGATTATCCATTAATCGCTTTGTGGTCAAGATGGTTTCAGAAGTGCTAATCGGGCGAGAAACCTATAAATCACCATATAAAGCTGATTTAACCAGTTATCGTAGTTTTGCCTTCAACGTTATGTAATCATACAAGTAAATGTAAGGGATATGTATGTTACTTCATCTAAGTCACATCAATCCACCTAGTTTGTCAAAATATAGTGTAAATCTTAGTTACTGGCAGCACATGACCTCACATCAGTTTGTTTAATTGACAGTACATTGTACTTACATTTGTTGACATGACCATATCATCTTGATAAACCAAGTTACACGATTTGCCAGAAAAAAGCGAATCGCATTAAAATTATGGCTGAAAATCCAGTGCACATGACCTTCATTACTCATTCTGGTATAATAGTTACCTCGTTCTTTGAAGTTAAGTCTCGATTTTTATGAATTTTTTTGTTTAGTTGCACGGAGATGACGCTCCGAGCTGGTGCGTCTAATATTTCTGTCCGAGCATGGCGTCGCTACTTCACTCTGTCATCTGTTGATGCAGTCATCGAATTGATGCGAGAAGTGTTTATTAGTTGTGGAGTAGTCTTTTCTGATGAGCAGACAGGAATGAAGCATCTGAAAACTAATACCATCAATAATTCTGAGATGTGTGACATTGGAGTCGATTCCTCCATCAAAGAGCCTAATTTGGCTTTCATTTCTATTGTATTAGGTTACGTAGAAAATCATCTTACTTCTAGCACATCAGAAGACTTTGATTCTATAAAACTAAAAAATACTCTTCATCGCAAACTTGTATCCCGAAGAAAGGAAAATTTACCTCAAAATTACCCCCGTTCACGTTCATCTTCTCTTACAAAATCACAATCACCCTTATCTATTCATCTTGAAACACCAGAAGAACAGTCAGAAGGTTCTAATGACCACCTGGAACTGAACAATAAGTTAAGTTCTCTTCCCAGATCTTTGTCATCAAATGTATTCTTACAAGAAGCTATTCACGAATCTCCTGTATGTCGTCGTCGTGCTAGACGATTTGGTTCTGCTCGTCGTGTTCGTCAACGAAACGAGTCTGAAATATCTACTTCTGCAGCAACTGCAATTGAATCCCCACTCACTATTGCTGCTAAAGATGAACCACTACAAATACTCACAGATATACCAGTTAGAAAGCGACGTCGATTTTCTGATAGCACTCTACCAAATTCAGCTTTTCCATGTTTAACATTTGATGAACTTGAACGCTTGTATTTAGATTTCTACAATCTCATCACTAATTCTCCTAAAGTGAGTTTCAATGAGTTATTTAATTTATCCCTTAATTACTTTTATTTAAAATATTTAAAGTACTGTACTTGTAAACGTTCATATACATGTGTTTAAATTGCACATTGTTTCACTCCTATTTTACAGTTCACTATTTAGTAATTTTAAATTGTTATTAATCAACCTGCTTTATTTTCATTATTATTTTGTTTTTATATTACTATTACGCTTTATTTAAAATATTTAATAGACTGGGAAATTGCGCTGTACATTTAGCCATATTTTCACTTTATTCATTGGTTTAGGATTGTGATTCAGTAGCTTAACTAGTTGAATCCTAGCTAGTAAACCCCATTTCTAAACAATAGTATTGTTGTGTTTAATCAAAGATTGCTTAAATACCTAGTACATGAACTAGTACTCAGTCACTGATTTAAATTCAGTTACTGTTTCATTATGTTCTATGTTGATTGAGATGTAATATGCAAAAGGTCATCTAAAAGTAATATGACCAAATTACTGTATAAGTTCATGATATTAGTCAGTGAGTCTGAAACTCGCTAGTAATTTTAGGCCTACCACCTACATTTTATGGTGCATCCAGTCAGTCAGTCAGTCAGCTACAATGTAGGACCAGGCACATATATGCATCGGTCCAGGTTGCCATACCTCATTAGCACAGCAAGATGAACACCGGATTCATAGGAGTGGTTAGGTTAAAGGTGGTAACATATAGGAGAAAGATTGCATATAAGGATACAGTACCGCAATATAGAATTAGTTCGTAGAAAGAAAGATATGAAGCAATTTTAATCTCTTAGTTTAAGGAAAGACAGGGAGTGTATGCACCGACGCCATTGTGATCGATTCTGAGCCACTGTTTATTTCTCTTGATGGAAAGCTACAAGTAGTTTTAGGCAAGAAAAGCAAGTCAGTCGAAAAGAGTGTAAGCATGTAATGATCACTGATACTAATGTTACGTGCACCGACGTTAATAGGATTAAAGCGAATTATGTAAAACTTGAGTGAGCAAAATCATGAAACTGATCTGTATTATACCACCCAGTATTATGTAATGAGATTATAGTCTGTTGATTAGTCTATAAAATGTTAGAGATCATTAGCTAAATATCCCAAGTAAAATAACTGGATATCTATACCAACGGCACGATTTTTGTCTAAATTTATACCCCACATTTGTCTTATCCTTGTTCTTGTAGGAGAAGATTGTTTTGCTCTGCAGTGTTTGGGATTGAAGAATTATTAAATGCATGGAGACACTATTAGTCTATAGACGAACTTCATCATACAATGTGACAATGTAATGGTTGCTCACAACACCTCTGAATGAACCGATACCAAATATAAGATTACTAACCAGGAAAATCTGCTTTGTATCTTTTTATTTTATTATTTATTTATTTGAACACATAAATATTGGTACAAGGGGGCACCAGATATATATGCGCCACACAAAACAATGAGAATGGGAAGGGAACAAGGTAAGGTGAGTATAGGAAAAAAAGAAAAATAACGACTATAGATTAGTGTATGGTAGTGTAATAATAATAATAATGGTGGAAACGGAAAGGCGCAACCAGAATTCTGGTTGTTCATTTGTATCTAGTATAGTAACATACTTGTGTTTAACTTATTTACCGAAAAGTAAACATGAATAATTGGCATAAACAGTTAAAAAATATTGGCCTCATGGGTCACTAACTATTTCATCGCATTAAGATCTAACTGCCTAATTCTTATCCATCCTCATATCAATGCACTGAATATATATATATTGTAAATTAGCCTCAACACTTTTTTCTCAATTTTCGTTTATTTTCACTGTGGACTGCCTAAAATGTACTCTTGTACAGAGTACTAAGGCCTTATTTCCGAATGCACAAATAACAATCAAATACGCCATTAGAAATATGAGCTTTTTTCATATTTAAAGTAGATGACATAGTTAAATTTATGGTAATAAAATATGACTTTTTTTATTCTCCTTTGTAGTTGAAACCTTTTATAGCAGACACAATCAGTTTTATTAATGGATCAGAGTCTAAAACACAGAAATTTCACTGTACTTCAACATTAACGCCAGCAAAGAAATACGCATGTCGTGCACTTATCTCTGCCATATGTGAAGTTTTATGGAGCCAAATGACAGCTAGTCGTGTCAAAGAACGATTGACGCATACACAAAGCGTGTATTCTTTTCTAACAAGTTAGTAAATATTTGTATCTTAACTTCATCGCGACCTAAAAAAAATTGGGTTGGTGGCTACATAATTGTTACAGTTACAGAAATATTATACAATGCATCATTTTAGTTTAAATTGCTTCATTCAGTCATAAAAGTTTAGTATTAACTTATTGCCATCTCAGTAACCACTTTGAGTCAGTTACGAACAACTTGGTACATATGTCCACTGTATCAAATTGTCATACTTTACATCAGTACAGCAAAAGCAAATTATTAGGACGAATTCAAAGATGAAATATTAGTATTAAGTGTAGTGAAAATTAAACGGAATGTATACCTAACAAGCGAATAACATAGTCGAGTAATCCATTTTGCAATGGCTTGGGTTACCTCTTCATTGATATTTTGACTTAATTTTAATGTATTGGTTGGAATTTGTGCATCTTGTGCGGACTATCTCGATATGACAATTGTCACAAGTTTATGGAGAATAGATTGTGTGGTAGCAGTGAGATCCAAGGTGCATATTCGGTTGTACGAAGGAGTGAGTGGGTATCTTGACTAACTAGCTAATCTTATAATCCATTGGGTTCTAAACTGGTTCGAATTTCAAGTAAACATCAACTTCTAGACCCAGATACACCCAGCTGACGACTCCCGGACAGGACGAAACGCGCGTTTTGGTTCCCACTGTTAGCCGGATTCTGTCCATTTTATATGGAATCGAGGGATGTAAAATTTCAAATAGGAAAAATTTAGAATTAGAGGCTAATAAAAAACATACATCTACGCCACTGAGCCATGTCTTATAAGAGCTCTGAATATAATAAAACAACCTTTGTACTATCAAGGACAGTTCTATTCTATATCATTTGTTGTATTTTTAAATTTAGCAGCACTTAGTTTCTCATCAGAGTTACCGTTTTCAAAGCTGATATCAATGTTTGTGCATCATTTGTCTATCTACCTAGACCTTCATTTCAAAGCAAGTGAAAATTGGGACCCAGTGGTTAAGATATTCACGCTTTATCCACTAACCCATAGCTTTCACTATCAAAGACCTGGTAGTTATTGAGTACACATTTATCTAGCTATTATTTCGTGAGTTCTCACAAATCCTACATTTCTGTCATGAGCTTTTAATTACATAGTGACTAGTCATATTTTTTTATTGATCCACTTTGCTCGGAACTTTGACCAACTTTGTTTGTTTACTAATTTCATGATACCCATTATCCGACATATGGATTTTCTTATTCGAACCAAGAGATTGTACTGAATTTTCATGCTACTTATTCATCTTGTCTAAACATCATTGTTACCATATTTTTTGTTTCAATTTTTATAGCGGGCATTCTAGATAGTTTCGGATTGGCGTATACAGTTGTAGCGGCCTGCCAACTCCTCGGTTATTCTGATGTAGACCTAGCATTATCCGAAGACCACGGTTGGGTTGAATTTGGTCCCCCGGAATCTCGTCAGACAGCTGATGTAGCTAGTTGGGTACAGGAATCTCATACATCTGCCAGTTCGCATAATTCGGAATTCTCTAATTCGCATGATGAATTGGTGCAACAAACAGAGCACTCTAGGACCAGAAAAACATCGTCGTCTACTGAAGATGAGCATAATCCACCTTCCATTCGCATTCCACCACTCGAACATTCTTGGCTTTATGTAAGTGGATATCCGGTAGTTTGTCGTCCACGCATAATGGCTGTAGCTGCTGCGATTGCGGCGATACAACCAGGGGCTTCATTATCTGCTGTCACTCAAGCTCCAACTTCAGAACCTTTTGCTTATGGCACGCTTTCACCAAATCCTTCACTATCCTCCGGTGGTGACCTTATTACACCTACCGGTTTAGTTAAGCATTTATCATCAGCATCAGTGATCTCGATGCAGGTAAGTGGTAGTAACGTTAACATTTTGAATCATCCCAGAATTATCTGCAACTTTAAACAATCTATATATACATGTATATCAATATTACATAAATCAAGCCTACATGAGTGTTCCTGCATTATTCTGTTGTCTCCGTTTAAATTTGAGCAAAATGTATAACAACCATTGACTAGAACTTGTTACCAGCAAACCCATACTTTTAAGCATCGCTGCACGTGTTTAGAATACGATAAAAAATTCAAAATTTTATAACCATCATACTACTGATGCAAAGTTAACATAGATTAACTTTTACTTACATATGTTAATGGTTTTTGACGAGGATTGATTCTATTGATAAGGTATTCTCAATAATATGTTCACATGATCTTTAGGGAATGTAAGGACTAATAATATTTTCAGTTTGGGGTTGTGAAGATTGTTGAATTTCATCAAAATCACGAACCGATCCATGGTGGTCCAACATGATTTCAATGAGACTAATAATACTGTCCAACTATCATTGTAGTGAACGAGAACACCAGTAACGACAACCAAATGTGTTTTAACACAAAATTACAGAATCTCTTAGTAAAATATGAGAACCATACAGTAAAGAATCCATTTGCAGAGTGTCAGTCAATTGTCTCAGACTTGATTGTTCCTTCGTTCCCACACCAATCACTCTGTTCTCTTTCTTTTCTCTTCGATTTTCTTAACCTTCTACTACCAGGCATTTCACTTTTGATTTGTGATACATATACTCATATCTGTCGACATCAGTAGCACACACTACACCATGACTAACGTTACGGTAGAATTTGTTTTAAACCCCATGACTTAATGGATTCAAAACAGTGTTTAAGCCGTCAGTTCAAAAAATTTTTTAACAACCATTTGTTTTGTGTTAGTTCGAAATTCATTATTTTATATAAACTCGAAGTATAGTTATTATCTCATGATCGATAATGTTGTAGACTGGGTTGATTTTGAAAATTTTCATTTTAATCCTGACCTTACCTTCGAGAAGTGAACTGGTTGGTTTAATGAAAAAGTAATTCAAATCGAATATGTGTGCATAAAACAATAAAATTTGTTTACTTACTTAAGCCTGTTACCCCTTATAAAGTGTCACAGGCCACCGACCAAGATTCTCCTACCGACTCTGTCTTGGGTTGTCCTTTCCAGTTATTTCCAATTGCTATTGATTATTTTGATATCTTTCTCCAATTCCTGACTCAATGTGTTACTTTTCCCTTCAGAATTTCATATTAGGGCTTGTGTCGTTATGCGGTTTGACGATTTCCGCAATGTATGTCTTATCCATCTCCAGTATCTTTTCATAATTTCCTTTTAATCTGGAAGTTGGTTTGTTCTCTCCCACAGTAGGTTGTTGCTGGTAGTGTCCAACTAACAGTTCTGGGTTATCTTGCGTAGACAATTGTTTATAAGCACTTGTACTTTTTTGATGATGGTTGTGGTAGTTCCCTAAGTTTCAGCTCCGTACAATAGAAATGTCTTGATCATAGCATTTAATTTGTGTTAATTTAATATTAACTGATAAAAAGGGTTTCAATCTTTTCATCACAAGAAAATAAACAAGATTCATTAATCAAATATCAATCCACATATTCAACTTTGAGTTGATTTGTATTTAATGACTAGTAGTAGTACTATCTGACTGACCAAACTAATATGTAGATTGTTATTACCGATTTGGTAAACAAACAATGTAATTCACAACTTTGAAAGAACTAAGCACTCGATTCGACTGAATTGATTGTTTTATTCAGAATATCGGTTGTTTCTTGAATTTTTTTCACTACTTTTTATTGAAAAAAAACAACTTGTTTATTCCTCTTTATTTTACATTTAGCTGGTTACATTAAAGCATCAACTTTTATGGTTATGCTTCGATGCTGGTTGTCTATCACGTTATCCTTTGGGGTTAACTAATTTAGGTGATTTAGAAGATGCATTTCCTACTATGGGACGACTTGCTACATATTTAAATTCATTACATTCATCAGTTAAAACAAATTTAAAATGTACTAGTGATTTGACGAATGAATTAAATGTTTTGGTGGATCAGTCTAACTGGTTGTCATCTATTTCACCGTCCACTACTACTGCTACTACTACTTCAATTCCAAATTCACATATAAAACTGTCAGAGGGGCCGAATTCTCAATTGCCAGAAACTGTTTCACTGGCTTTGGCTCTTTACAATCGTGCTATTTTAGTCAATCAACACTATTATTCCAATCGTCATGTTTATCCGTATACATGCTTGGCGGGATGTTTGTACAGGCATGGAGATAATCGAAGTGCATTGCGCTACTGGGCAGAGGCATCTAAAGTTATCGGACAGTAAGTCTTGTCAACCTTTTTCCTACTTGTTTTTCGTCATGTGGAGTTTCCAATTTTTTGCACTGAATACATTAAAACTCTAGGATGCTTAACTTTTCTTGTATTTGTTAAATAGTCTCATTGTGAAACATTATTTATTTATTTGAACACATAAATATTGGTTCAAAGGGGCACCAGGTACATATACTTACTTACTTACTTACGCCTGTTACTCCTCGTGAAGGAGCATAGACCGCTCGCTCATTCTCCATCCTACCCTGTCCTGGGCAATGCTTTCCAGCTCTTTCCAGTTGTTATTCATCATTTTCATATCTGCTTCTATTTCCCAACGTAATGTCTTCTTTGGTCTTCCTCTTTTCCACTTCCCTTCAGAATTCCAAGTTAAGGCTTGCTTCGTGATGCTTTGCGTAATGTATGCCCTATTCACTTCCAACGTCTTTTCCTAATTTCCTCCTTAGCTGGGTGCTGGTTGGTTCTCTCCCAGAGAAGGCTGTTGATGATGGTATCTGGCCAATGGATGTTGAGTATCATGCGTAGACAACTATTTATAAATACTTGCACCTTCTTGATGGTGGTTGTTGTAGTTGTCCAAGTTTCAACCCTATACAGTAGAACTGCCTTGACGTTGGTATTGAAGATTCTCACTTTGATATTAGTTGACAGACAGTTGTTTTGAGTTCCATATGTTCTTCAGATGTAGGAATGCGGCCCTTGCTTTGCCAATCCTTGACTTTACGTCTGCATCTGAGCCTCCTTGTTCATCGATGATGCTTCCCAGATATGTGGAGGATTCTATATGTTCCAGAGTTTCGCCGTCAAGTTTGATTGGATTGCTGTTCTCCGTGTTGTATTTGAGGACCTTGGTTTCCTCCTTGTGTATGTTGAGGCTCAATGATGCAGAGACTACTGCTACACTAGTTGTCTTTATCTGCATTTGTTCGTGTGTATGAGATAGGAGGGCTAGGTCTTCTGCGAAGTTCAAGTCGTCTAATTAGTTCTGAGATGTCCATTGTATGCCGTGTTTTCCCTCAGGTATAAAAATCTTCATAATCTAGTCGTCGACCACCAGAAGAAAGAGGAGGGGAGAGAGTAAACAGCCTTGTCTGACTCCAGTCCTTACTTGGAATGCATCTATCAGCTGTCCTCCATGCATGACCTTGCACCGTAGTCCGTCGTATGAGTTCCAGATAATGTTGACAATCATCTCAGGAACTCTGTAGTGTCGAAGAAGTCTCCATAACGTTCTCTTATCTACACTGTCAAATACCTTTTCATAATCAATGAAGTTGATGTACAGTGCCGAGCTCCACTCAACTGATTGTTCGATGATGATCTAGAAGAACTGCAGGTGGAGTTACCAGGTACATATGCACCACACAGTAACAGTGAAAATGTGAAGAGGTAAAGAATGTAAGGTGCATATAATAAAAAGAGAAACAATAATGAACAGAAATTAGTGTATGATAGTGAAATAATAATGGGAGAAGCAGTTCAGTTAGCAAAGGTACAATATAAATAAAAATGACTGAATTGTCTGAATTTTAATTGAAGCAAGAATAGCATTTTCAGTAATGATTGTCATTTCATTTTATTTGCGTGTAAGCTGTGATACTGCCCGGGTGCCCAGACTGATGCAGGTGGTTTTCTTAGGGGGCCACACCCCGAGCCTTTGATCTAAAGGTCTGATCCACAAGACAGTGGGAGATCATAAGGTGATGCAGTCCGATGGTAGCCAGTGACTAACGATTAGTTCATACTCTATTTTTTCCCACAGGATGGAGCCCATGTGCACCATTGGTTTGGACTCAGGGTTTTCCATCTACCCTAGGTGGACTCTCCGTGTCCACCAAACCGGTTAAAGCTCCGGACATTCGTTTTTGTCCTCTCTATTTCGTAAACAGCATTAACGATGCGAAAAAGCAGTGAGTAGGAATTCCCTGACAGCATTTGTATGCACGTGGCTATGTGAGAGCATTTCGAGAGGGAATGCGGACTCTCCCTACCTTTGGCCGTACCAGGGCATTTGGGAGCATTACAACGCAAACTTCTTATGGTATATGTTGGATGTTGTTAAACCTGTCATATAAATTAAATACCAAGGAAATATAACGTATGATTTTGGTTTTTAAAAAAAATCAGAAAGCATGTTGGCATAAATATTTATTAAAAGGATGTTTCGTCACTTCATTCTCCCTCCAGCTCTTCCTACTTTTGGCAAGAGATCCAGTAAAAACAAATATCCAACTGTCACTGACTTCGGTTTCAACTATATCTAAGTCGTTCAATCTTTTAGTCTGTATGCCTAATCTTAGCCTCTTCCTTGACGTGGCAGTTGGTCATGCGTATTGCGGTTAACCAATTGAGCTGTATTGGCTGAAACATTCGTTGCTTTAGGTCCTACCATACCAGGTAGTTCAGTTGGAGGACGATAAGACTAAAAGCAACAAACTTATGGTCCGAAGACAGAGTCATACTACTGATTACTACGTTATGGTAGCAGCAAAATGTTTCCTCCAGACAGCTAGAATCTACAGCAAAATTGTCATCTAATAAAGGAAGGAAAGAAAAGTTCCACCCAATAAATAGCTCACCTTACTCCCTTCTACGTATTTCCGTTTTTTTCTGGTAAGACCTTACTATAACAAAGCTGTTTCATTTGAAACTAATCACAAAAAGCCCGCTGTATGAGCGGCCTCAAAAAGTTAACCTTTGTACTTCGATCACTCTAATTCAGCTTCCTTTTCAGTTGATACAAGAAGAAATATCCTTTCACAATGTGGGCATCCAGAAAATGGCAAACAAACTCGAAACCAACTTTCTGAAATGTATGAGAGACCTTACTATTGATCATCATCCTTTTTGAAGATCTTTTTATTTATTTGAACACATAAATATTGGTACAAGCGGGCACCAAATATATACGCTCCACACAGGAAGATCTCTAATTTTTTATCCCTTGATGTCTTGATATTTTATATTTTCTAAACAATTAAATATGATTTATGAAACACTTACTCATATTAATTTGTTGTCTTTCATAGTTATAATCATACATCTGAAGACTGGGAAATTTATCGTGAGCTTTTAGAAATTGCCACACATTTAATGCCTCAAATGTTTCGATCGGCTAGTGAGAATTCACATTTTTGTTCTGAAGGTTTAGTTGACACTGATCCCGATGGATGCCTATATCAACCAGATAATATTCTGGGTACGTTATTTTTTACATTATTATTTCATCGCTATGTTAATGTGAAGTTTTATAAAATCGACCGGTGTATCTTTATGATATTCAACGTTGTATATGACTAGATGACGACCAGGTTTTTGATCAAGTGGAACGTTAAGCAATCTTACACATAGCATTATTTGGTATTTGGTTAGTATTAGAATCCAGGATATGCGTCAATTGGATGTTTTTATTACCCATTTCATTTCGCTTCAAGGCCTACCAAATATGTCATTGTCAACCAGTCATACGTAGCATAAAACTCGACACGTGCATCTGTTCAAGTTCTCATACCTCATTAGCACAGCGAGATAAAATTATTTTAAGATGAATCCCAAAATAGTAGTCCCGAAATAGACGAGCGATGCCTCGAAGACACCTGTGGTCGAATACTAGTGCCCACGAATGTTCTCTATTATTGATGGCCATGTTCCACATCTGTAAAGCGGAACGGGGCGAACTGCTGAGTAGCAAACCCATCTTTTGGTTGACATACGGATATCTCATCTACTCCACGAGTGACGCAAGTTGTCAGTGATCAATTTAATTTACTAAGTTCGTGTTGAAATTTCGTTAGCCACCAGCCCATCATGACTGGTGAAGCTTCCGAAATAGGTGAAACGGTTGCCGTACTCAAGTAGTTCACTCACTATCATTAATCTGAGCTCCGATGCAGGCCAACACTGAATTGAAATTTTGAATTTGAAGGAGAGAATCTCATCCTAAACACATTTGGACTGTTGCTTAAAGCTGTCAGAAGACCACATTTTTTCACTGTCTTCACTCAGAGCTGTGGGAAAAAGCTAGTAAAATACTAAGCAGCTTCTCAAAGTGAAATAGGTGAGAAGGTGTTCCAGTCTACATTCCGTTGATTGGGAGTCGAGTGCATTAATCACTAAAATCACTACTACACCATATATATATATATATATATATATATATATATATATATATATATATATATATATATATATATATATATATATATATATATATATATATATATATTTATTTATTTATTTATTTGAACACATAAATATTGGTACGAGATGGCACCAATTATATATGCACCACACAAAACAATGAGAATGGGAAGAGAAAAGGAAAGTAAGGAGCGTAAAAGAAGAAAAAAGAACAATAACGACCAGATTAGTGTAAGGTAGTGTAATAATAGTAATAGTAACAATAATAATAATGGGGGAAACGGAAATGTACAATCAGAAGAAATCTTTCAGTTAAGGAATATTTAACCACTTTCTATGAAGAAAGTAAAAGAAGGTTACAGCAGGATCGCCACTGGCTTCTATTCTGAGCCATATCTGATAACGTCTGTAGCCATTGTGTAGCACCATCTCTCGGACCCCAGCCGGGGAGTCGTGAAGGACCAACACAAGCCACTCTTTTGCAGCTTTCTTTCATGCCACGACACCATGTCATATACTGATCACCTCTCCGCTTTTTCCAACCAGTCCCAGAGTCGGCAAATAATGCACGACGTGGAATTCTGTGGGACGACATTCATAGAACATGTCCAAGCCACTTAAGTCGATGTTTCAAGATGGTGACACCAATTGAATTATCGTCTCTGTGCCCGAACACACGATGCCGAACCTCTGCATTATTGACATGGTGTTGCCACTGAATGTCAGCAATCCTTCGGAGACAGCGATGATCGAACACAGAGAGTCGTCTAACGTCCTCAACTCGGAGAGGCCAGGTTTCACAAGCATAGAGCAAAACTGCTCTCACCGACGCATTGTAGATCCGACCTTTTACAGCCAGACTAACATCATGAAGGCGCCAAAGATGGCCCAGATTGGCATAAGCCGCTCTGGCTTTCACTACACGTGCATTGATCTCATCACTCACGCCACCACCATCACTTATGCAGCTACCTAGATACATGAACTTCTCGACTACTTCTATCTGCTCACCATCCAGGATGAGTACAGGATTAGAATCCTGTCAGTCTTGTAGAAGTACTTTTCACTTCGAAGGTGCAAAGCACACACCATATCTACGGACACTGATTGCCAACTGATTAAGTGCGGATTGCATGCCTCGGACATTATCGCACAGTAAGACAATATCATCCGCATACTCAAGGTTGAGAAGTCTTTCTCCAGACAACAGATCCACACCGCCATTTATTGCATCCATCAGAGCTGTTTCCAGAATGTCATCAATGGCAAAGTTGAATAAAAATGGTGAGATTGTGCAATCCTGCCTAATCCCATTGCTTGAATGGAACAGTGGAGAGAGGTGGTTGTATGCCCTCACTCTTCCTGAAGTGTTTTTATATAGGGCCTTTAGGATATTAATAAACTTCTCAGGCACACCCTTCTTCAATAGACAATCCCAGAGAACAGTCCTGTCCAACGAATCGAAGGCAGCCCTGATGTCAAGAAACACTACGATTGTTGGCCTTTGATAAGTATGACGGTGTTCTAACATTTGGTGGAGGGTAGAAATATAATCAATACATACTCGATCAGAACGAAAACCAGCCGGAGGTAAGTCATCTGGGCCAGGTGATTTGTAGCGCTTCAAGAGTTTGAGTTCCTTGCGGACTTCCGCCTCATTTGTTGGATCAGTCGTCACTGGCTATGGAGGGCAGGACAGTCTGACCGATGTTGCTGGATTAGCAGGCCAGTTGAACTGCCCTTCGAAAAATTCTGCCTATCGTCCAAGACGTCGATGGATGTTAGTGATTTGCATCCCAACATCCTCGTAGATTGTTTCGCTCACACCAGACTTCTTGCTGCCGGTGGCTCGGATGAGTTGGAAGAGCTTCCAGTAGTTGTGGTCTGTGCACAGTTGCAATAGACGGTCCCCGTTATCTGTCCTGCGACCAACAAGTCCCCATCGACCACCTAAACGACTCCCTACCTGAGCATTCAAGTCTCCGGCTAGTACTACAATATCTGTCGAACTCACTTTTTGGAGAAGAACAGATAACTGGTGATAGAATTCATCCTTGATTGTATCCGGGCTGTAATCTGTCGGAGCATAGGCGGAGATGACGAAGAGACATCGTTTTTCACGCCGATTTCTCACTTTGATGGAACTCTCTAATCTAACAGCACATAACCGACTGTTAATGGGGATCCAATCGATTAGTGTTGCCCCAGCCCTAGCACTTAGTGCAACAACAGCAAGATCAGACGAGGATGCCACAGGGTCCCCGGATAAACGCACGTAAAACAAGCTTTTTGAAGCGACAGATGGGGAGCGAATTTGTAGTACTTCACCAGAATCTTGAATAGGGGTCTCAGATAGACAACAAACGTCGATATTAAGACTTTCCAAAGACATAGCCAGCCCTATCTGTTGTCCGACCTGCATGAGTGTGCGAACGTTGAAGACAGCCAGTTTGAATGGTGCATGTGGTTTCAGAAAAACTGCTTCAGTATTTGTATTTGGTGGTAGCATACAATTTTCAACCAGGCAGTGACTCTAGAACGTTTAGATAGAACCGAGTTTCCACCATTGGCGAGATGTTGTATAAGTCGAAAAATAAGGATACATGAAGTGGGAATAAAACAGAGTGAATAAATGACGTAGTAAATAATAGTAGTAATAATAATAATAGTAATGTGAATTGTTTGACTGTTAATCGAAGCGTGAACAGAATTTTCAGTAAATATCGTCATTTTCACCATATTTGTGTGTGGGCTGTGATACTGCCCGGATGCTCAGAGGGAAGCACGTGGTCTTCTTAGGAGGCCATACCCCGAGCCTTTGACCTAAAAGTCTGATCCACAAGACAGTGAGGGATCGTGAGGTGATGCAGTCCGATGGTAGCCGGTGACTAACGATTAGTTCATACTCCATTTGTTCCCACAGGATACTGGAGTCCATGTGCACCATAGCCAGTCGATCGATTCAGCATTTCAAAGTGAATAAAATTTTGAACATGGTATATAATTCAATTTCTAAACTACTAATAACCTAATTTACTGAATATTGTCAACTGGTTATTCAAGACTTTTTTAAGTTTCCTAGGTTTTTTTTTTTTTAGCTTTATTCAACATTATATTTTTAGTACAACATAGAATTCTCAGCATAAAGTATTTCAACAAGTTTCCTTTTCTTATACCTTGATCTATTTTGACGATAAATTTTGAATGATGACCGGTTAGATTTTAGGAGTTCGGTAATCCACATTTGATTAATGTTCGTTCGTTTCAATGCATATTGCCAGCCACCATGATGTCGATGATTGTACCTTTTTGTATCACGTATAGCGAAAGGTTGTAAACTTTTCATAAACGCGCCTGAATAGATTGTGTGCACAATGGACATAATGATGAACTAAAACAAGCAACAAAACAGATAACTTGATGAAATATGTAGATCGGAGGAACAGGTAGCCCAGATATTCAAGCAGGCGTAGTCGTGCACTGCCTGTGAACTAATACTACTATGTTAATATACTCAATCTACCATTAAACTAATCCCGTATAGATTGTTTTTAAATTTAGTCACGCCTGTTATCCCTCGTGGAGGATTATTTTTAAGTGCTCTTTTTTTGTTCTTACCCCCTTTTCAGATGATCCACACTGCCTTTCTTATCTGTTATCATTTTATGATCATTTATGTTTATGGGAAGAAGGTTCACCTGTGCCAGTTTTACATGTAGGTTGGGTTGATAAATTAATGGTAAATTTGACACGATTTACTCAACGTGCTAGACGTCATCTTTGCTTATCTGTAGCATCCGATAAAGAAGATAATAAAAGTGATATTGTCCATTCACCTGCATTAACACATTCGACATGTAGATCAAGTCGATGGACAACTGAATCAACTGATACAACAAGTGAAACAGGAGTACTGAATATGAATAACATAAAACGTACTCGTCGACATCGATCGAATCAAATCGATGCCACATCTAATTTGTCTACTCCTATCGCTAAAAATGATCTTCCAAAACCGAATGATGATATTGATGATGTAAATGCTAAACCTGAACTAATCAATGATTATTATACTGATGGAAATATCCAGTCTCCATCTTCTGTAATAACAAATCAAGATATAACTTATGAAACGTCTACAGTAGTTACAAGAGCACAAAATAACAAGAGCGATATGGAAACGGATTCATTAGGTAAATTATTATTACTATTATTAACGAAATTAACTAATCGATAGGTCACTGATTGTTGTATAACTCTTGATTACATATGGTTTGTTTTCCTATTAGCATTTCCTGGAGGGGGAAAAATTTTGTTCATAACAACCTCCTAATATAATTGTCAACAAGAGATCATCCAATAAAAGGCTTATTTCATCATTAGCACGGGGGTAGAGTAAATGGGACAGAGTCCTACTACCAGTTATCAAATTAAAGACTCAATCCTTTATATAGCTAAATTGTAAATTCATAGGCTTGTAACATGAATGTGTCGGTTTGATTCTTTAGAGTGGGTTTAGGAGAGTGGAAAATATATTTTCTAAAATTTTTGTGTATATCAGTTCATTCAGTCAATCAGTACAAATATTGGAAAAGGATAATGTGAACCTATCATTCAGTAATCTCAGAAAATTAAATTATATTTAATTATTAGAAATAGTAAATATTCATTGCCCATATATATATAATTGAGGAAACAGAATGTTTGGAGTTTTGATACTTGACTGGATAACAGTTATGGAGAAAACTAATAGTAAATTTGTTTGTTCAGGTGTATTCTGCTGTTGTGCATGTTAAGGACTACAGTTGGTCAATTCCTATTGGGATATGTGCATCTTAAGCAGATTACATCCATACTACCATATTGGCCAGTCAGTTATTATCAACGTAGGGCCTTACATAGATGCACGTTTGCCTAAGTTGCCATACCAGATTAATACAAGATAAAATTAAGATGATCCGCAAAAAAGTCGAAAGAATATAGTGTTAGTAACAGTTTAAAAGATTGAAAATTTAGAATATGGTTCGAGAAAAATAACACTGAAAGGTACGTATAAAGGGATATTTAAATTTAAATTCTAAAGGAAATGCGGATGCAACTGGACCCATATCACTCGAATTTACCTGCGACTGATCGCGGACCCTAACTGTGTCAGTCAGTCAGCTACAACGACTGTGTAGTCTACAATTGCAACATAACTCAGACTAATAGTCAATGAATTCATGAACCAGTGATACGCTTTTGTTTGGCTGCTTCGAGATTTCTTCCAACTTCCTCGGGTGCCTGAAAACATTGCCTGTCATAGTAGGTAGTGATTAGGCATAAGTCACTACACATCTCCCATGCACCTCAATCGATTATAATTCACAAACTCGTATATCACTATTTAGTCACAGGTTTTCAGTCAAGTTGGTTAGTAGCTATCAGAGGAATCCAGAACACACGTTTTGTCTCACTCGGAACCAGTCAACCGAGTGTACTTGTATCCCAATGTTGATGTCCGCACTAAGACTCGAACCTAGTACCTTCCGCCCTAAACGCTAGTGGGTTATCCACTGAGTTATTGAGTACAGATAACCACTAACTTATGCAACAGATGTAAGTTTTTTGCAAGGGTTTGTGTTTTACCGTTATGTGAACATCAACACTGAGATACAGGTAGACACCCAGCCGACGAACCCTAAATAGGACGAAGTATGTGTTTCAGATTCCACTGTTAACCACTATCCAACTCTACTAAAAATAGTAGATTTATGTTTTACTGAACACTGATCCATTGACAAGCATATACACCCAAAAATCTATAGTTAATATGTGCACTCACAAAAATGTTTTCCTTAACTAACCAGCAGAATAATAATTTTCTATCAGATCATTGAAGAACATGTTAGTTTTTTCAAACAGACGTCATTCGACTTTTAGCCACTACGCCTTAGGTTCGAACCCCACTCCATCTATTTCAGTTTAGGCAACCGGATAGTACACTTAAAGTGTATGGTTCCATACTCAAGTGCACGAAGTGAATGAGCTTATTTGAAATAATTTTTTTCATTTCAATAAAATAATATCGTTTGTCGGTCTCTCTAATGATATAAAATATTATAATGTAGTAAAACTTAAATTATAAAATATGTTTTTTGCACTACGTATCAGCTGGGAATTTTGCCAACTGCATAGTTTCACAATTGAATTGTTAAATTAGTTTATATTCATCATTCAGTGGTTAAAAGTTTTGTTTTTTTTAATGTCCAGTTCAACTTTTAATTATGTATACTGTTTTGATTCCAGTGGAAGCTAACAAGGGTTCTAATCCTCATATAGTAAAATCTTGTAGAACTTCTGTCACAGTTGAAATACCCGAAGAAACATCCAACACAAAGATATCTATTAAAGAATCCTATTCACCCAATACAAAATCTGTCCAATCATCCACTCATACAAATTCAATGTTTGATGATATTCAATCTGATGCGGATCAGATTTTGTTGGATACTGAGGAACAAGATGGATCACCTTCTCCACTAATGGATTTTCCTAATCATGATGATTTACTTGCAAGTTTAGTTGAAGCATGTGATCATCGTCTGTTGAATCCAGCTTTTCTATGGGGCATGGAACCTCATTCACCTTTTCTGCCAGCTAATGTTGCTCCAGAAGAAGCATTAAATCGTCTAATGACAGTATTAGAAGAAAGTAAACCATCTGCTTCCATAATACACAATTCAAATGATGTCATATCTACCGAAACTATGGTTCATCATATTTTTCCAACACCTCCAAATTCTGGAAGTTTCACTGGATCCTCGGAAAATATCATCCATGAAGAATCAACTCCATCTACTACATTATCCCATACAACACTATGTACATCACCTCGAGTTCCAGAAAGTTCAGTACGTGAAATAGAAAAGTTAACATCAACTGCAGTAACCGTCCCAATTTGTTTAGAAAATCAAGAACATTCAACTAATTACCCTGGTGATAGAAATAATAATTTAGAAATCACATTAAAAACAAGTTCTGTATTACCAACAGAAAAGCATATATTGTTTCAGGACAATTTCGACACTGTCGATGGCGGTTGTAATAATAATGATAACAATAATAATAATGGTGATGGTGTTTCGTCAGAAGATTTTGACCTGTTAACTAATATTCCTAATGAATTAATGGATTCTGTCGCCAGCCTAGTAGTTGATAATCACAATCACCATCAAACTGATCATCAAATCAATTCAAACAGTCCTCCTACTGATTTTTTTGATTTGTTATTAGAATCAGAGAATAATTTAAATACAACATTATGTAATCAACATCAATGTGAAATAGAAAATCAAGAACAAAATATAAATATTAATGGTAATAATAGTGTTGTCAACCAGTCGTCAACAAATCATCGTACAGTTAAAACAATGGAAGAATTAACTGTTCACTTATCATTATATTCAGTTAAGATGGCTTCAATTATTGAATTGTTACGAGCGCCTAGATTGAATTCCTCTGCGATTAAACTAGCATTGACAGCACAAAGTCAAGTGTGTGTTCGCCGATCTAGTAGTGTACATTCTAATTATTTTTAATCGTTTTTCCTTCATTGCATTGTTGTATGTATTTATTATTCATTCTTTGTGGTATATATATATATATATATATATATATATATATATATATTGAAGCTTATTAGTCTAACTGGATCATTTGTTTGTGTATATGTGTGCAAATGTACATAGATACTTATTATGTGTCCGTATGCTTGATTCAAGTGTTCATTATTCTTTTTGTAATTTATCTTTCGTTTTGTTCATTGTTTATTTTTTTCAAATCTATTATAAACACTAGATTATTGTTACCTTTGTTAATTAGGGATAGAATCATTAAATCATGTCTATTATTTTCAATTGTCAGTTTTGCATTATGATATTTCTCGTTTCTTTTTAATTGTTATCTGTACATAAGCGTATGAGTATATTCGTGTATTCATACGTTGCTCTTATGTTTTATTTCAATGCGTTAGTTAACACATTTCTATCCATCTAGAAATACCATCAATAACTATTATCATTCATTTTATTGAACCATTAAATCATTCATTTTTGCTACATATACGTGTATTATATGTCGTTAAGAGAATTACTTGAGGCTTTTACTTTCTCAGTCTAATCAAAAGTATCCCCGAATTCCCCTTATATATATCAGTGCATATTGAAATTTCCTTTTTCTGAAATTCAGTTGTTCTTCCTAAATAGTATTTAACTATTACATTTTACCAGTTGTACACACACCTTTCTTAGATTGTCTTTTTATGCCTAATTCTCTCTCTCTCTATTCACATCCTCTCATCAGCCATTATTACCATTCTCCATTGTCCATACATACATATGATTCACTTTTTTAAAAAAAAAGCTATTTTGTTTAAAAGTAACTACAAAACTATTTTTTTTGTGTGTCTTCAAAAGAGGAATTTTCAAAATATTTTTTCTATCGTTTTGTAACCTACATTAATTGTGTATTATTATTATTATTATAAGTGTATATTGATTCGCCTGTACATTCTACTTATTTTTCTATTATTTTACTCAGACTATGTATGTGTGCTTACTTATTGTTTACATGTGTTTTTTTTTAATATTTGACTCACGTTGAAACACGACCAAAACATGTGTATGTATATTTCATTGTATTTACTTTTTACACAGTAACTAATATATCTATCTGCGTTTTTCTCATTCAAATATATGTTGTTTTGTATGTGTACATGTGTGTGTACGTTTTGTAAAGTTGACATGTAACTCTTTTACCTCTTGGTGTCGTCCCACCACCGGTTGATTCCTTTTCTATATTTTTTTATTAGAAAAAAATCTTTACCAAACATGTGTTTTGACCTCAGATTAAATTTTATCGAATTTGTTTATTTACATTTTTATTTATTTATTTATAAAAAAAACTTATAGTTTATTTGATTGTTCTAAATTCCGGTGAATTAATTCATTCGTATTATATCTATGTAAATCTGTAAAGAGTCACTATAAAAAGCCTTTTGTGTTTCAATTTGTGTTTATTACTAAATTTTCAACTTTTTGAAAGTTTACCCTGTTGTTCTAAGTGGTCGTCCAATTCTCATATATACATAGTTCTTATATACATCCCCGATTAACTACTTTCATGAGGAAGGTAAGAGTAATTAGGAAGATTTATTGGCTACCAAATAGGAATATATCCACATATTCATTAATTAATATGGATTTCACCCTCAAAAAATCAGATTGTTAGCCTCTCTCCCTCGGATAATTAAGCTACATTTTAGCCAATATCGTACACTCGTTAACATTTCCTGTCTATCATTTGATCCTGAACTAATGTGTCCGATCGACCTAGCCTATCATACCCATAACATTTGAATGTGTTCTTTGAAAGATGTATAGGGAGTCATGTGTTAATGCATTTGCGATAGTCAACTGAACCAAAACATAATTCTGAAGTGGGGAAATAAAACAAACTCAATAGTGGTTTTAAAAATCTTGCTTTTAACCTAAACTCTGTTTACTCTACCCATCTGTAGCAAATCATATTAAATCTAACCAAAGTTCTTAATGTATTTTTTACTTGGATGATAAGACATTGACTTATTAACCGCATCATAGTTTCCAGAATTCTGCAACCTAAATCCTGGGCAGGAAGTGAGGTAAAGCTTTTATTTCGAAGGTTGGTCAGTGTATTCAGAACCAAAGTATTTGTGAGTTTTTATCCGACTTTAAGGCCCTCGAAGTTTTCGTGACGTGTTAAAATTAATGGTATAGTCTATTGAAATCTAATCAGGTTACTGCACAGCTTGTCTTCTAGAATGCCGATTGAACTACGTGTGTTCAGCATTTCCTTAGCTTCTAGATATTTTTAAGGGATGGTCGAGGGTTATCCGTAATGTCTTTTTATTAAAATGATTAGCCATGACTTCTTTGAGATTCATAATGATAATAATCTTACTCGGAGTCCTAACCTTGGTTTCAAATGGTAGTATTTAACATCACAACTACTTATTGGACTGTTCTCATTCAATGTATACTTCGACAAACTAAAAGTTTCTCACTTGTAGAATTAATTTCTAATAATAAGCCGTCATACACGATATGGTCACTTCGCGCTCATACCACAAGAAATTTTACTGTAGAACCCTGTGCACTGATTACTTTACCCTCTGGCCCATCCATGCCAGACCTTTTGGGCCCTTCCAGAAATAGTTTCTTCAAGCACTAAAACGAAGTTTTTCTCCAGAACTACGATCACGTTCTCAGTTCAAAGTTATCCTCTTTCACTTCTTGTTAATCAGATAGAGTAGGTGATTGGGCGATCTTCACCGATTTAAGCAGACTGGGTGGTCAGCCGGTTTCTGATTTACCGCTTGCGTTAGTCCATGAGGAAAATGATTGCCAAATCCATGAAACACTGTGTGGATGTGTTAGTAGAACTTTTTCTCCCCATACAACGGTTTACTTTCAAGTAGTTAGTTTATACAGCTAATTTCACTTGTTTGATTTGCAAATATCAGTCTGTTGAATTGTATTTGGCTTTTATTATATGCTTGAATCGTCTCTCCTTTTCAGTTGATTAAATGTATTAGTAAACTTTCCTGATTAGGCCTGTTTCTTATAACAGCTAAAAAGTGTATAATTTCCTATTGTCGTTTAACTCTTTTAGAGTTTCGCATTGAAACATTCACTACTACCAAAATTCTTGTCTTGTTCCGTTAACAGTTATAAAGACTAGTATCTGTTCTAATGATATTATTCAAAAATGCAACGTAAACTGTACAATGAAATCACTCAAATTAAATAACGACACTTCATTAAAATAATCAAAACAACTCATTCTGATCTCTCTGAATACTAGACGATATAGGTAAATAAACATATCAGAAAGGTCTTTGTGGATATTATAGTAATTTCAATAGTTGAGATCATGAGTCAATTGAAGCAGTGACCAGTGAAATTCAGTCGGGTTTGTTGTGAGATAGTAACTCACTGAAGACGATGGTGGATGTATCGCTCGATTTCATGGATTAGTTGTAGTTAGACATTAACATCGTTGGATGCCCGTTGACTCAGTGGTCTAGAGGTTAGGCACTCGCACGCAAGACTGATAGGTCCTAGGTTCGAGTTTCGTGAGGTGGGGTCGTGGATGAGCACTGCTGAAGAGTACCACAATAAGACGAAGTGGCTGTCCAGTGCAGGAACTTACATATTTACCTTTCTATATTTCAATAAAACATTGACTAGTGATATCATAATCGAGAGAATATTAAAACCAATTATACACCATACGATTAAACAGTCACTGTAAATCAAATGTAATTTATTCATTAGTAATAAATTTTCATTACTTAAAATAACTTCTAAATGAATCACTGACTAGAAATTGAGAAAAAAAGCAACAAAACATTATGAATATCAAATAATAGTCCCTCTAATTAGTAATAACAAGTTCACCAATTCTATAATTTGATTTAAAACTATTGAAAACAATCAATGAATTTATGGAAATGACACTTCACAATAACAATTACATAAAGGGACTAAATACTATGACATAAATAGTATGTTAAATTCAATTTCTAATTCGTTTCTCATCTCTGAAGTAAATTATATTTCAGTTTGATTGATACAATGAATTGTCAGAATGGGTTTTGTGGAGATTTTTAGAAATTCCACAGGTTGAAATCATGAGTCAATTGAAACTAGACCACCATGGAAAACCTGGAAGCACTGGACGGCCGTTTCGTCCTAGTATGGGACTCCTCAGCAGTGCGCATCCACGACCCCTCACCCCGCGGGATCCGAACCCGGGGTCTGCTGGTTTCGTGCGCGAGCACTTAACCAATAGACCACTGAGCCGACATCCAACGGTATTAATGTATAACTCCAACCAAATTTAAAAAGAATATATAGATAGAAGAATCGAACAGATCTATTATGCATCCTATTTCAATATTTTGAAGAATTCAAGAAGAAAAAGTAATAACAACTTCCAAGTTTTACTTAATTCTTGGTGCATTATTAATGAGTAATCTATTTTTTTTTCCAACATGACCACACCTCATTAGAAATTCAATAATATTTCACAAACTATTTATGAATCAAGTAGGTGGAGGTAGCCAATCGAATGCACTGTCTGACATAGGTTTCGTGTAAGTTTTTACTGGTCAGTTAAGCTTACCTTCACTCTTATAAGAATTGATGCTCTTTTTACGATTCGAACAGGCTTCATAGTCTGAGACAATACGGCTAAATTGTTGAGGTTGCAAATGACCTTATATAGAAGTAAGGTATTTACAAGCGACTAGTCACCACTGTGTGACCAATCAATGGTAGCTATTAATAAGTATTGATTTAGGTAGGCGTTTTTTTTTCATTTGAAAATAACTTTCATTATATAGGGACTTTTGTTTAAATTTGAACAGATAGTTCCAGTGTGTTTGGGTGCCGAGTTAATGTAAGTCATTAAGAAGGAAGAATGTATTTGTGAAATCTCAGCAATTAAATTTTAAGTAAATTCAACGTCCCACTGGGCAATTTGGTTCAGACTTTTCCAAGGAAATATAATCAAATTATCGAATATAAATAGGTATATGGTTCTTTGGTCAACTGTATACTAAATAGGTTATCCAATCATGTTAACATTGTTTAAAGTACGTATTTGCTGTACTGTATATGAAACGTCGTGTGCGACGAAAAGTTTATTAACATATTGTGTGTACTCGTAAACCGATCTAAGGCGTAAGAAGAAATTTCTCTGACTAGTTGTCACCTGTGATTGGTGAATTTTTTAACAAAACATACAATTTTTATGTATGATTGTAGAGTCTGGTTCCATATCAAGCCCATGTGGGTTTTTCTAACTTCCGGACAGGCCAATTTATTCATTCACCTTGAGTTATATTTTGACCTTCTTAATTATTCACTTATCAACCTTGACTTTTTATGTGTACATTGTTTACCGTACTCATCACATGTCTGTAGCTTATTTTCGTTTGACCATAAATATCGATTCATGCTTTGTTAAATCGAGTTGGCTCGCTCGCCTTCTCCGCACCTCTTTCTCTGTTTTGCTTCATCGGTTGTTTGTCCACATCAATTAGTGTACAAAATATACGTATTAAAAACTTCATTCTCGTATTTGACTTATTTAATTCTGTTATTCACTAACGTGAGTTAAGTCGATAATCAAATACGAAGATTGGTGGCATTTATGTTTCGATAACAATCATTCATACAATCGAACTGGTGTCAGATACAGGGCCACTAAATGATATGAGTCAAACATGTCATAACATGCTTAAAATGAAGATAAAAAAGAAATGAATGAATGTTTGTATTATTTTGCTGTTCCAGTTAGTTGTTCATCATATATTCAAACAAACAAACTGATCAGAACAGTTGAGTGTAATTGTTGTTGTTCAGTTAACAAGTGATAGATTAAATGGAATAATTATAAATTATTAGTTGTCATAGGACAGCTAATTGTATTTCATCTATCCTATGAATACTATCTGGATTTGCTCATATGATTAGGGCTTCGGCTGTTAATGTCTCTTTTTAAGAACTAAAACCTTTCTGGAGGATTCTTGTGCCAATCAATTGCATGGCCCGACTCTAGTTTTCACCATAGTTTGAAGTCAGTTTATTAAAAACTTCGGATGTGTGGTGGACCAAAAATTCTATTAATTCAAAAACGATAATAAAGTTATCACATCCAAAAATGTATGTATTAATATATCAAATATACTTTATAAACACAAGGAAAAGTTACAGGACGTTACTTAAATTGGCAGGCATTGGCGTGTTCGAGCTACATATGTTACAATAATCCACAATTATGATTGATTAATAATCCCAATGAAGGTTGTTATAATTCCAGCGGTATGTCCAGATGAGATATTTAATGGGAATATGGCTGTGGTCAATAAATGTAGAAAACAAATATTTTAGACTTCAGTTGTCGTAACAATAGGCAATTCAGAACAAGAGACGTGTGTTTGTAGCAGAGTATTTTCGAGCGGTTATCAGTGTGTCGTGATATGCTGTATTCCACACGGAAGAGAAAGCATGCAAGTTGAAACAACTTTTAGGGTCATTTGTAGTAAATGTACAAATTATGAGGATTAACAAAAGAAATGCAAATAGTATCAAAAACTAATTACAAAATAAGTTTGCTGTAATTATCTCCACAGATGAACTGAATAGGTGTTTCATTCTGATTTAAAGCTTCTCAACAGTCTATCACGAATTAGTTGAAGTTAGATTGAACCGTATAAGTGAGTTCAAACTACATGGCTGAAGTTTATGTGATCGACATAATGAATGTTTAAAGATGTTTGCTCACAGTTGGTCACAATGATCCACATGAATTTACTTTTTATTTTCCCTTAAGTATTGAAGTTTGAAATTATCGTTTGTTTTTTTTATTCCATGAATCTATTCTTTCTTCATGAATAAAATTGTAAATGTCTACGGGTGTTTTTTATCACCTTCGATGCTGTTACTACTTCTACTACTCTAACATTGGTCTTGATAATTTCATTTCAGAGTACTGATATGGTTTAACAACTTGAACCGTTGCATACATATGTTAGGTTCTGTGTTACATATGACTGACTACCTAAATCAATGGATTTTAACACGATTGTCAAGAAAGTGTATTTTGTTCTATGAAATCTTTTGTATCTAAGATTCTTTATCGATGAGTCACTGAGTTGAAATTCAATGTTTTCAAATTCACTTAGTTGACAATAGTCTGAAACTATCATTCAGTAATATCAGTAATACCCAACTTTACCTTCAACATGGATAAACTTTAGGTATCATAACTTCGGGAATTTGCATTGAATTTCATCATTTGAGTTGCATATTATTATTACTATTATCAAAATAAGTGTTTTGTGTAAGCCTATTTCTGGTTCGAATAAGAAGTAAAAACCCTTGATTCAATTCTATATGGAACCATAGGTTTCTCATTAAGAAATTTCAAACTAGAATAAAATGTGGTGAAAATCCCCACTCCGACATTTGGTAAATGAGGAAGGAACGAATCGAGTGAGGAAATTTCTTTTCAATTAGTTCTTCGTCATGGCTCTACACTAATAGTGAAATAATACTCATCGGGTAGATACGTTACGTAATAATTACATAATGACATTTAAATTAACATTGAGTAATTGGAAGAAAGAGGATTAATAATAATCAAAATAATTATTCGATAATCAAGAAGTTGCTACGTTGTCTAATATATATAAGAAAGAACGAACTAACAGAATATGTTGATAAATGGTCAGTAGTGCAATAGTTATGTAAGAATCAAGAATAAGTAAAATACAAAAATATAACAAAACGGAAGAAATAGGAAGACAGTTTATTAAAGTTCTGCTACAAACTCCCCTACACCGATGTCCAAAGTAGCGAGAGTGGTTTTACAAACTTCTTTCGAATGCAAAGGTTTGGTTTGTGAACATGGATTCTAATGGCTTCAGTAATGTGCAAAAGGCGCACTCGTAAAGCATGTGGCAAATTTGATGGAATATGGTAGATATCCTTAAAAGCTTTATTCAGTTCAACTTGAGGACCTGTGTCCACTAAGTGAGCAAAAATAGAACTCTTAATCACTCTTACATAACCTTTGTTTAACCACGACAGATGGTGTTCTGTTATACGATGACGAACTTGCCGAATTGTACGACCTATATAACTGGCTCCACATTATACATTATGCAACGTAGCAACTTCTTGATTTCCGAATAATTATTTTGATTATTATTAATCCTCTTTCTTCCAATTACTCAATGTTAATTTATAATCAATATGTCATTATATAATTATTGCGTAACGTATCTACTCAATGAGTATTATTTCATTATTAGCCGACACGGATTTGCTCCACTGGTCACGACTTCTCACCAGAACTCCGAGAATTTTCTCACGAAGGTAGTCACTAGTGAGCACATGGTAATTATCAGTTTAGGAGGTGTGGAGATTGTTAAGTTAAAATGACTTTTTAATGCTTCATAGCTCTTAATAAATCTTCAGTTGATATATCAGTTTGTAATGAGAATTCTCTTTTTAATTAGCTTTAAGCATGTTTAATATCTGACTTCAATAAATCTATCAACTGATAATCTCAATGAATATGATACTACATTGTTTGTTTAAAACTGTTCTGTATATTTTTCTATACGGTAATAGGGAAAAGCTCACTTAAATTATCATAGAAAAAGTACAGTTAATTTAATATTTAATTCATATTGAATCAGAAGGGGTTTTGTGGAGATTGGAGTAGTTTAAACAGTTGAGGAGTCCCACAATAGGACGAAACGACCGTCTAGTGTTTCTAGGTTTTCATTGGTAGTCTAGCTTCAATTGACTCATATTAAATATTGGATTATTTTAGTGTAAAATAAATGAACATAAATATGTATAGAATTTACTACTAAAAAATATAAGTAGAGAGTGATATCAGCGAGAAAAAACAAACAAACTTGTTTAACTGATTAAATTTAAATAAAGCACATTTGCTTTTAAGTATTTACTATTGAAATTCATTAGTGATTTAAATTATTTGGATCCGCTATAAATAAACAATAAACCGTAATTAGTAAGTATATAATTTCAGTAGTTGAGATCACGATTCAATCAAAGCTAGACCACCACGGAAAACACGGAAGCACCAAATGCCCATTCAATGCTTCCACGTTTTCCATGATGGTCTGGCTTTAATTGACTTGTGATCTCAACCATTGAAATTACTATAATATCCATAAAACCCCTTATGATATACATAGGAATCATTGAATTCATTTATACTCCCTGTATATATTGTTCAGTGAATTGTTAGATTTTCTTTCATTTAAAATAGTTTAGCAGCAAATTGGGGAGGAGAACAATAGTATTAGGATTAAACTATAAATTATTCATTGTGTTTGATATGAAGAGACAAAATTTGCTAGTGAACTAAATGTATTACATGTACTTTTAAATGCAGTCATGTTTTACTCAATTTGTAGTAGATACATTTTATTGGCTTTCGTCTATTCTCAGAAAGGTGTTTTTGTAGATATTACAGTAATTTCATAGTTGAGTTCATGAGTCAAATGAAACTAGACCACAATGAAAAATCTGGAAGTACTGGACGGTCATTTCGTCCTAGGACGGGACGCCTCAGCAGTGCCCATCCACGATCCTACCTCACAAAGTTCGTACCTAGGACCTATCAGTTTGGCGCGTGAGCGCTTAACCTCTAGACCACTGAGCCAACCGGCATCCAACAATGTTAATGCCTAACTTCAACAAATTCACAAAGTTTAGCGACATATCCACTATTCTCTTTAGTGAGTCACTATCTGACAACAGACCCGACTGAACTTCACTGGTCACCGCCTCTCATTTGAACTCTAGGAAATATTTCTTGAAACCAGTCACTAGTGAGTATATGATGATTATTCTCACAGAGGAGTTTTTGAGGTATTGTAGTAATTTGATAACTGAGTTCATGAGTCAATTGACAAAATCCAAAGAGTAGGGTACTTAAGTTAACAGTAAAACCCTTTGTACATTAAATACTTTTTTTCGTTATAATTTATTTCTGCAAGTTATTTTTGAAAAAAATTTGACCTTTAACTTTTAAATTAATTCCCCAGTAACTTTTTAAAGAATTTTACTTTTTTTGTTAGATTGTTTAAATATGAGTTCACTTGAAATTACTTCCTATTACCTTTGATTTTGGGCGGTCTATGCTCTTCCACGAAGGGTAACAGGCGTAAGCAAGGAAGTAACCTTTGATTTTTGTTATTAGTTTCTGGGGGGGAGGGTAGACATTTTTTTAAACTTAAAAGAAACTTCAACATAATCTCTTTAAGAAATGAATTGAATCATAGAAAAAATGACTATGTAATTGTATTTTTCCATGATATTGCAACTGTAGAAGATTAATACGTTCCATTCACTGATTCACTGCATTGTTTAAAAAAAGGAAGGATGTAGGGGACGTTAGATCCCCAGAACTCACTTGGGAAAGGATCTAATTTTGTAATTTTATTTAGAAAATTTGAATTTCTTTGTTTTTGTGCCAAAGGCGCTCTTGTCACCTTCATGTCGTACTTTCCATTGGGAAATATGTTAAATGCGATTGGTCCGTTGCGTCTTTTAGTATGCTATTTTTTTTAACTCTCCCCAAGGACGGTTTTGCACTGTATATATACGTTTTGAATTGTGTTTATTATTATCGCTCGTTTCTGGCTGTTTTGCATAATATACTTGCCATTCCAGGGTTGGACTTCTCCCTCTAGTTAGCGGGGCTGGGACGCATCAATAGCTAGCTTACTGGTCTTTGGTTGCCGAGTCTTGTTTCTCGTTCGCCGATTAAGTGAACTCGTGATAGCTTCAAATCTAGCAAGGGATACATTCAAAAATGTATGCTTTCATCAAATTAATGATAATATATATTTTAATAGTTGAGATCATAGGTCCTGGGCTGGAGTCTTATTTATTTATTTATTTGAACATATAAATATTGGTACAAGATTGAGCCAAATATATGTATGCGCCACACAAAACAATGGGAATTTAAAAAGAAGGAAAAATAAAAAAAGGTAAGGAGCATTAAAAAAAAGAGAACGATAACGAAGAGATTGGTGTAGGGTAGTGTAATAATAATAATAATGGGGAGATGAAAAGGTACAATCAGAAGAAATCTTTCAGTTAAGGAAGATTCCGCTGAAGTCTCGTGGGACGGGATCGTGGATGCACACTGCTAAGGAGTCTTATACTAGTACGAAATGGCCGTTCAATGCTTCCATGTTTTCCATAGTAATCTAGCTTCAATTGACTCATGATCTCAACTATTAAATTTACTATAATATCCAAAAAAAATCCCTTTTGATGATAATACATATTCTGAAAATAATTACATAATATACAACGATTTACAGTTAGTGTTAGGCTGATGGAAAAATAAATGAAACATTTAACATAAATAAAGGTACATTATTTGAAATGACATAATTCAATCAATTAATTGAATTGAACACTTGTCACAATCGTTTTATCTCTGAGAAGAAACAAATGAAGTGAATCATTATTGTTGATGACATTCTAAGGTAAACTATACACCACAATAGTTATCAGTTTTATAAGCATAGACTCTTCTTTAGTAAAGTACTAATTACATCCTTAAAATAAATAAAAAAATGTATATTAATTAACTTTGTAATAGTTTGGATTATTCTGTTTTTGATCTTTTAACTATCATAAATTAAATTAAAATTCATACCCAGTCAAGAAGTGACTATTTGGATTTAGTAGCTATGTGTATAATTCATTGGTGTTTGAAGCGAATGGTACTTGGTTCGAGTCACGAAATGAAAATTCATTCTAACATGCATTTACATTCAATTGATGCATCCAATATAGGATGACACGAGCATTCTAGATTCCTAGCTGAGGAATTCTAGAATTCTACAGCTAACTACACTTCATTTATTCTAAACAAAATGAATGATATAATTAGTATAAAGTTCGAGAATGGCTCATAGTAAAAGTTTTTTAATAAGGTAATCAATTAAATATCAATATGGTTTAGGTTTTAATGAGTATACTCAATAATATGAGTGATCACCTATCTAAAATGAGTATCATCTTACCAATGGAATAAGATATAGCTAGTAATGTAAATATTTTGAAGGTAGTATTATGATAGAAGGAATACTCAATGTGCAGTCGAAATGATAATTTTGATTTCATTTTACTTAGATATTAAGTAAAAAAAATCTGTTTTAGATTCATATGCAGAAGAGATAGACTAAGAAAGTGTTTTCATTTTCATTTTTCATGTAGAGTTACGCATATCATAACACAATGATTCAATAATTGCATTGGACAATTGTTTATAAATCTTTGTACCCTTTTGATATTGACTTCGCTTTCGATTATGCAATGAAAATATGAAGGATATCGAGACTATGTGATATATTTGTCCATGTTAAGAAAATTTATATATATAAAAATAAAAGGTCAACTAGGCAGATTAAAGGGAGGCCGTAACAAAGAAAAACGATAATATAGTACACAGAAAACTGTGATAACCACTCTGGATAATAAATCAGTATTACAAGGGTAGGTTAAGGGTATGAATAGATTGTTTTTGAACACGTAATGAGGGTTTCAGTTTCCGTATAGTCAAGGCTTCAATAAGCCTTAGTATACGCCCTTGAAGGCTTTTGTACATAACTACAAATGCTGACTTGATGTCAACCTTATGACCAGTGTCAACCAAATGTTTCGCAATGGAGGAAGATGTCTATTTATTCTGTGATCTTATTTGACCATTGGAATTCATTTGTTCCTTCAGCCATTTGGATATGTGCTCCGCCACCCTTACTTGCAGATCACGATTGCTCCTCCCCATGTACGTATTTCCGCATATACATGTAAACTGGTAGACAAAATGGGATGTGACACAATCGCTTACATGCCATTTGAGCTTTTGGTGAAATATAGACCTTGTCTTTTCAATAATGACAAATTGGGCTGCATAAAATGTTCGGTTGATGGCTAATTTAAGTCTTCGTTTCAACATAACACTATTTGAGTCGCCTCTAAATGGTGACATAATGTAAACTCGCTTTTTGGGTACCAGAAGCGTCATAGATCTAGTCGTATTGCAACCCTTCTAGCAGTTTATGAACTTCAATGAATAACCATTATTCATTAATATTTCAGTCAACAGCTTCGTCTCTACTTCCATAGTACATAGTACAAATACGGTTGATTCTATTGAATAAGCCCTTTATTAATCCACGTTTACAATGAATTGGGCAGTGAATATGGTTCTCTAGGTTTCAGCTCCATACAGTAGAACTGTCTTGACATTCTCATTGAAGATTCTGACTTTCATATTGGTTGAAAGTTGTTTTGAGTTGTATATGTTCTTCAACTGTAGAAATACTGCCCTTACTTTGCCAATCCCTACCTTTACATCTGTATCTGATCCTCCTTGTTCATCGATGATGCTTCCCAGGTACGTGGACGTTTCCAGCTCTCCGAGAGTTTCCCTGTCAAGTATGATTGTGTTGGTGTTCTCCGTTTTGAATTTGAGGATCTTGGTTTTCCCCTTATGTATGTCGAGGCCTACTGATGCAGAGGCTACTGTGGCTATATTAGTTGTCTTCATCTGCATTTGTTTTTGTGTATGGGATGGAAAGGTCAGGTCATCTACGAAGTCCAAATCGTCATTTTAATAGAGAATCAAATCGTAGAATAATACATTCGAATATCTAATTCAAAGTATAGTTAATCTCGAGAATAAGAGATATGAAAAGTAACTGATCAGATTCCAATATAGACTTGATGTTCATTTCAAACATTATTCAGAATAAAGGTACATTATTATGGTTGGGTGAACACGTATTTTGCAGGGTAAAATATGTGTCATTGTTATCTAGTATAAATCTATGCAAACAAACAACATAATGACTGACTGGTATAATTAAATTAGTAACTTAACATGAAGTAGAAAAATTAAATTGTCACATGAACATTATGCTGATAATAAAGTAAAACAAATATCAATCTCATATTGCAAAGGTGGGTAGTGGCTAGCAGTGGAATTCAGGACGCGCATCTTGTCCTGTTTGGGACTCGTCAGCTCGATGTACTTGCACCTCAGAATTAATGTTCACTTTGGGATTCGGACTCAATACCGTTCGCTCAGAACACTATCCCTCAATCCACTTAACTACTGAGTCCTGATAGTCACTTGCTACCATTCTTATTTACATTTACTAATGATGAATCTTCCATCTCAAAAATAGTTTATTTCAATCATTTAATAACCGTATTTGCTTCAATAAACAGTAATAGTGTTATCAATCTTTCCTTATGAAGGATTAGCAATTCTTTGTACAAAAAATATACAACGTTTGAGATCAGATATTGACATTTAAAACAACATTGAACAATTAGTATTCTGATTTTCAGTTTGACACTGGTGAAACTATAATTTATGGACGAACCAATCAGATAATCACTCATCCATCTTGTCAAATAGATTCTCAGCATTATAGCTTATTTCAGTTCGTGATGGAAACCTTAAATCTAATTCGTAGTTCTGACCATCAAATGTAAATCAGTATTGTAATTCCTAACACTGGTTTATAACACTCATTTAACACTACTAGTAAGTAGGTGGATATTTCAAGGCCACGTTAACGTCGCTTAAAGGTCACCCATAAATTATAATCACATCATTTTTTCTCTACTTATTCAGATATGACAAAATGAAATGTAATTTTACTAATTTTTTACCCAATACTCAGTTTATTTGGAACTATCAATTACAACCTTGAAATTGATACTTAGTTTTTGATGGAGTTTTATTCTCTGAGCTCTATCAAAATCATCCACCTGAGCTACAAATCTTCACCATCTCAAGGATACTTAGTTTTATGATTATTTGTAGTATAGTAAATAAGTACTTTGATAGAAATAAATATCACAGGTTGAAATCATGAGTCAATTGAAGCTAGACCACCATGGAAAACCTGGAAGCACTGGACGGCCGTTTCGTCCTAGTATGCGACTCCTCAGTAGTGCGCATACACGATCCCGCACCACGCGGGGCTCGAACCCAGGACCTAATGGCTTCGTGCGCGAGAACTTAACCACTAGACCACTGAGCCGGCATCCAGTGGTGTTAATGTTTAACTTCAACCAATCCACGAAGTTGCGCCACCGTACACCATTGTCTTCAGTGAGCTGATATCTCACAACAGACCTGGTTGAACTCCACTGGTGACGGCTTCTCACTAGAACTCCAGGTTGAAGTTAGACATTAGCACCGTTGGACGCCTGCTCAGTGGTCTAGTGGTTAAGTGCTCGCGCGCGAAGCCATTAGGTCCTGGGTTCGGGCCCCGCGTGGTGCTGGATTGTGTATGCGCACTACTGAGGAGTCCCATACTAGGACGAAACGGCCGTCCAGTGCTTCCAGGTTTTCCATGTTGGTCTAGCTTCAATTGACTCATGATTTCAACCTGTGAAATTTCCTAAATTCTCCACAAAACTCATTCTAGAAATAAATATATTGAAAGTTTAATTCATACAAATACACTGGTTGATTAATATCAACGTGACCTTAGAATAAAAATCAACCACATCACTTTAGAGTATAATCATCATTTTAAGTTAAATTATTGTGAAAATTTCACTGATAAAAGTCAAAATTTTCACTAAAATCTGCTGTGAGATAGTAACTGATTGAAGACAATGGTGGATGTGTCGCTCAATTTCGTGCATTGGTTGAAGTTAAACATTAACATCGTTGGATGCCGGTTGGCTCAGTGGTCTAGAGGTTAGGCGCTCGCACGCGAGACTGATAGGTTCTGGGTTCGAACTTTGTGAAGTGGGGTCGTGGATGCGCACTGCTGAGGAGTCCCACGGAAGGACGAGGTGGTTGTCCAGTACTTCCAGATTTTCCATAGTGATCTAGCCTCAATTGACTCATGATCCCAACTATTGAAAAGGTGAATAATTGAGACTGATAATTTACTTATTACTTAATTCATCATGACACATCCATAGAGATTGAATATACACATATACATAACTCACTTTATCAACAGTATTCTATTCTCATTACGGATTTATCAACATTAAACCAATAACTAATTAGTGACTAGTTAGAGTCAAATCAATAATTTCACTGTGATTACAAAAATTTATGTTTGATTATATAATGGTTAACTGTTCAATTATAAATTTTGTAATTCATAGGGAATATTTTCATACTTTAGTCGTTTAAAGAATTGTATTCACTTCTTCATAAAACATTCATAATGGCGATACTTTTTAAAGAAAGAAAATTATATAACCTTTATAAAATACAATTTAAAATGTAAAATCTTTACTTA
Source organism: Schistosoma margrebowiei (assembly GCA_944470205.2). NCBI lineage: Eukaryota > Metazoa > Platyhelminthes > Trematoda > Strigeidida > Schistosomatidae > Schistosoma > Schistosoma margrebowiei. The sequence goes on from OX104024.1 coordinate 77,340,708, forward strand.
CTAATTGATAACAAGAACTCAAAGCAATAACTATGAAGAATAGAATGATGAAATTCAATGTTGATCAAAAGAATTCACCAAAGAAAGTAGATTCAGATCAACTTTGCTAAATATAGTTATATGGTTATAGATAAAAAATACTTAAATAGATATATGATGAACAGATAGATAGATAGATAGATAGATAGATAGATAGATAGATAGATAGATAGATAGATAGATAAAGTAAATGCTACCTTCATGAAAAGTTTTCTGATATAATCTACGTCATTTATTTTGTAATTTGCTTTTCCAGGTTCTATGCACTTAGAGAATTCACAATGTATTTTGTTATAATTGTTGAGAGTTACGGTCATAAGTATATTCAGTGATTTTTTGTAACGACAAAATAAAAACCACTTTTTTTCTCTAATTTCTCACATTTTATATGTAACCACATTTATATTCAACATCTATTGTTTCTCTGTATAAATGTTAAAAAAAACGCATATAATTGTTTGGTTATATACACATACGGATATACTATCGCGTTTGTTGAAATATAAACGCTATCTCCGCCGTCTGTTCCACTGTTTTATTGGCCATGGCCTTTGATTGATGAATATAATAGTATTATAACATCCTTTTGAGCCTTGGATCTTGGCCTGGATCATTATTATATAATTCTATTGAACTTAGTCTTTCTCATTACGCCGTTGGTGACACCACATGCAGAGGAATACTTGTAAATTAAGTGAATTCATTTGTGGTTGTTATCTCAGAGAGCAGCTGACAAGTTACATTCATTTCATAACAACTGTTGTATTTTGTTGTTTAATATACCATTTATATCGTAATTGTAATTTGTTACCTTTTGCTTTACTCATAGATAGACAGTTAGGGTTGTAGTGTTAACTCTTTTTTTTGGTATATCATTGGTGACTTTGCATATGGTTATATCTTGAATAAGCTCTTTTGCTGGGATCTACCACCACCACCATCACAGGATATTACAATTTTACCCGAAACATTTCTGTGTATACTTTCTTACAAGTTAATATTGTAATAGGTTTATCTCATGAAAATAACTTATTTAATAGACATAAATGTTGCATAAATTTTCATTCAAGGGTATACCAGTTTTATATGTAAAAAAAGTATTTATCTAAAATATGAATATTTCACATTTATCTATTGAAATAATGAATGGAAATAAAATTGGCTTTCGTCACATTAGATTTATGTAATACCGCCTACATATAATGATATTATCAAGGGAAAGGTGGAGAAATAAACATTGATCAATAGCATTTGTGTAAATGGTTTAAAATGATAAATGAAATTGTAAACGGAATACACTCATTAAGACATTAAATAAGATTAGTTTAGTGAAAAGTTCTCTTTTCGGCGAATTCCTTTCCATAGGTGTACAATAGCAATTATCTATACTTATTTTACAGGATGATAATAATGATTATATATATATATATATATATATATATATATATATATATATATATATATATATATATATATATATATATATATATATATATATATAGGTTGTTCGATGCGCACTTTATTTAAAAGAATTCAAGAATATTATCTTGCGAGGCTAAAAGGAGGTGCAAACGGCTCAATAAGAAGTTCGACAGTCAAACACCCTGTGAACACAGGTCACTCAATCAAGGCAAACTCTGAGTTTAAAGTCATCTATAAGATAAGTAGAAGTCTTCCAAAGACAATTAGATTGCATCTTTTTTGCATTCCCGAAGCAATAGCCATACATCTGTAAAAAACAGAATTGTGTATGCAAACGAGATTGGTACAACCTCTTCTTCTACCATGATTTTAATGTCTTAGAATATTTTTTTCCTCATACTCTTCTGCCTTTATAGCCATTTGATTCCCCTTCCATCTGCTCCTTAAATCTATCCCCAACTGGTTTATTTCTGTTTCTATGATCCTCCTTATTTCATTCAATTTCAATTTCAACATTTTATCTTATCATGCTGAGCCATTATTCCCCAATGATGATTTCCTTATCTATCTTTCGATGAATATTTGAACTCAGAGAAAGAATTTGAAGTAAATCCAACGTTTCGCCTGACAATCTGGCCCAAGCTTTTTCAAGGAAATATCCAAGCAAAATGTTGGATTTACTTCAAACTCTTTCGATGATATTTTACAAACACATTCTTTCTCTTTAATGTCTCACATTAACTCTGCGCCTAAATACTGTAAAACTATTCGATCAAATTTAGATGAAAGTTCTTATTCATTATTCTGCAAACGATTATTAGTTTCCGTGTTTAATTGAAAAAAATTTTTTTATTATCTTTGTTTATTATACCTCACTGTTACCATGTCTAACAGAAGTTTATTATCAGTATTATTATCATCTTGTTAATATAAGTATATGTATAATTACGATTGTACAGCTTTGAAAATTAATTCACCGAAAGGAGGAGAACTCTTCGTTAAATTAATCTTTCTTATTTAAATGAAATTGTATAGAATTATTAGTTCATTAAAATAAATCACCATCACCAAAAATATCCTATCGACTTGAACAACTTGCTCAATAGTATGTGATAAATTTATAGATTTAAAATTTTAGACTACGATCGATTAGTTTAATTACCGTAAAACCACTGAGTTTCACAAATGGTCTATTTTGTTTTCGAGTGTTTTTAAAGGGATGAGGGCAGTTATCACTTTTCAGTTGTCCATATTGTGGAAGAGTTCTTCTACAGGTACCTGAAAAGAAAATTGCGTTAAAGTTGGTCATAGTGAACTGAGAGTGTGACCGCAGTGCCTAAGGGATAACTCCTTGAGGCCGGTCACACACGAACATTTTGTGAGTAATTTCCATGTTAGCTGCGTACTGGTTGGAACCTTACCAAAAGAGACGGAAATCTGTGGGATAAGGCGAGGTGTGCATTTTTAGGGTCCACCTTTTCTTATTTATGAATGACTAGGATTTATATGTAGAAAAAGTTATAAATAGTATTTTTACGTGAAATCGTATGTCGTAAAAGTCATCTGTTAATGAATAAGAATATCATCTTATTAGCAATAAAATCTCTGTTTGAACTACTTTGATGGCTGATTGTATCAAAGTGGAGCAATGTTTCAACTTACGACCTGTTGGTTGGTCAATAACTAGAACACTATCATTTTATTTTTAGTGTATTATAGAAATAATTCATTAGATTTATTGCTAAGAATTTAAAACCAGAAGATATGTGTATGGTCATAGTCTAGTTTCATGTCAAAAGAACTGTTTTACGAGAGGGAAAATTAGTAGGTTATTGAATCCATTGATAGAGGCATTCAATTCCCAGAGAACTATTTACTTATTGGTTATCTTGTGGTCTTTATCATTCAAAATTTGAATTCCCAATTGTTTAACACTTAAACTCGAATTCTTCATTTTTACCTTAATTAAAGAAGCCATGCATATACTATAAATTTTATTTCATATATTTGAAATGTTCGAAATCGTTTGGTGAACCACTGTTAGGTTATTTAACCTTTAATTCATTTTAGATTGATATCTGCTTAATTGATCACTATTAGGAATTCTCTAGTACATATTCCTATGAATACTGGTCTGTTAACGAATACAGACACTATCATAATGTTAAAATCAACTGAACTGCAATAAAAAATTATGTAGTGTAAAAAAACTGTCATCATGAAAGATAGTACGTCACTCATCGCTCATCGTCTAACTTTCAAAAAAAAATAACTGGCAGACTAATAAACATTACTCAGAGACAATGTAGAGAGTTGAACATTTGAACGAAAATTGGCTTAGTTATTCAATATACATCAACATGACCATCTGTCACTATTCTGGAAACTTCGTTTCATCATGATTGGTCAGTTACAATGGTCCTCTTAATATCAATCAATCATTTTAAAAAAATTATCAACGTGCTCTCTACTGGTTTGTTAGGCAAGCGTTATGGTAGATAAACACTAATGAAATATTATATGATTGAATTCAAATAAGTAATTTGTATGAAGAGTAATTGGTATAAACCACCACAAAACTGACGTGAGACTTGCTGTATGTTATAAGCATTAGAATCCAGAACGTGTGTTTCTCCATAGTTGGGACTCATCAGCTGGATGAAACTGCCAATAAGAGATTGATCAATTGTAGTCCTAAACATCAATGAGAAGATTCAAACAACCAATACGAAAAAATGAAATGCTGTATGTTAGCTTTGAAAGACTAACTTAAATCACTAAAAAGAGATCCTTTAATAATTCTGTTTATATATGATTCTAACTACTCAAAGTTAGATGACACAATTTCGTATCTGTTTAAACACTCAAACAGTACAATATTACTAAACAGAGTTAATACGATAGTATATGTATTGAAATTTCAGTTCAGACAAATCAAAATATGTAACAAAACTATCCATTTATTCTTTGGAACACATTCACATGAGTAATACAATTTAAATGGTACGATTATTTATCAAATCGAGATTTCTATGAATAGTGTTATCTTTACTGGCTAAAAATGCTCATTTATCGGATAAAAATATTGAATAGATAATGTAGACAGGGTTATAATATAATACTATATTATAAGTAATATTATTAGCATTATAGTTTTTAAGGTTAATATAAATGAATTGAACAAAATGTACAAACTGATAAAAGTTAGTCTAACAAAAAAACGCGATTCATAATTTTAGAGTTGAGATCATGAGTCAACTGAAGTTAAACCACCATAGAAAACTTGGAAGTACTGGAAGGCCATTTCGTCTTATTGTGAGACTCCTTAGCATTGCGTGTCTACGATACCGCTCCGAGCGATCCGAATCCAGGACCTGTCGGTCTCACACGTGAACGCTTAACCTCTAGATCACTCAGCCGACATCGAACGGTATTAATGTTTATAATTTGTTAATTTCATGTGTAATTAAAGTGGAATTCCACTAACAATGTCTCTTTTATAATAGATAACTCCTGTGAATAGCATGCCGTGAAAGTTGACTTCAGTTGATAGATCGTAGTACATTATTAACTGGCAGATTCAAAAATCCAATGTTATGATGATTATAAGATTATTAATAATATTCGTACTATCAAGTACCAAATGTTTGATTACAGTAAAGAATTTTCAGCATAAACTATACAAAACTGTACTTAGTTTGTTAGTCTTTAAAATATTTATGTAAAATTTTTTTAGCAAAGATGGATGGTGGCTAGCATTGAAGTACAGCACGCGCATCACGTCATATTTGGGATTAGTCAGCTGGATGTGCATGTATCATAGACTGAATGTTCACTCCTGGACTCGAACCCAGTACCGTTCGCTTCAAATGACAATGCGTTATACAATTAGCTACTGACTCCAAACAACCACTAGCCCTTAACGGACTGTTGGTAAGAGACTGATCAATTGCAGTCCTAAACGTTAATGGGAAGATTTAAACAACCAATGCAAAAATGAATTTATATAAAAAGTTTTTAAACAGTAATTAACTACTATTCATATTAATTGGTAAATCGTTTCGATCACTTTTGATCCCAATGATATCTCCTTTTATCACCAAATACCTTTGATTTATTAGCTCTATAATAGTCATCATTCGCCTCTCCGAAAAGAAGTGGAAAAATAAAATGTAGAAATCACGCTGATATTTCTTGGATTTCTAAGCAATTAAATTTCCGATATTTTGTAAACACTTTATGAAGATACAGAAATATAGATGATTGACAAATCTATTTGATGAATAATAACATATCTAAAACAAGATAATTGATGACAATGAATTTAGATATGGAATATTTACTTACTTCCTTACTTTAATTACGCCTGTTATTCCTCGTGAAGGAGCATAGACCGCTCACAAACATTCTCCATGCAATCCTGTCCTGGGCAATCCTTCCCAACTCCTTACAGTTGTTTTTCATCATTTTCATATCTGCTTCTATTTCCCAACGTAATGTCCTCTTTGGTCTTCCTCTTTTTCACTTCCCATCAGGAGTCTAAGTTAAGGTTTGCATCGTGATGCAGTTTGACGATTTGCGTAATGTATATCCTATCCATTTCGATAGTCTTTTCCTAATTTCCTCTTCAGCTGGAAGCTGGTTTGTCCTCTCCCACAGAAGGCTGTTGACGTTGGTATCTGGCCAATGGATGTTGAGTATCTAGAGTAGACAACTATTTATTAATACTTGCACCTTCTTGATGATGGTTGTTGAAGTTCTCCAAGTTTCAGCTCCATACAGTAGAACTGACTGTCATGACGTTCGTATTGAAGATTCTCACTTTGATATTGGTTGAGAGACAATTGTTTTGAGTTCCATATGTTGTTAAATTGTAGGAATGCTGTCCTTGCTTTGCCGATCCTCACCTTTACGACTGCATCTGTTCCTCCTTGTTCATCGATGATGTTTCCCAGATATGTGAAGGGTTCTACATTTTGCAGAGTTTCGCCATCAAGAATGAATGGATTGATGTTCTCCGTTTTGTAGTTGTGGGTCTTGGTTTTCCCGTTGTGCATGTTTAGGCCTACTGATGCAGAGACTGCTGCTACACTGGTTGTCTTTATCTGCATTTGTTCGTGTGTAATATGGAATAATAGCGATCCATATATTTGAGCGAGCGATCATGTTCAAGGTTTATTTACTTAATAACTTTTAATGTACACATATCTGGTTATGAATATAAAACTATGAAATGATTATTGAATTAACATGTATACTTTGCGATATGATTTATTTATTGTCAATTATCTTTAGCCTATCAATTATTATCAGTGGTAAAAGTGTATTACTCTGACAACCTTGAGTTACTTATTAATCATTTTGTAAAGTTTTCAGTTGCAAAAGAATGAACAACTAAAAACAATAAAATTATTGTGAATAAACAATTTTGATATGATTAAGGAACTCTTGCATATTGCATTATTTATTATAGCGATTGGAGAATGATTAAATTTAGAGATGAGCAATCAGGATAAAGTTATGAATAAGAATCATGGTTTTCATGATAAACTGACATCAGTTATAATGCAAAAAGGTTAGGATCAGGTATTTAGAATTATGCTAGAGTTGTGAATTAGGATTAGATTTAGGAATCAGGGCCACGACTTTAATCATGAATTGATATTAGCAGTTATAGCGCAATGATACTCTGAAACCCTTTTATTGAAAAGCTTATGAAAACTACGGTTGAGATTTAGAGCAAAGGAGTATAATGTTAGGATACTTTTTAGCTACACCAACATTCTTGACTATGAAATGAATCACATCAGGCAATCCCACATAAAATTTGCATCAGAAATGCGCATTTTTCGTAAATCAACTGAATTGCCGTATCATATTCATTGTGTGGTTTCGTTGAAAATACTTTTTTTCATCAATTAGAAGTATTTTAAGGACCAGATATTGACAATTTTTTATTAGTTCATCGTTAAATGCATAGTATCCTTCACTGCGCATTGAATTCCGCGGAAAAATCAGAGGTGCAACATCTCTGTTCTGATTGGCTCACCCAAGGTTATCACTATAATATAACTTTACCGAATCCGCTTGCTAGTACCAACCATCAAGTGACATATTCAAATTCTCAAATGAATTACCACTTGAAATTGTACTGTGAATAAATAAATTTTAACAAAATCACTAAATAACCCGAATAAATCTATATTTAAATCAATATACATAATAATCGTACAGTTCAACCGTCTGCCTTCAGTCAATTAACTAGAGCGAACGAGTAACAAACAATACTTACAAATGTAAGTTGAAAAAATATTAGTAATCATCATTTACACCGTATTAGGAAATAAAATATTTTCAGAATGGGGGTTTGTGAAGATTGTAATAATTTTAACAGTTGACTTCTTGAGTCAGTTCAAGCTAGACTATCATGGAGAACCTGTAAGTACTGGAAGGCCTTTTCGTCCTATTGTGGGTTTCCTCAGAAGTGTGTATCTGCAATCCCACTTCAAGGGATCCGAACCCAGGACCTATCGGTCTCGTGCGTGAACGCATAACCTTTAGAACACTGAGCCAGCATCCACGTTAATCTACTTTTAAAAATGAATTTGAAAAATCGACAATACCATTTAAGGAAAACAATATATTTATTTACTATGAAAAGAAAGCTACTAAGTACATTAATTAACTGAGATTTATTATTCAAAAATTACTGAACAATGAATAAACATTTTGAAATCAAAACATCAAAGAACTAAAACCAAATGTAATTAAATACCTTAATTAATCTTTTCAAAATATTTATTAGTTCTAAACTATCAAAATTACATTTATTATGGACAATCAAAAGGGAAATGGAAAATCGATTCTTAAAAAAAAACGGAAGTTAAAGGGGATAACAATCAAGAAGAGGAAACTATATTGTAACAAAATAATATGAATTTATATAGTTCATAAAAGGATGTACCTATTTTGATCCTGTTTACAAGACCAAATTGATTCAGTTTGAGATTGTAAAGTAATAAAATGTAAGAGATTTAAATGAATTTATGATAAACATTCATGAGTCTAAATTCACTTGGTGTTGTTTTACTTGTGTCTTCCCATTGTTACTTAAGACTGCAATTTATTAGTCTCATGTTGACATATGCGCATCCTTTGCGAGTCCCGGGGTGAACATCAACACTGGGATGCAGGTACATGGAGCTGACGAGTCCCAAATCGGACGAAACGCGCATCCTGGATTCCACTGCTAGCCACTATCCCTCTTTGCTTAAAATTCATGAGTCTGTTTATAGGTAAGAGGATGATAGATATTTTGGAAAGAGAAAACAAAATAAGCTGACACGTTTAGACAGAAAGTTACAGAAAGTGAACATTTGAGTTCAGAGAAGACTAAAAGAGTTTTCAAATCGGTTTCGTAAAATTAGAATGTAAAAACTAACGTTAAATGACTGAATATGTGAAAAGTATGATCCTTGAGATAATCCGAAATGGACAATGATATCCAATTTATTAATAAAAATTTCAATCGAAGAGTTTAATTTTGTTATATTTAAATTAAATAATATCATGAACTCGTCAGTTTAATAATTTATACAAATAGCATCAGCTGCCAAGCTAGTAGTAAGCAATGGGATCACTGAATATACGTAGTTCATTCAGTCTCAGTTTATTTATACATTACTAGCAACTCTATTTTACTTCCTTTCAATATACATGTACTTTGGTGTTTACATGTAAGTTGGTAATCACTGAATATTATCAGAAGGGGTTTTGTGGAGATTTTTATAATTTCAATGGTTAAAATCATGAGTCAATTGAAGCTAGACCACCATGGAAAACCTGGAAGCACTGGAAGGCCGTTTCGTCCTAGTATAGGATTCCTCAGCAGTGCACATCCACGATCCCGCCCCGCGGGATTCGAACCCAGGACCTATCAACGAAACGGCCTTCAAGTGCTTCCAGGTTTTCCATGGTGGTCTAGCTTCAGTTAACCCATGATCTCAACTATTAAAATTTCTATAATATCCACAAAACCCCTTCTGAAATGTTTAAGCCTTCAGTCAGATAACATTTAAACACGTAAAATTATGGATACAACCGGATGTCAATCAAGCGGGAAAATAACTAGTTTTTATCATTTTCACTTTGTGAAGTTATCATAAGATGATGGAGCCCAATCAATCGTAGTACATTATATTTCTTTTGATATTGTACCGCAGTACGTACTAACGGATGAATATTGATCGACATCACTGATCAGATATTCTACAACTATGATAATAGTAGGTGGAATAGATCTCGAGGTGTCGCTACATAATCACTGAAGTTTTACGGCATTTTTAAGTGATCAATTTCTTATCATTATAATAGTTGTAGGACAGCTATTCACGAAGGATATTACATGACTGCACAATATTACGCACTGATGGAAGTTAAACATGTGAACCGCTGAATGCCGGCTCACATGTCTAGAGCTTAAGCGTTCGCGCATGAGATCAAAGGTTTTGGGTTTGATTCTTGATTGGATTATATTACATTATATTACATTGAACAAACCCAGAAAAGACCGTTGGATAAAACGTTAGAATTATTTACTTTTCAATATCTGAGATAATTTCAGATGAAGCTTTTACACAAAGTGTAACGACCGAATTGCCAATATTCGGTTTGAACGCAGAACTAACGAAGCAAAATTTATTCGATTAGACCAGACTACATTCTTCTGTATAGCGTACGAAGCGTTTTTAAGTTACTTGTATTAAATTTTATCAAAACACAACCTCTTTGTTCAATATAAACGGTTCTAATTTAGGAAATAGAATAAATTATATAAAAAATACGAAATACATCAAACGGTACAGCCTGTGCTATACAGTCAAAAGTTTGTCTAACACAAATCAGCGTGCTAAACAACAAAAGAAACACTTAATACAAAAGAGCTCAATACCTGAGAATCAATAATAATATTCCCAACAAGATCAGATCAGATATCTATCTGCAGGAATTCCAGTAATCCTCCCAAACAGACAGTCAAAAGTTAACTGTCACATACTGAACCACGCCGTGACCTTGGGCTTAGTCAAACACAACCATGCTGTCAATAGTCCGGCAACATACAATAAAAAATTAGGTAACAAAAGGTAAGTCTTTCATCAAAATCACATAGTAAAAGCTCAGACTGAAGACAGAAGAACAAAAGGTGTGGTTAAACGAGATCTGAACAAAGGTTAAAATTCACGACAGGCAGAAGAAACAAATAAATGACAGTACAGTCCAACAAAAATGCCGTGGAGTGATTGTCAGAGTTCTCTTTCTGTTACACTTATTATACTCATAATATGATAATAATCTTATTTTTGATAAATTAATGACATAGGTATTATGGTGACTGAGAGGTTTGAAAACAGCTGTAAAGCGTCCCATTTGTTCAGTGGTATAGGTATAATTTTCATATAGTTCTAAACGTTCACTTGTTGTAACCAATAACATTAATATCTAAAGATACTTTAATTTCAAAGAACTTAAAACAAGCAAACATATTCTAAATAGAAAGGCTTTTAACTATCTATTTCAACTGAGTACAATAAAGCAATAAATAAAAAGGAAGCTCTGTGATGTAAATTGAATTGAACTACTTCAACCTGTGAGTTAACAACCCCGGAACCTAATCAACCGAGACGTCCTACTCTTCTGTTAAATTTGTTTCCAAACAGATAGACATAACCAAGTATAAATTTTGACACAAATGTTTATTTATTCAACCGATAGGAAATCCATATAAATGGCAATGTATTTACAGTTGATTGGACATTGAGTAGCGACCACTGTTATTCATTTCGAATCCTTCTTAGTGATGACCGAACTCTGTTAACCAGGTTGAAGTGTAACCGCTAGTCTAAGTGACTTAATATCAGGTGAACTATGTCCAGACATAAGGTAGTAGTTGGAGGTGGTTGTTAAGGCATTTATAACCTAGGTTTCATGTTGTTTGGTACTCGTCAGCACACGATGAGTACCAGAAAAACCTTGGCATATACAATATTGGTCAGTACTTAGTGTTTATTAAGACGAAAACACATCTCCGTTCTACACGAGGTCTATTGTACCCTGAATGACTCAATACTAGCGTCTTTGATTGTGAAGGTGGTTGATACGGGATCGGATCCCCCTAAGAGCATAAGTTCTACAAAAATTGCCAAATCGCAGAAAATCTAGATCCAGGGTTTCCTATCAACCATTTCCAATCACCACGTTACAAATGAAAATATTGATAATAATATTAACATCAGTGGAAAAGTAGAACAAAGCAGAAATGTAGAATGAAAAACTTCAAAGGAGGCAGACGAAACGTGTTTTAACGAAGTGTAGACTAAATACAGATTTAATGCATATTAAATTATGACCATCTCTATTTCATTCTATAAAATATATAGTTTTCTATTTTTAATTATATTTATCTTCTGGAATCCAAATAAGAACACTTCTCTCTTATTGCATGATTTAAGTGAAACGTTAGTAACAAATGATATACTTCTTAGACTGATACTTTTTTGAAACTCTGCTCCGTGGAGTCATATCGAATCGGTATAGTTCCATAAGGTGAATAATGACCATTGTATCCTTAAGGCATATCTCATTTACTGCCATCGATTAATATATCTAGGTTTCTGTTATTGTTCACTAATCGTAACGTGTAAAGAAGTAGAATAATTTCCACCATGCACAGTAAATTGTCTTGTTCTAGGAAAGGGCAAACAACCAGTTAGTTATTCAGCTCTTTTTATTTATATTAGTGAAACTGTTTAATAGCAGAAATCTAGAGATAGAATGTTTTCTATAAAGGTGTATTGAACATTCTGTTTTTGAGATGGTGGAGAAGATTTGTAGCTCAGGTGGATGATTTTGGTGGAGTTTTGTTTTCTGAGCTGGATGGTTTGGTCGTTCAGAAGAACGATGAAAGCTCCACGACCAAACCATCCAGCTCAGAGAACAAAACTCCACCAAAAACATTCTGTTTTCTTCTCTGAAGTCACCAATATATTATGATGTACCACAACTCCAGCATCTACAGTACTTCTTGTACACTTGTTAATTGGTAGTGTAGTATTTTCTCTTATGTTTTAGGAAAACATGAGATTTTACTATTGAGTCTAACTTTAACACTATTATTATTGTACTGAAACTACATCAATTTTTTTCACATATCTGGTAACAGGATTCATTTGCCCAAAAAGGAATGAATGAATTATGAGAAACAGTGACCAGTGGAGTTCAACCGGGTCTGTTGTGAGATAGTAATTAATTGAAGATAATGGTGGATATGTTGCTCAATTTCGTGGATTAGTTGAAGTTAGACATTAATATCGTTGGATGCCGGTTGGCTCAGTGGTCTAGAGGTTAAGCGTTCGCTCGCTAGACTGATAGGTCCTGGATTTGAATCTCGATAGGTGGGATTGTAGATACACACTGCTAAGGAATCCAACAATAGGACAAAGTAGCCGTTTAGATTTTCCATGGTAGTTTAACTTCAATTGACCCATGATCCCAACTATTAGAATGAATTGTTGTCTAGAGTAATTCTAGATTTATTACATTTTATCCCAGTTTATACATCTTATTCAATTCTTCCATACGAATACATAGCAGGTAATAATATTAATGATAATAGTATAACATGTGTTGTTACTTTCTCGGTATTATGCATCCAACATATGTATGTAAGAAAGATAGGAATAAATAGATAAGAAAGAATAGATAATACATATTTTAGACATTGAAAACCAATCTGTTCATAGAAATTTCCATTTTAATGGTAACTGTGATTAGATGGATTAATTTTTACATTTTCTTCATCAATAGTATTTGTAACTTTTGATCATATGCAAGTATTTATGAGAATAACATGTGTCTTGATCAAATAAGGTCAGATATTCGAATCCATATTCAGTGGAATTCTGATGGACATATACACTTACTCTCTCTTCCTCGTGACACTGTATTTAAACGGGATAGGTAACTGTTTTTTCTATTCAGTTTACATAATGAATGGTTCAGATTAGCTTTTAAATCAATCCAAGATTGTCTAATCTAAATCTCAGTCATGAGAATTCTGTATAAAAAAGATTTATTTCAGTGATTTTGGTTACTCTTTCCCAACACGCTACAAGTTTCAGTTACATTCCATGGTATTTCATTTTATTTGACCAATGATATGGAAACCATGGCTCTAAACTAATGATGAGTGGTCGTGTTAACGATTATTGGAGGCATCAGTTCATCTAGAGCAAAAGTGAATTTTGTTACACCTGAATAGACCGTGAATTTTTTGTAGGACCTTTGAGTAAAATAAGGATACGTTGAATTGAGACTGTCATGTCCATCTATTATTTACTAGTTAAAAGAATTAACATGGAAAAGTACATTTCCATTTTTTTTATTTTTTTTACAGTTTCGGAACTATTAATCATTATTGTTTTGTGAGCTCACCACAACTTGGAAAGATACTTTTTCTTTTAAGTACTGTTCCTTGCAGTTATTATTTAGATTACCTGAATTAAAGATCGTCAATAGCTTCTGTATACTATGAATACATAATCATGCTGAGATTTACCAATAAAATGAATCATTTCGTTGTTTTATTAAACATTAGCGATACCAATTATTGCCATAGTGATTTTACTAAATATCAAGGTCACTCGACCGTCAATCATCACACAGCAGTGCAAATATTATTGCCGTGTGAGGATAATCATCATCTTTGCAATTTTTTCAGCAAATTCCTGTTTATTTAGAAGTTCAGTTCTGTATATAAGAGTGTAATTTTATCTGTGAATTTTATTTCAATCAACTAAAGTTATCTACATATGTCTTTTCTGGAAAGGACACAGTAGGGCATTCCAACTATCTGAATAAAAAAGTGGATAAAGTGAAAGTTTGAGCTTGAAATAAAATCTTTCAGTCAAAATTGTGCTCCTCTATACAGCATTCACTCACAAAATACTAGATATTGCATACAAATTGAATATTAAAAGTATGATGTGCTATAAATCTTATTCCCTTTCGTAACATTATAGTTTTTCGAATATGCTTTTTTGTGTGTGTGTTTTGCTTAATTCGAAATACCAATTTACATCGACTCATTGTCTTTGAGGTGTTTTCATGATACAAACTGTACCATTCAATACGACTCAACCAGGTGAAAGGAATATGTTACATGACTAAGGAGGTTCAATTAACTATCTATGTTAATTTTAGGGATCATGTATGTAGTTTTGAATACATTATTTCAATTTGATTACGGCAATTTTCGAGTTTATAATATTGCTATCCTAATAGCTAAAACATACTAGTTCACTTTGTATAGTTCGTTTGAATCTTCCAATTGATTTTTAGGACTACAATTGATCAGTCTCTTATTGATATATACGTATCCTGTGGATAACGTGATGGGATTTGAAGTAAACGATGCTGGGTTCGAGTCTCCGGGTAATCATCAACCCCGGAATGTATGTAAATCCAACTGATGAGTCCCAAATAAGACGAAAAACGCATCCTGGATTCCACTGTTAATCACTATCAATCTTTGAAACATACTAGGTTTTGCTTCAATTATATTTGGAATACTTTCGAATATAGCTGGATAAAATACCAGTCTTAGGCAATTTTATAAAATCATTGAACAATCGAATACTTGACCGAATTGTAAACCAGTTAATCAAACATTTATTAAATCACCATATCACTTAGAAAATTTGCAATTAACTCTAAATAACTGAAGATCATTGCCAGTAGTATTGTTTCTATAGCTTCAATCGAAACTTAAAAAGTACCGACGACGGCCATAGAAAATCAACTTTTAAACTGAATAAGGGGAAGTAATTTACTAATGTTGTTAAAATGTCTGTGTAGATTTTCTATTTTAATTTCTGATGATTTATATGAATTACCGATTCCTCATTACTCTACCTATATTGTGAGAGGAAACAGACAAATTCTTTGTTGTTTTTTTACTTTTCACCATTATAATGTCCTTTAAATTCTGTTTTATAGCCTTCTACTGCTGCTATTAGGTTGTTGGTAGTAGTCATCAGGACGTCGTAGACCCACGTTTTATGTTAGTTGTTATTTGTCAACAGGGAGTACTTGAAATCTTCAATAAGCTGGTAATTCCTGGTGGTTTCGAAGACAGATCACTCAATTTCTTAATGTGAAACGTTACCACTGAGTTATTGAGACCTCGATTAACAACATTGAAGACTAGACAAATAATATTGTCACTATTCAACGGTCAATATGGCATAATTCTGATTTCATTCATTTATTTATTGACAATTAGTTGATTGAATATTTTAAACGAATAATAACCTCAATCCCTTTATACATATAATAATAATTTATATATTCTGAAAATAATAACTAAAATCATATTTTCATCCAGCTAGCTAATGGTTTTATCAGTTGTTGAGATTATGAGCCAATTGAAGCTATACCACCTTAGAAAACCTGGAAGCACTGATACTAATAGTTATATTTTGCTAAAAATGATTCACTAAGCTATTCTAGCTTGATTTCGTGAACAAATTATCACTTCAATCATGTAAATTATCTCCTTAATTCTTCAATTTAACTGAGCTGTCATATGATATTCTTTAGTCATGTGAGTGAATGAATTTCAAGCTGAATTTCAAGAAGCTCTATTTGATTAAGCCATTCATCCACCAGGTAAGGGTTTGCTTCAGGATTAAAAGCTTTAAGGATAGTGTCGATTTGCCTGTTATATACAATCTACAGAGACATTATCATTTTAAGTACATAGTGGTGAAACACAATCTTACACTTTAAATTTTAAAGTTTTGAATAACATACAAAGGAATTTCGAATGCTCGTTATATATAATGTTTGAATTTTGAACAAAAGCCTAAAATCCATGTTCTGTACTGTAACTTGTTCGTCCTTGTGTTACATTTTTACCATTAAAAGTTGTATAATAGGCACTTATAATATTTGTCAAAAGTGATAAAAACAAGTTCACTGGCTTATCGATAGGTTCCATTACTGAATCATATTCCAGCTACTTCGATTTGTATATCCAGGTTAATAGTACCCATATCAATAGTAGTACTATTGGCTTTGACACAAACAATTTTAGCTCACCGCCAATCTGAATTTGGGTGTGTAAACTGTTGAAATATATGTATTACATCTATTTTAACGTTAATTCTTCATTTTTGAATTATTGTAAATTTTAAGAGAAAGTAATTAATAAAGACTGAGAATGCATCATTAATTTACTTGAATTAGAAATGTGAACTGAAAAGCATATGATAAGAATTCACGAAAATTTATCTATATTTATCAGCATGGGGTTGTAGAGATTGTTGGGTTTTATTGAGATTACGAACTGATACAAACTAGAGAACTACTGAAAACCCGGAAGCACTATATGATCATTTTGTTCTGGTGTACGACTCCACAGTAGTGTGTATCTACGACCCAGTAACTAAGGATCGAATCTAGAACCTTTGATCCCGCATAAGAGCGCTCAACCTCTAAACCATTAAGCTGAGACCCAATGGTGTTCAACTCTAACCTCAGTAGATCCGCAATATTTTGTTCAGTGGGTATTTTCCTCTATTTACATCCATTAATTATTAGACGACTATATAACAGATGGATTTTAGGCTAGGAGTTAAATGAGGGACAGGCGTTTTTCATATTTGGGACTTAGCAAATGAATATACTTCTATCCTTGTGTTGATGTCCTCACGGGTACTCGAGCTCAACACCTTTCGCTTTGGAAGCTGAATATGTTATTTACTGAGCTACTGAGTCCAGCTAAACACCTACTGTCGCGATGAGTATCATATTTATATTATTATTTGAAAAAATTCAGTCAAGATTTTCAACAATGGGATCATTCAAACTACTTTTAATAATGATATATTAGCCAATTAATCGAAACAACTGTTCACTATGGTAAAATCGCAACAATAAAACAGAATCAGGTAAGATTCAGATATGTGTAGCAAGGAAAGAAGGATTACGGCCTATTTCTAGTCATTTCATGAATGAGTCAACTGAAGGTGAGGACATCACTGCTTCGGGTAACAAGCTCCAAGTACTGATGACTCGGTACGAAAACCTGCATACCGCGGGTAATTTTTTTTGTTCTCGTCTCTTCTACTCGCTTGATTTGTCCTCCGAGATGTCCCAGTCTATTGGGGAGAATGAGAGAGGGTATAAAACGTTCGAAATAATTTCTTAGTATTCTATGGCTCGAAATCAGATCACTTCTTAATCTGCGATAGGGCAGAGTATTGCTGGAAGCTTTTTGTCGGGGTTACTTTACATTGTAGGTGGTATTCATCACAGAATGGCCCCAGTGCTTATATGAGACCTAGAGATCCTGGATTCGATCATTAATGCTATCGTTGGTGCACTCTACTGAGGAATTATATACTATGACAACCTTTCCTGGTTTTTGATGGTACTCTCTAACGATGGCCAGTCAGTGACAAATACCACATACTATTTTTAGCTTTTCAATGAAATGAATTCTAACAAAAAATGTATTTCACATACGTTAAAGGTATTGGGCAAACATCGTCAATCACTTTTTAGAGCGGGACAAAAATCATAAATCGATTGAAGTTTGAGAAGTAAACAATTGGATACAAACTCAGTGGTTTGAAGATTAAAAGCTATCTACGAGGCTCATTCTTCTTGAACTAGATCCTTGGTGAGGTTGTGAATATTCACTATTAAAGAGTTTCAAAATTAAACTAAACACCTGTCCAATATTCCTTGATTTTCAATGATTGTCTAACTAAAATCAGCTTGTAATATGAAGCTTTAAATACAATATAAAATTCACAGCTTTCTAAGATGATTGATGTGGTTATTTAAATTGGAACTATTAGTCAAATGAGAGAAACAAATGTTCATTTTCTTGAGTTAATTTAAGCTAGACCATCATGGAAAACCCCGGGAGCACTGGACGGTCGTTTCGCCCTAGTATGGGACTCCTCAGTAGTGTGCATCCACGAACCCACCTCGCGAGATTCGAACCCAGGACCTATCAGTATCGCGCCAGGCGCTTAACCAACTAGACCACTGAGCCGGCATCCAATGGTATTAATGTCTAACTTCAACCAATCCACGAAGTTGCGCCACCGTACACCATTGTCATCAGTGAGCCGATATCTCACAACAGACCTGGTTGAACTCCACTGGTAACGGCTTATCACTAGAACTCCAGGAGTATCTCTTGAAGTCAGTCACTAATGAGCAGATGATTATTATTATCAGAATGGGTTTTGTGGAGATTTTAAAAATTTCCACTGATTGAAATCATGAGTCAATTGAAGCTAGACCACCATGGAAAACCTCGAAGCACTGGACGGTCGTTTCGCCCTAGTATGGGACTCCTCAGTAGTGTGCATCCACGATCCCACCTCGCGAGATTCGAACCCAGGACCCATCAATGAAAAGGCCGTCTAATGCTTCTAGGTTTTCCATGGTGGTCTAGCTTCAATTGACTCATGATTTCAATCAATGAAGATTTCTAAAATCTCCACAAAACCCCATCTGATAAATTATTCATTTTCGTCTTGATCATATTTATCAACCTGTTGACTAAATAGTTAATTATATGAAAGGTCAAATATGATCAATAATAAGACGAAGACATGTGATACAATTTTTATGTCTCACATGTGATTTAAATATCGATTTTTTCGTTCAACTAATGACCTTGACTGAATGATTCATAAAATGAATGTAACACTATAAATCAGTGTCTCATATTGAATCCAATTTATATTTTTGTCAAAACAATAATAACCAAAATGGGGTATTATAGATAGTATAGTAATTTGATAATTGAGTTCATTAGTCGATGGAAATTGGATCAATATAAAATGCACCCACCTTAAGAATGTAACCAAGAAATGTAAGTCTTAAATAGGAAAAAGTGTACATGAAGTTCAATAGTTTACTAATTGAATGATTTCGCTATCAACCAGTATTTAATTGGTTTGAATCAAGGCTATCTTTAATATAAACAATGTGATTTAAAGCTGAGTAAATACATCTGTATTTGATTTATGAATTATGTTAAATAATTATTTACTTACTTACGCCTGTTACTCCTAATGGAGCATAAGACTCCGACAAGCATTCTACATCTCACTGTATCCTACGCCTTCCCTTCTAGTTCTATTCAATTGTTGTTCATTCTTCTCATGCCTGTCTCTATTTCTCAAAGTAATGTGTTCTTTAATATTCCTCTCCTCTTTTGTTTAGCCTTGAGGATTCCAAGTGAGCGTTTGTCTTGTGATGCAGTTGGGTTCTTTCTTCACTGTGTGTCCTATCCACTTCCGGCACTTCTTCCTGATTTCTTCATCCACTGCAATCTGGTTTGTTCTCTCTCACAGAAGGTTGTGGCTGATAGTGTCTGACAAACGGATCCTAAGTATTTTGCATAGACAACTGTTAATAAACACTTGTATCTTCTGGATGATGGCTTTCGAAATTGTCCAAGTTTCCGCCACATACATTAGAACTGTCTTAATATTTGTATTGAAAATTGTGACCTTGGTGTTGGGTGACAGTTGTTTTGAGTTCCAGATGTTCTTCACTTGTAAATGTTCTGCTCTTGCTTTGCATATCCGCGCCTTCATATCTGCATCAGATCCACTGCGTTCGTCAATGATGTCACCCAAATATGGAAAGGTTTTTACATCTTCCAAATCTTCTCCGTCAAGTGTGGTTCGATTGTTGTATGCTGTGTTATATCGGAGAGTCTTGTTTCTCCCTTTGTGTATGTTGAGACCTACTGCTGCTTCACTGGTTGTCTTCTCCTGCATTTTTCGTTGCGTGTGCGATAAAACAGCTAGATCATCTGTGAAGTCTAGATCGTCCAGTTGCATTCTAGCTGTTCACTGTATCCCATGTTAAATAATAAATCTACAATAAATTTTGTAAAGTTCATTATCAGAAGTAATTATCTGAATAATGTAGAGAATCTATAACTCCATTACACTTCTGATTATTATGTAATATCTTGGTCAGAGCTCATCACTAATATTAATGTTACTTTATTAAATTCTATTTAGTTTTAGAAATTAAACGTATTAGATAATCTTCTAACTCATTACAGCTAATAAACAATAACAATGATGTCTGTTTAATAATGAATACAAAATTAATGTAAAATACAAAGCTATACTACTAGTAAACAAACTAATCAATGTACCTTACATGGTAAAGATATGACATTTAAAATACATATGACCTTGTTGTCATTCTACCTTCTTGTTATATCTGACTATGTTTATCATATATTAACATATATAACTATATACTCACAAGATATAATGATACAATTCGGATATAAAAATTGGTCAATAATCTTGTACTTTAAAATACTGTCATCTATGATTAAGCATTTTACATGAATCATATACTTCACATTTATTAACAACTAAGTAACAAATTCTCATGCAAAATGATTCGTAAATTACATCTCATGTAATGTAATCTCTTTCTTTTAATTGTTCCCTCACTTTTTGAATCAACCTGATAAAACCTGTCTATTGATGTGAATTTTTCAATATTATTGTTAGTTAATTGATAACTGAGTAAGTGACTGATGCTATGCTGCTTATCTTGTCATTTAAGTATTGACCAAGTTAAAACCCGGTCACTAGTTTGAATGATTCAACATCGTGTGCATTATGTAGGTACAGCAATCTTACAACAGGTTAGTAGTAACGTCTCAGAATATGGAATAGGGTGACGCGAGTATGAACCTCACAGAGAGTATTATTTCTCTCAAAAGTGAAGTTAAGTCTTGCTGATGAGTCCAAACTAATGTGATCTGTCTGACTACATTTGACCATTACATTAAATTAATGCAATAGTAATAATGATGGTATCCATCGAATCTGATAATGCTTTAGATTCTGTAAAAACATTCTTATGAAAACTGTGTCATTCGACTTTATTTTAATATTGAACATGAAATAAAGAAGTTAGTTTTTAAAAGGGACCAACAAATCAGTGACTAATAGCTAGATACAACTATTCTTAAATCTTGTTCATCGGTTTCACTTAGTATTAGCAACCAGGATCTATCCATCTGCTTATATATATGCAGGTTTGGATCTTTGTGTAAACATCCACACTGAGACTCGGATAAACCTAGTTAATGCGTTCCAAAGAGGATAAAGCACATGACCTAGAACCAGTCTTTAGCTACTGAAATCTTGAATATTATCATTATTTACTAATCATTGAAAATTATCTTTTATCGACTGTGATAATGATATTTGCGAACTTATTAAAATGACTTTGTATGAAAATATCATGATAAGTTTATTAATTCGATAAAAAAGATTCAAACAAACAATACAAAATAAATATAAACTTCACCTCATTACATAAGCTAGTAGCTATTTGGACTTAGTAGCTGAATGCATAATGGGATGGTGTTTGAAGCGAACGGTACTGCGTTCAATTTACGGAACGAACATCAACACTGGGATACAAGTACATCCAGCTAACAAGTCCCAAATAGGACGAGATGTGCATCCTGAATTCCACTGCTAGCCACCATCCATCTTTGCTTATAAAGCTTGTAACTTCAGGCAATATCGAGGCAATTCCCACAGGATTGCACATGTGTTAATAAGAGACTAATCAATTGCAGTCCTAATCATCAATCAGAAGATTCAAGTAAATAATACAAAGTGAACTTAAAACTGCTATTGTTTTAATATATCAGTATCCAAACCAAGTTTAGACTAAATGATTTCATAATAATGAATATCATAGCTTCTTTAAATAAACTAATCTCTCAAGACAGTTTAACTATCTATCAGATAACTTATGAAACATTAATTAACTAAAGATTAGAAATGTAGGTTAAAAAATAATTAATAATTCTACAGTTCAATTATTTATAAAGAACTTAAAAGAGAAGAAATGAAATCAGTTTTGCTGACTTTAATGATCTACGAAAACAATGAATTTGATCTCTTAAAAATAATCTACACTTAATAAACCTAATGAAAAGTGATCTGAATGAATGAATTAGTTATATTTAATGGTTAAGCTTTGGGTGTACTATCTTGTAGAGTTAAAAACTAGAACGAAGCAGATATGAGAACTCGAGTTAGTTCATTATTTAAATTACTGACTGAATAATCTTCATAAAGTTTTTTTTAATTACTAAATCATTCAGCTGTGAAGTAGTGATCGCTGGAGTGCAGTCATATCAGTGTCAAGATGAACCGTGTCAGATAAAGATAGGTATCTACCTCAGATAATGGTACAATTTCATGGATTGTTTAAACTTAGACATTAACACCATTGGATGCTGGCTCAGTGGTCAAGAGTTTAAGCGTTCGCAAATGAGACTAAATATCCTGGATTTGAATCCCGTGTGCGAGTTCGTGGATGTACACTTCTAAGGAGTTGATTTAGCTATTCAGTACTTCCAGATTTTCAATGGTGTTCTAACAATGCCCGATTTATGATCTCAACGAAAAACTTAACAATCTCCACAATCCCATACTGATGAATATAATTAGCAATTATAAAATACGGTTGTAAAACAATGTAAAAACATGGAAAATTATATGGTGACTTGTTGTTCTAAATAAAAAGCCGTTCTAACGAGTTATGAATGTCCTAAGTTAGATCTTCGATGGAGTTGCAAGTGTATAATACAGAAAGTCTTACACTAGGATAAAACAGCTGTTTTATGAACTCCGATTTTCGACAGTTGTTTAAGTAGATCTACCCACAATTATTTACTGGTACAATGTATATGTTTACTCAATTGATAATTGTTACTATAAATACTTTATGATTAATATTGTCCTTCGTAGTATTATCATCTATGGTTATGATTTCTGTTACAATGTTTGTATAGAATTATTTTTAAGTTTCACATTGTTAGCAATGGTCTCAACAACAATAAAAATCACACTGAAATATTTGGATTATTGCATTTATGCAAATAATAACACATTTCATGAGTTGATTTAAGCTAGACTACTCTCATGGTTAAGCACTCGGGCGCAAAACTGATAGGTCCTGGGTTCGAATCCCGTGAGTAGGGATCATGGATGGGCACTGCTGAGGAGTCCCGCAGTAGGACATAACGGCCATCCAGTGGTTCCAGGTTTTCCATGGTGATCTAGCTTCAATTGACTCATGATCTCAACTATTAAAATTACTATAATATCTACAAAAACCCCTTCTGATACCCTCATTTTGACAATTACACATTTATCTAAAACTAATTATATATATAAACTGATATTGTACTCATACTAATCTGTTTCCAAATCTTTTTTATTATCATTAACAAGATGTAATACAGATCATTTTTTCATGTTGATTTTTAACTTATAAATAATACACTCACTTCTAAAATGATTTATTACGGGAATTAAGAATATTGAAGAATTTCATTAACCAGTTCATGATTTATGTGTACTGGATGAAATAGGAATTGGCCTAGTAAATAATTGTGCCTGTAATCATTGATTATATTTTCTACTCTGTAGATGTAGATAATCATAAATATCTTGAAACATCACTAGAATTACTACTTGTTACATTATTCATTCTAATGAATGTTATTCCAAATCTATATATAAGGAAAATACATGTTTAGAAATGCTACTACGTGGTATTTAAATCTTTATGCTATAAACTTTATTCAAATAATCTTTGACTCATGTCTTTCAAGATTGTGTACTCTTATACCTTTATTTCCACTGCATGTTACCTACTTACTCACTTACGCCTGTTATTCCTCGTGAAGGAGCATAGGCCGCTCATCAGCATTCTCCATCCAACCCTGTCCTGGGCAATCCTTCCCAACTCCTTCCAGTTGTTTTTCATCTTTTTCATATCTGCTTCTATTTCCCAACGTAATGTCTTCTTTGGTCTTCCTGTTTTTCACTTCCCTTCGGGATTCCAAGTTAAGGCTTGCTTCGTGATGCTTTGCGTAATGTATGTCCTATTCACTTCCGTAGTCTTTTCCTAATTTCCACTTCAGCTGGAAGTTGGTTTGTTCTCTCCCACAGAAGGCTGTTGGTGATGGTATTCGGCCAATGGATGTTGAGTATCTAGAGTAAACAACTAGTTATTAATACTTGCACCTTCTTGATGATGGTTTTTTAAGTTCTCAAAGTTTCAGCACCGTACAGTAGAACTGACTGTGTTGACGTTGGTATTGAAGATTCCCACTTTGATATTGGTTGAGAGACAGTTGTTTTGAGTTCCATATGTTGTTAAATTGTAGGAATGCTGTCATTGCTTTGCCGATCCTCACCTTTACGTCTGCATCTGTTCCTCTTTGTTCATCGATGATGCTACCTAGGTATGTGAAGGGTTCTACATTTTCCAGAGTTTCGCCATCAAGAGTGAATGGATTGGTGTTTTCTGCGTGTTGTATTTGAGGATCTTGGTTTTCCCTCTGTGTATGTTGAGGCCTATTGATGCAGAGACTGTTGCTACACTGGTTGTCTTTGTCTGCATTTGTTCGTGTGTATGAGATAGGAGGGCTAGGTCTTCTGCGAAGTCCAAATCGTCTAATTGGTTCTGAGTTGTCCATTGTATGCCGTGTTTTCCCTCAGATGTCAGATGTAGACAGTCTTGTCTGACTCTGGTCCTTACTTGGAATGCTTCTGTCAGCTGTCTTTCATGCATGTTACGTTCACTTATTTTATCAACTTGAGCATATCAGAAAACTGACGTATATTCTGTAGTTATTTTCAAAATATGCATATTTATTTACTCATTTTAAAAAAATGTATATCATGTGTGTGGAATGACAACCTTGTAAATAAACTTGTTCAGTATTAATCATTGCTGGGAATTCTGTCTTTTACGTAACATATCGTTTTATCTCACTGTTTCACCTAGTGATTATCAGTCATCCGATGTTACAAGTATCAATAATGATGGCGGTTGTAAGTTTCAGTTTAATTTATCTCGCAAATCCACGTTATAATAAACATAAAAATGACTTTAAATGATATTGAGCTCAAAACACAATAAATATTTTTTTTATACAACTTAGTTCTTTGATAAATTTAAACAAAGTAAAGACAATCTAGGATAAAATGATTTTGATGGAGTTTTGTTCTCTGAACTGGATGGTCTAGTCGTAAGGCTTTCATTCTTATTCTTAATGACATCACCAGCATAAACCATCCAGCTCAGAAAACAAAACTCCATCAAAATCATCCACCTCAGCTACAAATCTTCTCCATCATCTCAGGATAAAAATGAATTCATGATTCTATTTCACGGTTTCTCATCAAGTTTAAACAATCTGAAATTACGAGTAATATAAGTACAAATGAAGGTTTGACACACTTTATTTAGTGAGGTTAAGGTGAATATTCGAAACGGAACAGGAAATCATGATAAAAAGACAAGGAGTTAGAATATAAAGTTAAAAATAATTAACATTGATACGTATTTTCGTATTAAAAAACATGATCATGAAGAATAGAGAAGGTGTGTTAGCAGTTAGTAGTAGTCGTAATTATTATCGAAAGTTATTCTTCAATGAAGAATCCCAAGATAACAATCAGTTAGGCTAATGTAAAAACACAATTAGTTGTTGAATAGTCATTAACAAGTAAACAGCTTCATAAAACATTTAAAATGCCTTAAACAATAAAGAATCAGAAACTGAAGGATAAGTATCGTGTATTCGAGTGGTAACCAGTCCAGGAAGAATATTATCAGTACTAAAACTTATCTATTATACATATAAATTAAAAATTTTGCAATCAAAGAAAAAAAATGTAAAACATAAAAATAAAATTTTAAGCGGGGAAATATCAGTGAAGTTTGATTAAAAATCCAGTTCTTTTTACAAAATCTGTATGGCTAAAAATTCACAATGGATTAATCAATGAGAAGTGACCAATAACATGTTCGTCTTATCCTTCAAAAACTGAACGGGTTCTGGTAACTAGGCTGTAATGTGGCCACTAACTAAAGTGATTCAATATGCTATGCACTATGTTGAGATAGTAGATGATTAGAAATAATCGGCAAAAAACTGTTAATTTCGGTTTCATAGTAGTTAATACTTATCAGCAAGACTTGACTATAATTTTATGATTAAGATGATCAATACTGTATTATTTTAAGTAATTCTGTGTAGTAATGATGAATTCTCCCTAATGACATGATATTATGAGTATACTCTCATGATAAATAACTAATATTTAAGAATATTACCACTGAATGGATGATGATTTACTGATTGAGAACTTTAATCTGTTCAGTGGATGAGATCTGAATGTATTAAAATATTAAAATATTTAACCGACCTCAGTGTTAGTGAAAAAGAAAACAAAACTATCCTACTTATTCGATGATAATTTACATTATTGATAACTTGAAAGCTGTTTGAAAGTCAGACAGGAATCACTGAATAGGATAGCTGTATTCTATTAATATCAATAATTCTCCGTAGTATATATTCAAGACCTATTCACAGATCACGCTAAAAACAGACTACTAGACTTTTCAAATGAATGAATTTGTTACAGAAATAACAACCAATAGTTCACATTTTTATTTATAAATTGTTTAATGTTATCGTGGTGTGTGCTACTGACCTCAATAGATATAAGTAGCATACGTCATCAATCGAAAGTAAAAATTCCGGCAGCATAATGTTAAGAAGATCGAAGAAAAAAGAACGAGAACAGTCGATTGTCCCCACTTGTATTCTTGTTCGTTACAGTATAATTAGTTAAAAGTAAGCAAGAAATTACCAATATAGGGTTTTGTGAATATCCACGATCCTGCACGCGGGACCCGAACCCAGGACCTTTAGTCTCGCGGGAGAACACATAACCACTAGACCACTGAGGTAACCGGCATCCAACGGTGTCAATGTTTAGCTTCAATCAATTGACGATATTGCGCCACATATCCATCATTGTCTTCAGTGAGTAACTGCCTCTACAATAGACATAATTGAACTCCACTAACCACAGCTTCTCACTAGAACTCCAAGAAATACCTCATGAAACCAATCACTAATGATCATATGATGATGATTATTATCAGAATAAAATTTTGTGAATATTATAATTATTTTATTTTAATAGTTGAATTCATGAGTTGATTAAAGCTAGGCCACCATGGAAAGAAAGAAAGAAATGGTTAACTAAATTATCAAAAAATATTATTTATAATTAGTACTATCCATTTTTCTTTTCATTTATTATGGTTATTGAGAGTAGACAACTTAGCCAGTGATATATAAAGTGTTGAAACACACACCCCCACATACATGGATACATATATAGATGCACACAATCGTAGAAAGAGAAAGACAAACGAGTTCTATATTGTCTCAGTGATTATTTTTTTTAAAGAAAATAAATCAACACATAGAATAGAAAATGAATGCAATCAACTTAGTCTTATGAACAAGATGACAAAGAGACATTCATTAAAATAAAATACAGTAGAATTATTTATGTGTGTATGTAAATAGCTGATAAATTGTTACTAATTATAGTATAAATAAAATCAGTACACAAGAATTTATCATTACATTGTATTTGTTGAGAATTTATATATATAAAGAGAGATTGAATTGATTAGTCAATCTTGGCAATGATACCTTTTTCAACGTTTGATCACTGTTGTGAGTCATTAAATAGACTAATAAAAAATTTTCTTACATTTGAAGTGATAGAGTATTGAATTTAAATCTTTAAGGCTTTTATCATTAACACTAGAACATAAATACAAACAATTGATGAGAGTTAAATGGCATGAGATATATGTTTGCTGAATTCTGCTGTTAATCAATTGCTTATATACATATAATTTATAAATAATCTAGGCGACTGAAATTTAAACAGTTCCAGAATACTGACTGGAGAACTTTGATGAATTTCTTCAGAGGAAATAATTGCTAAGATTGTTTTATATTTAATATTTTCTAGATAGTCAGAAAACAATTTCTATCAAACTAGTTGTTCATATTTTTGACAAATCTTCATATTGAGATAATCAATTAATCAATATTAGACCAGCACTGAAAACCTAGAAGCACTAGACAGTCAATAATCTTTACAATCCTATACTGTCAATCTTCATATGTATGATAATTGTCAATGATTGAAATCATGAATCAGTTGAAGCTAGATCACCATGGAAAACCTGGAAGCACTGGACGGCTATTTCGTCCTATTATGGGATTGCTCAGCAGTACGCATCCACGACTCATGATTTCAATCAGTGAAATTTCTTAACTCTCCACAGAACCCCTTCTGATGTCAATGAGATATGGATGTGATCTTTGACCTAATACAATTATAGATTCAAACTTATAACGATTCGCCATTATAACTACTTTAAATAAAAGGTAGAATAAAAAACAGGAATCAGCATCGAATTTCATTTGTCGAATAAAACTATGGTAATCATATGTATCAATATATGGTCATATATACACAATGAGTATGTGGGCTTTAATGACCTTGATTAAACAAATAATCCAATCAGTCATATGTTTTAATCAACCTACACTTGTATTTAACTGATAATAATTTAATCAATAAATCAAATAACATATTACTATTAACCAAATAATTTGAAGTTAGATCATCAGAAATTACTTACTTATGCCTGTTAACCCTCATGAAGGAGCATAAGCCGATCAGGATCATTAGAAATTGATCGTAAAATATTCAATAATTTACTGATAATTTTTTTATAAGATGTTTCGATAGTGTAATAAAATGACAAAAATTATCAGAACTATATGATATGTTAGCGCACATTATTTTCTTTATTATTTTTGTCTTCGCTTACCTTCCATTCTTAATCTAGTTGGCCTTTTATTCATTTATATATAAATGTTCTTAACAAGTATATTATATGTGATCAGATTGTTCGAAATGTATTGCGCTAATATATTATCACATAGTTCTGATAATTTTCGGCTTCCTATTACATTATAGAAATTTATCAAAGGGACTAATTGTCTCAAAGTTGTAATATGCTTTAACATTTAATAGTTAAATTCATGAGTCGATTAAAGTTGGACCACCATGGAAAACCTGGAAGCACTGGACAGCCGTTTTGTCCTAGTATTGGACTCCTCAGCAGTGAGTGTCCATGAACCCGCTGAACTCATGAATTCAAATATTAAATTACTGAAATCCCAATTTTTATAAGTTATCATTAGAATTTATAGTTTTATTGAATAATTAATAGGAACGATAGTGAGACTATAATTTATGAACCATCCTTGAGTGACGCTAAAGTAGACTTCAGAGTGCCCAATTAATAACTAGGTTCAAATGAGGGTTATAAACCAGTGTGAGGAATTACAATTATGATTTACAGTTGATTGTTCAAGTTAGGAACTAGATTTAGGGTTTTCATCACGAACTCACATCATCTATAATGTCAAAACTGTATTTAGCCAAATGGATGAGTGAATTTCGCGTCAAAATTCGAGATTTGTTATCTTATACATTATTGGTTCGTCCATAAATTATAGTCTCGCCGGAACAGAAGCAACTTCGTTCTCTTGATTTATTACATAAGCCTTACATTTATTCTTTATTCTGTAATATAAACCTGAAAAAAAAGTATTACTTTCAAAATTCTTAGCAATTTGTGATTGTTTGGTGGTATGAATTAAATAATTTATTACATAATTTTGTCGTAACATTTCTAGACAACATTGAATTACTTTTTATCTAACGAGTAGACGGTGTTTGGATAACGTAATAAGAGGCCGAATATCATCGGAATTATTATGATATATTAGCACAATACACTTCGAACAGTGTAATCACACATATGCTTGTTATGTATACAAAAAATAAAAGGTCAACTAGACTAGAAATGGGGGGGTGAAGGGGGTATGAGGAGACAAAGATAATAAGGAAAATAATATGAAAAACAATGTGAAACTCGTCATGTTGGACAATAAGCTAATTTTATCAGGGTAGATTTAAGGTGAGAACAAACTGTTTTTGAATAAATAAAGGGGGTTTTGAATAGTTAAGGCTTCAATAAACCTTATTAAGCTCCATTTAACACTTTTGCACATCACAAAAACCATGTTAAAATCAATTACCTTGAACTTACCCTAGTAATATTAGTTTATTATTCAGCGTGATGATGTTTCAAATTGTTTTTCACATTATATATTTTTACTATATTTGTTTCCTCTTACCCTTCATTTCTAGTCTAGTTGACCTTTTATTTTTTGTATATATAAATGTTTGAAATATATTGCGCTAATCATCGTCTCTTTTTTGATTGAGATCATGGACCGACTGATGTTAGACCACTATTGAAAACCTAGAAGCACTGGACTGCCGTTTCGTCCTATCGTTGTACTCCTCAGCAATGCGCATCCACGAACCCGCACCCCGCGGGATTCGAACCCAGGGCCTTCAATCTCGTGCGTGAATGCCCAACCTACTAGACCACTGAGCCGGCATCCAAAGGTGTTAATGTCTAATCTGGTCTTCGTCTCCTTATTATACTTATTCAAAAGATTATAACTAATAAACATTTTTATCAAGAATATTAGAGATTTCTTCACAAACTGGTACCAGTACAAGATAACTTTGTATTATTATTATTATTATTATTATTATTATCATTATTATTATTAGCTTTATTCAATATTATATTTTTGGTACAATATAGAATTCTCAGCGTAAAGTATTTCAACAAGTTTCCGTTTCTTTCTTCTTGGTCGGTCCTGGCGATAAATATTGAGTGATCGCCAGTTAGATGTTAGCAGTTCAGTAAATGAACATCTGAATAATGTGCATTCTTTTCGCTGTATATTGCCAGCAACCAGACTGTCTCTTATTGAGTTTTTTGTAACTTTGAGAACGAAAGGTTGTGCACTTTTCAGAAACGCAGCAGAATAGGTCATGCGATTAATAAACATAATGATATATTGAAATAAACAAAAATAGATAACCTGTTGAAATATCTAGATGGCAGGAACAGGTAGCCCAGATGCTCAAGCAGGCCGCCCTTTGTATCCGTTTAAGTGAATGGATTTGACAAAGTAATATGATTGATCCATTCGTTTTGTTTACTACTATCTGCTATATTTAACATAAGTAAATATCTAATATCATATTGGGATGTACAATTATTTCATTCTTTAATCGTTGATAATCTCAAATAAAATTCGTACTCTATTCAGATATAACTTTATTTTTTTTTAAAACTTAGGATATCCATGTCTTATGAAAATTACAATATTGAAAAAAAAATCATTCTCTACACAAATAAACAACGATACAATAAACATGTGCACTCATATAATTAACTTTGAGATCAATTCGTGAAGTATTGCCCATTAGGATTTATGAATTACTAAAGAGAAGTTCTAAATAATCATGTTCCGTTAATCAAGAGTAAAAATGAACACTAACAATAACCATGGGTGATCAAATGTTTCATATAGTGAACTTCAAGTCCATTTTGTAAAGGTAATAAGTTCACTTTAAGACGATAACATCCTGGGTTTGAGCCTTGACCATGACCAGTCATTAACTAGCACTAACTAACACGAAATAAATATTTAGTGTTCTATAGTTTTTTTTAAACGATAACACGTTGTGATCAAAAACAATGTCAAAATTTATTTTATTAATTACACCAGAGTCATTAATTCCAGTCATAATCAGTAATATAAATTCTTATTATTTTACAGGTTGAAATCATGAGTCAATTGAAGCTAGACCACCATGGAAAACCTGGAAGCACTGGACGGCCGTTTCGTCCTAGTATGGGACTCCTCAACAGTGCGCATCCATGAACCCGCACCCCGCGGGACTCGAACCCAGGACCTACTGGCTTTG
This sequence comes from Schistosoma margrebowiei, assembly GCA_944470205.2. Classification (NCBI taxonomy): domain Eukaryota; kingdom Metazoa; phylum Platyhelminthes; class Trematoda; order Strigeidida; family Schistosomatidae; genus Schistosoma; species Schistosoma margrebowiei. Next base: position 77,373,086 of record OX104024.1, read on the forward strand.
CGCGCGAGCACTTAACCATTAGGCCACTGAGCCGGCATCCAACGGTGTTAATGTCTAACTTCAACCAATCCACGAAGTTGCGCCACCGTACACCATTGTCTTCAGTGAGCTGATATCTCACAACAGACCTGGTTGAACTCCACTGATGACGGCTTCTCACTAGAACTCCAGGAGTATCTCCTGAAGTCAGTCACTAGTGAGCAGTTAGTTGATTATTATCAGGATGAGTTTTGTGGAGATTTTATGAAATTTCACAGGTTGAAATCATTATTATTTTAGTAATGTTTAATAGAATGGAAGCGGAAAACTCCTATATTCACCAATTTAAACAAACAATCTATACGCAAAAAGCTAGACAAACAAATAAATATAAACAGACAGATGGATAAACAGAAAGATATCCAGACAATTAAATAGATAGTTTAATAAACACATAGACAAATAGATTTAGAGTTCACTGTAAAACTAGGGTATGTTAAGCTAATGTGGCCAAATCACTATTATTATAAAAAGTACAAAAGGTTACAATGTGACAGAAAAGGAAAAACAACAATGACAACAATAACAATATAACAAAGACTCGATGAGTAATTGGTGCTTAATGAAAACAATAACAGAGATTTATGTGAGTAGACTTGGTAAAGATAGAGTTGATAATGTAGAAAATTATTTTAAACGTTTGACTTAACCTCAAAGGTTAATTAATACTGTGAATAATTTCTCCTGTTAAGTTTAAAAGCACGGAGTCCTCTAAAGATATTTTTTTGATTTTGATTAACCAATCAAAACCTAGTTATTTTGATAAACATTTATTTGTTTAGATAACTGCAAAGTTCTTTGTGTTGCTTTTTAAGCAAAGATAATGGCTAGTGGTGTAATCCAGCATGCGCTTTTTGTCCTATTTAGAGCTCGTCAGCTAGACGTACCTGCATTGCAGAGTTGATGTTCACTCCGGGACTCGAATCCAGTACCGTTCGCAAGCCACTATCTATCTTTGCTTAAAAAGCTTGTGACTTAAGTCTATATCGAGGCAATCCGCACAGGATGGACATATGCCAACATGAAACTGATTAATTACAGTCCTAAATATCAATGTAAAGATACAAGGAAAAACAACATCAAGTGAACTTTACTAGTCCATATGGTTACAGAAAATCAAAACATCTAAAGACTCAATATCACAAATAATTACTTATTAATTTGGGCTGAGTTGGATGGTGGCTAGCAGCGGAATCTAGAATTCGCGTTTCATTTTAACCAGGAGTCCTCAGAATGATATACCTACACCCAAGTTGATGTTCGCGTCGGGATTCGAGTTCAGTAACTTTCACTTCAGGCATCAAACATATTATCTACCTAGCTACTGAGTTCAACTATCCACTGGCCTGTGGAATTTTAATGTATTTGTATTGGTTGCTTAGACATTAACGGAAAGGTTCAAGCAACGTCATGTGCACCATTCTGAGTGTTCCTTATCATGATGAAACGTGAATTCTGGAGTCTGCTATTAGCCACCATCCAACTCTGCGTAAACGCTCATGTCTTGATTGCAATATTGAGACAATCCGAGCAGATTGCATATATCTTGTAAAGAGACTGATCAGGTGCGGTCCATAAAATCAATAAGAAGTTTTAAGAAACAGGTACAAATGAATTATTTAATAAGCCCTTCATTTTTTGTCGCTGTTAAAGGAGATGTGGAGAGGATGCCGTAGCGGGGCCGGGGGAACAGTAGTCAGTTGGTGTGGTCACACCCAAGAAGGAGACGTCTAGTGGAGAGTTTTGACAAGGTGTTGAGTTTAACAGTCGCTGTCAACGGGGAGAGGATGTGGGATGTCTTGGATCTGGGTGAACATCAGATTTATATAGCTTGGCAGTTTGACAGATCTACAGAGTTCAGAACACCGGCGCAATCAGCATTTCAACGTGGAGCATGGTACGGACTGCAGCAAAGAAGAAAACATCAAGGAAAGCTGAACAACTACAGGATCGACCGTTTAAAAGGAGGACGAGTTCGGTGTACACTATTTCTGATGACAAATATAAACAGTGTGTAGCAGTGATCGGAAGTGGAATGCCTGCCAGTAGAAGAATAAATAAAAATAAATGAAAAAACCTATTAAAATGTAATTAAAACACCAATAATCTTGTAATCTTTGATTTGTCAAACTATTCGAACATTACATGAGCAAACATTAGCAATATTTGAAGTACTAAAAATGAACTGGTTATAGTTTTTTACTGGTGAAACACATATTGTCGGTGTAAAGAAATTTATAAACAGATCCTTTATATTGTTTAACTTTAAGTTCCATAATACGGGTTGATCTTACTTAGTCAATCATTTATCCTACTGCATGACGCCTCAGCACTACAAATTCTCTATCTATCAAGGCAATCTAACTCATGATATTCAAGTCCAATACTAGGACGAAACGGCTGTCCTGTGTTTCCAGGTTATTAATGATAGTCTAGCGTAGATTAACTCATGGATTCAACTGTTAAAATACTACAATCTTTACAAATCCCCATAATGATAAAAAAGTCCATTTACTGTCATAAAATGTTGTGTAAATGAAATATAACACAGAATTAAAGTGTGTTGAATAAAAACAATTCACACCTGAGAAGTGAGAATAACATTGTCACATAAAAAAATGACTGAGAAATTGCACAGCGATCTTTTATTAAACATTAAAATATTCGTAAAACACAAAATTAGTAACCAGCATGATATCACTAAACAACGTGACAGTGAGTTCAATATTAAATGGTATCATCTATTATCAGTTTATTTTAATCAACAACTTACCTAGAACAAATTAAGTTGTATGATTTAATCATTCTGCATACGCCGATTATGGCCTCAATGACAAATGAGTAAAGTAGTCTTATTCACCAATACTCATAATATATCATGAGTAATTGCTTACTCATGCCTGTTAACACTCGTGGAGGAGCGTGGGCCGCCCACCACCATTCCAGTTCTTTGCAGTTGCTAATGATCCTTTTCGTGTCCGCTTCCAATTCTCAGTTCAATGGTCTTCGGCCTTCCTATTTTTCGTTTCCCTTCACAATTTCAAGATAGCACTCTCCTAGTGATGTAGTTTGGTGATTTCCTTAATGTATGTCCTATCCACTTCTATCGACTTTTCCTAATTTCCTCCTCAGCTCAAAGCCTGGTTTCTTCTCTCCCATAGTAGACTGTTGCTGATGGTATCTGACAGACGGACATTGAATATCTTGACTAGACAGTAGATGGAAAATAAACAAGTTTCTCACTTATTCGGATATACAGCATTGTTTACGTAAATTATCAATTGTAGTACTACTGTAAAGTAAGGAAGAAAATATAATTGCTTCATCCAAGTTTAAAACACTTTTGTAATACACATCCACGAACTAATATGCAGTGAAGAAAATACATGTAAGTCATCGAGTTCACATTCACAATTTGACATATCATCAATTTTAGTGAATTTACGACAAAGTACTATAATGATATGGTGGAGATTTGTAGCTTGGGTAGATGGTTTTGATGGGGTTTTGTTCTCTGAGGTGGTGAGGGTTTTATAGAGATTTTAATAATTTTATAGTTGAATTCATGAGTCAGTTGGTGGCCTAGCATCAATTAAAACATGAATTCAACTATAAAACTACTACAATCTCCACAAACTCCCATTCTGATATCAATCAACATATGCTCACTAGTCACGTTTTCCAAGAGGTATTTCCTGGAATTCTAATGGTCAGCTGTGACCAGTGGAGTTCAATCGGGTCTGTTGTGAGATAGTAACTAATTGAAGAAAATGGTGGATGTGTCGTGCAATATCGTGGATTAGTTGAAGTTAGACATTAACAGTGTTGGATGTCGGTTGACTTAGTGGTCTAGAGGTTAAGCGTTCGCGTGCGAGACTGATAGGTTCTGGGTTTTAGTCTCACGAGGTGGGATTGTGGATACACACTGCTAAGGAATCCCACAATAGGACAAATTAGTCGTCCAGATTTTCCATGGTAGTCTAGCTTCAACTGACTCATAATCTCAACTATTAGATTATTAATAAATTGTTAAGAAATATGAACAATATTTTACCCAACATAATTTAAACAATCATATACATTCGAATTGTGTGTGTAAGTAAAGATTTTATTATATTTTTCGGTGTTTGCTAGTAATAGAAATCAAGATTTGCATTTATTTTTCTTTTGTATTTCAGGCATGGTACCTGAATTTCATGTTCTCATGGAATAGAAAATGTAATAGTTATCAATTCAAATACCGATCTGATATACACTAACCTATGGAGTCACGATAATTTCCAATTTATTTAACTGGTATAATATTTATTATTATTGAGAGATTCATTGCAAGAGTTCACATGAAAGCGCAAGATTGTTCAAAATGCAATTCTGAATATTTAACAATATGAAAATATAAACCCATACGAATCTTCCAACGACCTCATACTTGATTATTTACTTATTTATTTATCTTATCGACATTTTCAATTTATAAGACTCTGATACTTTCTATGCCAATACTAGTGAACGGAATACACCAGTTAATACATTATCTACAGGAAACCCATGTGCAATGGTCAGCGGTCAAGTTTCCATAGCTGGCTCTCTAGTAGTCGAAAGAGAAACCTGTTATCACTCTCTATGCGAATACAAAGAATTTTTAGTCCCAAGGTCATAGATGACGAACTGGGCCTCTTGAAGGAAATACTTATGAAAAACGGGTATCGTTCTATATTGGTTGACAATAAAATGAAACATAAAACACAAATAACTTCAGTCGAAAAGAAAGACGAGGATGTGTAAGTCGGATTTTACCTCCTCCTGTATGACTGAGTTGTTTAGAATTTATGAACCACTGAATAGTGAACAACTTTATCATTGTCTTGTTCTTTAGTGTTGATTGAATTCCATCAATCAAACCCCAATGTGGTCATTAGCCTAAGTGATTCGATATCTCATGTACTACATGGATATGTCAGATATCTGGTGGTATTCGGCAGGAAACTCTAGACTTAGTTTTCGTGCTGATTGAGATTCGTCAACAAGCCTTGCACTTCATGATAAATATATTATTTGTTATATCTCAATGGATAAAAAATTGTGTTTCTGACGTTTTATGACTTAATGTAAGCCACTTCTTCACAGTAAATAAATAAACGAATTCAATTAACACAAGTATAAATAGTACAAAGGAAACAATTTATGGAACAGAATTATAATCTAGTCGATTTCTCTGAAAGAATCCCAAATCTACCTTGATTCAATAATTTATTGAGATAATTGGAATATATTAAACATATGTACTTAATACACCACTTTAACAATGATTTCACCTGTTCCATTAAAAAGTTTGTAGGCGACATATTCTCCTACTACTCATTAGTAGCAATGTATTTCAAGTAAGAGATACTTGAAATATTCGTTTCACATAAATTAAAATCAAGGTCATCAGAAATAGCCTACAGATAAAAAATACAGAGTAAATGAAAGGATGATTGATCAGGATGTTTCACATCCTCTCAATTTAAAAGAAGTAAAAGGATAAATGCATGTCGTGTAGCTAATGAATATGCGTATAAATTATCAACACTACATTGCATGAAAATAGGTCATTTAAACCAGAATGATTGACACAAAGAGTGTATTGGCTTTATTTGTCCTGTTATTCCCATAGTCATATGGATAATAATCAACGTTGTTGACGTTTCCATTGGAGACAACGTCAAGAGTCTAAAGAAATATTATGGGCCTATGAATGTCATTGACAGTTTACAATCATTCTGTTAGTTTAAGGTTGAGTTTCTGTGTAATAAACCCAGATACATGTAGCTTAGAAAATCTACTCATCATGACTAATTGTATTTAAGTGGTTGACTAAGATTTACTTATGTACCATAAATTGAGTGAATTATTTGTAAATGATGTGTGAAATAATCTGTTCTTTGATTTTGATAAAAGTTTGGTCTAATTAACAATATTTGAGATTAATTATAGGTTTTATTCGATCGTATAGAACACACCGAACTACGACCAGACTTCGAATTCCTTGCTGACTGATAAATCATTTAAAAATATTCACAAATGTCATCAAACGTGAAATTATTTCAGGGAAATATGAGGCTTCATTAAAATCTGTTGCATTGTATGATGTAATTCTTATTGGATAGATTACATACTATTTAGTTAAGTTTAACAATACTGGATTCCCGACGTTGGACACACAAATGGTCTCTATGGAATCAACTCGGTAAAACACTTGATCAATTTCTCTCTCTTAAGAATAAATATTCATGATGTTTTGAAAATTTCAAATCATATTTAGATTATAATGTAAGTTGCTGACGGCGATTTATAGACGAACCAATCACGTATAAGATAACAGATCTCGAATTTTGACGCGAAATTCACACATCCATTTGGCTAAATACAGTTTTGACATTATAACTAATGTCAGTTCGTGATGAAAACCCTAAATCGAATTCCTAACTTTAACAATCAACTGTAAATCATAATTGTAATTCCTCACACTGGTTTATAACCCTCATTTGAACCTATTTATTAGATGAACATTCTCAATATCACTTTAGCGTCGCTCGAAGATGGTTCATAAATTATAATCTCACCTTCAATTATTGAGTCAGTTTACACTTGTAATTATACATTTTCATTATTAAATGTTAAATAAAAGCCCTTTTTCAGAAAAAAATATTTACTCAACTCTATTATAGAAGCTAGTACCTTCATTTTAGTCTTTCACAAATTACTATCTTTGAATCTTCAGGTAGTTTACTGACATTTGTGAGTTTTAGTCAGACACATTCATAAATATTATTTAAATAAAATACATTCATTATTTGATACTTCACAATTATCACTAGTGATTAGGTTCGAGATGTAATCCTCGGAGTCCTAATGAGAAGTCATGACCAGTAGAGCTAATCCGTGTCGAGCGTGATGCAAATACCTACCGAAGAAAATGGATGAAGGGTTGCACAACATCATGGATCAATTGAAGTTAGACAACAACACCGTTGGATGTCGGTTGGCTCAGTGGTCTATAGGTTAAATGTTCTTGCATGAGATCGAAATTCCTGGGTTCGAATCTCACTTATAGGATTGCGGATGCACACTTCTGAGGAGTCCCATACTAGGACAAGGTGATCATCCAGGTTTTTTAATGATAGTCTAACATTGGTCGTTTCATGATCTCAGTCAAAATTTACGATTACTGTAAAATGGAAACGTATCTAATTCTGTTAATTCTTCTCTTCTCAAAATAAAAGATTTTACGTACATTAAGAAAACAAATTCTCTTTTGGTTAAATATGTCACTTTAAGTTTCAAATAAAGATAAATCAATAAAAGCTTCGTATACACACAATGCATTCAGAAAGCAGCTAATGAATAACACAGTGATTAGAGTGGAATTTCTGATTTGGATCATATTTTTTACTTAACAAATTGTGTGGTGAATCTTTCGAAGTCATAATTAATATGGTTGTGGACAGACATCTAAAGTCATGCAAACTCCTGATGGGTGTTATTTTATCAGATACTAACCATCCCCTCCACTCTTATCTTTCTCCTTGTATATCTTCTGGTAGAACGAGACGTAAGTACATTAAAATCCATGCACCCAAGCAAAAGTATAAAAGTTCTATAATACCTTACCTAGCAAATATACTCTGTGACAAACAGGTTGTTAGAGTCAGCCTAGTCAATAACCTGCATTCTTAACATGTCTCTAACTTGAAAAGTTGTACAGTTTTTCAGACTTTTTTAAAAACCTTTTTTCCCCTTTTTTGTCTTTGTTTCTGATCTATTTTTTGTGTAAGAAACTTGTTGAAATAGCCTGTGCTGAGAATTTCTATATTGTACCGAAACTATAATATCGAATAAAGCCATTAATAATAATAATAATAATAATAATAATAATAATAAGAAGAAGAAGAAGAAGAAGAAGACGAAGAAGAAAAATAGTTATCCGGAAAAAAAGTAATATAGATATTTTCTTCTACCCTTGGACACAAAATAAATACATTAGATAAATGAATTGTAAAGATTTATTCGTTTATCAAAGATAGATTACAAATATGATATAACACGTAGTCGAAGAATGAAAAACATAAAACAGCATTGAATATTTTGATTCACGTTCTAGTTTATCATTTTTTCATAGGTAAAAATCATAGTTTTATACGATAAAGACTATATTATGAATGTTCGGTATCTGTATGTGGCAGCCTGAAATTCTAACTTTATATAGATTGATCATTGAGTAGTGACGGATGTCATGTGTATCTTGTCCTTGGAGATGTTCGACTAAGTTTAAATATGACCACTAATATAGTTAACTCGATATCAAATTCACTATTTTGAGATATTATGTAGTTGAGCGTAGGTAAAACAAGACCTAGGTTTCGTACTACTTAGAACTTTGCATCATGTTATCTGGACAGTGACTGTCAAACATGACATTAATCACGGTTCAGCGATCAATAAAATAAAAATATCTCAGTCCTACAGGAGGTCTGTTGCTACTTCAATAGTTCAGTGGTAACATCTTAGAAAGAGCACTGAATAACGCAGATTCGGATATTATAAGAGGCATCAATTTCCTTCAGATTCTTGATACATCTTACTGAAGAGTTTCAATTACCACGATTTTCCTGCCGACCACCACCAACCACACAACGATCATAAACTTAGTCTAATTGGTCTGTTTTTCTGTGATTAATTTCACTTTGTGATGTAAAATGATATAAAAAATGATATAACAGTTAAGCACTGTTAATTAATATTCAATATTAAAGAATAAATATTATATCTTCTTTTTGATTCAGATTTTAACTGAAGAAATATAGCAAAAACAACTTACTAAAAGAGGATTTCATAACAATAATCAGTGGCCAAGTGGATAGAGCGATGGCATTTGGAGCGAACGGTACTGGGTTTGAGTCCCAAAATGAACACCAACTCTAAGATGCATGCACATCCAGCTTACGAGTCCTGGATTCCACTGTTATCTACCATCCATCTCTGTTTATAATGTTTGTGATTTAAGGCAATATCTAGGCTGTACATATACCAATAATAGACTGATCAATTATGGTCTTAAACAACAATTGGAATATACGAACAAGTGAATTTATAATTTAGTAGTTGAATTTATGAGTCAATTGAAGCTAGATCACAATGGAAAACCTGGAAGTACTGAACGGTCGTTTCATCCTACTATGGGACACGATCCAGTCTCACGAGATGCAAACCGAGAACCTGTCGGTGTCGCGCGCGAACGCTTAATCTCTAAACCACTGAACCAACCGGCATCCAACAGTTCCAATGTGTAGTTTCAACCAATTCTCAAGTTTATAATGAACAAGTATTTATCTACCTTTAAAACTGTTTCTACATTGTAAGCGATGATGGATAGTGGCTAGCAGTGAATCCAGGATGCGCGTTTCGTCCTACAGTGCATTATATTTTGCTGTATTTATTGTGTATTGTTGAATGTTTACATTTTGATTTAAGTTCATGAACTCAAATTTTCATGTGTCTCATTTTGTTAATAACTAGACAACAAGAAAAGCATGTTAAACACTTTATTATTCTCCGCTTAAGCTCTTCAATATTTTAAATGATATTCTAAGCTTTTTAACATAAACACTTGAATACCTACTTTATGGTAGATATTCCAAAATAAAACAAAACAAAGTAGAAAGAACATGGAGGTACAAAGAATATTTTACAGTATGCATTTTTGAACTGTAATAATCATGCACTTGGTATTATTTGCTTGTATCTTTTCATTGTTGTTTAAGTCTACAATTGATTAGCCTCTTGTTGCTAATATATACATCCTGTTCGAATTGTTTCAATATTGCCACTAAATCACAATCTCTATAATTATTATTACATGGTTATTTGACTTGATTTTTGCCCCTATACCATGTGACAGTTTTTTTATTTTAAAGAAGTATGACCTTCACCCTTCTAGTCACATGATCCATTTTAAACTGGGGCAAGGTTAAACCATGAGAATTATAAAAAAAAACAATCAATAGAATATGTTGATTGGCTAATACAAGTCACGTAATAATAATGATATTGTTCTGACTAACTAACATGTTTTCTAATAACCATTGAAAGTATATTCATCACTAAAATGTTCAAAATTCCACTTTACAAAGTAAACACTCAACAGTTAACAGTAATATTAGTTAAACGAATTAATTAGACAAGTAAAAAAATCCAGCTAAATTTATAAAGATTGACGCCAACGTTGTCTGGTTATGACATAACGACAAATCAGTATTTTTTAAAATAACTGAGACCATGAGTCGATTGAAGCTCAGTGGTCTAGTGATTAAGTGCTCATGCACGAGACCAGCAGGTCCTGAGTTTGAACCACACGAGGTGGGATTGTGAATGAGCACTGCTGAGGAGTCTCATACTAGGACGAAACGGTCGTCCAGTGCTTTCAGGTTTTCCATGGTGGTCTGACTTCAATCGACTCATGATCTCAACTATTGAAATTGCTATAATCTCTACAAAACCTCTTCTGATACAAATCAGTATTTTATTGACGATATCAAAGAAAGCTGAACAGTGTTATGTAACTAATAAATATAAAGTATTTTGTTAATCCTTACATTAAAGTTGAAATTACGTGATGTAATTGTTTTTTTTTTTTTCTTTTCTTAGTTAATATATTTTTGTTTAAAGATAACGTACTCATTCTTAATACTAACGGTTATACCCTTTCAAATCTTGTCTGAACTCTATGTGAATACTTATGAGTCTGATATTAAAATGATAAACTTATCCAGTGCTTTATGATTTTCAATGATTGTTTACCTAAAATAAGTCTGAGATTTAAACCTCTTCAAACTAAATATTCACTATAAACACCTCATTATAATGTATAGATATTAAAGTGTAGAAATATGGACGAGAATTCCGGGAAATATAAGGTTAAATCATACTATTCTACTTTTATCCTTCGTTGTTCTTCTATGTAACCCTAACTATCAAGGGTGAAATGACCACGGTTTTTTGAATGTAACCGATAAATTATTCAAATCTCCATACTTGTAAGTTGATGGCTGTTTTATTGTTTATAATGTAAAGAAGAGCCTTACATTTACAGTTTTCTTTGTTTGAATTGTTATTTAATGTAGGATTCGAATCAACAGCTAGATACATCACTACTTCAACACTGATGAAAGGTATGTATTAAAATAAAGCTAATAAACAGTTTCAGAATAATTGTACTATTTAGAACACAAAGAATGGTGAAGAAATTTAAAGTTCGAAATAAATAGAATTTAGACTGACAACATATAAGGAAAATAATTGTGAAGTACTAAACTACTGTTTCGTCCTTGTTCTTGAATCTTCAGCATTAAGTTCTCATGACTTATGTAGATCATTATATTGTTGGAATTTTAGTGAATTATATCTATAGATTTAGTTGATTTACCATATTACGTGATGTTCATTCAACAGTATGATGCAATTTACGTTGGCACAAAAGTGATATTCTGCTAAGTGGATAACATTGTGAAACTTTAAAACAAATGGTACTGGATTCAAGTCCTGATATAAATATTAACACGGGGTCCAAATAGGATCGGCTGATGAATCCCAAATAGGGCTAAACATAGGTCCTAGATTTCAACACTATTCAGTTATACTCGAAGCAAGATTATGTTTTGAATTTTTTTGATAATTCAGATGATGATATCAGTTCATAGAATCTAAGCGAAATAAATGATTCCAATCAGAATCACAGCATAGCATGCAGTGATTTATTATTAAAACCCTACTTTTTTTGTTTAAACTAAATGAATCAATCAACAATTTGTTATGTATGTATGTTTTGTTATGTAACGAGTGGAATTCGTGAAATGAATAAAATAAATCAATTATAGGCTGTAAAAAGTGTTAAAGGGTATTGAAGATAAAGGATTATTACCAAGTCATTCGCTTCACTTTCACTCTTTCCATGCAGGAGATAAATGTAACTGTGAATAGGTGACTAAGTTTTTATCGTTAATCAAAATGAAAATGAAATTAGTGAAATGTGTGAATGTTTCGAAGGTTACAATGACATTGAGTAAACATGGAAGATAAGATTTTATAAATTAATAGATTGAAAAATAATCAATAATGTATGTGAGTTACAGGATAAAATCTGTGGGGGAATCTTTAAAAATCGGAGAGCGTTGGAAATCTATTTCGTCCTTGTTTGGTAAAGCTCAGCAGTATATATTCACGACCTCATCAGGGATTCAATCCAGGACCTTTAGAAATCACATTCAACGCTTGACTATTAGAAATACTACTTTGAGATTAATTGGTACAACTCCAGCTCCAGACAGTTTACGATATAGCAAAATGATCATCTAGTGCTTATGTTGCCAAATGTTTCAATCTTTACATGTCTCAATTTCACTAATCACAACCTTCAATGAGATCGTGCGTACACACTACATAGGAGTCTCATATTAGAACAAAGCATGTGTCTAGTGCTCCCTGATCTTCAGTAGGATACCAAAACTGAGGTCAGTCTTTGACGAATACAATATAAAAACTGAACCATTCTACACAAAACTACATCAAAGAACTAGTCGACACCTCATTTTACACTTGAATACAATCAACAAGTTATGGGCTTAGGAAGAGAATGTTGAGAACAACTAATGTAGCTTATTATATAAAAATAGATAAACCGTCACAAGTTTAAGACCATAACCAGATATGGTCAATTATCTTTTACACATATTCGAAGTATTGTATAGTCAAAGGTAAACTGATTAAATATATACAGAAAAAAAGGACTTTTGTAATATTTCCATCAATGAATCCCTAACAAAATATAAATTCACAAAAAACTACCTTCTTTAGCATCAGTAGTGAAATACTGTGAATGAATCTTGAATTCATGGCATTGTCAAATAAATTTAGACTTTAAATAAGTTTATATATCATGAGGATATTGTTACTGAAAATGAAAACCTCTTTATGAAGTCATATTTGTGATTAAACGGTACTTAATTAACAGCTTAAAATCCATGTCAACAGTTAAAAGACTGAGTTTGCAAGGCGGATCTTTAGCTTAGGGGTTTATAACTTACATAAAAAAAATAATAATAATTTGAATTTCAGAGAAATGAAACTTCAAAAACTTACTGAACTATTAAATGTTTCATTCAATGCGCGATATATTACCATTGTGCTAAATAACAACTGATCTCTTGTTAGATCAAGATATTGATTAGATTATAACTAATCCCTTGTTATTGAATACATAGGATTGAATAAGTTAAGTGAACTGCTTTTAATTATACAAGATATTCACGTGTATCGCATCGTCAAGAATATGTTGAATTCTAATGGAAAACTTCAATGAAAATATCAACTCAATATGGTGAAATTTTAGTGCTTTACCGAAATTCAAGTTGTTTTCAGCCATTGCTCTGGTCTCTTCGAATTTCAACAGTTTCTTAACTGACTTGGATGAGTCAATATACAAACTTTCTTAATTTTGTTCGTCTACAATACAAAAGCAAACTGATTAAGACACTGCACCATAGAACCAAGACCATATACACTCTAGAAGTGGTCGAATATGAAACAAAGGCATTGTAAACAAGCATGAAAGAGAACGGCTATTCGGAGAAATTCATAAATAAAAGAGGGCGTAGAGAATGCCGAACAGTGAATAAAATGCCTCTGTATATAAGTTTACAATTTAGAGGCGATGCGCCTAGTAAAATGCAGATCAATCTAAATAAATTGCTTAGACTAGCTACTTCTTTCTGTATCTATCAATTTAACTGCTCCTATGGAGCAAGTTATATTGGCAGATGTTCTAGGGCTTTGTATATTTGGGCTCATAAGCACCCCATCAGTTTGGTTAAGCAAAGGTGTAGTTAAAACGGTTAACAGCTCCATTTTAGCCCATTTAATCTCCAATCATATGGAGAGCACAAAATAAAATGTATGCCATCGTAGACCGAAATCCACATATTCTATAAAACTTGTGACAAAATGGCTATTCCAAGGTGATCCGCACAGGTTGTACATCTGCCAACAAAGACTGGTTAGAATTCATTCATAAATGTCGACAATCGAACAACTCAAATGCTTATTAATACTGACATAAACATATCTGCCAAAGAAGTCATTGGCTACCTGAACTCAGTAGCAGGTACATCAAGCTGATTTGTTCAAAATATTACGATATACGTTCTTAGATCTCAATACTGGCGACAATCTATCAATTCAGGATCAAAATACACTGATTATATACTGTTTAATGCAGTTTAAACATAGTCTTGCAGTAATACATTAGTCTTAGTTAAAAAGAGAGTGATAGATTAGCTGACAAATGTTTCACTATGAAATTGTACAGTTTCAACTTTTAAACGAAATTAAATTAAGGACTTTCTGATCTTACAGTGAGTATAATTTCAATAAAACAATTAGTTGGAGTTCTCAACACTCATTTTCAAGTCATTGTATACATATATTTGTGGTAAATAACAACAAATATACAGCCTCCATTGACTCATGATCTCAACTATTAAAATTACTATATATATCAACAAAAACCCCTCCTGATATTAATCAACATATGGCTTTAAAAGGTATTTCCTGGAATTCTAATGATAAGTTTTGACCAGTGGAGTTCAACCGGGTCTGTTGTGAGATAGTAATTCACTGAAGACAATGGTGGATGTGTCACTCAAATTCATGGATTAGTTGAAGTTAGACATTAATATCGTTGGATGCCGGTTGACTCAGTGGTCTAGAGGTTAAGCTCTCACGCACCAAACTGATAGGTCCTGGGTTTGAATTTCATGAGGTAAGGTCGTGGATGCGTACTATTGAGGAGTCCCACGGAAGGACGAAGTGGTTGTCCAGTACTTTCAGGTTTTCCATGGTGATCTAGTTCCAATTGACTTAGGATCTCAACTATTAAAATATACATTCATTGAGACAAAGTTTTATAGTTACATAACTAAATTTTGCGGGTTGTTTATTAAATTTACATATCAGATAAATGAATTAACATATATGTGTCCTAGTGTGATCATGTTTAATCTTGTTAATCTAAACACAGCCGTTTTATCATTTCAGTTATTCACGACAACATTATACACAACAACAAACTCAACAAACAATGATAAAATGGAAAAAAAAATATAGTTGAAAAGAATTTTTTTTGAATATAAATTTTATCTAGGGAAATATCGAAAAAAGTGTTCACTTTGAAGATGGTGTACAGTAATATTATTGAGATAAGCTAGGAAATTAATAAAACAAAAAATAACCCATGGAAGTACTAGAAAGATGTTTTTCAAAAGTTTGAATACAAGATCATAATAAGAGTTGAATCAGGAACTTTTAGACTTCATATATAGTTTGGTCGTGAAGTTTTCATTGTTTTACTGATCAACATTATCAATACAAAAGCAAAGTATTCACATTTCTCCACATATGACTCACAGCTTGTTTTATCAACCTCGATCTTGTCTGATTATTGTTGACCTTTAACCTGTGATTATGTATACCTTAATTTTGAGAGTTTCTCTCTTTTCTCCGGTTTTGGGTCCTACAATTGTTGATGATTTTTTTTATTAATTGATAAAGTTGATTGATTTCAATGTGTTTATTGATTGCTGATGGGACTGAGTGCCAAGTTTCTAAAAGTCCTCTGGTGTCCCTAGTATTGACTGGATTCAAGTTTCCAACATCTTTTGGTTGAATGTTTGTCCATAGTTTGTGCTGATGATGTAGATCAGAAGATCAATTAGAGTTCCATTACCAAACCATCCATCTTAGAGAACTGAACTTCAGCAAAATAATCCACCTGAGCTACAAATTCCCTACCATTTCAAAGTGATGTTTATATTACATTGTAAGTTGACTTAAATAATAACCACTGAATGCTAACTCGGTGATTTGAAAGATAACTTGTTTAATATGGGACATGGAAGTCTCAAATTAAACCTCTATTGATGTCGCTGTTGATAAGTCTCATACTAACCTGTAACAGCCATCCAGCGTTTCCAGATCTTCAATGATTATACACCTTAAGTCGGTATCGATGTTCACACTAAGACCCAAACAGTACTTTTTACTTCAAATCTCAATGTGTTATCCCCTGATCTACTGATTTCAGATAGCCACTAACTAATTCAATATGTATGCAGATATTGTTAAGGGTTTGTAGTTTCCTATTATAAATATTCAGGGCCACAATTGATCAAACTCTATTATTATAAGCGATTCTGTATGCCACTGAAAAGTATACTGAAAACTTGTTACCAACACTTACATCAAGTTGATTTACTAAGCAATCTATAATTGTAGTTTTTGTTGGGGATGTTAGATCCCTCGAACTCATTTGGTAAATGCCTTAATTTTATAATTCTATTTTGGAAATTTAAATCTCCTTGTTTTCGTGCCAAAAAAGCACTTTTCACCTTCATGTTGTATTTCTCACTTGGGAGAACCTTTAACGCTATTGGTCCGTTGTGTATTTTTAGTATACTGTTTTTACTACGCTTCCCAAGGACAGTTTTATGTTATATATATACGTTTGATTTGTGTCTATTATTATTCACTCATGCTTCTGTCTTACGGAATATACTTTCCCGTTCGAAGCTTGGACTTCTTCCTCTAGTTAGCGGGGTTGGGACGCATCAAATAGCTAGCTTATTGGTCTACGGTCACAAGTCTTTGTTCTGTTCACATACTAAGTGGACTCGTAATCGCTTCAAACCTAGCAAATTTAGCAACACCGATGGAATTCGAACCCTCTCGGAGAAACTTCAATGCATATTAATAATAGGAAAATACAATATTAGAAAATCAATCACAAATCTGTAAATGATTACTATTTAAGTAATGTTTCCATCTCAACAAAAAAATATATTATCCAATAATCATTTAAAAACCTTGACCTTTATTCATAAATAAGAATATTTTCATGTTAAATGATTTAATGAAAAATATAAACTAAATTTATTCTTTTATTAATACTCATACAGAAGAAAATCTATGTCCTTAACATTCAAAGAAATAGAACAAATGAGTACATGTGTGTGTGTGTGTGCATGTACGATGGGGGGGGGTACGAATGATTGAGAAAGTCCAAATTATAGAACTTAATCAAAAACAATTATTGATATTTATTTGATTATAAATTCTTTTTCTTCGTTTATTCGTTTTCTCTAAGGCTAATAATTATCTGAATAAACCTCTTTGTTTTTCTTTTTTGTTTGTTTAGTAAAACATAAAAAGTTTGCTGTTTTTAAAAATTAAGGTAACCATCTATCTAAAGTTTATTGTCAATTTTCTAGTTTTTTTTTGTTGTTGTTGTCTAAAAGATATGAAGCTTAATTAATGTTCAATATCATAAGTGTTTTTTTTTTTGTGAATATGATAGTAATAGAAAACGAAACGGCCGTCCAGTACTTCCAGTTTTATTCATGGTGGTCTAGTTTCAAGTGACTTATGATTGTAACTGTTAAAATTACTAAAATATCCACAAAACCACTTCTGATAAATGAATTCAATTACGATTTAAATCATACAGTCAATCATTAGTAATATTGGATGACTGTTATGATATACCATCAGTTGACTGAACTTTAAACTGTTCATTATTGGATTCTGACGAAATGATCTAACAACACCACCTTCATCAAAAGACCTGTAATTTTCATATCTAATCTATGAATAGAGTAGTGAATGAACACAACTGAAGAGTACAAAATGTGTACAAAATACTTGTCTAATGCTGCTTGATTTTCAAATATTTACTTTCCAACTTTTTTTTTACCAATAAATAAAAAAGTCTTTCTGTTATACCTTATGGCCCTGTCAAATATCACGTGACCAAATCACCAATCAAAGCATTGACTTAAACGATCTTGACACCATACCAAACTAACGATGCGTTAACTAGTACGAGTAGCCTAGAGTCAACTCCCAGTCCTTATTGGTCCTCACCTAAAACCATCCGTTTGAGTTCAGAAAACAATCTCAGCCTCCGCTGTATAAATAATGTATTTCAGACATACGCAGTCTATATACAAACAAATCAGACCGCATCACATTATAAAATAGAAAATAACAATTATAAAAGATCAAGACAATAACGGAGAGACTAGAATTTATAGACGACCTTTGAGTGACCTTGAGAATGTCTACTTACCAACTAGGACCAAATGAGGGCTATAAATCAGGGTGAGGAATTAAAATTATGATTTACAGTTGATAGTTAAGGTTAGGAATTAGATTTATGGTTTTCATCACGAACTGACATCAACTATAATGCCAAAATGATATTTTGACAAATGTATGGATAAATTCCGCACAAAAATCCATGACTCGTTCTCTTATATCTGATTGGTTCATCTATAAATTATAGTCTCGCCAGAATAATTTAAGAATAGTAAATCGTAAAACACTAAACAATAGGTCAAATGGAAGCTTATCATAAACGGAATATGAATATTTCACTGGTTGAAATCATGAGTCAATTGAACCTAGACCACCATGGGAAACCTAGAAGCACTGGACAGTCGTTTCGCCTCAGCATGGGCCCCCTCAGCAGTGCGCATCCACGATCCCGCCCCCCGCGATATTCGAACCCAGGACCTATCAGTCTCGCACCAGGCGCTTAATCAACTAGAACACTGAGCCGGCATCCAACGGTGTTAATGTCTAACTTCAACCAATCGACGATAATATAGTTACGTAATAGTTATCCAATAAGAATATATATAGTCTATGAATAATTCGTAGCAGTTACCACTCATTTATTCTTCGTTAGGATGGGACACGATCTAAATATACCCATTTAAATTCCTACAATAATCATTTACATGAATGTACATTATTCAACTGTTTTTGTCTAGCTTACATGATTGTTAAAATAGTCTAATTAAATCCAAATACTCTTTTCTTGTTCAATTAGAAATTCGCTCTAGAAAAAAGAAAAAGGAAATAAAGAAAGAATGATAATATCCAAGTGAAAAGAATAATGTGTGGGCGTAAATGTTTTATGACAGGAAATAAATGTAAATAGGCAGTATTGTTTGTTTGATTATTCCCATTAATATTTAATACTATAGTTAATCCATAAACTACTGTCATACAACTTACTATTTCTAATTTATTGCCCGTCTGTTGTTAAGTTTCCTCGGTTCACAAGCACTTTGAGCTCCTTATGTATAGTCGCTAATTTTTATTTTATGGTGTGATGCGGTCCGGTATTTCTGTATATAAGCTAAGTCTGTTTGAAGTACAGATATAGCAGAAGCTGATTACTGACTTTTGGACTTAAGGGTAGGGCACATAGAGAAGTTTGTGAATAATAGGCTGATAGGAACGATTCTGTCGTCTTAAGGTCAATAGTGCTGACCAAGTATGTAATTGGCTAAATCAGAAGCACAGAGTAAAATAGAGCAAATAATAGATCAAATTAGAATCAGGATTTTGATTCAAAACTTGGTAAGTGCCAGAGATCATCGGCCTCAAGACATATCAGGCAAGTATATTTAATTCAGTAAAGTTCCTAGTTATATTATAATATTTAAAACTTCAGTCAATTAAAGGAGTAACTTAACCATCATTCATGAACTATCTGGAACAAATCTACTCAAGTACATACAAGCAATTAGTATCTATCCTCTCACGAAAATTAATCCATCTACATATTTCAGTTAAAACACATCGATAATCTAGGCAAATTTTGCGATACATCTATTATTTATCGAGTTAAAAATATGTCAGCCAGCTATCAATCGGAAATTGATTGATAAAAATATAAACTTTCCATATGACATAACAGCTAAATTGGCTTAACAGAAATGAGGGCATATCTTTGTTTTGTTTTTTTTTGGACATTTTACAAAAGGTCTTCTAGCAAGAAGAAAAACTACATAAAGCTGCACGATTACTGAACATACCTTAGATACAGGATATTAGATCGATTTCTTGAAACTTTTCAAGGTGATTAACAAACATTTATGCTCTAGCATTCTGAAATCTTTTGAAATCATTGCTATCAAGTCTTAGAAACCTGACTTACGTGTACAAAAGTAGATGGTTGTCAACATTTTTCTGCCTTGATGACACAAACGTTTCTTTATTACATAATAGAATTTCTTAACTCTTTCAATTAGTCACATTATTGCGTCATTTTGTTTCAACTGTCTTCTACATTAATAATCTTATCTTAATCAACGAAGTTTTACTTATCTTGTTTCTTACTGATTATCAGAGTTCAATCATTATGTAACCACTTAATTGTATCTATTTGTTCTTTTGTTACTATCAATGTTACAGAATGTTTTTTCATATAAGGTAGTACTTTTTAGCCTATTCAAGTTATTTATAACCTTGATATACTATATTGATGTGTCTTCAAAATAATTTCCAATTAAACTCCTTTCTGTTGTAGCGGTAAATAAATCCCCAAAATAAATAGCTCTGTAAGTTTTCGACATTGCATGCTGACCACATTAGTTTTAATGGACTCACCTAGCTGAAGGCGCTCGGTCATTCATCCACACCAGATCACGAGTAGGAACGCCGTGCTCAATAACCCCTGCAATCGCTAGAAAGATTAGATCAGTCGATTCTCGATATATTGATAGCTGATAAAACATAACTTCGAACTTCCTCGCTTCTGTCTTCTGATTTCACTTGTTGGGTACGATTTATAGTAGGTGTTACTGGCTAAAGAGTTGTCAAACTCCAAATACCCGTGGCATCCTCAATGTAAACAATTTCAAACCGTTTTGGAGTCATGATTCTTGATATTTCAAATTGTAATCAAGTGAAATAAAATGAATCCAAACTATTCTGCTCAAATCTTTGTTCTTACTCTCTTAAAGTATACACTGATAAAACTATTGGATCATACATTTTTACCAACGAATTATCACCATCCTATCATGATATATATATATATATATATATATATATATATATATATATATATATATATATATATATATATATATATATATATATATATATATATATATATATATATATATATATACTTTGTCTTTATCCTATTTGGAACTCGTCAGCTCGTTATTCACTCCGGAGCTCGAACCCAGTATCATTCATTTCAGACGCCATCTCGTTATCCACTTAGCTACTGAGTCCTGATAGGGTTGACGTTTAAATTCACTTGGTATTGCTTGCTTATATCTGCCCATTTTTGTTTAGGTCTACAATTGATCAGTCTCTTATTGACAAATGTACATCATGTCTTTGTCTTTTCCAATTATACTTTTATTATTGTTGTTTTTAGCAAAATCGATTGAAAATTAACTAAATATAAACAAAGAACTAAGGTAATTTAAAAAAGAAAAGAAACAAATTTCTTTCTAATGTTCACAAGTAGGATGTCAACCTACACTTAGAGAGAAAATAAAATTAATTCTATAATTATTATTCATTTATCTAAATATATGACATGGTGTCTTAGGAATTTATTTTACAATGTTAACATTAAGCTTGAATAGTAGAGAAGATATAACGATTGAACATAGTTATCGCACAAACAAGTGGCTACCAGGACTCAGTAGGTAAGTAGATAACGTGATATCGTTTGAAGCGGACGGTACTGGGTTCGAGTCCCAGAGTGAACGTCAACTCTGAAATGCAGGCACATCGGACTGACGAGTCCCAAATAGGACGAAAGGCGCGTCCTGAATTCCGTTGCTAGCCGCTATCCATATTTACTTATAATGCTTGTGACTTCAGGCAATATCGAGTTGGTCCGTACGGGATGTACATATGCCAATAAGGGACTGATCAATTGCAGTCCTAAACATCAATGGGAAGATTCAAGTAAAACAATATCAAGTGAATTAAATACAACGATAATTTACAAATATTTCTTGTTATGACTGAAGAGAATCACATGAATTATTCAGTAAACTAAACTATTTTTTTAGAAATATCGAACTATGAACTTGACACTAATAATATACGGTAATATCAAACTGTCTCAAATAAGAGTAAATTACTTTGATTTGAATTCATAATAAACAAACTAAACATGGATTGTTGTATAAATTACTCTTCTCTTTGAAATAAGAAAACTGATAATTACAAAATATGGATAAATTCATAAGTCAATTAAAGTTAGACTGCCATGGAAAACTTGGAAGTACTGGGCGGTTGTTATGTCATAGTATGGAATTCCTCAATAGTGCTTATACACAATCGCACTCGCGAGACTCGAACCGAGGACCTATTGGTTCCACGCGAGAACGCTTAACCTCTAGATCACTGAGTCGGCCTCCATCCAACAGTGTGAATGATTAACTTCAACCAATTTTCGTTAATTAATAAATGTATCCATTGGATATACGGAGATTTTTATCATAAGATTTCAGTCAAATTTATGTTAACTTACAGGTATAAAGTACATTTGTTGTATATAAAGATCAAATTATCGGTAACTTTGGGGAACTATTTATAGTTCGTTAATATATATATATTCGTATTGTATAATAATTAACTAGATTATAGATATGTATATTCCTATTAATATAAGCTTTCATTTGACATATTGACTACTGTTAAACGACTTACTATTCCTGTGTTATTCTCAATCTATTAACTACAGTTTTAAATTAACTTGATGTTCTTTACTTGTATCTTCCCATTGTTATTTAAAACTGAAATTGATCAGTCTCATATTGGCATATGTGCATCCTGTGCGGACTGCATCAATATTGCCTTAGATCACAATCTTAATTATCAGGACTCGGTAGCTAAGTAGATAACGAGATGGCATTCGAAGTGAAAGGTACTGAGTTCGAGTCCCAGAGTGAACATCAACTCTTAGATGCCGGTACATCCACCTGACGAGTCCAACATAAGACGAAATGCAAGTCATGGATACCACTGCTAGCCACTATCCATCATATTAGTTACAGTCTCTCATATTCACAACCATTTTTGACTGAATATTTAGTAATTATTATTTTTCATTTTATAATCTGATGCGGTCTGGTCTGATTGTATATAAACTGCGTATTTCTGAAATATACCATTCATACAATGAAGACGATTTTTAGCGAGTGGGCCTCAACATACACAAAGGGAAATGATTTTCCGATACAACACAACAAACACAAATCAAATCACACGTGATGGAGAAGCTTTAGAACATGTAAAAACACTTACATATTTGGCCAGAATCATGGATATACACGGTCGATCCGATACAGATGTGAAGGCGTGGATCAGTAAAGCAAGAGCACCATATCTACTACTGAAGAACATCTGGAATTCGAAACAACTGTCAACCAACACAAATGTCAGAATTCTCAATACAAATATCAAGACAGTTCTACTGTATGGGGTGGACACTTGGACAATTATGAAAGCCATCATACAGATGATACAAGTGTTCACCAACAGTTGTCTACACAATATACTTCACATCCGTTGGTCAGACACTATCAGCAACAACCTACTGTGGGAGAGAACAAATCAGATTCGAGTGGAGGATGAAATCAAGAAGAATTGCTGGAAGTGGATAGGACACACATTGAGGATAGCACTGAACTGCGTTACAGGGCAAGCCCCCACTTGCGATCCTCAAGGCTAAACAAAGGATGAGGGGGTGACCACAGAACACATTATGCTGATAAATGGAGACAGACATGATAAGAATGAATCACAATTGGATATGACTGGAAAGGAATGCGTAGGACAGAGTTTGTTGTAGAATGCTTGTCGGTGACCTATGCTCCATTAGTAGTAACAAGGGTAAGTACGTAGTTAATACAATCAAGACGAAGACAATGTTTTGGACTCAACATTCAGGTCTAGTCGAGAAGTTACTATTTTGATGGCTAACAAGGATTCATAGCTGACGTGAGTATGTTAGTACCGGTTGACTTTTCATTGATTTAACACTGGAACAAGGTTATATAACTCTGTATTCTTATAGTCGATTTTCTCACATGATAATTGATAGGGGCTAAAGTCATAACAATAGTGACTATAGTTCTTTACATAGATTTATTAAATAGTCTGTGATGCGGAATTTTATCATCAATTCTGTGAAAAAGATATGCTATTTTCTTTCAATTCATAGAAATAGCGAAATTTACTCACGACTATAGAATGTAGTCAGTTAAATTAACACTTATTTTGTTGTATAATAATGAAATTAATTGAATACAAATGAACAGAGACCTCAGATCGACATTCTCATAAGAAAAAAACGAGACAGATAAGTAGATCATAGATATCGGTGAAGTTATTCCAGGTTTATGCTACACTACGAATTGTATGTTCTATTATCAAACTAATTTTTTCTTTACATTGAAAATTGAACCAAAATGATAATTTCACAAGAGGTTTTCATTTCTAGTATTCATGTTTGCCGTAGCTCATTGAAGTTTAAAGATAAACAAGCAAATTTAGGTGTGTTATAAATAATAAAGTAAGTGAGCAGAGATGGATGGTGGTTAGCAGTGGAATCCAGTATACGCGTTTCGCCCCATTTGGGACTCATCAGACTGATGCGTCTGCATCCCAGAATTGATGTTCATTCCTGGACTAATTGGTTTGTGGAAGAAATTAACTGGCGTCAGCTGAAAAACTTATATGGTGTACTCGCTTTCCCAATTGTAATAAGCTTTAAAACGATTTTTCCATAGTACTGAAGAGAAATTATAACTCATTGCATTAGCGATTATGTGATAACTGAATTAAGTTATAGATAAGGAATCATCTAAATCCTGATCACCATAACTGTATTGTACAACATCCACTGCCAGATTTTAAAGTTCTTAATTAGACCACGAAATAGATAGTGCATAATGAATTTTTGGTACCTTCCACTTGTGAGCAGTTCAATTCGTGATTAAATCTGACTTTCTTTAATCTGATATTTCCATGTCAGTTAAAAATACTCATTATACTTTGATTTCATTCATAAAAACTCTACTTAGAGGTAAGAGGGTAGTCGACAATGCCCGATTGCTCTTATTCTATAAGGATACTTCTTGAACGACCTGGAATGGAAAATGGATTAGTAGTGATCGTATCAACTTGGGGGCTTGATTATAAAGCCCAGGGGATAACTACTTGAGTTCACTCATACATGAGCGTTGTGTGTGCAGCTTTAAATGAGAAAACTCTGTAATTTTAAGACCTAATCATCGGAAATCGATGGCACATTACCTATGAATGACAACTCCATGCTTACAAGACTTACGATTATTATGGTGTACCCCGTTATCAATCTCTATTGGAAAAGAATTTTGGAGCTATCGTCAACAAATAGTGAAAACATGAAATGTTTTTTAGATTTCTTATAGAGACCGAAGTATATAGGCTATTCCAGTTAACCAATTTATGAATTTGTACCATTTTAAAAAGAGCTAGACCAAGTGTCATACACTGAATTTTATCCCACAACTAGTCAAATTATAAGAAAAAATTTCAACTAATTTGTTGACCTATAACTCATCACGATAGGACTGTACAGGTTTGAAAACAAACTCAATACAGAAGAATTCCTTGTTGGATTAAGTTTCTTTCTTTCAGTTGGATTTTAAGCACGCTATATGGAAAGTGAATAAATCCTGGTGACGACATTTTTAACCCATAGTTTGGATTACATGAAAAAAAGTATTTTTATTCTGTTAAGTGTTCAGTTTTGTTAACAAAGTAGGCAACTCAAATTGATGTTACATTTGTTTTCATGAGATTTTTCAATGTCTCGAAAATCTCACCATGTTACGCAATTTCATACCTAATACTCCTGTGTCATGTTTTACATGGTTGCTGTATATGTTTGTACATTAAAAATTCTACCTTTATTCAGTATTAAGGTAATAGATTTTTAGTTGTACATAAATTTATCATTAACTTATACATCAACTGTAGACTATCTTCAGAACAACATAATTCTTTGCGTCTTCAGAATAGAGCTGTGGAGATTGTTGAGTTTTATTGAAACTACGAACCGTTCTAATTTGGACAACTATTGAAAACCTGGAAGCAGTATATAACCGTTTTGCCCTAGTATGGGAATTCTGAGCAGTGAACATCCACAACCCCACATCTAAGAATAGAAATCAAGACTTTCTTTGTTGAGAGTGTATGCTTAAATCGTAGACCACTGAACCAAGACCCAATGGTATTCAAGTCTAGCTTCACTTAACACGCGATATTGTGCTAACATATTCCATAGACTTCTGTCGATAACGTCGTCATTTTAGTAGGTAGGGATAAAATATCACTTGAAAATCAGTGTACTCATAAATAAATAACTATTTATAACCAAGTATCATAGGCGATTTTGACTTCTCTGAATTAATATTAATTGTTATGGCTTTTTTGAAGTCTGGTTTATTTATTGCATGATAAAAAAATAAAGAAATTTTGTTTACAAAACGTGTCTACTATAAGTAGTATAACAATTATATGAAATTAATCAGGTGGTGATAAATGGTTGAAACTAACAGTTGAAATTAGATAAAATTTTCATCAATTAATAATATCAAACAACCTCACCAAATCCCTACAACAACGCATCACGGTGGAATTTTACCGATTTTAAATTATCTGATCACAAAAAATTAAGTTGAAACAAGGACAAGTGAAGTTTTATAAGCGAAGATGGATAGGAGCTAGCAATGGAATTCAAGATGCGCGTTCCCTCCTATTTGGAACTCGTCAGCTGCAGGTACCTGCATACTAGATTTGATTTTCACTCTGAGACTCAAACCCAGTACAGTGTTCTGATAGCCCCTTGCTTGTGCAATGACGTGAAGCTTGAATTTTATTTTGTATTGTTGACTTGAATCCTCCCATTGATGTTTGAGACTACAATTGATTAGTCTCGTGTTGGCATATGTACATGCTGTGCGTATTGCATCGATATTACATTAATTCATAAGCATTATATAAGCAAAGATAGACTATTGAACTTGTTCAAAAGCTTAAGAAGATTTCATAGTTTTCAACATAATATTCAACAATAAAAAGATACAACTTTAGTAAAATATTGAGCATCAATTTACTGCTAGAAATTCCCAAATTGGTATGAACTATAAAAATCTATCCAATCCTAAACAGTTCAGCTTAATTTTAAATTAGTTAGAAGATAATGGTCCATTTGATGATAAACAGATCGATATGGGCTAAGTAATGATTTTATCTAGTTCCATAAAATAAATAGATTCATTCTTTAACCATACTAACTTCCCAGATTAGCTTGAACAGCCAGATGGTGTATCTAACTTTTACAAAATAATTATGAATTAGAAAGAAGTGAATGAATCTAGTTTTGATTAACTCAAGAGGTCTAGTATCTTTATTTAATGAACATTATCTAGAATGAGACAACGGTTGGGTCTGATCAATTGTAGTCTTAAATAACAATGGGAAGATACAAGTAAACAATAACAAGTGAATATAACTTCAGCCCACCGTACAAGCAGGCGGCTATCAGGACTCAGTAGGTAAGTGGATAACGCAATATCGTTTGAAGCGAACGGTTATGGGTTCGCGTCCCAGACTGAACTCTGAGATGCAGGTACATGGAGCTGACGAGTCCTAAATAGGACTAAACGGGCATCCTGAATTCCACTGCCAGCCACTATTCAATTTCGCTTATTTGTTAGTTCTTTTAAGAATCTGTTTTATATGGTGATAAGATAGTTTTAAGAATTTTTGTACGATAGTCATTCAAGTGTGTTGATCCAATCTAATCGTGATTCAGAAACGCAGCTGTCAACATTTATTTTAGTAGCTTTAAGTTAATTGATATTTTAATTAAAGACTGTTTTGTAGCTCTAAAGATATTTAACTTATTATAAGATGATATTACAGTTAATAATGATACTTATGAAAGATATTTAACTACTGTTGATCTCCCTTGGAGATACATTGGAAATCAGACAGCATTCGACAAACATATTGTCCTAGTATGGAACTCCTCAATTGTTCTTTTATAAGGATTGAATAGGGATTGAACCCATTGCCTATAGGTCATTCTTGTTTACTTTCCTACAATCTGATCATAGTCTATTAAATTCTTTATGCTTTGATTTGTACTGGGTTTTCTGTGTAATTATCTATTTCTGTTGATTCCTTTGGTTGTTAGCAACTATCAACCAATATTGAAGTTTCAATACTAATATCAAGGCAGTTTTACTGTACTGAACTGAAACCCCGACAACTACTACAACCATCATCAAAGAAGTAAAAGTCTTTATAAAGGATTTTTCATGAAAGATACTGCGAATGTCCGTTGACTTGATACCATCAGAGACAGTCTATTGTGGGAGAGAATAAAGCAAATTCCTTCTGAAGAGGAAATTAGGAAAATACGGTGGAAATGGATAGGACATACACTGAGGAAATCATTAAACCGAATCACGAGGCGAGCGCTTATATAGAATCCTGAAGGGAAACGGAAACGAGGAAAACCAAACGACACACTACGACGAGATTTGGAATCAGACATGAAAAGGATGAATAGCAACTGGAAGCAACTGGGAAGGATTATTGAGAACAGAGATGGATAGAGAATACTGATGAGAGATCTATGCTTCTCCACAAGGTGTAATAGGCGTAGGTAAGGACTGAATAAGTCCTTTGGTTGTTCATCTGCTCTTATTAAAATCTACAGGTCACTTAGAATTTATTGTGTTCGACGAATTTCAAGATAGGCCAATATTAAATATTGTAGTTCATTATTAGGTAACATTCGATATATCACTCACCCTGATAACCGTTATTAAATAAATCCCAACGGTGTATGAATTAAAAAGGCAACACAAAGTGCTGACTAAAGTTTATTGCTGGATAGCGCAGATAACAAAGCTACAAGCACATCAAGCAAATTCGACTTGAAAGGCTAATACGCGCAAGAAAGCGAATACACAGATGGATTCCCCGTCAAATCGCATTGAATCGAAGCGAGGCAGTTAATGGGATTCAAGCACATATAAGTATATATGTATGGGAAAGTGAATGATTCATAGAGAGATATTTAAGCGATTAACATTTAAGCTAGAGAGACGAATATGTGCGTAGACTGTCACATGTGATCAGGCGTACATTTTTATACAGATATAATAATAATAATAATAATAATGATAATAATAAATGGATAAATTGTTACTGTCCAAATAAAACTGTCTGTTAAATAAATCAATTGAAGGGGTCGACAAAATTAACTGTAAACAAACTTAATTGTAGGTGAGATACTATAATAGTACGGCATTTGTAATTCCTGGAACGTTATTGTTTACATTTACTTTAAATAAACATTAATTTGACCTATATCAGTGTTTTAAATGTCAACGTAGTCACTTCAATTATTTCTTATTTTTCCATGAATATATTCCTTACTTAGATATTTCCTTACGCCTGTTACTAAAAATGGAGCATAGGTCGCTGATAAGCATTCTACAACAAACTCTGTCCAACGCATTCCTTTCCAGTCATATCCAATTGTGATTCATTCTTATCATGTCTGTCTCCATTTATCAGCATAATGGGTTCTGTGGTCACCCTCTCATCCTTTGTTTAGCCTTGAGGATTGCAAGTGGGGGCTTACCCTGGAAAGCAGTTCAATGCTGTCCTTAATGTGTGTCCTATCCACTTCCAGCAATTCTTCTTGATTTCATCCTCCACTCGAATCTGATTTGTTCTCTCCCACAGTAGGTTGTTGCTGATAGTGTTTGACCGACGGATGCGAAGGATTTTGTGTAGACAACTGATGATGAACACTTGTATCATCTGTATGATGGCTTTCATAATTGTTCAAGTTTCCACCCCATACAGTAGAACTGTTTTGATATTTGTATTGAAAATTCTGACATTTGTGTTGGTTGAGAGTTGTTTGGAATTCCAGATGTTCTTCAGTAGTAGATATGGTGCTCTTGCTTTACCGATCCACGCCTTCACATCTGTATCAGATCGACCGTGTTCTTCCATGATGCTGGTCAGATATGTAGAGGTTTTTATAACTTCCAAATCTTCTCCGTCAATTGTGATTTGATTACTACATGTTGTATTGTATCGGAGAACCTTCTTTTTCCCTTTGTGTATGTTAATACCTACTGCTGCTGAGGCTGCTGCTACATTGGTCGGCTACTTCTGCATTTGTTGTCGCGTGTGCGATAGAACAGCCAGATCATCTGCAAAGTCTAGATCATCCTGAATATTTTCTTAGTACGTCTAAAATGCCAATAGTTTTACCGCTTATTTAAATTAGATTTCATCATCAGTCATTTCTCTCATAATAATTTCCATTGTAATCATGTTTTTTTTCTATTTTTAAAATAAAGCAGTTTAGTTAATCAAATCATTTGTTTTTCATCATAATAGATGAGACAACAATGAAACTCTGCCAATATTTTACAGATAGTCATATGCTGATTACTTAATTAAAAATGATACTATTAATATGTATTGTTCTTATCAAAAACCTAAATGTGATGTTATTTTTTTAATCAACAAGTTTTGATTCATTGCATTGTTAATAATAATAATTAAGCAACAAAAATACATTTTAACAGTTGAGATCATGAGTCAATTGAAGCTAGATCACAATGGAAAACTTGGAAGCACTGGACGGCCTTTTCATCCTATTGTGGGACTCCTCAGTAATGCGCATCCACAGTCCCACCTCACGAGATTTGAACTCAGAACCTATCGATCTCGAGCGCGAACGCTTAACTTCCCGCAATAGGACGAAACGAACGTCCGGTGCTTCCAAGTTTTCCATGGTGGTCTAGCTTCAGTTAACTTATGATTTCGACTATTATAATTACTATAATATCCACAAAAACCCCTTCTGATACTAAAATTATATTTCTCTAAAATTCTCTGTAGTGTTCAATATTGTTCTTCAGAATGACAAATATTTCAATGTGAAACTGAGTACTGTTGTCACTATGAAAAGTCATCTATGGAAACCAACCCAGTAGTTTTGAATTTTAATCGTTTACGACGAAATCTAAAGGTACTGGCTTAGATCCAACGTAGGGTTGCGGCCATTCATGGATGCTTATTTGAACACATAAATATTGGTACAAAGGGGCATCGAATATATTTGGGTCACAAAAGTCACTTGATTTGTGTGTGAGCTGTGATACTGTCCGGGTGGTGAAACCGAAACAGGTGATTTTCTTGGAGGCCACACCCAGAGCCTTCGACCTAAAGGTTTAATGCACAAGGCAGTGGAGCAACGTAAGGAGATGCAGTGCCATGGTAGCCGGTGACCAACGATTGGGTCATACGCCATTTGTTCCATCAGGATACTGGAGCTCATGTGCAACATTGATTTGGAATCAGGGTTTCCAACTCCTCTAGTTGGACTCTCCGTGTCCACCAACTCGGTTAGAGCGTCAGATATTCGTTTTTTGTCCTCTCATTTTCGTAAACAACAGTAATGCCACGGGCAGGCAGTGAGTAGGACTTCCCTGGAAGAGGTTATATACGTGTGGCCCTGTGAGAGCATTTTGATAGGGAGAGCTGACTATCTCCACCCTTGGTCGTACCAGGGTATGAGGTGTACAATGCTAGGATAAGACAGATGTCTAATGTTCTCCGTTTTTCAACAAGATCTCATCTAAGAATAACTACTGAGAATAATCAAAATCTACACATATTTTTCATTTTTCAAAGAAATTCAATTTATTGTTATAAAGGAAAACTCTCTGATGCTATCCAGCTAATTAAGTGTCAATAGAACTATAATCATCTGATTAAAAATTACATGAACTAGAAAGAAATAATTTATAAGCGATTAAATGACTATAAAATATCGTCAAAAATGAGCTTAACTAGCCTCAAATGAATAAAATCTTCCTATAACTAAAAAGAACTTTATACTACGCCAGTTACCAATAGCCATTTAGCAATCAATTAAAACAATGAACTCATCAATTATAGTCCTATATGGCAACGGGAAGTTACAAGTAAACAATAACAAGTGAATATAACTTCACCCCATAGCTTAAGCAGGTGGCTATCAGGACTCAGTAGGTAAGTGGATAATGCTATATCGCCTGAAGCGAACGGTACTGGGTTCAAGTCCCAAAGTGAACATCAACTCTGAGATACAGGTACATGGAGCTGATGAGTCCCAAATAGGACGAGATGTGCGTCCTGAATTTCACTGCTAGCCATTATCCATCTTTACTTATAAATTTTGTGACTTCAGGCAATATCAAGGTAGTCCGCACAGAATGTACATGTACCAACAAGAGACTGATCAATTGTAGTCTTAAACGTCAATGAGAAAATACCAATAAACAACACGAGGTGAATGATGAGTTCATGTTAATTTGGAGATTATATTTTCAACATCTGAGCAAACAATAATTGATTAATTCATTGATTTTCATTATTCTTTCATCTAACGGTACCTGATGATTAAATTGCTCTTACCTGATATTAGATTGTTGAAGATATTTGACAAAAATACCCTGATAGACAGTAATTTACAAACTAATCAGTAATCATTAATAATAACTTTCTTCAATGTCGAAAGAACTGATTCTCTTTGTTGGATTCTAACATATCATATTAATGACTTTACAACTGTATTATCCAGAGAATGAGTGACCTGTTATACAATCGAGTTATCTACATTAAATTATTAATAAGTAATAAATTTAATAAAGAACAGCAAATTTACAACTACAGAACATCTGAAACTCAAAACAACTCTCAACCAACACCAAGGTCAGAATTTTCAATACAAATATCAAAACAGTTCTACTGTATGGGGTGGAAACTTGAACAATTATGAAAGCCATCATACAGATGATACAAGTGTTCACCAACAACTGTCTACACAATATACTTCACATCCGTTGGTCAAACACTATCAGCAACAACCTACTGTGGGAGAGAACAACTCAGATTCGAGTGGAGGATGAAATCAAGAAGAATTGCTGGAAGTGGATAGGACACACATTAAGGACAGCACTGAACTGCTTTCCAGGGTAAGCCCCCACTTTCAATCCTCAAAGCTAAACAAAGGATGAGAGGGTGACCACAGAACACATTATGCTGATAAATGGAGACAGACATGATAAGAATGAATCACAATTGAATAGGACTGGAAAGGAACGCATAGGACAGAGTTTGTTGTAGAATGCTTGTCGGTGACCTATGCTCCATTAGTAGTAACAGGCCTAAGTAAGTAAAGTAAATAATAAATTTAATAATCATAAAGTCAATCAAGCAAAAAACAACAACAACAACAACAACAACCATAAATTCTACATGTTATTCATCAAAATAAAAAAGAAAAGTCCTACACATATTGATTTCTTAAAATGATGAAATCTAAATTGTCCTGAGTAATCGACAAAAGAAATATTCATTATTCTATATGCATTTATCATTATTGTGTCTATGTGTGTATCACAACTAATATTGGTTCAATAGTATTTGATCAGCTTACAATTGGTAACTATTATTATTATTATTACTAGTGGACACGTGATTTTATAAAAGTATTGACACCATTCCTTAAAGTATAAAAATGGAATTCAATCGAAAGTAACAAAAGAGTTTTATGTGAAAGACATTTTCATTTGATATACACTTACATAGTTGGATACAATTACATATAAATAAATACATATACAAAGTATAGTGACTGCTGAACACTTTCATATCATACTTATTACATTCATACATATTTGAGTAGGTATTTCTACTATATTAATGATGACTATGAAAATTTAGAAAATTAATCTTTATTCATTTTGAATGATACCATAATCAATACTTTTGTTGGAATATATACTTATAGTGGATAGATTATTATTGAAATGTCTTTAATTTTGGATCTTAAATATTTAGTTGGATTAACTGGTAAAGGGGATCGTAGAATTAAAGTTTTATTTCGAGGTAAGTTTATAATAAATTAATTCAATATAAATATCGATAAATTAATGATTATTATGAGAATGAGGGGTTTTGTGAAGATTATAATAAAATATAATGATTGAATTTATCAGTCGATCTAAACTAAATCACCATTGAAAACCTGGAAGTACTGAGAAACTGTTATCATTAGAGTCGGATAGAGACAGGTATCTACCTCACACAATAGATGAATAGTTGTGAAAGATCAATTGAAGTTAGACATTAACACCGTTCGATACCAGGTTAAGTACTCGCAAGTGAGATGGAATCGTGGATGTGCACTGTTAAGGAGTCCAATACTAGGACGAGGTGGCCATCCAGTGCTTCCAAGTTTTCAATGATGGTCTAACTTAGATCAACTCATGAATTCAAATATAAGAAGTAATTATTATCAGTTGATGATTCATGTCATATTTTAACCATTAAATATCGATAAGTAGTATGAGCGAAGTCATTGAAACTTTGAGAGTATTTATTCTAAAAAAAAAGATGACTAACGGAGTAAAACTAAGGAATACAGGGTATTTATTTTGTCCTAGTTTAAGACTTCTAAGAACTAACTACTCATCGAAGATTTGGATTTCTGAAAATCTAAAGTAATTAGTCCTTTTTATAAATTTTGATAGAACAATAATAAAACGGAGTTGATTTGATAAATCTGGTGTATTTTATATAATTGACCTTTATTAATTTTCATATAAAATACTTTGATAAGTATATATATATTCAGAGAGGGGTTTCGTGAATATTTTAGTAATTTAGTAGTTGAATTCATGAGTCAGTTGAAGCTAGACCATCATTTAAAACCTAGAAGTACTGAACGACCGTTTCGTTCTACTATGGGACTCCCCGTGGATTGGTTGAATTTAAACATTCAAACTGTTAGACGCCTTAGCAGTGGTCTAGAGGTTAAACGTTCGTGCGCGACACCGAGAGGTCCTGGGTTTAAATCTCGCGAGGCGGGATTGTAGACTCGCACTGCTGACCAGTCCCATGCTAGGACAAAACAGCCGTCCAGTATTTCCAGGTTTTCAATGGTGGTCCAACTTCAATTAACCCATAAATTCAACCACTAAAAAATATAGATATATATGACCAGATTGCTTGAGACGTATAGAGCAAATACACCACATTTTTGCCGATCAACTTCATCTCCTTATTTTTTTTCTATCGAAATTTCTGAATTTATTATTAAGATAGTAGTAGTAGTAGAAGAAGTGACTAATTTTCGGTTGTTATGTAATCTATACTGTTATCCTACATTACTCTTTCTTGTTTTTCTTTTTAATTAACAAATGACTCGGTGAAATTGTTTGAGTTGATTATTTCATGTATAAAAAAAACCCAGTAGATTTAATCCCTTAGTAACTGTTTCTATATTCATTTAACCAGCAAGTAGTTTCAAGTTTTAAAATCAATCCATTTGAAGCAATTAGTTCCTTTGATAAATTTCGGGTAGTGTAATAAGAAAATGAAGATTATCAGAATTATATGATGATATATTATCGCAATACATTTCGAATAATCTGTTCACATATAATTTACTTGTTAAGAACATTTCTACATAAAAATAAAAGGTCAACTAGACTTGGAATGAAGGTTAAGAGGAGACAAAGATAATAAAGAAAACAATGTGAAAACAATTTCGAAATCGGTCATCTCAAGTCATTTCCGATGAAAACATTTAAATTATCGCATGGTGACACCGTTTATTTCACCGGATGAATTTGAATAAGAATACATGAATATATTATTATTTCGTATAAATATCATCCAACCATAATCTGAATCATTTTATAAAAGAAAATAGTGATATATATATTAACTGCTTATTAAAAGGGTAGTGAAATTAGTTCGTATAAGAATCACAGGTATAAATATTTTGGTGGTGTTGAATTCTCCAACATCCATCAGTTCTATGAATCTTCTTCATTCTCATCAATAGACCTACTCACAGTTTCGAATGGATAATCGTCAAAAAAAACTGCTCAACTTTATATTATGATATCTTGTTATAATAAGTTACATAATTTATTCATATAATCAAATATTTATGAGTATAGAATTTCATAACTGACTTCAATTCAACAATTACATTCTTAAGAAATAGTTTTTTTCTGGTTTTTAAATAAAGTTGGTTAGTGATTGGCAGTGGAACACGCGTTTCGTCCCATTTGAGGCTCATCAGTTATATGTACTTGGATCCCAGTGTTGATATTAACACTGGGAATCCAATTCAGTTCCTTACACCTTATATGCCAAATGTTTTTATCTTTTGGTTTACGCTAATCAACCTAATTATCCATACTTTGAAATTACTTCATCTTAAAATATTCTTAAGAACAGTAATTGACTACATAGTGCGAACTTTTAAACATTGGATAACAGATTTTAACCCCCTCTATTTCCTATTTTAGCGTTGTCGGCTGAATATTTTACTTAAGACATAGGAATAATATATATTCCAAAAAAAGTAATTAAATCTATACCAATTTTCTAAGTGTAAAAAAGTTGTTGTCCACCAAATGGTTAGTCATGTTGTCTAGTTCTTAGTGCTATTGGAATTCTGTTAAAGAAGTTTGTTATATAACTAAATAGTCTAAGTGATTTGACATTATGGTGCAAATTTTTCTAACGTAAGCTGAAGGCGATCAGCAAGAATGGATTTCATATTAGATAGAGCTTGTGAGTTCTGTAATATCAAATAAATGAATACTTTTCCTGTAATCTGTTGGAGAGACGACAAACATTCCCATTGAGAAACTTTGACCAAATAATCTTTGATTTAGGTTCGTGACTTTCGACAGATAACGTCCAATGACCGAATATCAGTTTAAAAGTTCTATTTTCATTTAATAACCATATTGACTGTTGAACCAATTAACCAGCATTTGAGTAGAAAAGAATTAATATTTATTGTCAATAGTAAATGAAGCTCAGGACTTGGAAGCAATGAATAAAATTTAAAATGTAATTAAACCCATCATTGATTACTACATGGAGAGAAAGTCAGTCAGTGGTTAGGTTTAATCCTGTACATGATCTTATATATCACTACTTCTGTTTAGTTCCAATTTAAGACGGAATAGTTATTCAGTGTTTATTAGTTACGGTGGTTCTCCAATTAGCTTTAATTTATGATTCAAACAATTTTTAGCATCAATTTAACATAAATTACTATTTAATGGTATGAATCCGAAAAGAAATGCTACAAAAATATATTATGTCACTGATTTGATAAGCTTTCTATATTGTAGTAAGAACATATATGTTAAAAGTTATATTTGTCAAAATGTGAGATAACTAGTATTTTGGTTGAATACCAGTTTTAAGATATCACTATTTCATGATTACTCTGTCAAATAAGTAAATTTCAAATACGGGATATAATCACTCCCCCTTTACTCATTGCTTTGTCACTAATGATAGACTAAATAATATATTTCTCAAAATTACGTCAAAAAATTAGCACATTACAGTACAATGTTCAATTTGTAGCGGTAAATAACTGTTTTATAGACATTCCGCATTTCTGCTAGTTTTGGTAGCTTTAAACATTTCTAGATAGTGTTCGGTCAAGTATCTTAGCGATATTTCAGCAGAGAACACATGAAATTATTCTTTCCTCCTTTAGATAGTCAGCTTGATGGCTTTAACGTTCACCTACCTCTGTCTAGTTATCATAGTTCGCCTGCTTGTTTATCTTACAGGTACAATGTTTAGTACCAGAACCGTTTAATTACATTATATCTAATATTTTCCCAAAACATGCTATCACACTGTATAAAGCATGAAAAAAATGGTATAACTTTATGAAATACGAAGAAAACTCATTATTTACTTAACAGAGTTACAGTTCTTGATAGGATTTCACAATGAAATACAATGATAATTGTTTACGTACACAAAATTACTCAAGGTTATTTTAATGTGTTGACGCATTAATAAACAACATGTGATCACTAGTCATTTATCATCACACACACACACACACAAACAACAAATGTACTGTTAAACCATTTTGTTTCGATGGCAATTTGTTAAAACTAATCTTATTGAGTTGTTAATGAATTATTTATCAAGATTAGTGATTACTAATATACAACTACTAATATCTACGCTTGCGAAACATGACTCCGACCAGCTACTTGAACGGACATCTTTCGCCAATCATGTGGCCTATATCTGATTAGCTCAGAATATCATTTAGCATAATTGTAATGCAAATAAAATGAAAGTTACACTGTCTAAGAGATTAGTTAGCATTATCAAATCCATGCAAAATTATGAATTAATTTAAAATTGTACAATTGAATATCGATCCAGTGAGACCTGAAAGTCATGGGTTCGTTCTCCTTTAGTATTTCTGGTGCAAACTGCTAAAAAGTCTCGTGTTAGGCTGAAACAGTTGCGTAATCCTCCTTATTTTTTAGCAGTACCACAACTAAGATCAATCTATGATCGGTATAACCTACTAATTAAACCAATCTTCACAAAATATCTTCAAATGAAACCATTTTTGTTACTGATATAGTAATTACCTTAGATATGACATTGAGTGACACAGATTCCAATCCTTAGGGAGGAACATTAAGTCTATTAAGATTGCAGATAGATTTTGAATGTCATCTAACATAAAACTTTGGTTCAAAGCTTCGTGTAATGATCCTAAGCGTGTATCTTGATAACAAGCAACTGAGTGAAAAAACAGATGGTCACTGTAGTTCGAACGGCAAAACTGGAAATATTAACAGAGATGTTTGTGGGTACTCTAATAGAATAAGAGTATACTACAACGCGGGTTAAAGAAATTTTTCTGAATTTATTTGTTAATATAACTGACTGATCTTAGACAACCAATATAAACGAGTGGGCACTGACTAACTATTTCACCCTATTTAATGGATTCCTTATCAGTGTGCATTCACGACCTCGACATCAGTGATCGAATTCAGGACTTTCGATCTTGTGCGCGAACGCTTAAATTCTATACATCTGAGCCAGAATTCAGTGGTTCACATATTTGACTTTCATTAGTTCATCATATTGTATAATCGTCTAGCATCCTTATTGTCTTATATTTGACATGGTTGAACTCCAATAGTCATGGCTTCTCTCTAGAACATCGGAATTACCTCTCGAAATTAGTTACTAGCGAGCACCTGATTAATAAGCGTAAGTGGTTTGTTGATATTTTTCTGGATTTCGTAGTCAACATCAGTGACTGACTTTAGTTAATAATCAAAGTCAAAATTTGATTATTACCCTAAAGAAGTCTAGACAAGCTTGATGGAATTAAATATCGGAATTAATTTAAACTTCAATAGCTAATTTTATTTGAAATAACCGAAACGGTAATTGGTTCGAGTCCTAGGGTGAACATCAATTCTGGAATACAGGTACATTTGACTAATGAGTCTCAAAATTAGACCTAACTCACGTTCTAGACTTCACTGCGTTAGCCACCATCATTCTCTGTCTATTTCAAACAAACTTTTCATTTATAATGTCTTTTACATATTGAATATTCAATTTCTGTCAAACCATTCGTATAAATATTGATAAGTACTACTACTAATGTAAATCTAACTATTATTCTTCATAACATAACAATTTAACATTTGGTAAATAAAGAAGGAACGAATTGAGCGGCTCGGATAGCTCAATGGTAACGTCTCTGACTGTGAAGCTGGGTGAAATGAGATCGAATCCGTCAGGGAGCACTAGTCCCCTTAAGATTACAGGTACATCTTGCTGACGAGTGCCAAGTAGCATGAAATCCAGATCCAGGGTTTCCTTTCGACTAACTCCAACCACCATCTAATCTCACAATATTGATGTATTGCTCAATTCGTTCCTTCTTTATTTACCAAATGGCAAAATGGGAATTTTCACTATAATTTAAAATTTGATTACGTCATAGTTGTCTCGAATGAAATAATCATAATCTATTCCTTTGGTAATTGTTCTGCTTTGCTTATTATTTTCAAATCTATGTTTTGTTTTTAAATTAAAACAGAGGCTAAATTGAATTCAAGAATTGCTACTGGACATGATAGTGTTTATTTTGGACAACGTATCAGTTGGCCAGTTAGTCGTTCATTGGATGATAAAGATGTATTAATTTTAAAAGCTTATCAAATAAGAAAAGGTTTACCAGATAGGTAGATTCTATTGTATTCAATGTAATTATCTTTTTTTTAATGCTTTTGAGTAGTTAGTCAATAAAATGAACTGTTTATAAGCAATGATGGATAGTGGCTAGCAGTGGAATCCAGGACGCACGTTTCGTCCCATTCGGGACTCGTCAGCTCGATGTGCCTGCATCGCAGAGTTGATGTTCACTCTGGGACTCGAACCCAGTACCGTTCGCTTCAGGCGATATCGCGTTATCTACTCAGCTACTGAGTCCTGATAGCCACTTGCAGTCATAAACCTCAATGGGAAGATACAAGCCAAACAATACCAAGTGAATTTAAATTCATCCCATTGCACAAACAGGTAGTTATCAGGACTCAGTAGCTAAGTGGATAACGCGATATCATTTGAAGCGAATGGTACTGGGTTCGAGCCCCAGAGTGAACATCAACTCTGTGATGAAGGTACATCGAGCTGACGAGTCCCGAATGGGACGAAACGTGCGTCCTGGATTCCACTGCTAGCCACTATCCATCATTGCTTACAAATAGCTTGTGAATTAAGGCAATATCGAGGCATACTCACAGTATGCACATATGCCAACAAGAGACTGGTCAATTGCAGTCTTAAACCTCAATAGGAAGGTACAAGCCAAACAATACCAAGTGAATTCAAATTCACCCCATTGCACAAGAAAGTGGCTATCAGGATTCAGTAGCTGAGTGGATAACGCGATGGCGTTTGAAGCGAATGGTGTTGGCTTCGAATCCCAGAGTAAACATCAACTCTGGAGCTGACGAGCATCAAATAGGACGAAACATGAGTCCTGAATTCCACTGCTAGCCACTGTCCGTCATTGCTTACAAAAAGCTGGTGAATTAAGACTATATCAAGGCATACGCACAGTATTCACATATGCCAATAACAGACTGATCAATCGGAGCCTTAAACTTCAGTGGGAAGATACAAGCCAAACAATATCAAGTGAACTGTTTATAGTTTGCATCAAGGATTGATTTCAACTCGACAATCAATTTAAAACTCAAAACACTAGACAATTGTTTTGTTTTAGGATGAAGCATCTCAACAACTTGCAAATTCGTTAGGGTTCGAACTCAGGATATATAAGCTTAGTGGGAAAGACGTTATGATTAGGTCATTTATGATTTATCAATTTTTCGTTAAGCTTCAGGATCATGTTTTTCTTTCTTAAATTGGAACCTAAAGTCTCAGTGCTTTATACCAGTTACTCCCACTAAGTGATATGACTCTCTCTCTCTCTCTTTCTCCAGTAGATGCATTGATTAAAGATTCGATTTAGACTACAAGCGGTTAATATGACTCTACAAAATAAGATGAGCTCGTATTATTGTAAAAAATAACTTCAATGTTATGTATTTGAAAATTAGTTTCTAATGATAAGTTGATATCAATAAGATGAAATGTAAAATATTGAGTCTGGCGGCCCTTAATGTAACTCCCATTGGATTGCATGAATGATAGTTATCGAAATGTACAAATCGTCAATCCTCGTATATATTCATCGACTTGAATCGCATTAGTAAATAAGTCGAATACGAGGATGAAGTTTTGAATACGTTTATTTCGTATAATCGTTGATATATACAGACAATCGGGAAGACGGAACGAAGGAAGCGAATGGGAGAGAGAAAGGAGAAAAACCTAATGACACACAGTCGAGAAGTTATGTGAACCCACTCAATAAAGCCAATCGTGAATCGATATTTATATTCCGGCCAAAAATAAGTTACAAGACATATGATGAGTAAGATAAGAAATGCACATACATACGCTTACATTAAAAATAGTCAAGATTAATCTACAAATAATTAACACTGTTCGAAATATTACTCAGAAAGAATGAATAAATTAGCTTGTACGGTAACCAGTATAAGCTATGTAGGCTTAATATAGCAACCAAAACTACAAGAGCACTATCCAGTTTCAGTCCTCCCTCGGAATGATAAGCTTAATTTGTAGGGTTCTGTTGTACAAGCATAAGTATGTAAATTAACTTTTCATTTGTAATTTCTGTGCTTCGATTAAAAAGTACATCTTTAAATTTGTGTAAGATTCCGTAGTTTTTACTAGCCTACTTATGATTAGTAATGGGAATGTACATGTCATATTTCTCTGACTCAGTGTACATCACATCATATCCGTCAACTTCCAATGCGGCCACTAGTCTAAGTAACTTGGGATTATGTGAAAAAAACTTAACTTATCTCCTGAATAAATGAGCAGTTACATCTCTGAATGTGATGTTGACTGACATGGATTCTAGCTACGAGCAGAGAATCGTTATTTTCAAACAGGTTTTCATATTGATTATATTCAACCATCTAATATTGTATATATTTATGTGATAAGGCTAATTATTAAACCTGATCATCAACTAAATGTTCATTGTGTTTTACCTCAGTTTACTAGGATCCTTGTCAATCAATTTATATCCACTGACTCGAGATGTACATTCAGTGTTTCGAGAAAATCTTGTGGATAGTTCAAATCATCCAACTGGCGTAAGTATTAGTGATATTCAAGTTTTTAAGAAAATACTACCATTGTTTTATTTGAACAGTCAACTGAGCGTCAGTTAGTATTATTTAAACTCGACTAATTACGGTTTGTTGAAAGAGAGTCAAGAATTCTTCTTAAATTTAGTTACTACTGATTGTATAGTTTACAAGTATGTCAGTATTATTTAACTTATATTTTCGGTCACGGGATGACTTCAGAAAGAAAAAAAATTTGAAATGGGAACTACTGGATATACAACTTAGTGGCCTAGATGTAATATTCTCTTCATTATGCATGAATGTCTTATTTCTTTAATGGTTGTCTTGCTAAATTTAACTAACGATATGAACTACAAACTGGATGAACTTTACACATCTCTTAAGCTATCAGTAATCACATACTCATTTGTGACGACAACCAAAAAGTTCAACAGTTCTGAATTGAAGTTCTAACAAGTGAATTTTAATCACTATGTGCATGGGACTGAAATCGCCCAATTCACTAGGTATTATTTATCCTTTAAATATAAACTGTGACGACAAATCAAATAAGGGGGAATTACTCAAAGGTCTTAAATATTCATACAACTTAAGTTACTCATCTTGTGGATTGATTTTTCCCATTTC
Organism: Schistosoma margrebowiei; assembly: GCA_944470205.2. Taxonomy (NCBI): domain Eukaryota; kingdom Metazoa; phylum Platyhelminthes; class Trematoda; order Strigeidida; family Schistosomatidae; genus Schistosoma; species Schistosoma margrebowiei. The sequence continues at coordinate 77,416,390 of OX104024.1, forward strand.
ATATAAAAAGCGAAACATATCTCTATGTTAACTTTTATTTGGCTAATGTCTACGTTACACTAAAGTATTACAAATCATTACATTTGTCACTACTAAGTAATTAATTAGTATCATTTTAACTCACTTATTCAACATATTCTATCTCCTTCTAGTGCATAAATTATAATCATGATTTCTTATCTTTTCACACTATTACATTAGATATTATTATTATTTGAGTTACGTTATCAATCACCTGATAGTACACATGGTGATCTAGATGATGATCTTGCTAATTATCCGCTAGCAGATACAGATTATGGACTTGAAGATGCAGAATATGAAATTCATCAAGATCAACCTCCACCTTTTAGGTAGATCATTTTGCTTATTTTGTAAACTGTTAATTTTTTTTTACATCATCACTTAAGTCAATATCATTTAGTTGAGAATATGTATTATTCAACAACATTATGAAAACGAAAAAAAACCCATTCATGTTTCGAATAAAATTAAAGTTTGTTCCATACATCACTTATCTGGTATCTCATTTCATGTTCTTCTGACTAGCATCAATTTGTCTTAAACCGTTCGTGAAACACAACTATATGAACGAAGTATATTCTTAAAGAGAAAGAATGTATTTGTAAAATTTCAACAAAAGTATTTGAAGTAAATTCGCCATTTCACCTGGCAATCTGGTCCAAGGTTTTTCAAAGAAATATCTTTTCATTGAGATCATGAACTGATTGATGTTAGACCACCATTGAAAACCTGGAAGCACTGGATGGCCGTTTCGTTCTATTGTCGATGCGCATTGCTGAGGAGTTCCACAATATGACGAAACGGCCATTCAGTGCTTCCAGGTTTTCCATGGTGGTCTAGCTTCAACTGACTCATGATTTCAGCCATTGAAATTACTATAATATCCACAAAATCCCTTCTGACATTAATCATACAATCCACATGCTTTAACTTTAAACGATGTACTTTGCCCTAAACCTGGTTACTATTTGGATTATTAATTTGGATGTATAATTGTAGAACTTGAAGAGAATATTCTTCGTTCAACTATTAATCTTTTAATATAATTGGGGATCTTTAAACAATCATTTAAACCTTGAATTAGTCATTTTCTAAATAAACAGAGAGTACAGAAGTTACACTTTTGATATTAAAAACAAACAAACAAAACACAAACAATATTCCATTGATTAATCAATTATTATAGTTACTGTTTAGGTTGAATACTTTCGGAATGTATCAGACAAGGTACATTGCTTTGACCTTGACCTTGAAAAATGGTTGGTTTTATTTACGGTCCCAATATTTAATTTCCAAATTGATTTCATGACCTTGTATAATCTTCTGTACTTAGAAATTGTTTCTACATTAATAATAATAATATTAATTGTTACTATGTCTGTTTTAATTAAATGACCTGAGATTTTGTTGTTGTCACTTGATTTCATACTTAATCGATAAATTTAAATATTTGATAAACTTTGAACGTGTATCCCAATTTATCGTTAATGTTATTATAAAACAGCAATGTTTGTGCGTGTGTGTGTGTGTTTCCATTGATATTCTGTTCACTGATACATAATTCATGAAAAGATCAATACAGCTTAAGTACTTGTCTGAAAACGATATCTACAATCTGTTGATGGTTTGTACTATCATTTGAGACCGTTACTAAACACAAACTGATCACTCAATAGTTATCGGTACTTTTCCAGTGGTGGTTAGGGAATTTGATCCACAATTTGTAAAATAACTTATAAGTTAGATGACTCGCTATTGTGATCCATATCAATTTATGTTGGGTGATTTAAAACATACATTTTAAACTAACTTCATTATTGTCCTAAACGGACATTACCAAAGATTGTATAGACAGTATGTGGTTGTGGAGATTGTTGAGTCTTAGTTGAGATCATGAACCGATCAGTGTTATAGGCAATTCTCGGAATTCTAGTGAGAAGCAGTGACCAGTGGAGTTGAATCGTGTTGAGTATGAGGCAGATACCAACCGAAGATAATGGAAGATGGTCGCGCAATACGGTGGATTGGTTGAAGTCAGACATTTACACCATCAAATCTCTGCGTGTGGGATCGTGGGTGCTCACTGATGACGTGTTCCATACCAGGCCGCCTAGTGCGTCCAGGTTCTCACTGGTGGTCAGTTCATGATCTTAATTAAAATCTCGATTGTTTAAACGTTGTTAGTTGTTTCTTTAATCATTCAGCCTAAGTATACAATGCAGAGCTGTTTGATTTACTTAGATGCTTTGAAACATAATCACTTCAACTTCACTATATTAAAAGACCATGAAACTTCTAAATTAAACACCTCTTAAGTGGTTTACGTTCATGTCTGATGTAATTACTTACAAAGAGATCTCAATAATAAACTGAGGACTCTAAATATGGGAATTAGGTCGATGATCCAACTGCTCAACACTTGAAAGAATGAAACGATTAGATTAAATTTTATACGGAGAAGTCGAATCATATGTCTGATAGTCCATAAAAACATGTTATCTAATCATCTGTCTAAAGCACAGACAAAACTATATGTTTATTAAGAACGATAAGACTCAATGGTATTGATAGTGAATTAATCCTTATTGTAAAGCTCCAGTGGTTGCCCTCGACATGTGATGTTTGAATTAATTAAGAATTTGAACCGCTGCATTAAAAAGAAATGACACAACAAATATACTTATCATCAAATTATTCAAATTTCTGAACTATTAATTCTAAATAATTCACATCAATTCATATTATGCTTTTTACTTTCTTCAACCTAAGGGGAAATCAGTTTTACGTTAATTCTTCTTATATTGATTCATGCTTTTCATTTCAGTTCATATGTTGAGTTAAATGATGATTTCAATCAAATAATAGATCGAGAACTTGCTCTTGCTGGAGGTGACGAATGGGAGGTAGAAAGTCAACTATCTGCACCGGAAAGAAAGTAATACATCACTTTTTTTTCTCATTCTCGATTCTAATTGATTATTTAGTAGTTGCTTGGATCCATTTATCACTTATTGATTAGTCTTCATATTTTATTTTTAACTATAAATGTTATATATTGAAACGAGCTAGTCAACCAATTATATGGCATTTTATTCGTGAAGTACTCTTCAGCATATGTTTTAAAACATTTGCTTACCATTGAATGATAACCGTTATATTTTCAATCATAAAGATGTATCTATTTGATAAAATTTAATCGATGTATACATGCGATCTATGGTCATAGTTTATTATAGTTTGTTCCCAAACAGTAAATAATAACCAAAAAATTACTAACTGGTTAAGGCTAGTTCATATCCTTCTGATGGGAGACTATTTTTAAGTCGTCAGTAGGATAATAATCACTGGTGAGTAATTTTGTTTTATTCGATAGACAGATAAATTCGAAATTGAGAAATGTGCAAAAGAATCTGTTATAACGCTCGGATTTTCTTCATCTTTACAAATGGGATGTTAATATACTTTAGAAGAATATCTACACTAGATTTCATCCCAGTGTCTAATCTACAGGACTTCAACATAACTCAGATTAAGGACACATGATTAGCCTGACTAGTAAGTAAGTATATTTCCATACCAAAATACCGACAACAAGCCGACACAATCCAACAACAATCTCAATAATAATAACTCCTATCAGATTATCTACAAGTCTGACTAAGCAAACAACCAATCATTATCATTCTCGCCCACACATCAGAATTTCATGAATATCACATAAAGAAACTGTGATGAATATAAGTAGTCGAACTGACTAGGAATTCTCAGAATAGTGCAATTTAAGGCAATCAGAATTGAATGAATAAAGCTACACATATTATATTTGGGATTTATAATAAGCGCTCAATGCAGTACAAAGTAATCATTAATCAATATGAAATATCCAATTAGAAATGATATCTTTGGCAATAAAATACCAAATCGAAGTTTTTCAATTCATTATAATAAATTAATAGGTCGTAGGTTCGAATCTTGCTAGGCGCGATCTTGGATGAATACTGCTGAAGAGTCCTACACTAAGACGAAATGGCCGTCTTGTGCTTCCAAGTTTTATATGATGGTTTAACTTCAAATGACTCATGAATTCAACTATTAAATTACTATGATATCCACAAAAACTCATTTCTGATTAAAATTCATTATGAGTTACTAGTTAGGAATATTAAGTATCTGAAGGTTTAACTATTGATATAATGTAACTTATTGACCAAATAAACACCTATGTACTTTATTATGAGTCACCTTTTCTATGCGATATTTACAGTAATACTTTAAAACAAAGTTTACATTAGAATAAACAAGATATTCCTTTGACTCGTTTTTTATTTCTATTAGCAAAACGTAATAAAGATTATTGACTTCTGTTTATATCAATAGATACAATCGTTAATAATTGACGGTCAAATTGGCAGGTCAAATGAAATATTTTTTAAACAAAAAAAAGACAATGATTGATGTAGCACTCATTTTCGTGGATTAGTTGAAGTTAGACATTAACACCGTTGGATGCCTTAGCAGTAGTCTAGAGGTTAACGTTCTCGAGCAAGACTGAAGGCTATGAGTTAGAGTCTGGCGTGCGAGATCGTGGATGCGCACTGTTGAGGGGTTCCATACTAGGATGAAATGGCCGTTCATTACATCCAAGTCTAGCTTACATCGACTCATGTATTCAACTATTAAAATCACTACAGTCTCCACAAACCGCATTGTAACCATAATTATCGTTTAAACAGCTAAGTAATATTGTAATGAAAGAGAACATAAGTAGGGAAGAATCACTTGTATTTCAATGCAAAATTACAGAGTTCTTTGGGTAAATGTAAAAGCCATACGTTCAAGATTTCATTTACAAATCTTCCATCAATTGTTTCAAACTTTATCGTTCCTTTATTACCATAAATATTAATCTATGTTTCCGTTTTATTCGATTCGATCTTCCCAAATTTCTGTTGCCAGGCCGTCCATTTTTGATCGGTGTTATATACTACTTATGTAGACATAAGTAACATCCACTACAAGATAATTAACTTTCAGATCTAAAGTATCATAGATCATATTATTTGATTCGGTCTGTTGCTAATTTGGATTCACGGAAATAAATTATAGTTTAAGTGAATAATTAGATAGTTATATAGAATCCCTGTTTCATTAAATATAAGCTATTTCATTCTTCTCAATGTAACATGTCAACTGTGATTGATTTTCTCCAAAGTACCATGATATTTACGAATTTTCAGCTCATACTACTTCTGTCCTTTAAATACTTAACGTTAATTTATTGTTACTGCCACAACAAAACATGCATTTGCCAACAAAAAATTTCATAGAGGAAAAATAAGCTGGTTTTATATATGATTCGCAAAACTATTCATACTATGAATAGATTAAATGAAATGGTGTCGTAGAGATTAATTCGATTTATAGTATATAATATCTGTCAGTCCTTACTGCTGGGGTATTTTACGCTTGAAAGAAACCTCCAGTACTCTTGATGTCAATCTATAACAAACTCCATCTACAAATGTTCAAATTATTTAAACTGGATCTTTTCCGTTAATAATATGAATAGGTACTTACTTACTTACTTACTTACTTACTTACTTACTTACTTATTTACTTACTTACTTACTTACCTATCTGCTTACTTAATTACTTGCGCCTGTTACTTCCAATGGAGAATAGGCCGCCGACCAGCATTCTTCAATCCACTCTGTCCTACTCCTTTCTTTCTAGTTCTATTCAATTGTTGTTCAGCCTTGTCATGTCTGTCTCCATTTCTCGGCATAATGTGTTCTTTGATCTTCCCCTCCTAATTTGACCTTGAGAATTCCATGTGAGAGCTTGCCTTGTGACACAGTTGGGTGTTTTCCTTAATAAATGTCCTATCCACTTCCAGCACTTCTTCCACTGGGATATTGTTTGTTCTTTCCCATGGTAGGTTTTCGTTCCGCCTGGAGCCTCTCGAAATTACTGTCGGTCCAAAGGAGGAGGGTTGAGCATGGGGTTAGCGACCCCATCCTCTAGAATACTAACTCACTAAAAATCACTAACCAGAAAAAAGATAATTGAGATATGAATATGTGTGTGTTCCTAATTAATTTTCATCGTATCATATTTTTTTTACATAACAGAGATCCGCGTATTATATCCATGCTTGGTCCAACTATCTACAAATCAAATCAGTTCCAGGTGATTTGAACATTTTTTCTTTTAAAATAGAATCAATTCAATGTAACTACATATAACTGCTGTGTTTTATGTATCATTAATGACTTATTAGAGTAATTTAGGGTGATATCATTTATATTTTAATAATTTAAAGACAACTATATATTAAATAATTACATAGGAGTGTAGGTTTAGGCTTAAGTAGTACGCTTCCGTTTTTTTATATCCTTAAAAGAAAGTTATGCTGTTTGTTTCGTACCTGGGAAAACGGATTATTATTATTATTATTATTATTATTATTATTATTATTATTATTATTATTATTATTATTATTATTATTATTATTATTGTTATTATTATTATTAGCAGCAGCAGTTAGTTGTTTTGTCCGCTCATTGACTATTGCGTTCATAGTCTACAGGATCGATGATCATCTGTTTTACTAAAGACAGTGAACGATCATCGATCACAAAAGACCTTAACGCCTATTAGTCCTTGATTTCTTTTCACTCTCGTATTCAGTTGAAAGACTAAGTTAGGAACTTTATTCATTTATGACTCAAAATTTATACAATCGTATATATACAATATCTGATAGCATACTAATGTAAACAGGAAAATGCAATTCGTATATGATTATACGTATGAGAGACTGAACAACAATATTAACGCAATGGGATATACTCATCCTTGATGAAAGTACATTAGCTTAACCAATTCATATACATCACTTTGACTAAGCAAGTAATCGTTTTGGTCTCTCCTTTCTAGATTAATTCTGTATACCTTGTTTACGTAGATATTCATGATTTCATTTATTGGTTAATGATATATTCAACAGAATTAGTATTCTCTGATTTCCAAACTGCCGAAAATGAAACATCAGTTTAAAACGTTATGACAACATTCCTTCCATTAATAAGCTTATCACTTAATTATATGACATTAAACTATAAATATTAATGATTATATATAATAGATACCAGATTGAGTGACATAATTTCACATTACTTTTCTAAACCAATTACATTACAATACATAGTAGACACTTATTTTTTGCTGCTTTAAAAATAACTATTTCCTATCTGAATGTATGACTTTACCTACTATTAAAATGAATGCCTCACAATAAACCCTATGGAAAATGGTTTTTCAACTTATCATGAAGTAGACATTAACAGCGTTGGATGCCGGCTCAGTGGTCCAATGGTTAAGCGCTCGTGCACGAGACTGATAGATCCTGCGTTCGAATCTCGCGGAGGGGGGGCGGGATCGTGGATGAGCACTGACGAAAAGTCCCACAATAGGACGAAACGGCCATCCAATGCTTCTTGGTTTTCCATGGTGGTCTAGCTTCAATTGGCTCATGATTTCAACTATTGAGATTTCTAAAATCCCAACAAAACCCATTCTGATAAACAAATTCTTTACAAAACTAATCCAATTAATCATGAGTAGAAACTACCCTCTCATATCCTAATCATTTCATTCAAATTTATACTACTTTAAATAATAATAAGTAATATAATTGATAATAAAAATTAAAATTTATGTTATTTTTAGTTAGGAATCAATGTAGTTGAAGCTCGAAAATTAGTTGGAACTAATATCAATCCAATGATTACTGTAACCGTTGGAAAATCTGTACAGAAAACAGTTACTAAATATTCAACGAATTGTCCATTTTACGATAATTATTTTGCATTTGATTTTGCTCGACCTAAAATAAGTGTACTTACAGAAATAATTCGTATTCGAGTAAGTTACCATTTTATTATTATTATTACTATTATTATTATTATTATTATTATTATTATTATTATTATTATTATTATTATTATTAAGTAATTCACCATATTGATGAAGTTTCGTTCTCTGAGCTGGATGGTTTGTTTGACCGAACCATCCAGCTCAGAGAACAAAAATCCATCAAAATCATCCACCTGAGCTACAAATCTTCTCCACCATCTCATCATTCATCATATATCTGATATTCAGTTATTACAGATATCTGAAAATAGATCTAACAGTAAATAGATATCCTTTGAAGAATCAACGGCAGTTCGTTTACGCTAAACAGGTGTTTCATTCTAGTTTAAGTTCTCTTGGTAATGTGGACATGTGAATACATATAAAATCTAGTACACAGTTATGATATTTCATCACAAACACAATACATTGAAATGTTAAATTGAAATCAAATAGATCAACAATCCACTCCTATTCATTCTACGGTGCATCGCGATCAAAAAATGTCTTAGTCTTAAGATGAATGAATCCACATAGCACTGTCTTTCAATAGAATTCAAAAACGTATTTTATTGAAGTTTATTACAAGTAAGCACACTACTGATCATTATTTATCAAGATGTTCTGGTGAAAAGATATTCAGAAATAAAATAAACTACCAAGTAGGTCGTTGTAAATGTAATCGAATGTTTCAAAACACATCATAACTTCATGATCGTCGAAATGGTTGTTGGATTTTAGGCAAGAGTAGTGGAATAGTTAATAAGTTAAGCAAAATGATGATTCATGCATTACATATTTGCCATTCGATATCTAGAAAAAAAAATCAGATCTTTGATTGTGTCAAAATTTCATACCTCAGCTCAGATAATGATTAGTAGAGATACTGTAGTATGGGTTACTTATAACCACATAAGTAGTTTATAACGGTGGTCAGGCATAGAATGTATTTCAGTAGAAGATCGATCAGGGAATGACGGAAGCGGAACGCAGTTGGCATAAAAATGCATGAACAATGAAATCTGAGACAACAGACTGATATTTGCAAAAGGAACAGTTAAGTTTGAGATGATTGATTAGCATTTTGCAAATTAACTATTTACTATATGGCTCTCGGATTTTAGTGAGATGTTCTGTAATTTCGTGTCAAGTACATTCATTTGTCCCTACTTGTGTTCTTGTTCACTACAATACAAGAATACTTAATTCATGAAGTAAGATTTTGTTTGTCGAATTTTAACCCTCTCAATTTGGTAAAGTTTATAGGTGGTATGATAATCACTTAGTGATATATTTAAATCAGACTAGAAAGTAAGTTATCTATTTAGTAAACTAATATACAGTGATTTCAACGGCTTAGTGACACTCATTTATCAGTTACATACCTTACTTGTATACTTTTAGCATATTTTGTAACATTTTAGTCAAATGAAACATGTATCTTTATATTATTGTTAGGTATTTAATATGCGATCTCATCCACTAGCCCGTCTGTTACCTGGTAAATTGATCGGTGAATTTATTACTGATGTACAGACAGTTTATAATGAAAAAGGTATGTTCAATAGTAACCATACGTTAAATCCTTACGGTAACATTTTTATAAAAAGAAAATAATCTAAAAACCGTGAACAATAAAACTGTATGGATATTTGTGCAGATTAATGTTAACTGGTGAAATATGATAATTAGAAAGTAATATAGAATGTGAGAAATATCAGATACATATAATGGAAAGGTACAGTTTGATTACGGAGTCCGATATCCACGATTGGTAGTTCTTAGTAGGTGAAACAATTTTTATAGTTTACTATGGTACCATATGAGACGAACCAACCGGTTATCTTTGTCATTTAAAGGATGCTTCTTTATAAAGTAATATGGTAGTGATCTCATTGGTATCTTATACCTTTTTACTTGACATAAGAACAAGTAGCATAATCATTTTGGATGCAATTTAAGGATGACATGTTTTTTGATTTGATTGACTGTCCGTGTATTACAATGGTGGTGGCAGCCAGTCTAAAAATCTGAACAAAAAGATTTAAGAAAATCTTTTATTATTGTTGTGATTCAAGTTATTCCTGATGATCGAAATTTCTTTGTAAGTGTAATTCATAAGCTTACATTGATTATCCATCGTGTCGTTTGTAAACACTGTTTGTCGCTACTATCTATTGTTCAGTGACATCGTTGTAGTGGCTCCGATCCTAAGACGATGTTTTTGCCTATCAGCTGCACGTTATAAAATTTATAACACGATTGGTGGAGGTGAAATTGAAGAAGGACAAAACCACTCAATCAAAAAAGTCAATGAAACCATAGAGTGACTGCTTTTATTACCTATGCTGTATGGATCTCTAATCTACTCATAGTAGGGTTTGACAACTAATTTTCCGCTGATTTATATTCACTATTAAGCATCTAAAAGTCGGAAACCAATTGACTGAGAAGTAATGCACTTCAACCCCTCAACTAGTTAAGTAATAAAGGTATGTAACATCAAAAAATGAAAGTAGCTGAAGGAACGCTAAAATTCAAGAAGCATAGGATACGGTGAGAATATAATTTATGAACGACCTTTGAGGGAGGCTAAAGTGACCTTGAGAGTGTCTACCTATTTACTAGGTCTAAATGAGGGTTATAAAGCAGTTTGAAGAATAAGAATTATGATTTACAGTTGATGGTTAGGGTTAGGAATTAGATTTACGGTTTTCATCACGAACTGACATCAGCTATAATACCAAGACTCTATTTAGCGAAATGGGTGAATGAATTTCACGCCAAAATCTAAAACCTGTTATCGTAAATCTGATTGGTTCGTCCATGAATTATAGTCTCGCCTACGATACTATATTGAATCACTTGCTGATTGATGGTATAATTTAACAATTGAGCTCTATCGTAGTTCGACTCAAATCAAAGTATAATTCACTAAGTCTGCTCAATAATACCACGATTCTGAACTTCCTGAGCACAGTCATCTAGTGTTATGGGTATACCTTATCAATAAGTACCACACCATAAGTGAACACTTGTGTTGATTTTCTTGTGTTCTGTTAGTGATGTCAACTTATATTGGAATTTACCTTCAAGTCAAACAAAACTAGCTGATTATTTATAAAGATGGTTATTTTTATGAATTTCATAAACATGTTTAAGGTTCTTAAGTTCAACTGTATTTTAACTTTATATTTTAAAACAGATCATGCAGTATTAAATAAATGGGCAGTGATTATCGACCCCAAAGATCCATGGAAAGGTCCTACGGGCTATGTTAAACTTGATATGCATGTCATAGAAGAAGGACACCAAGTTAAAGTAATTTTATATTGATTTAGGTATTTATGTATTATTCATAAATGTAAAAGCTTCGTAAAATTATGCTGAGTTATTACAAAATATCAAGATATAGACTATCGATGGAGTTTGATTTTTAAATGTCACCTAGATAGTTTAAGTGGTATAGTATAAGACTGAATCAATCAAGATCTAGAGGGCAATTTCAAGGTCATGACATATATGACTATCGACTATGCGATGAATAATTGTAGTGAGAAAAACGTCACTGCATTATGATCTTAAAGTAAGGGTTAAGGTAGATGGTTAGATTAGGCTATGTATAGAATATTTCTAATTTTAATCCTAAGTCCTAAACCCTAATCTTAACTTAGGACTTTAATGGGTAAGCCGAGTTAGAAATAATTATAAATTATAATAAACAACGTCCAGAATGTAAATACTTTTTTGTTTAATATAAATCATTCATTAATTATTTCTGTTTTCTGATTGGCTTAGAGGGATCAGAAGTTTAAAAGAGGCATTTTTCCCCCAAGGACTAATAATTGATCATAGTAAGGCTTGGATACCACTTTCATTAAACCGTAATTTTACTCATAGATGGATGGACGCTCATTTCGTCCTAAATAACAATGGGAAAATACACGTAAAACAACACCAAGTGAACATAATTTTACTGTTAACAAGTTATCTAAGACATTAGTTAACATTTGATGTATTTAAATAACTCAGTAAGTTTGCTATGTTTTAAGAGATTACGATATCACCTAAAACCGGCGAACGGAACGATGTTCATTAACACAACACCAGGACACACCAAACTATTCCACTATCCCCCCCAGACCTGCTAACTAGAGGGAGAAGACTAGTTTCAGAAAAGGGAAATGTATATTCCATAAGTAGCCCGGAAGTACGAACAAATATCATTGACATTTCCCGAGGTCATTCTCATACTTTATATATATATATATATATATATATATATATATATATATATATATAAAGTATGAGAATGACCTCGGGAAATGTCAATGATATTTAAGATCTAGTGGGAAGTACAAACTAAAGGTAAAAGTGTGCGCTCTCGACACGAAAATAAGAAATCCAAATTTTCAAAATAAAATTACAAAAATAAGACGCTTATCAAGTGATTTGCTGAGGATTTAACATTCCCAACAGAATTGATCATTCATTTTGATTTATCAGTTTAGGGATTGTGGAGATTATTAAGTTTTTGATTAAAATCATGAACCGATTGATGTTAGACCACCGTTGGCAACCTGGAAGCACTGGATGGCCGTTTCATCCTACTTTAGAACTCCTCAGCAGTGCGCATTCACGTGGATTCGTTGATGTTAGACACTAACACAATTGGATGCCGGCTTCCCTATACTGATGATTAACATGTGTGCTCACTAGCGACTAGCTTCGTGAGGGAATTCTTGGAGTTCTAGTCAGAAGCCGTAACCAGTGAAGCTAATCCATGACGGGTAGAGAAAGGTATCTACCTCAGCACAATGGAAGATGATCGTGCGATTTCTTGGATTGGTTGATGTTAGACACTAACATCATTGGATCCCGACTCAGTGGTCCAGTAGCTTAAGCGTTCACGGGCAAAAGTGGAGGTCATTGGTTCGAATCCCACAAGCGGGATCGTGGATGTGCACTGCAGAGGAGTCCAAAAATAGGACGAAACGGCAGTCTACTGTTTCCAGGTTTACAACGGTGGTCTAACATCAATCGGTTCATGATCTCAACCAACAAAGGTTTTGATTTAATTCTATACTATTAAATTTTAATTCATATAAAAAATGACTAACTTCGTTTCTTTTTTTTTCATAAAAAAACGAAACTTTTAGAGAATTCGAAGAGAGAAACCTGATCATGATGAAATAATTGAAAAGTAAGTTTTTATTGAGTTTTCTATTGAGTTGATATGACTATTTATATTCACACTTATAACAATGTTTAACCAAAATTATGATTCAAGAAGAATGAATAAATTGGTTTGTCCGGAAGATAGAATAGATTTTATGGGCTTAACATAGCAACCAAAACTATAATGAAACACATCAAATCCAATTCCTAATTCTAACGTTCAACTGTAAATCCTAATACTTATTACTCACATTAATCCATAACCTTCATTTAACTCAAGTAAGTAGGTGGATATCCCAAGGTCATTTTAGCATTGTTCAAAGATCGTTCATAAATTATAGTCGCACTAATTTAGCGTGTTGAGCATCATAACACCGTTATTTTAGTCACTGGTAAGAGTTTAAAAATCACTAATAATAAGACTGACGTTTCTGAATCACTGGAAGTAATTAAACAGAAAGTCATGGAAACAAAAGTTTTGAACTTGTCGATTAGCATTACTTACTTACGTACGCCTGTTACTCACAATGGAGCATAGGTCACCGACCAGCATTCTTCAATCCACTCTGTACTACTCCTTTCTTTCTAGTTCTATTCAATTGTTGTTCATCCTTTTCATGTCTGTCTCCATTTTTCGGCATAATGTGTTCTTTGATCTTTCCCTCCTAATTTGACCTTGAGAATTCCATGTGAGAGCTTGCCTTGTGACACAGTTGGGTGTTTTCCTTAATAAATGTCCTATCCACTTCCAGCACTTCTTCCTAATTTCTTCGTCAGCTGGAATCTGCTTTGTTCTCTCCCATAGTAGGTTGTTGCTGTATCTTGGCTTTCGTAGTTCTCCAAGTTTCCGCCTCATACAGTAGAACTGTTTTGATATTTGTATTGAAAATTCTGACCTTGGTGTTGGTTGACAGTTGTTTTGAGTTGCAGATGTTCTTCAGTTGTAAATACGCTGTTCTTGTTTTGCTGATCCATGCCTTCACATTTGTATTAGATCCACCGTCTTCATCAATGATGTTGCCGAGATATGTAAAGGTTTTGACATCTTCCAAATCTTCGCCGTTAAGTGTGATTCGATTATGTCGATAAGCATAGAAAGAAGTATTTTCGGTTTCAAAGAAAACTCATACTTTTTTTCAAGTATCCTTATCGAATAGTTAATTATTCTAAAGTGATTTCATAGACTGATTAAAATTTCAAATGATCAATTATTGGGCTACATTATCCAAAATCTTCAATATCCTTTCAATCTACAATCTTGATCAGATTAAATCAATGTTTCATACTATTCAAAATCAAGCTGATAACTATTCACTAATGTAGAAAAGTAACACCGTTTATCCAAATAAACATTTTCTTAATAATCTATTGTATTCTCTTCAATTTTTTTTCTTAGTCATTTACTATTACCACGTTATACCGGTATGACACAAAAACGTATTATGCTCTCCATGAAAGTCAGTATATATCAAGCTGAAGATTTGCCTCCAATGAATACAGAAATAAGCAATAAAATCAGAAAAGCATTTGTTGGAGAAAATACACCAAATCTTGATTCATACGTGGAAGTTTCTTATGCTGGACATACAGTAAGTATTGTTATCATTCTGGTGGTGTGTTTTGGTTTTTTGTTGTTGAGATTATGATTGCAAATTTTTTTTCATTATCTCATCATCAATAAAAATGAATGAAACCGAAGGTCCTGGGTCCGAATCTTACGTCCGAGATCGTGGGTGCGCACTGCTAAGGAGACCAATATTGGGACTGTTGTAACGTGAAAATACTGCTGATTGGAGGTTAGCTAATTACCGATCGGACCAAAGACGCGCGAACCCGTAAGAACGACCTAGAGTCCCGATTAGCCCTACTTCCCTGTCTAGCCCAGCCTGTTGAGTCCAGAACGCAAGTCTCAGATATGAATCATTATATTTCAGACATACTCTGTTTATATACCAACCAAACAGATCACATCGTACCATAAAATAGAAAACAACATTTACACAATATTCAACAAGTGAAATAAATATTGATCAATAGGGAATGTCCATTTAAAGTCCAAGGACACCATTAGACTTAACATGATAATTATTGGTATATTTTTCCGAATATTCTAACAAGGATGAAACGGCTGTCTGACGCTTCCAGGTTTTTAATGAGGGTCTAACGTTCATCGATTCACGATTTTAATAAAAAAAATCACTGTATTTAGTTCATATTGTTTAATTTCGAATCTGATATAACAATGAATAGTGTTATGTACTCTGTCACGAGTCACACTTTCTGTGTGTATGGCTTCGTTATACTGAGCTAATATTTAAATTAAAATAAGTGGGCAAAGTTCAAATCTGTTACTTAGTGGTCAAAAGTTAAATACCTTATTCTCAATAATAAATTCACTGGAATAACACGCACGTAGTCAAGTGAAGTCAATATTTTTTTCTGGCTCCTTGAAATGTTTATTCATGACTAAGTAGATCACTAACTTAGATGATCTATGCCGAATGATTGAGGGATTACTCGAATTGAACGGTAATGGTGTGACTAACCAGCTAACGTTGAGATCACACCTCATGGTTAATACCTAACGTGGATTATGTTTCGTCGTATCCAAGTACTATAGCTTCTTTGATGACCGTACAACACAAACGGTGTTATTACAGAAGTATATCAGTAAGAGTAGATACAAAGAACAGAGTGCAACCACTGCTGCATTTGAGATTGATTAAACACCATTGAAATATAGTTTTTTAATTATTAAAATAACATTAGCTAGAGAACCAACGAAAACCAAAAACAATCGACTGTGATAACATCGATTTCCCATCTTCCCAGTCCCTAAAATCTTCTCCTTATGAACCCCGAATAAAAAAACAGAAGGTAAAAAAAAACTTAAAAAAAGCTTTACTTCGAATGTTGAATCATGTAAAAACATGAATGTTATCGTAGGATAATAAGAGTCTAAAAACTTTTGGAAAACCTACTAAAGTAAGTAATGAAAATTGTAATTGTCCAACCTGTATAAGGAAACAATAATTAGTTACTTTCTAGATTTTGCTTGAGAGCTTTCAATGAATGAATGACGTATCTTTGAGGCTTTTACTGGCTTTTAAAAGACTTCTTAAGGAAGTTAGCTAAGATTTCTAACTGACAAACATTTTTTTTTCGTTCAAACTGATCTTCTAATTCATAGCTCCTATTCTATATGTGATAAGATTTGATGCCTTCATATGTCACCTAATTCTGACTTCGGCTAATTTATGTTGTGTTGTTCATCTTGGAATAAAGATTGTTTATTATGATGAAAATAGTATTTGAAATGATTCAAATTAACAAACTTAACTTGTATGCTTGAATGGTCAGTAAAATTACGATAAAAGTTTTGACTGCCAACCTTAGAGTTACTATTTGTTTAAATTCATTTTCCCATTGAGGTTTAAGACTGCAATTGATCAGTATGTTATCGGCATATGTGTATACTGTGAGTATGCCTCGATATTGCCTTAATTCACAAGCTATTTGTAAGCAATGATAGATAGTGGCTAGCAGTGGAATCCAGGACGCACGTTTCGTCCCATTCGGGACTCGTCAGCTCGATGTACCTTCATCACAGAGTTGATGTTCACTCTGGGGCTCGAACCCAGTACCATTCGCTTCAAATGCTATCGCGTTATCCACTTAGCTACTGAGTCCTGATAGGCACTTACTTGTGCGTGTGCTTACAAAAAGCTTATGAATTAAGGCAATATCGAAGAATATGCACAGTATGCACACATGCCAATAACAAACTGATCAATTGCAGTCTTAAACCTCAATGGGAAGTATTGCATCCCGATAAGAATAGTGAATGGTAGTTTTTGGGATCCATCTATGGACCAATATTATGAGGGTATTTTTATCGTATAATTGTTATGGAACTAAACTGTTGATATTCATGTCGCTCTTAGTATAAGCTTTGATTTGAGCCACAGATTATTACTAAACGATTTACCATTCATGAATTATTCCCTGTCTATTAATCGTTACCTCCCTCATTCACAGTCACATCTGGCTAATTCTTGTACATATGTTGTTTCATATTTTATTGGTACGTTGTGGTCGGTTTGATTGGTATATAAACTCAGTATGCTTGAAATATAATGACTCATATCTCAGAGGCTGAGACTTGCGTTCTGGACTCAACTGGCTGGGTTAGACAGGGAGGTAGGGCCAATCGGGACTCTCGGTCGTTCTTATGGGTTTACGCGTCTTTGGTCCGGCCGATAATACGCTACTGTCTAATCTGCTGCACACAATCACAACAGGAAGATACAAGCCAAATAATACCAAGTGAATTCAAATTCACCCCATCGCACAAGCAAGTGGCTGTTCAGGACTCAATAGCTAAATGGATAACGTGATGGCGTTTGAAGCGAATGGTACTGGGTTCGAGTTCCAGAGTGGACATGAACTCTGAGATGTAGGCACATCCAACTGACGAGTCCCAAATAGGACGAAGCGTGCGTCCTGAATTTCACTGTTATCCACTATCCATCATTGCTTACAAAAATCCAGAATGTCTCTTTTAAATTCATTGATCGTTCATAACTATTCAACAATTGTATCTAAAAGGATGAATAGTTATTCATATCGATTTTTATTTCCGATGAAATTTATACTTTTTACTTCTTTAAACACGATAGGCTAGAACTAAAACAGAACGATATAATTATAATCCAATATGGAATGAAACAATTGAATTTTGTGATTATTTTCCAACATTTACTCGAACTATTAGAATTAATGTTAGAAATGGTGGAATAAAAGGTGAACTAATTGCTACACGTTTAATTGATATACGTGATATTATGTGCCATATTACTGGTCGTAAGTTGAATTTTATAATTACCTATTGTTTTATATTGTTAATTATTTTACAACATACATCAATGGATAAACGTCTTGGAGAAAGTCAAAGACCAGAAACAATATGAGATGTTCAATGTTTCATGATATTCAATAGTTTTTAATCTATGATAAACACGAAAGAAATTAGAAAGACAGTTTTTAATACATTTAGTAAGTGGCTAATAGTGAAATTAGCAACTGAACATAATTGGAACCAATTGTCCAAGACA
The DNA here is from genome assembly GCA_944470205.2 of Schistosoma margrebowiei. NCBI lineage: Eukaryota > Metazoa > Platyhelminthes > Trematoda > Strigeidida > Schistosomatidae > Schistosoma > Schistosoma margrebowiei. The sequence goes on from OX104024.1 coordinate 77,434,623, forward strand.
GAGTTGGATAAAGAATGCTGATGAGTAGTGACCTATGCTTCTCCACGAGGGAAAACAAGCGTAAGTAAGTATGTAAGTGGTATTCTTAGCTGGATGAAACTGTATCTGAATGTTGATGTTCACATTGCAACTTGAACCTAGTCTCTATGGATTAATATTTCAAAGTGTTGTTCAGTAAATTACTAAGTCTGGATAAACACTAACTTATTCAAAAGGAAAAGAGGAAGGACAGCATACGAAAAACATGATGAACTGTGATTTTTATTTCATGGAAATCTATTATATTCATTATGTACAAACTATTAAAAGCAAATTATTCAAAATATTGAGTTAATTCATTGGGATATTACTGATATGTGAACGAGAATGATAGCGATTGATTGATTGCTTAGTCAGACATGCAGATAGTCTGACAGGAGTTACATGAGTTATATATTCTGTTATCCTTATTATTATTATTATGGTTGTTGTTGGATTGTGTCGGCTTGTTTTCGGTATATTGGTGTGGAAATATACTTACATTCTAGTCAGGTTAATCACGTGTCCTTAATCTGAGTTATGTTGAAGTCCTGTAGTATAGACACTGGGATGGAATCTAGTGTAGATATTTGTCTAAAGTAAATTGACATCCCATTTGTATAGACGTAGAAAACCGATCATTATAACAATTATAAAATTATAATCATTTTTATCATTGTAAAAAGAGAATGATTGAGCTGAGAAACCTTTTTACCAGTAATTTTATTTCCGAGGCAATACAAGTGTTAATGTAAATTCATCTTTGTACTGTTTATTTGAATCTTATCATTAATGTTTAAGTATGTAATTGATCAGTCTTTTATTGGCACATAAGCATTCTGTACGAATTAACCTGATATTGTCTTAAGTCACAAGCATTCCAAACAAAGATGAATGGTAGCTTAAGGAAATATCGAGGCAATTCGTACAGAGTGTACATATGTCAATAAGAGACTAATTATAGTCTTAAACATCAATCAAAAGATTCAAATAAACAATACAAAATTAATTCAAACTTCACTCCATTGCACAAGCTAATGCCTATCAAGGCTCAATAACTAAGTGAATAACATGGTGGTGTTTGTAGCGAACGGTACTCACTTCGAGTCTCGGAGTAAACATTAACTGTGAGATGCAAGTACATCGAATTGACGAGTCTCAAATAGGACTCAGTTCTGGATTCCACTGGTATCCACCATCTATCTCAACTGTTAATGATGTATTTACTTTGAAAATGATTATTTATAATTTGGTCATCAGTAAAAATATTTTTTTTAAAAAGATGATCAGAAATAATAATTTCTGATCAAAGACTAACTACAGAGAAGTTAATAAATAGAAATATCGTTCTAAGAGAATTGATCAGATTTGTAGTAAACTGTAACATGTAACTGAAATTTCCCTAACACTATCAATATTCATTTAATATGTCATATTGTTCAGCTAATGAGTAAATGTTAGATGTTGAAGTATAGTTTTCTTGACAAATGTCCTTTTAAGAGATTGGAATTATTCAAATATGTATGTGATGAATATGTTCAGTGTGGTGAATCACAACAGTCACAAATAGATAGACCCTGAAATGATATCACTATTAATAGTGTCATAGGGAAATTTAGACCTGAAAATTATTTATTTATTATTTTCTTTCAATACTAATTATTTGAATTTAGCAAAAAACAATTCAATTGTCCATTTAATTCAAATCTTTTTGATTGAGATCATAAACCGATCAATGTTAGATCATTGTTACAAACCTAGAAGCACTGAACGGCCGTTTCGTCCCATTATGGGACTCCTCAGCATTGCGCATCCACGATCCCATCTCGCGAGATTCGAACCAAAAGTCTCGAGTTTCTCACGCGTACACTAAACCTCTATTCAAACTGAATGAAGCCAGAAATAATTCCTAGTGCCTTTAAGTTAGTTTTACAATGATAAACCAAACTCGTTAATTATATCAAATGATTCAAATGGTTTCGGATGGAATAGAAGAAGCTTTCGCTAAACGGACTTCCATACCTAATAGCAGTGGATCACCGATACCTAAATATATTATCGATGAAAAAGGACTAAACTTCTCGTATGTAAAGCGCACGTCGTAATCAACCATTCATGAAAAATATACATTTCTGTATAACTGCTTAACCTAAAAATGAGACAAATAATGAACAACAGATTCTCTAATGAAAAATAATAACAACAGTACGAATAAAAATGGTCAACTATTGGTCTCTGAAATGTGCTTTTCTAAAAAAAATCTTCCCATGACATAACATATATTTCATAACCTCTATTGTGTTTAACATCGTAAGAATATCTTTGTAAATATTGTGCCATTCTATAGTTTCTTAACAGTTATTTAATTTCACAAGGGGTTTCGTGGGTATTATAGCAATGTGAATAGTTGAAATCATGAGTCAATTGAAGCTAGATCACCAGAGAAAATCCGGAAGCACTGTGGGACCTCTCGGCAGTGTGTTCTCACGATCCCGCCTCGCGGGATTCGAACTCCAGACTTATCAGTCTCGCGTGCGAAACGGTAGTCCAGTGCCTCCAGGTTTTCCATGGTGGTCTAGCTTCAATTAACTCATGATCTCAACTATTAAAATTATTTAATTGTGAAATAAGATACTTAATTATATTTATTTCTTAGGTAATTTTCCACATTTTGGACCATCTTGGATTAATCTTTATGGAACTCCACGAATCTATACATATGCACAAATGTTACAGCCAGAAGTAGAATTAAATCAAGCACTTGGAGAAGGAGTTGCTTATCGTGGTCGACTACTTCTAGCTATACGATCGATGGAAGATGAAGATGTAGTTCGAATTGGTACTAGTAAAGTTGTTGCAAGTCCTGTTTCAGAGGTAATTTGAGGTTATCCAGGAAATGAATACATGTCTTAGTCACTGTAAACAGAATGTCTCAGTCGTCTTTGGTTGATAGATTAGTTGAAGAAAAGATACTTTTTGAGGTATTTATATGAAGATATTTATAGAACACCTGAACACATGCTTATACCCCATTACACACAAGAAACAACGTGACGGCACTAACTGAATGCATAAGTTTTATGATATGGTCCTCCATGTTTGTGTAGTGGCTGGCCCTGTGTCAAGCCCATATAGGTTATTCTGGCTTCCGGACAAGCCAGTTTATCCATTCTTCTCAAGCTACATTTCGACCTTGTCACTTATTGGCTTATCAACCTTTACTACATTTATATGAGCGTATGTGTGTGCATTTCTTATACGACTCATTACATGTCTGTAAATTATTTTGGTCTGACTATAAATATCGATTCAAGCTTAATTGAGTTGGTTCACTTGCCTTCCCCAGTGCGCGTCATTTCCTTTTGCTTCGCTTTACGACCAACGGTTGTACGAAATATATGTATTCAAAAATCAATTATCGTATTTGACTTATTTAGTTCCGTTACCAACGCGATTTAAGTCAAAGGTTATATACGAGTATTGGCGACTTGTATATTTTGAACGACCTACCTGTAGTCAGATCTTGGGCTACTAAATATACATTCGAGACAGCTTACCATAGTAGCAACAACCTTCAAGTATTTAGCTTTATTAATAAAGTATCAGTAAATTTAATACTTACGAAACCGATGATACAAATGATATAAAGCAGTCCATTTTATGGATTGGTGGTTGGATGCAGTCAATAGGAAATCCTGGACCCAGGTTTCCTGCTATTTGGCATTCATCAGCAAGGTGCCCATGTAGTCTTTAGTGACTACCGCTCTTTGTGAAGTTTATATGTGTCATGCAGTTTCACATTCTAAGACATCGATTCTAAGGTATCTGGGCCGCCACTGACCTCCTGTAGATCGGAGTTATATTTCCAATTAATTGATTACCAAAGTCATATCTTCCAAGCCCTTCTTAGTGCAAAACGACTTAATTTTCTGTCGACTACTTCCAGTTACCAGCTTCTCTCTCAACACAGTGCACTAGATGTCGATTCCTTTAAACTGGTAACCACACTGCAACTAAATCTGTCAAGTTTTATCAGAACTTAGAGGGAATTGACATACATAACATTAGTCATTACTTATTGATCTATTAACTATAGACGGCCTGTTATTGAGCTAGGAATTTGTAGAATAAAGTGGGGATTTAATCTTAAATAGAAATGATTATCTGATTCAAAGACAGTTCTGAAATTCAAGCGAATTGTTTGATGCAGTCATTGAGGAATTACGACAATAGCAATATTCATGGAAAAAATATTTATTGATAGGTTGCTTCGTTAATATAGTAACATAGTTATTAAAAACAATAAACAATGTATGGTGATCTTTAATGATGTTATTCAGACTAACTGTACTAGGAACAATGTTTTGGACAATGAACATTATTATCAATAGGCCTAATAATAATATTTAAATATATATGAGTCTAGTTGACTTGTTCTCATAACTCTAAATATTCATGGGCTTCACATAAGAGGAAACCGAATTAGAGAGTTTACTGGTTGTCTATCAAGCAACAGTTTGTATGCATTGCCATATAAGGTCCGTTAGAAGGAATTCTAAAAGCTTGACTGTAAGCATTTTACCGTGTGAAATTAGTGTCAGTTTACAATGTCAGAATAATGATCAATCACCAAATATATCATCTTCCACATAGATTATAATTCAAAATGTAGGGAAAGTAATACATAGATTCTAAATTCGAGTTTGTTTTATATTTGTCAATTAAAAAAAATTAATGTTCAAATCTATTTATTACTAAGTGATTGGGATTTCTTCCTGTTAGCCATTCATCAAGCCGGTTCTCTTTTGACCATGACTATTTCAGTGGCCAGTTATTTTGACGCCACTTAGATTGGACGATGTTTTCGACGAACTCATCACTTTAGTGGCGTTATATCTTACTCCATTTGGATAGTTTCTGATTACTATAAAATAGTTGCTATCGAAATATACATCCTGACTATTCTCGTATATAATAATCGACTCAAGTCGTGTTGGTGTATAACGGAATTAAATAAGTCAAATACGAGAATGTATTTCGAATACGTGTATTTCATATAATCATTGATTCAAGAAAACAATCGAAGAAACAAAATGAAGTGAAGAGAGTGTAGCGAAATGACTCACGGTGGCGAAGGCGTGTTAGCCAATTTAATTTAATCAAGCGTTAATCAGTATTTATTGTCAGATGAAAATAAGTTACCGGTATGTGATGTGTGGGAAAATCAATGTACACACATACGCTCATATAAAAAATGTCAAGCTTGATAAGTGAATAATTAACAAGGTCGACATGTGACTCAAGAAGAATGAGTAGATTAGTTTATCCGGAATTCAGAATATCCTATGTGGGATTGCCTAGCATTACAACTATATTCATTTGATGAAATTCGACCATTTTAGTTCTTTGATTTACGTCTGCCTGCTATAATTAATGTTTTATAAAGAAGCGCATTGTTTAGTCTACTGTAAATAGGTTCGGTCTCGCGGGGGTGGGGGCTAGATCTTGGATGTGTACTGTTGAGAAGTCCCATACTAGGACAAAACGGCCGTCCAGTACTTCCAGGTTTGCCATAGTGATGTAGCTTCAACTGACTCATGATTTCAACTAACGAAGTTATGTGTTGGAATTAGTAATGAAGAATAGAATAGATGATTTTTCTAGCTACTATTTATTATAATCTTCCAGAGTTCGATAGAGAATCCTGGTGGGTGACCTATGCTATTCCATAAATTGTTACAGTCGTAAGTAAGTAATCTATTGTAATGAAGAGATTATGTAAGAGATTAAAATTAGAAGACGATAAATGCTTAAAATAAATTAAAAAGATTATTCCATTTTTACATTCAGTTCTCACGTATAAAATGGCTAAGTACACTTTCTTTCTATAGAAGATTAGTTAGGTTGGAAAATTTTGATAACGATCACCTCTGTAAATCAAAATAGAACTGATGTTAATTGTCTGTTTTTGAAATCAAAATGATGACTGACAATTTCACTGATAAATAGTTTATCACCTATTTAGATCTCTAGAATTCTAGAAACATGTTTACTAAGCCTAACAATAATCATTCTCTATGTCCTTGTTAGATAATTAATTACAATGGATAAGAAACCCTCAAATACAATGAATCAACTATGTGTTGTTCTTGTTCTATTTCAAATAAGTAGTATCGTTCTGTAAAATTAAAAAAAATATAGGTATATGTACATATGTATATATAGATATAATTTAAAAGACCCCCCTTCTTTATTTCATTTTTATAGACTGTAGCGGGGAAAAAAAGTTTATACTTTTTATTTGCTTGTTTCTCTGAAGCAAGTGTAATTGAGAAAAAACTTGGTGTTAAGAATAAACCAATCTCTTATGAAATCAGTTTCGGTAGGATAATATTAATATTTTTATTGATTTTATTATTGTCTTTTATTGATTTTAATATTCTGAATAATATTTCACTTGGATTATTATGGAACATGTAAATCTTACCATCAGTAGAAGAGTTTCAATAATTTACACCTTGATATGAAGTATTATTCTTTTAGCTAGATGGTTCTGTTGAACAATATCATCAGTATAAACTTTAGGTAGAATAGAACTTTATCAAAATCATTCAACTGATCTAGAAATCTTCTCCACGATCTCAAGTTACATCTCTTTACATGTCATGTTTTCTGCATGCCAGATAGTAAACTAATACTACCAGGATAAGTTTCAGATGAGAACAAACTATTTTTTAATACATGATCGGGGGGGGGGGTTAAAAAAACAGTATACTCTCTTTAATACTTTTGTACGAAATCACAAAAGCTGAGTAAAGATCAATCTTATGACATGTTTCAACTATATGTTTAGCAAAAGAGGATAATGGATGTTTATTATCTACTTTTATTGGGACATTTGATATTAGTTGTCTTAGTAACAATTTAGGTACATGTTCAAGATACCCTAATTTAGAGATCACGATTTCTCCTCCCTATGTATGTGTGACCACACACACATTTAAATTGGTAAACGCAGTGGTATGTGACGCGATCGTTTTAATGTCTTTTAGGTTTTTGGTAAATCATGGAACTGTTTTTTCTGTCTTTAATAATGACTTTTGCAGGGTAGTACGATTTGTTGATAACTGGTTTAAGCGTTTGTTTCAATAAAAAGGCTGCTTGACTCATCTCTGAATGGCAAGGTGATGTTGAGAGGTTTTTTGTGCCAAAGATATAATAGGTCTTACAATACTATGACCTTTCCATCGATTTATGAATTTTAAAGGATAACCATTTCTTATTACTGTTCTGTTCAACAAACTGACTTCGCCATCAACAACGTCTCTTGTGCAAATACGATCAATCGTGTTAAATAGGCCACGTTTGTGTCGAACTAAGCAATAAATATTATAACTAGGATACTGATCTGTCCAAGTTAGCTTTTAAAAAATGAATTGTTTGACTGAACCATCTCTCCTACTTATAAGAAAAAAAGCTAGTCGTTCTTCTCTTTTCAAAATGAAAGATCGATGTGTTTTTTAAGTGTTAAGTTTTAGTGGCCCGTGGATCTAACTCCAAGATCGTACGAATGGTTGTTATCGCCTATTCTCGTATATAATCATTGATTTAATCGCGTTAGCCAATAACGGAATTAAGTAAGTCGAATAACGAGAATTGATTTGTGAATACATATATTTTGTATATGAAGCGAATGAAACAGAGCAAAGCAAAATGACACGCAGGGAAGATAGCTGGGAAGCCAACTCCATTTCAGTCAAGCGTTACTCAATATTTATAGTCAGACAAAATAAAGCTACAGACATGTGGTGAGTAATGGGATATGAAGTCGCGCACATATACGCTCATATAAAAATTCTAGATTGATAAGCGAATAATTAACAAGGTCGAAATATGACTCAAGTAGAATGGATAGAATGGGATGTCCGAAAGTTAGAATAAGGTATATGGGCTTAACATAGTAACTTACACTACAAAGTTTATCCAATAAGCAATTTATATCCTCCTTTCTTTTACAGATGTCATCCACATACCTTTTATAAAAGGATATGTTTTCGCTTAGGTCTTCAGTGAGACTTTATTTATGTGCTATAAACAAAGTTCTGATAATCTATGTCTTCTTATTGCACTATTCAAACTTAGAATATTCATCAATAGTAATAAATGAACTCATAAGAATGAAATAACTTGGTGAACACACTGAACCTGGGCTTTTATCTTACAGATGAATAAAAATCAGTAATTGGATAGTACTAGTATGAGGTGTATAGTATTAAGTAACAGGAGTAAATCGGTTGACAAGACTACAAGCCTATATCAAGCAATGTAATTAGGATATGTGTTACGGATGTTTCGCCACAGCTTATCACTAGACTGAATACTATCTGGTATAGGATTAAGTTGAATAAAAATTATCACTAGGTATATTAGTAAATGGTAACAATCCATGAAGTTATTCCCCATTGGTTTCAGACTTGTAATTTAAATGTTATCTATAATTATAATAACAGTTGAAATTAATCCTTACCATTTCCAAATCTAAAGCTTAGTAACATTTTATACTTTCATCATATGATCTCATTTGTCGATTTGAAACTATATATAGAATTTTCAGACCATATGATTAAGTGACGTATAAAATCTGGTAGACAAAAGTGTAAGATTATCTGCAATGACAATACTATTATCACACGCATCTACGGTATAGGCCATATCAATGTGCAATCAACTGAAGATATTTCCTTAAAGGTTACTTACAATAAAATACCATAATCTCTGTGACACTCAACAGTTGTTTGAAAACTGGAAGAGAAAAATGATAATCCAATAATAAATAAAATTAATGTTACAAGTTTGTGTATGTGCTTATTAGAACTAAACTGGTTACTGAATATCAATAAGTAGTATAAAAATACACAAAAAGGAATAGAATGTGTTAATTTCTTCTTATTCTACCTCGAAGACTATTAATTTCTCCTCTTTCAATGATTGATTGGTTGAATAATTTCCAATTAAGGATTGAAAACATGAAATTTAGCGTAGGGATCCTTTGCCAACAAATTCATCATCAAGTTACATAATCGTATATTGAGATGGTGGAGAAGATTTCTAGCACAGATAGATGATTTCGATGGAGTTTTGTTCTCTGAGCTGGATGGTTTGGTTCATCACAATCGTATGTAAATGCAAATTTCAGCGTACGAACTTATGAACAGTTGGTAAACATGATGACATAGTAGAAAAATCATAATACTAAGTTACTTCAGGAGTTGCACACAAAATATTAGTGTTGTGACTTTTGTCCGGGCTAATAGATATACGACTTATACAATATGAGCACTGTGCTAAATCAATGATGTATCAACCGGTATGAGAAGTCTAGAGTCCTTATTAGTCCTTTTTTCTCCTAGCCCTTCCAGTTGAATCCAGAACACCAATACCAGCTTCCAATATACGAATCATTTATTTCAAAAATACCCGGTTTATACACAAACCAAACAGATCACATTACACCATAAAATAGGGAATAACATTTGTCAGAAAGGGTTTTGTGGAGATTTTACAAATTTCACTAGTTGAAATCATGAGTCAATCGAAGCTAGACCACCATGGAAAACCTGGAAGTACTGGACGACCGTTTCGTCCTATTGTGGAACTCCTCAGCAGTGCGCACCCGCGGTCCTGCACCCCGTGAGATTTGAGCCCAGGACCTATCAGTGTCGCGCCAGGCGCTTAACCAACTAGACCACTGAGCCGGCTGGTGTCCAACGGTGTTAATGTCTAGCTTCGAAACCGTGGATGCGCACTACTGAGGAGTTCCATACTAGGACGAAACGGCCGTCCAGTGCTTCCAGGTTTTCCATAGTGGTCTAGTTTCAATTGACTCATGATTTCAATCAGTGAAATAACATTTGTACAAAATCGAGCCAAAAATGTGGCTGTGAATGTGGGAGGTAGTGATCGATAGACTCGTATAATAATACTTCATAGGTCAAAATAAAGTTTATGATAAAAGGAACATGAATATGAATAGTTTAGTTACTTAACAATTATACAATAAGATTGTATGTATAGTATCAGTTCATAGATGGATCCCAACAGTTACCATCCATTATTCTCGCGGGGATATAACAGTTAATAGGTTTGAACGGTTTATAATTACAATGTCAAAATCGACGTGCGGATTATTTGGGCGATTAGAGTCGATGAAGACTGAATGAATACGATTTATAAACACTTTTTTTGTTTGTTGTACATTTAAGTGTTAGCTCACATTGTTTCCATTATTGTTTTGAGTAAAAATCTCAAAATTTATCTTTTTTTCACAGGATTATATGGTAACCAACTGGATGGAAAACGAGGTGGAGTTGAATTACAGACAACAGAACTTGCACAACCAAGTAAATGAATTTTTTTTGAAACTGATTTAGTAAATATATACCACACTGATTAAGTTTATGTTATTCTAAAAAATGAATTTATTAACTACTTATAAAGTTCATAAGTTTAATTGGGTTTGATTCTATTTAAAAGTCATTTACAGTAATTTTAAGCAAAGACGGATAGTGGCTAGCAGTAGCATCCAGGAATCGCGTTTCATCCTATTCGGGACTCGTCAGCTCGATGTACCTGCATCTCAGAGTTGGTGTTTACTCTGGGACTCAAACCCAGTACCGTTCGCTTCAAATGCTATCACGTTATCCACTTAGATACTGAATCCTGATAGCCACCTGCTTGTGCAATGACTTACTTACTTACTTACGCCTGTTACTCCTTGTGAAGGAGCATAGGCCGCTCACCAGCATTCTCCATCCAACGCTGTCCTGGGCAATCCTTTCCAGCTCCTTCCAGTTGTTATTCATCGTTTTCATATCTGCTTCTATTATCCGACGCAATGTGTTCTTTGGCCTTCCTCTTTTTTGCTTCCCTTCAGGATTCCAAGTTAGCGCTTGCCTCGTGATGCAGTTTGACGATTTGCGTAATGTATGTCCTATCCATTTCCATCGTCTTTTCTTAATTTCTTCTTCAGCTGGAAGCTGATTCGTTCTCTCCCACAAAAGGCTATTGCTGATTGTATCCGGCCAATGGATGTTGAGTATCTTGTGTAGACAGCTATTTATAAATACTTGTACTTTCTTGATTGTGGTTGTTGTAGTTCTCCAAGTTTCAGCTCCATACAGTAGAACTGCCTTGATGTTGATATTGAAGATTCTCACTTTGATATTGGTTGAAAGTTGTTTTGAGTTCCATTTGTTCTTTAACTGTAGGAATGCTGTCCTTGCTGTCCTTGCTCCACCTGTAGCTCTTATAGGGTTACTGCCGGTCCCAAGCCCGGGTAAAGGAGGAGGGTTGGGCATGGGGTTAGCGTCCCCATCCCGTAGAAAACTAACTCGCTAAAAAAACGCTTACCAAAAAAACGCTTGTGCAATGAGGTGAAGTTTAAATTCACGACTCAGCAGCTTAGTGGATAATGCGATGGTGTTTGAAGCGAATGGTACTGGATTCAAGTCACAGAGTGAACATCAACTCTGCGATGCAGGTACATCAAGCTGACGAGTCTCGAATAGGACGGAACGCGCGTCCTAGATTCGATGCAATCGATGCAATCCGCACAGGATGCATACATGCCGGCATGAAACTGATCAATTGCAGTCCTAAATAACAATGGGAAGATACAAGTAAAACAACATCAAGTACATTTATAGTAATGTTCATTTGCCATAGTAAATTGTAATTACATCATATCATTCTATGACTTTATTATTATTACTATTTTATTACAGATAATACACGAGAACGAGTAGACTGGTGTTATTCAACTACAACACCACTGAATCCAACAACAGATGATAAAGAATACTATTATTTAAACTTTGGTAATAAAAAGCCATGTTTATATTTAACTGGTTATTATGAAGATCATCGTTCCAGAATGTGTATACCTAATATTTTAGAGAAATTAAGTGAAGAATTGGTAAGTGAAATGTAAATTAAGCGATTGAAATATTATGAAAATTGTTAGTTTGCCAATATTAGAAGAAAAAAACATTTAACTAATATAATACCATTTACTCACTAGTGACTAGTTTGGTGAGGTAATTCTTGGAGTTCTAGTAAGAACCTGTGACCATTGGAGTCTAAACCGTGTCAAGTAGAGAAAGGTATCTACCTCAGATATTAGAAGATAGTCGCGCAATCTTGTGCATTAATTGAAGTTAGACATTAACAGTGTTGGATACCTTATTAGTAGTCTAGAGGTTAGGCGTTCACGTGCAAAACTGAGGCCCTGGATTCGAATCCCGCTTGTGGGGTTATGGGTGCGCAGTGCTGGGGAGTCCCATACTAGGACGAAACGGTCGTCTAGTACTTTCAGGCTTTTATTAATGATCTAGCATCGATCGATTCATGATCTCAATCAAAAATGTAACTAGCAGTGGAATCCAGGATGTGCATTGGAGCTCGTCAACTGGGTGTACTTGCATGTATTTGTAATGTAGTGTGAGTTACTATATTAGGTTCATATACCTTATTCTAGCTTCTGAACAGGCTAATTTATCCCTTCTTTTGATTCACATTTTGACCTTGTTAATTATTCACTTATCAATCTTGACTGTTTTTATATGAGCGTATCTGTGTGTACATCTCTTACCTCATTCATCACATGTCTGTAACTTATTTTTGTGTGACTATAAATATTGATTTACGCTTGTTAAAATGGAGCTTGCTCATACACCTCCATCGACCGTCGTTTCGCTTCACTCTCTTCTCTTCACTTTCCTGTGCCTTGTCACTCTGATTGCCTGCCCAGAACAATGAGTATACAAAATATACTTATTCAAAAATCCCGACGTGCGATGTTCAGTGGTATAGGAGTAGATTGGAAGAAAGCTAGGGGTGGCCAGACCAAAACATGGCACAAGTCCATGAAGTCACTGACAAGTGGTCTGAGTCATGTTGATAGGTATAGACTACCTGGTTGGGGACCGCGAGATGATAGCAACCGATGGTTAGAGACCCTGAATGACATGGCTCAAAATAGTTTGCAATGGCGCAGGTGCATCCACTCTTTGTGTTCTCCCAAATTCTAATCTTCTGAATTCTTCATGTCCCTTTTTTCCTCTTTTCAAATTTATTTCACTGAATTATACTCTTTAAATAACATCTCCAAACCCTGATCTTCCCGATCACTGCTTACACTCTTGCTACTTCTACCACTACGGGATTTGAATCGAAAACTGCATCTCTGTGTCAAGGTGGTGTGGCAACTCGAACTGATGTACGTACGTACGAAGTTCTACGTTGTTACTGACTGACTGACTGACTATTCAAAAATTCATTCTCCTATTTGATTTAAGTCGATGAAATATACAAGAATTGACGATATGTATATCTCAATAGCAATCAGAAACGATCCAATTGGCGTCAGATATAGGGCTACTAAAGTAATATCTCAATGAATAGGAAATCGCCTTTCTGATGTTTTGCAACTTAATGTCAGTCAGTTCTTCAGAATAAATAATTGAGTGAAATGAATTAATACAATTTTAAATAATATATTACTCCTATTCATTAGGACTTTATAGAGAGACAATTATTAACTTTCTATCCAATCCTAAATTTGATTGTGATCATGAACAGATTGATGTCAGAGCATCATTGAAAACTTGGAAGCACTGCACGGTCGTTTCGTCCTATTGCCGTGTATATATGTACTCAAATCATATTATTAGCTTTTGCTTTACCTTAGTATGCCCTTATGCAGTTTGACTACAAATTTGCTCGTATATACTTATTCGTCTCTCCGCTTTAAATTTGTTCGACATGGTTATAGCTTTGTAATCTGCTCTATCTGCTAAGAAACTGTAGTTGCCACTTCTCTTTGCCTTCTGATTTTAAACACCGTTGAGGTTTATATAATAACGGTTACGAAGGTGATTGGTTAACAAAGTAACTATTTATTAAATAGTATGAATAAGCTTAGAGGTAGTGATATTTTATTAGATGGTATGTGAGCACTAACATAGTTACTTCAACACCTAAACACGAGTAGATATAGATGGGCTGTGAATGCTATAATTGTAGGATCTAATTCTACTACAGATAATTTTTCTAAATGAATCCCTTAACTGTAGAGGTCAGAGTTGTGGAGTAGTTAAAACTATTCGATGGGTAAATTTTAATCTATTTCTAAAAGATAGATTAATACCATTAGTTCAAAAATGTAAATCAGTGAAGTCTTTAGGAAAAATGGAAGTGATTAAAATGGTACATACCAAACATTAATTAGACGGTAGAGTAGATAAGACAATGAAAACGTAGTTATATTTATAAAAAGGGTATAGTTTCTTGATTGTTAGATGAACAAAGAATCTAGTTATTTTTTGTTGAGAAAGAATTTAAGATGTGAAAATGGGTGGAATTTGGTTTGTACTTGTTATGGTCTATGAATCCTAATTAATCAGGATTTGAACTCTTCACGATGCTTGACCCAATCGACTATACAAACATGAGAAGACTAAAAATACTTAGTAAATTTCATATCTACGTCTGAATAATTATCTATTCAAATCAAGTTATTTGATCAATCCAGCCAAAGATATGTAGATAGTGACCTTGGCTAGTTGGTAAGTTGGCTTAATCACAGCAATATCTTCACAATATCATCATTCCCTTATCCTTGTGACATCATATGTTTTACCTGACTTTGAAGCAACATATGATGTGTATGAACTATCAAAGCCTACCAATACAATGACAAACAATATAGCACTGTATGTTTATTCTACTAATCTGTTCGATACCTCCGAAGATGATATAAATTTCTTCTGAATACTTTCACCAGATTAATGTTATAATTTGTGGTCTGTGCGCCCTATTAATGCATAACGTAACGATACCGACAATTAGAGAGCAGTGAATTATCGATCGGATCAGTGATGCGTAAACCCGTACGAGCAGTCTGGAGTACTTATCGGTCCTACTTCCTGCCTAGACCAGCCAGTTAAGTCCAGAGCACCAATCCCAGCCTCTTCAATATGAGTCATTTATTTCAAACATACTCGGTTTATATATCAACCAGGCAGACTAAAACGTACCATAAAATAGGAAACAACATTTATACAATATTTAGCCAAATGTGGCTGTGAATGTGGGAAATGGTAATTGATAGACAGAGAATAACTCAAGAATGGTAAAACATATAATAATAGTTCATAGGTCAAAATAAAGCTCATAATAAGAGGAACATGAATATGAATAGTTTAGTTACTTAACAATTATACGATAAAGATATACTCATAATATTGGTTCACAAATGGATCCCAAAAGTAACCATTCATTATGCTTATCGAGATATAACAATTAATCATTTCTATATTGAATTTGAGTAAGAAATCCTTTAATAATAAAAGTAACAAATGTATTAGCTGACTCAATTGACTTAGTATTAAACGATAAGTATGAAACCTACATACTCTGAGTTATCTTACAAACGAATTAGCACTGATTCAACCGGTAAAATAGGGAAATTCTGTCGATTACAAATTACGCAATTTGTATATATGTATCATAGGATATTAAGGTATTATGAAATTTTGATTAAAATTTAAAGTACTTTGTTTTATTTAAGCGATTGTTATGATCACTGTAGTCTTGTGAATAGTGAGATCTAGGATCTACTCATACTATGATCCAGGTATATTCGAAATAAGTAAAAACTTACTGACGCCTGTTACTCCTCAGGTAGAAGCATAGGGTGACCATCAGCACACTTCATCCAACTCTGTCATGTAAAATTCTTTCCGTCTGCTGTTCATCCTTTTCATGTCTGTTTCCGATTCCCAAAGTAGTGTGGTCTTTAGTCTTCCACGTTTCCGTTTCCCTTCACAATTACAAGATAGGGCTCGCCTCACGATACAGTTTGATGATTTCCTCAATATGTGTCCTATCCAATCCCAACGTCTTTTCTTAATTTTCTCTTCAGTTGGAACATAGTTTGTTCTCTCCCATAGTCGGCTGTTGCTGATGATATCCGGCCGACAACAGACATTCAGTATCTTGCGTAGACATTTGTTCATAAATACATGTAATTCTTTGATGATGGTTGTGTTAGTTATCCAATTTTCAGCTCAGTACTGTCTTGACGTTCGTATTGAAGATTGTGACTTCGAAATTGGTTTACAGAAAGTTCTTTTCAGTTCTATATGTTGTTCAAATTTAGGGATGTTGTCTTTGCATTAGCAATCCTCTCATTCATGTTTGCATTGGATCCTCAACGTTCATCGATGATACTTCCCAGGTACGTGAAAGATTCCATATCTTCGAGAGTTTCTCCATCAGTTGTGATGGGGTTGGTGTTCTCTGTGTTGTATTTAAAGATGTTGCTTTTTGCTACTGTTGCAGTAGCTTCTGCTACACTATTTGTCTTCCCCTGCATTTTAAAGTTTACTATTAACTACAATTGTTATAAATGAATAATTAATTTGATGAAATATTGATGTGACCAAGTTGGTCAAACTGACATTAAGCAATCCAAATAGTTCTTGATTTAGATGAAATGAGTTCATGTAATATAGAAGATAAGTAGGTAAGACTATTAAGTTGTTAACTGTTTCTGTAATACACTACTGATTAAAATAACTCAGTAGTTAAAAATTAAAAGAGAAACAAACCCTTTGTTTAAGTTGTCTGATATTTATTCCCATTTCCGTTCTCTTTTTTCTTTATCATAACAACTAGTATTATCAAATACAACGTGTTAAGCATTTGTTTATTAGAAGGAAGATAACTGAAGCTAAAAATTATCTACGTACAGTGTTTTTGACAATGGCCAAAAAATTCAGTTTAGCTCAAGAATCAATTAAATCATGTCGTGATACTGCCAGTACAACATTACTTGATCGAGAATATTCACGTAGAATACGTCGTGATTTAAGAAGAATGGCTATGTTAATGATCCATTTATCAAAACATATACACAAAAATACATTGGGTGAAAAAATTAAAGATGCCAATGCATTACATAATCGTTTGTGCAATTTAAGTAATTGTGTATGTTTCTCATTTATGATTTTGAATTGTTCTAATAACACATCATGGGAACTTTGTAAAGTTCAAAGATTTTAAATCTAATTTATTATGATAGATTTCAGTGTATTTGGAAATTAAAATACGGCTACCTTGAACATGGTTTATATGAAAATGAACAACCGAATCAATAAATAGCTTACATCTGAGATGATGGAGTAGATTTGTAGCTTAGGTAGATGATTTTGATAGAGTGTTTTTCATTAAGCTGGATGGTTTGGTTATGGAGCTTTCATCGTTCTTCTGAACAATATCATCAGCACATACGTCTACTTAAAGTTTGTGCTCAGAGAAAAAACTCCATCAAAAAGCTTATATCTCAAGAAAATACAGATCAGATTGTGGTTGGAGGTAGTCGACAGGAAACCTTGGACCTGGGTTTTCTGCTACTTGGCACTCGTTAGCAAGGTGTACCTGTAATCTTGAGGGAACTGGTGCTTTCTGGCGGACTCGATCTCGTGTCACCCAGTTTCGAATCCGCCAGGGAGCACCAGTTCCCTCAAGATTACAGGTACACCTTGCTGACGAGTGCCAAGTAGCAGAAAACCCAGGTCCAAGGTTTCCTGTCGACTACCTCCAACCACCAGCTAATCTCAATATATAGTGCCCGCAGTGTCGAGTCACCTAGACTGGTGGCCACATTGCAACATGATCGATAGCATTCGATCTGCACTAATAATAAGGACTAGACACGTATGACTTTGATCTCCACCCAGTGATCAATCAATTGTGAAAAAACACAGATCATATTTTCATTGATTCTTTTGAACATGATTCGGTTGTGATAAAAGTTAAAAGAACAACCTCAAATCATACAGATAATTGACCACTGAACAGAATACTTTTACGTTTTGATCTACAGAGATACTGTAGTGAATGAGAACACAGCTGAAGACATTACAGAATATCTTAGTAAAATCTGAGAACCATACAATAAATACTTCATTTGCAAAATGTCAATAAATCGTCTCAGACTTCATTGTTCTTTCTTTTCCACATCAATCATTCACTGTTCTCGTTCTCCTTTCTTTGATCTTCTTAACATTCTGCCTCCAGTCATTTTACTTTCGATTGATGATACATACTACTCATGTCTGCCGACATCAGTAGCACACACCACAATACATATATGACTGTTATCTAACACAACAACAGGAGACGGTGTATAGATGAAAATAAAGATGTCAACTAACAACCTAAATCGAAATTTATAGGGATGGAGGAAAAACATCTACTGTTTTAAATCAGAGAAGATATTTGTAAAACTTTTCGTCTACATTTGGAAGAATAGTTTTATCTAAGATGGATGCCAAATTTATGTAAGACATTAAGAAGGTAAATTCTAAAGCAAGATGGCTGTGGCAAACGTTTTAGAAATGTCATCAGTATATTTGATAGCATCATGTTTAGTAAAGAGATCGAATTCAGTAACTACAAATTACTTTTTCCTGGCTATTCAGTTGAAAGGAAGGAGAATGATTGCTTAAAAATCAATATATTCCGCAAGTCAATATAAGTTGGGAAATATCTTGATTATAATTCAGTACATGTCCTATCTACAAAGGTGACGGTGGTTAAGAATTTGATAAATAGAGTTCGGGAACTCTTCACAGAACCGAATGATTAACAAACTGAGTTGAATTTATTTATATTCAATGAGATGAAGAATAATTATCTAGGGAACTTTTTGAAGAAAAAAGTAATTCAGAAAGAAAACACAATTGGGAGAAAAAAGAAAATCTGAAGATTGGGTTAACCCATTGATGATCCCATATTGTAAAGGAACATCGGATGACACCAGAAGGATCCCAAACCATCATAAAATAAGTGTATTTTTTTTTGG
Source organism: Schistosoma margrebowiei (assembly GCA_944470205.2). NCBI lineage: Eukaryota > Metazoa > Platyhelminthes > Trematoda > Strigeidida > Schistosomatidae > Schistosoma > Schistosoma margrebowiei. Next base: position 77,453,569 of record OX104024.1, read on the forward strand.
AAAAAAAAACAATATTCTAAACTGTAAATCATTAAGTGGTAAAGACTCAGTATCAAAGGATGAAGATTTATATAGTGTATATATGGTCGGTGTAGCGGCTCTAATGCTATATACGTAGGTAAGATATCATGGCAACTGAATGTAAGGATGAAGGAACACAAACTTTTATTGAAAAGTACATTCCAAAATCCTCAGAAAACCTTAAGAAACAATTCAACGATGTGATTACGTTCAAAGAAGTCTTGACATAGAATTGATTTCAAAGGTAGAAAGAATTCCTTCCAAAAGGTTTTTATTCATACTAACAAATTGACAGCTGAAGCCCTCCCTACACATACAGACAAATCCAAACAATATAACCAGAAAAGATGGAATACAATCATCTGTACCATGAGAAATAGTAATTAATAAGCAGACCTGAACTTCATTTTACATTTCACTTTTTTTTTAAAATTATTCAAGGAGGAAAATCAGATTTTTAGGAATTTCAGGGATTGAATGTTTCACTTTGGGATCACTAAGTTATAATAACTTAGCTGTGATCAATGAAAAATAGATCAGTTGCTCAAATAAATAATCCCATTAGAGTTAGATTGAAGCATAAGTGCTAACGATACTATTCAGATCAATTAGTATTGCAAAACATTAGCGATTCACAATAGTTGAGATCATGATTTAGTGGAAGCTAGACCACTATGGAAAATGTGGAAGTACTGGACGACAATTTCGTCCTATTGTGGGACTCCACAGCAGTGCAAATCCACGATCCCACCTCACAAAATTCGAACCTAGTGTTTATCAATCTTAACCACTAGACTACTGAGATGGCATCCAATGGTGTTAATGTCTAACTTCAACTAATCTACGAAATTCAGTGACATATACACCATTGTCATTAATGAGTTACTAACTCACAACTGACTCAGTTGAACTCCACTGATCACTGCTCCTCACTAGAACTCCAGGACATGCATCTTGAAGCCAGTCACTGATGAGCATATAGTGATCAGTTTCAGAAGGTGGTTTTGGGGAGATTTTAGTAATTTCAATAGTTAAGATCATGAGTCAATTGAAGCTAGACCACCGTGATTCTCTTTTTTTATTGTTTCAGTTCTCAAATGGAATGCTCACTAATTTTAGCTCTTGTTTACTACCGAAGATATTTTGCAAAAGATAAGCACCTTTTTAAGCAATCAGATCAATTCAATGTTTATTATAGTCAAATGAATTTCAATTTGATTTATATTGATTACTGATTTGTTTTTATTGTTTGTTTTAGCCACAAGATGGTTTACCGGATGTTTTTATTTCAATGATATTGGAACATCAAAGAGTTGGTTTTGTTAGAATTCCAGCACGAGATATATATTATTCAGCTGTAGATTGTGAAAGAGGCAAATGGAGTGGACAAATGGCTACTTTATACTTACGTGTATGTAATATTAAAATGTAAATAGGAAATCAAATTTTTCTCTCTCTCCATTTCCCATTAGTGAATAGATTAAGACTTCATATGAAAATCATTCAGACATTAAATCAAAGTTCTAATAAGTTTAAATATTCACTTGTTTGTACAAAGTTAATCCAGAAACATGGTTTAATTTAAAGCGTATCGAACTACTTATATTAATCAAAAGTAATCATACTCTGTTTCTTAATAATAATAATAGTAGTATTAAGTAGAGCGCACACATATTTTTACCCTTTTCATTTCAAACTGTGGTTCGTTTGACAAGTTGAACTTTCTTTTTTCAGTATTGCTCATAATTTACTGACTTTACATAATGACATACTCAACATAATAATGACGGATTAAAAAAAAATATTGCTGATTTGACTATGTCAACTTTCAGACCTACTTATATATAATGATAACTGCCATACATTTTAAGTAAGAGCTATCAATGTTTAAAACAACTAGTCCTTTTAACAGTTGAATTCATGAGTCAATTAAAGCTAGACCGTCATGAAAAATCTGGAAGTAGTAGACAGCTAGTTCAGTGTTCTAGAGGTTAGGCGTTCTCACGCAAGACAGTTAGGTCCTGGGTTCGAATCGCGCGAGCGGGCTTGTGGGTGAGCATTACCAAGGAGTTCCTTACTGGAAAAAAAAACATCCGTACAGTGCTTCCAGGTTTTGCATATTGGTCTAACTTTAACTGACTCATGAATTCAACTATTAAATAAATGAAATCTCCACAAACCTCCTTCTTATAATTAGTCCCTCTGATAAATTTCGATAATGCAGTGAGAAGACAGAGGTTATCGAAACTGTGTGATACATTTGCGCAATACATTTCGAAAAATCTGATCACACATATACGTTTAAGAACACTTATATATAAAAAAATAGGTCAACTAAGCAGATTAAAGGGAGGCCGTAACAAAGAAAAACGATAATATAGTACACAAAAACAATGTGATAACCACTCTGGATAATAAATCAGTATTACAAGGGTAGGTTAAGGGTATGAATAGATTGTTTTTGAACACGTAATGAGGGTTTCAGTTTCCGTATAGTCAAGGCTTTATTAAACCTTAGTATACTCCCTTGATGGGTTTTATACAACACGACAAATGCTGATATGAGATCAAGCTTATAACCAGCCTCAACCAAATGTTTCGCAATGGAAGTAGATGTCTGTCTATTCTATGTTCTTATTTGACCGTTGCAATTTATTTGTTTCTGCAGCCATTTGGGTATGTGTTCCACCACCCTTTAATCTGTCTAGTTGACCTATTTTCTAAATATAAGTGTTCTTAACATGTAATATCCTTTCAAAATCTTATAGATAGCCAATAACTATTTATCAGAATAATAAAGTTCAATTAACAGGTGAACTATATAGTATAACTCTAGAAAGGTATCTCTTAAACATTCAACATGGAAAGAAATAAAATACAAATGTTATTTTACTATCTACATAGTTTTTTTTCTTTTTAACAATTTGAAGAACCACCCAAGGTAACGGCTCAAAATATCGTAATAAAAAACAAATACAAAGCTTACATAGTAACAAACTAACTCATAACCTAATGTTAATTACAAGTAAAAGATCTAAGATGACAACAGACACTTAGGATGATTATATTGATTTATAGATGAGGAAAATAGGTATTTGAATAATTTTCTGGTTAGCGTTCTTTTTAGCTAGTTAGTTTTCTACAGGATGTGGTCACTAACCCTATGCTCAACCCTCCTTCTTTATCCGGCCTTGGGACCGGCAGTAGCCCTAGAAAGGCCCCAGGCGGAGCAGCAGCCTCAGCAGCAGTAGGTTTCAACATACACAAAGGAAAAAGAAAGACTCTTCGACACAACACAGCATGCAACAATCAGATCACATTTGACGGCGAAGATTTGGAACATGTAAAAACCTTTACATATCTGGGCAGCATCATTGATGAACACGGTGGATCTTATACAGATGTAAAGGAGCGGGTCGTCAAAGCAGGAGCAATTATCAACCAACACCAAGGTCAGAATTTTCAATACACATGTCAAAACAGTTCTACTGTATGTGGCGGAAACTTGGAGAACTACGAAAGCCATCATCCAGAAGATACGAGTATTTAGTAACAGTTGTCTAATCAAAATACTTCGGATCCGTTGGCCGGACACTATTAGCAACAACCAACTGTGGGAAAGAACAAACCAGATTTCAGCTGATGAAGAAATTAGGAAGAAGCAATGGAAGTGGATGGGACACACATTAAGGAAAGCACCGGATTTCATCACAAGTCAAGTCCTCACATGGAATCTTCAAAGCCAAATAAGGAGAGGAAGATCAAAGAACACATTACTTTGAGAAATGAAGATAGACATTAGAAGAATGAATAACAATTGGATAGAACTAGAAAGGAAGGAGTTGTAGTTGTGAGTAACAGGCGTAAGTGAGTAAGTACACTAGGTATTTAATAAAATTTTATCTTTACTTATATTAGTTAATATTTCCTTCATTTTAGAAACAAGGTCGTGAGGGTGCTGGACCTAAAGGATGGAGAATTCAAAGTCAAATACGTGTTTATTTATGGCTTGGTTTAATTAAAGATTTTACTGCTTACACATTTGGTTTACCTGGTGGATATGATAAGAATATATTTAAAACACCAAAACCACCAAATGAATTAATTTATCTAGGTAAAAAATAACAAATTATGTATATTATATTAAGTGGTATAAGTTTTCTCATTGTTTTGATTAATCTTGGCTTCCAACCAATATCTAATGACATATTTCCATTCTGAGAAGATTGTGTCTATATGTCGTTTTAATAAGATTAGGTTGTAGCTGATAGCGGAATCCAAGATGTGGATTTCACCCCACTTGATATTTGGCAGTAGGATATGTTTGTATTGTAATGTTGATGTTCCCTATAGAGAATTGGAACTTAGCATCTTTCTCTTCAAAACGTAACATGTTATTCATTGAGCTATTGAGTTAAGATATCTGCTTACTCGTTCAATGAGTATGGTGTTTCTTTACGGGATTGTTTGATTTCATCGCCTTAGATGAAGCTGAATTTATCAACTTAGACAATGTATCAGTTGATATCGTTTAATGAGGGCTCCCAAATCCCCTGATACATTCGAGAGTGGGGAGAGTCATCTCTCCTTCTCGAAATACTCTCATATGGCCATGTACATACAACCACTGCCAGGCAAGTCCTACTGACTGCCTTCTCGTGGCACTACTGTTATTTGCGAAATTGAGAGGACGAAAAGCGAGTGTCCAGCTCTATGGCCGGGTTGGTGGATATGGAGGATCCACCTAGGGGAGTTGAAAAACCCTGATTCCAAACCAATGGTGCAAATAGACTACAGCATCCTGAAGGAACAAATGGCGTATGAACCTATTGTTGGTCACCGGCTCCCATAGAACTGTATCTCCTCACGACGCTCCACTGCATTTTGGATCAGATATTTAGGTCAAGGGCTCCGGGTGTGGCCCCCTAAGAAAATCACATGCTTCGGTTTGGGCACCAGGACAGTGAATGAAAAATATTCTTCCGTTAATCTATTATATTTAATAAGCAAGGTATATTTGTATAAATATGATGGAACTTTATCTGTAACAACTATAAGAACTTTGAAATTAGACTATTCAAGTGAAAGAATGTAGGAATTCAAAATGTCATCTACTAGACGTTCAAATTTTTCTCAATTATTACTATAATTGAAAAGTGACTATCCATCTCAAAGCTTTCACCTATTAATTTGTATAATGAATAAGACTGAAAGATTAATGATTATTATATGATCAGAATGATCGTATGATTGTTTTTTTCATAGGTCGTTATTAGACTTATTAATTTAATACATGATTATAAGCTTTAATCATTACTCGTTATAGAAATATGTTTTAAATGATGATAGTGATAAAGAAGTTCAGTGAAATGTCAAGATAAAAATGATAATATTACATTTGGATCACAACGTTGTAAATATAAAGATATCTATATTGAGCATATTTTGTTTTAGTTACTTGAAAGTAGCTCTCAGACAATTGGTACTTCTACCATCTTAAGACTAATAACCGATGGAGATGTTTTTACAATTGTTCAGTTGTAATATGTACTTAGAGGTTTTGATGAAGACACACATTCTACGAACTAGATGGTTAGGATTGTTGAGATGAGATGAGGAGATAATCACTAGAAATAGAATGTATAGTAATGGAATAAATGGTCAATTGGAATAGGTAAATGGAAAGCTTTCTAGTCAAATGGAAAAAATTTCCTTTTTTTTCAACCACTAACAATGTATGTATGTTTTAATCTCATTTGTTTTCCATTATTTTCTATCAATAAACAAGTAGAAAGTTTCATTACACTTTCTTTGATCCGTTAAAAATGTGATTTAATTTGTGAAGTTCCTTTTCAAAGTCACTCAATTTCCTTCATATAATCTAATCTTACGTTAAAATTGTAGTAATTCGTACAAATGAGATAATGGAGAAGAATTGTAGCTCTGGTAGATGATTTTGATGAACTTTTATTCTCTGAACTGGATGACTCGGTCATGGTAGAAGACTTTTACCTGAAGTTTGTACTGATGGTATCATTCAAAAGAATAATGAAAGCTCTACGACCAAACCATCCAGCTCAGAGAACAAACCTCTATCAAAACTCGTGCAGATATCATATGTCAACTAATCTTGTATCTTAACTTTCAACATCGAAGATTCACAGAAAATTAAAACGATCTGTATTTATTTTAATCTAACCATCAAGGTTCTACACTTGTTATTATCCATTAACATAACTTAGCCAATATTTTGAAGAACCTATTTCTATATTTAACGTTTGGATTCATATATTTTCATAAGCAATTGATATAGAACACAGATATTCATATATTCACTTAGTTGTGATCAATAAAAGTTAGATCAGATGCTCAAATAAATAATCCCATTAGAGTTAGATTGAAGCATAAGTGCTAACGATACTATTCAGATCAATAAGTGTTATAAAACATTAGTGATTCTCAACAGCTGAGATCATCAGTCAATTGTTGATAGACCACCATGGAAAATGTGGAAGTACTGGACGAAAATTTCGTTCTATTGTGGGACTCCACAGCAGTGCACATCCACGATCCCACCTCACTAAATTCGAACCTAGTGTATATCAATCTCAACCACTAGACTACTAAGATGGCATCCAGTGGTGTTAATGTCTAACTTCAACTAATCTACGAAATTCAGTGACACATACACCATTGTCATTAATGAGTTACTATCTCACAAGTGACACAGTTGAACTCCACTGATCACTGCTCCTCACTAGAACTGCAGGATATACCTGTTGAAGCCAGTCACTAGTGAGCATATGTAGATTCGTATCAGAAGGTGGTTTTGCAGAGATTGTAGTAATTTCAATAGTTGAGATCATGAGTCAATTGAAGCTAGACCACCGTGATTCTCTTTTTTTATTGTTTCAGTTCTCAAATGGAATGTTTGCTAATTCTGACCTTAGTTTACTACTGAAGATATTTTGCAAAAGATAAGTACATTTTTAAGTGATCAGATCATTTCAATGTTTATTAGTCAAATGAATTTCAATTTGATTTATATTGATTACTGATTTGTTTTTATTGTTTGTTTTAGCCACAAGATGGTTTACCGGATATTTTTATTTCAATGATTTGACTCATCATCATTATAGTAAATTTTGTTACCAGGTATCATTTAATTAGTAACTAGGTGCATCATTCCAGTTGATCACTTATTGAATTTCTTTTATTTGATTATTATATTTTTTTCTTTCAGAAAGTAGTCGTTTTCAGTTCAGATGTTATATATTCATAGCACGTGATCTAATAGCCTCTGATTCATCTGGTATGTCAGATCCAATGGCAAGAGTTCTTATTGGACCACATGTTCTTCAAACACAAGCATTATATCAAACTATGAGTCCAATGTGGGATGTTGTCTTATATAAACAAGTAACATTTTATCAAAATGCTCAATCAGTAAAACAAAATCTTCAAGAGGTTATTGTAGAAATATTTGATATTGATCCAGGAGTAAGTTTAAATAGCTTAAAACAATTTCGTTTTGAAGTTTTCTTTTACTACTAACATGATTATGTAATTCAATCTATAAGATACAAGTATATTTTGAAATAATGAATAATATTTTCGAATCTTAATATAGAGCTTGATAGTAGGATGGATGTTGATCCTGCTGATAAATCTTAAGTGGGACAAAATGAGCCTCTTCAATTTCATTGCCAAATATTAGTTTGTAACATTAGTAGAATTATGATTCGATCGTTTACGTGAAAATTGTTGATCACAGTCATAATAAAGTCGGTCTTTTGAAGAAAACATAGAACTTCTATTGTGAATATTCCATTCTTCACTATTTTCCCTAAACAAAATATTTGGTAAGCTAACTGAAGTGACATAATACATAGAATGATGCATCTTAATAACAGCAATCGCTAACAGGTTTAGAAAAGAACTAGAATGAAAACAAAAGTGTCCACAAAAGCATAAGTGTGTTGTATCGGAGAAATTGTTAGAATGAGGCATGGTAATATAAACAACAATAAATGTGTGTATCTATTTATTGACTGGTTTTCATATTCTTATGAATTGTTTACTAAACAATTATTTTATGAGCAGAGATGGGTGGTGGCTAGCAGTGGAATCCAGGACGCGAGTTCCATCCTATTCGGGACTCGTCGACTGGATGTGCCTGCATCTCAGAGTTGACGTACCGTCTAGGACCAAGCAGCTAAGTGGATAACGTGATAGCTTTTGAAGTGAATGGTACTAGGTCCGGTCCCAGACTGAACATAAACTCTGGGATGTGGATACATCCAACTGACGAGTTCCAAGTACAACAAAATATTCATTCTTCCGCTAGCCATCATTCATCTCTGCTTATAATGCTTGTAATTTGATACCAATATTGAGGTGATCCACTCAGGATGCACATTTAAAGTCCTAAACATCAATGGGAAAATTCAAACAACCAATACAAGCGAGTTGTTTTATGATATTATTATATTAGTCCTAATTGTAAGTTATCTTTCAACTCTGAATTGTTACGATATATAGTTACGGTTCACAAAATTACACTCAATAACCTTTATATATATGAATTAGTTTCATCAAAAGCGTCCAAGTTATATAATCACTTAGAAAACAAACATGTCATGCACTGAGTCCTTGGATTCTACTTTTGCTAGGGTTGAAGCTACCATGAGTTCACTTAATTTGAGAAGGAGAACAAGACTCGGTGACCAAAGACCAGTGAGCTAGCTATTGATATGTCCCAGCCCCGCTAACTAGAGGGAGAAGTCCAAGCTTGGAATGCGGAAGTATATTTTACAAACAGCCAGAAACGAGCGATAACAACAAACACAATTCAAAACGTATATATATAGTACAAAACCGTCCTTAGGAAGAGTTACCAAATAGCATACTAATATACGCAACGGATCAATAGCATTTAAGATATTTCCCAGTGGGAAATACGACATGAAGGTGAGAAGAGAGCCTTTGGCGCGAAAACAAAGAAATTCAAATTTTCTAAATAAAATTACAAAATTAGGTCCTTTCCCAAGTGAGTTCTTGGGATTTTAAGTCCCCAACAACTTTATTAATTATGTAGATCATGACTCGAAAATTAAACGTTTTAAGACCTAATAATATGGTTTTTAGGGTTCTAATCAGAAATTGTTTGGGGAATGGAGAATTCACGAAAACAAGTGATCATAAGTTGAATGGTTAGTGGATTGATTGTTTATAGTGTAAGCAAGGTCATACAAAACACAAATATTCTCCGGATCGATTACGAATAGAAAAATCTTTAAATACATAAGTTTCTTGATTATCCACACAGTAAACTACTTGAATACTTGCTCTTAGTTAATTATACCTCAAGTCTCGTTTTTATATCATAGATGATATGAACTACTCACTTAAAAAACTATAAGTAGCATGTTATTTTTTAAATCTTCTTATTTTTCATTCATTTTATAAGAATGATTTAGAATTTATGGGACGTTGTTTTTGTGAAGTAAATGTTACTTTGGATGGTGAAAAGTATAAACCACCACGTTTACAATGGTGGCCAATATTTCGAGGACAAACTCCTGGTGGAGAATTACTAGCTGCTTTTGATCTAATTCAGGTAATTTTATAGATTTCTTTGTTGAGACTTTAATTTATGGACGAGTCAATCAGAAACATTTGAGAGATTTCATGCTCACGGCGCCAACTTCAGTGCTTAATGCTATTTTTTTCATTTTGAACAATAAACAAACATTTACTCTATGAATGACTGTCCAATGAAACTTGATGTTACCTAACTGTCAGAAAGTCAAGAAGCTTACATTGTTTTATCTACACAATTTGATGTACCAGATTACCTTTTAAGTAAATTATACGAGTTCCTAATATAACGGCAAAACTAAACATTATCCGTTTATCATGATATTATATCATAAAACAATAATACAACCTGAGGTATGGGATTATACAATCACTAAACTGCATACTTGTACTATACACTATTAATAGATTGAAGTCAAGTTGTGTTAGATATAACATATGTGCCTAAAAATATAGAACTAGATTATAAATCAAATAATAGTTTATTTGACACAACATTAGGTATGGATACAAAGTGAGTCCAGAGTAGAAATTACAAATGAGATCATTCAAGTAAATTGATACAACACTTGCGGAACAACTAGAAAGATCACTTCTACATGAGTTAGCCACTGAAAAAATTATTCGAAAATAGCAATGAAAACTTCGCAATTAAACCAGCTCATCCATAAAATAATGTGATTTCTTAACGCATAGTTAAAAAAAGGAATAGCCGGTTCGAGATTAAACTGAATCTGATTGATAGGAGTTTATATCAAGTGTTATTGGTTGGTTCATTCTTATCGATCTGGATTAATGCCTCCAAAGATCATGGATCATGCGTCGTCATGACATACTAATACTACCACATAGAATCTAATCTAGAAAGTTATAATCAACTCACTCAATTACTTTGAAATCTACAACAGTAACCCATCATTTAGATTGAATGAGAATTGAACGCTGTATTAAAAGTCGGCTGATATTGGATTATCCATGGCATCTTGATTTTGAGTAACGAACCTAATAGCATTGTGCTCAACATGAAACCAAGAAGGTCTTGTATTAGACTCCCAGTGTGTGATTATGGTTGAATATTTCTAAGTTATTCAACTCTTTACAAAAAGATTGTCTCGTATCCCTAGGTTTTCAATGTTTCGTTTAGATGTGGTGAGTTCATGGTGAAAATATTTTGTAATAGGATAACTATTAATTCCAAATTACTCCTCACCACTTTGTTCCTATTTTAGTTCCTTCTGGTTTACTAAATCTATTACTTACTAATATTCAGTAACTACTGTCAATCCCGATCATTTTCAAGACTTCAGTTCATCTCTATTTGATCTTTGAAAAGATTCATGACATTTTTCCCCAGTTATTATCGCAACTGTACTCTAATAAGGTTTCAAAAAGTCATGTTTATATCTGTTCTATTCATTTAACCCTTGTTGACTTGTAACAGTCTCCATATTCCATATGCGAATTTCTCGTTCCAATTTGTTGGATACCGCGTTGTTAAATTAACATAACTACTGGCTATTCTTAGTATATATGGTATGCTTTTGTACATCATTCGTACATAATTATTACAGGAAGCATGTGTTCTTCGATCATAATCTTGATGCATCTTAACGTATAACATATCTAAAGAATCAAGGTTTACAAACTGTAATAGTTAGTTCTTGGTTGAGATCATGAACCGATTGATGTTAGACCACCATTGAAAACCTGGAAGCACTGGACGGCCGTTTCATCTTATTGTAGCACTCCTCAGCAGTGTGCATCCACGATCCCGCTCGCAGGATTTGAAGGACTTCTCGGAGTTCTAGCGAGAAGTCATGACCAGTGGAGCTAATCCATATCGGGTAGAGATAGGTATCTACCTCAGTACAATGGAAGATGGTCGCGCAATTTCGTGGAATAGTTGATGTTAGACACTATCACCATTGGATGCCGGCTCAATGGTCCAGTAGGACTGGGTTCGAATCCCGCGAGCGGGATCGTGGATGTGCACTGCTGAGGAGTCCCACAATAGGACGAAACGGCCGTCTAGTGCTCTAAGGTTTCCATCAGTGGTCTGACATCAATCGGCTCATGATCTCAATCAAAAACTTAATAATCTCCACAACCCCTATACTCGTAATAGTTAGGTTGTCATTAATAGTAGTACCGTATCGTAAATAAGTTTCATGTTTTGATTTCAAAATTTTACATGTCATTCAATCATTTAATCTGTATCCCAGAACAGATTAATTAATAGTATTTGTAATGCCAAACCTATACTTATTGTTAATTTCTCTTTCATTATCATTTTTACAACTTTCATTCTTTTTTTTTGGTACATAACTGTATATATTCAAGGATGATCCTCAAGTGCCATATGAAAATTTACCTACGTTTGAAGAATTAGCTGCATACACAAAAGAATTTGATGATCGTGTTATATTAAAAAGTATTCCAGGAATGTATTTAGATGATGAAGATGATTTGAATAAAGATTCAGATGATGATGATGATGATAATGATAATGAATTGGATACAGTTGATGAATTTGATGATTTAATATTTGATGCTGATTCTGTCTTATTATTAGATCGTTCTAATGATATTCAAATAAATAATACAAGAAGAAAACAAATCAAAATTGGTATGGCACCACCAAAACTTGTTTTAGTTAGACGAAAAGGGGATTATCGAATACCAGATAATATTAGACCACCTTTACAACGGTTTAGAATGGAAGTTGTATGTTTACAATTTCTTTAATTGTTTTATATCTGAATGGGTTTTGTGGAGAGCTTTAGAAATTTCACAGGTTGAAATCATGAGTCAATTGAAGCTAGACCACCATGGAAAACCTAGAAGCACTGGAGTGGAGTTCAACCAGGTCTGTTGTGAGATAACAACTCACTGAAGACAATGGTGTACGGTGGCGCAACTTCGTGTATTGGTTCAAGTTAGACATTAACACCGTTGGACGCTGTCTCAGTGGTCTAGTGGTTAAGTGCTCGCGCGCGAAGCCAGTAGGTCCTGGTTCCGAATCCCACGTGGTGCAGGATCGTGGATGCGCACTGCTGAGGAGTTTCATACTAGGACGAAACAGCCGTCCAGTGATTCCATGTTTTCCATGATTGTCTAGCTTCAATCGACTCATGATTTCAACCTATTTTATATCTATTTACATGATTGTTAGTAAGGATTTAAATGATCTCATTGTAAATAATTAGGACTGAATCGTAATCAGTTTTTATTGTTATATATATATATATATATATATATATATATATATATATATATATATATATATATATATATATATATATATATATAAATTCTCTATAGATTGCTTAGATACAACCTCAGTATCCAAGATAAGTGTTTATTGGATAATGTGTTGACATTTGCAGTGAAAGTTACAAAGTTTGAGTTCATCTGTGAACGCTATCACTAGTATGTAATTATATCCAGTTGATGAGTTCAAATGGAATCAAATCTATATGCTAGATTCTATTACTAGCTCAGGTAGATCATTTTGATGGAATTTTGTTCTCTGAGCTAAACATCAAGATCTACAAAACAAGCTGTGAATCACATGTAGAGAAATTCGAACACTTCACTTCTATCTAAAGTTTGTGTTGATGATGTCGTTCAGAAGAATACTGAAAGTTTCACAACCAAACCATCCAGCTCAGAGAACAAAACTTCATCAAGAATAAGTAATGAAATTTGTTATGCTTTTCGAAAGCTTTTGCTATCAAAAGTTTTGAGCTCTCATTTATGATATAGAGAAGTAAAAACATTAAATTATTAGATATCTTTTTCTTTCTTTAACTTTTCTCGCAAAAAAAGAGAGGAATTTTTAATTCATCATGTTGGTCGGCAGGGTTTTACAGATTTAGATTTAGTGTTGATCAAAACTTATCAGAAAGATGTATTTAAATGTGATCCGTAAGATATAAAATCGTATATTATCATATATCACAGTGACAGTGTTTGTTTGGATAATACAATGGTAACATATTTGACTGTAAAACGACTTACTTACCAATTTAGGCTTGTTATCACTCGTCGAGGAGTATAGATCGACCATCAGCACTCTTCATTCAACTCTGTCCTGGGCAATCTTTTCAAGTTGCTATTCGTTCTTTTCATGTCTGCTTCCAGTTCCTGACATAGTGTGTTCTTACACCATCCTCTTTCCCGTTTATTTTCAGGATTCCAAGTTAGAACTTGTTGCGTGATGAAGTTTGGTGATTTCCGTAATGTATTTTCTATCCACTTCAAATATCTTTTCCTAATTTTCCCTTCACTTGGAAACTGGTTTATCTTCTTCTACAGAAGGTTGTTACTGATGGTATCTTGAGTATCTTTCGTAGACAACTATCTATAAATACTTTTTGATGATGGCTATGGTAGTTCTCCACGTTCCAGCTCCATATTGAGAGAATGAACTAGATATAGTTTCATAAAATATCTCAGTTAGCAAAATTATTAATTTGGATATGCTTTATAAGTTGGTTAAGTTAAAATAGTGATTTAAACACATGTCTATTTTGAAAATTTGATGTATTCCATTGTCAATAAGTGTGCGAACATTTAAAAAAAATAAGGAAAAGGATTTCAATTACTTGCTGATATCGTGATACGAGACTCTTCGACTTGGAATTATGCTGGGCAAGATTTTATTTTTATTTATTTACTTGAACACATAAATATTGGTACAAAGTGGCACCGAATGCACATGCGCTACACAAGTCATTTGATTTGTCTATGGGCTGTGATAATGTTCGGGTGCCTAAACTGAAGCAGGTGCTTTTCGTAGGGGGTCACAACCGGAGCTTTCGAAATACAGGTCTGATCCACAAGCAGTGGAGCAACGTAAGGAGATGCAGTCCCATGATAGTCGGTGACCAACGATTGGTTCACACGCCATTCGTTCCTTCAGGATACTGAAGCTCATGTGTACCCTTGGTTTGGAATCAGGGCTTTGCAACTCCCCCAGGTGTACTCCCCATGTCCACCAACCCGGTTAATGCTCCAGACATTCGCTTTTTATCCTCTCAATTACATAAACAACCCCCCTCTCTTTGAGAAGGCAGTGAGTAGGGCAAGATGTCAGGTTCGCTTATTAATCTCATGTCACGATAATGATATAATTTAATTTACTTATTTATGATTAGTTGATTAGTCTTATCCGAATAATGTATATCATTTTATTTTGTTTTCATTTAGATGTTTTGGAGTGTATGGGGTATGGTGCGTCAACATTTATTACCAGTGAAAAGACCACGTGTAGTCGTTGAAATTGGTGGACATAAATTAGAATCTGAAATCATCAATGATTTATCTAAAATGCCACTTTTTGAGACCCCACTGAAAGCAATGGATATTGTAAGTTTAAACTATACAGATTTCATTCTAAAATTCATGTAATTTTTTTCTTTGGAAAATATATGGCGAACCTATAATTTATGGACGAACCAATCAGATATAAGATAAAAGGTCTCCGATTTTGGCGCGAAATCCACTCACCCATTTGGCTTAATAGAATCGAGGCATTATAGCTGATATCAGTTCATGATGAAACACCCAGAAATCTAATTCTTAACCTTAACCATCAACTGTAAATCATAATTGCAATTCCTTACAACACAGGTTTCTAATATTTATTTGGTCTTAGTTATTAGGTGACTACTCTCAAGGTTAGTCTGGCGTTGCTCAAAGATCATCCATAAATTATAGTCTCACCAAAATATTTGTTACATATTATTTTACTTGAGTTTGATTGAATTTTCTTTTTATCAATCTCTTCTTTTAGTATTTACCTGTAGATGAACGTTATTGGCCACCTTTAGTTTTTACATGTTTTGATAATCGTATACTTGGTACAAAGATCACAATTGGAAGTCATACAATTTCTAATGCACGTGATTATTTAGTGTTTGATAATGATAGTAAGTTATAGTAGATAAACTTGTAATTTATGTTAGTAATAGTTCATTATTACTTGTATTCGTTTTTAATTCCATGATTCCTTTATTACCTCTAAAACTATCACATAATTTATCTTATCTGTCTTTGAACTTTACTCGACTATTACACCATTCATCCTTAATTGTTTCCTTGATTCCAACACCAAATAACCTTTGACCTGTTCCTGCATATATATATATATATATATATAGTTATTATTGATAACCATGGTGTTATGACTTTAGGTTGTGGTTGCTTTTTACCCTGTGCTAATTGTTGTGTCCTTGATTGAAAAACTAGAGAGCAGCGTATTTATCGACCGATTCAATGACACGTAAACACGTACGAACATAATGGACGACCTAGAGTTACGATTGGTCCCACTCCCCTGTCTATCCCAGCCAGTTGAGTCCAGAACACAAATCTCAGCCTCTGAGTTATGAATTATTGTATTTCAGACATACTCTATTTATATACTAACCAAACATACCACATCGTACCATAAAAATAGAAAACAATATTTTGTACAATATTCAACAAGTGGACAGATATCGACCAGTAGGAAATGTCCATTTAAAGTTCAAGGACACCATTGGACTTAACATGATAATTATTGGTCTATCCTTCACATCCACAACACTTGGTCATTCCAATTCTTTACATTCAATTATGTCAATTGCTTCATACGATTTCTTACCTCAATGTTATATTCTAATACATATCAATGGTTGTAAGTAGCTGACAAGGGACCACTAAATACAATGAATTCATATTATTCTGCTTCAATATTTGTTCTGGTTTTATTTAAATTGCATGAGAAATATATCTATTGAAAGTTAAGTTAGTCACACATAGTATCCGATTTGTTTCTTATGCTGTACTTTTAAAAAGAGATATCAAAGTACCAAATGAATGTAATCTGTTAGACTGGTTGGATTTTGTAAATACAATATTTTATGGACATTGAAATGTACTATAAATAAAACATTTATGCTTCATCTTGCGAACCATATGCCCATTAGTTAGGAACAGGTAGTAAGTCCTAAAAAATGCGATAATATATTCATTAGATAAACCTAGATCTAAGCTCTGTGTCAGTAGATACTACAGTCATAAATAAAAAAGTTGCATCTCGTGTGGACAAAATCATCTTAAGTTAGATTGTAAATTGGTATTTTATAAATAAGCCATTTGTATTGGTTTTGGTAAGTTATCATAAGAAATGGCAAACATGTGTAGCGTGGAGTCGAGTCGCGATTGACTATAAACACCATTACAAGAAAACTACGTGCCGGTTAGCCGATAAACTCCCCCGTAAACCAAATATCAGAAGGCAGTTGATGGCTGTAGTCGAGATGTATTTGTTGGCGATCTCGTGGTATCGAAAGGATACTGAGATCGTGCCAAAGGCGTACAAGCGTGGTTACCGAGCCTTACCAAACCCGTGCAAGGTCACAATCAATCGAAGGATAATGGAGCAGTAATATGGCTGTCTTTAGCACAGTTAAACAAACGAGCACAGTAAAACAATCACTGATACAATTGGTTGTTTCCATTAAACCCATCGCGTTCTTTTGATAAAAGTAGGTCACTACACATGTATCGATTGCTACGTTAAACGCAGTTAGCTAATTTTAGCTTCCAGACAATTTAGTCATTCTAATTGACTCACGTTTTGACATTGTTAATTATTTACTTATCAACCTTTACTTTTTTTAGATGTGTGTATGTGCGCTTCTTATCCTTTTCATCACATATATGTAACTTCTTTTATCTGACTATAAATGTCGATTTACTCTTGGTTAAATTGGGTTGGCTTACTTGCCTTCTTCATTGCGCCTCATTTCACCTTGTTTCTTTGATCGTTTATCTAGATCAATGATTGTACAAAATATACGCATTGAGAAATCAATTCTCGTATTTGACTTAGTTAGTTCCATTATTCACTAACGCCATTTAACCTGATGATTATAAACGAGGTTTGGCGACATGTATATTTCAGTAATAGACATTTTGGTAGCAATCGACATACAATCGAATCGGAGTCAGATTTAGAGCCACTAAAAACAATATTCTACGTTATTTCAACCATTTTTTTATTGTGACTGACTATTTTGTCAATCAGCAACAAAGAAGATTTCCTTGCCTAATCACACTAATTACTCAACTTATCTTAATATTTCAATTATAATAATGAATAACATTCGACTTTATTAAGAATTCTGATTATGCCTATTTGAAAAGTCCCAGATATTTTGGGTTATGTCAAAAAATTATTCGATAATAATTACGAGAAATCTATTACATTTGTTGTTACTTACTTACTTAATTAATTACGCCTATTACCCCTCATCGAGAAGCATAGGCCTCCCACCAGCACTCTCCACCCAACTCTGTCCTGAGTAATGCTTTCCAGTTGTATCCAGTTGCTATTTATCCTTTTCAAGTCTGCCTCCCATTCCCGACGCATTGTGTTCTTTTGTAGATTTGTGGTTAGGGTCATAAATTATAATAAAATATCAGTAAAGTGTTATGGAGATTATTATGTTTTTGATTGAGATCATGAGCCGATTGATGTTAGACCACCATTGAAAACCTGGAAACACTGGATGGCCGTTTCGTCCTATTAGGGTACTCCTCAGCAATGCGCACCCAATATCCTGCTCGCGGGATTCGACCCCAGATCCTTCAGTCCCACATGCGAACACTTAACCTCTAGATCACTGAGTGGGTATCCAGCGGTGTTAATGTCTAACCTCAACCAATGTACTGAGGTAGATACGTATTTCTACCCGACACAGCTTCTCAAACACATAATACTATAGATTTAAACAAAAATCTCATGCCATTTAAATGATACTTGTTTTAATGTTTAACAATAGAATTATAATAAAACAACTTATGATTATTTTCTTTTTATTAAATATCTTTTCTAGATCAATCATCCGATAGTGCAAGTACAATATATATGGATAGTGAATCAGATAGTCCAAGGAAATTAAATTTTAATTTTGATAAAACTGATTATTTTAATGAAAATGAACCAAGTCTAGAAATGTTAACAAACCCTTCCATGGCAGCAACACCAGCAACAACAACAATGGGACCAACTTCAATGAAATTAAATGATAATGATTTAGAAAGTAAAAAATCAATGGAAACTGGTTTATCATCAGTAGAATTATTAGCTGATATGAATCCAAATTTTCAAAAATATAATTTACATTATAAACTTCCAGATAATGCTGGTGATTTAGATTTAGTATCTATGGATGGTGATAATTTTGGTCAAATTAATATTGATAAAAAGCCAACAGATGCATTACCTGGAAAGGTATAAAATTTTAATTCAATGCAATAATAATGGTATTACTTCCTTTCTTTCCCCCTTCCTTCCCTCTTTCCTTCCTTCCTTCCTTCCTTCCTTCCTTCCTTCCTTCCTTCCTTCCTTCCTTCCTTCCATCCATCCTTACTTACATACTTACTTACGCCTGTTGCTCCCAATGGAGCATAGGCGTCCGACCAGCATTCTCGAACTTACTCTGTCCTGGGCCTTCCTTTCTAGTTCTATCCAATTTTTGTTCATTTTTCTCATGTCTGTCTCCATTTCTCGGCGTAATGTGTTCTATGGCCTTCTTGTTTTCTTTTGGCCTTGAGGATTCCATGTAAGGGCTTGCCTTGTGACGCAGTATTATAGTATATTATATAATTGATTATTATTAATAGGTTTAATCAATATTATATTTTTGGTATAATATAGAATTCTTAGCACAAAGCATTTCAACAAATTTCCTTTCCTTATTTTTTTTATTTATCCTGACGATAAATATTGAGTGATCACTAGTTACATGTTATCAGTTTAGGAATTGACATCTAAATAATGTTCATTCATTTCAATGCATATTGCCAGTCACTACGATGTCTTTGATTGTACTTTTCTGTAACTTGTACAGCGAAAGGTCGTAAGATTTTCATAAACGCACCTGAATGGGTTATACGATTAATAGACATAATGATGTATTGAAACAAACAAAAGCAAATAACATGTTGAAACATCTAGATAACAGGAACGGGTAGCCTAGATATTCAAACAGGCGGTCAAATGTCTTTATTGTTCAATGAAATTCATTCTTCCAAGATCTAATTAAGATTTTCAACTTGTATATATTTTTCAATCGATTATTTTAATCAATTGTTTACATAATATTGTAACAGAAATTATATTGTTATGAGTAATATTCATCTATCTTCTACAATCGCCCCATAATAAGAACGGTTAGTAAAGACAAATTGCCTGAATTCGCCACATTCATGTTTATTTACCAATTCAACTGCTCCTGTGGAGCCAGTTATATAGGGCGTACAATTCGGAAAGTCCGTTATTGCATAACAGAACACCATCCATCTTGGTTGAGCAAAGGACAGGTAACAATAATTAAGAGTTCTATTCTAGCTTACTTGGTGGACACAAGTCATCAAGTTGAATATAATAAATCTTTTAAAGTTATCCACCATATTCCATCAAATTTACCACATGGTTTACCATTTCGTGTTTTGCACATTACTGAAGCCATTGTAATCTATGTATTCCCCCAATGAGCCTACAGATAGTCAACCTAGAACTGAATTACAAAAAGCCATTATTACAGCTTACTATATGATTATGTATATGTCAAATAGGGTTATATTCATTATTAAATTGGTTACTAATAGTTAGTATCAACATCTTTCACTTATTAATTTTAATCAATTCATATTCTAGGCTCATCTTGTTACAACACACTCTGGACCGACACCTGAACAATTAGCTACAGCTGACTGGTGGACCCGATTCTATGTTACTATACGAAGTGGTGAAACAAATTTCGATGATTCTCGATATAAAGTGAGTTTCATCACAGTTTTATCGACTTTTTCTGAGAAGAATCAAATATCTGGATATTTTTTTCATATTGATCAAATAAACAGAAAGCTAAACCGAAATGAATTTAAGGAAAAGCATTGTATATACCCATTTTGATCTAATGAATAGCAAATACTATAATTGTAACGGACTATTTCCTGTGACATAATTATCAATATACTACAATGCCTAGTGTTAAAGAATAAAATAGTTTTAATACAATTTAATGGATAAATTTAAAAGTGGCGTGGTAACTACTTATAACGCTTCTTTAACCTTTGCTCAACCATAAATTCGAAGATAAATTTGCTTAGTAGTATATACAATAGAATTAGTTCCATATATTATTACAAACATTGTACTTATATGTTTACATTGTCTGAATAATAAGAACAATCAAAGCTAAGTTCCGTAATATTCGTTTCGGTTGATAAATGTAGTTAAAACAAAGATGTTACATTTTTTGATTAATTGTAATATATAATAATAATAATAATAATAATAATAATAATAATAATGGTAATATTCATAGAAATGAGGTGCATTTAGCTTTTGCCATTATTGATCCATATTTATTGTTGCTAAGGTTACAAGTTACCCGGTTTTGCTAAAGAACTTGAATCTTATTTCTTGTAACGATTAACACAATAACATTTTTTTCTAATTTATATTTTCTTATTACCTTACTGTTTTTTTATTTGATTAGTTGTTATCACTTTTATCTTGATAATTTACCTGTGTCCCAAAGTCATGTTTTGTTACTATATGTACAATGATATCCTACGTCAATTATAACTTGAATATCGAAACTGTTCTTTACCCCTATCTTCTTCCTGTGTCTCATTAAGGATATAATTACTAAAGCATCATAATTGTCAGTTCCCGAACTATTAGATTTGTATTAATTGCTTTTCATTTTAGAAGAGTCATAATATTTCATAATTAAAAATTACCCTTGGGGTTCAATGGTAATTATTTTCAGAAACTTAATATTGTTTGCTTGTATGTTCCCATTATTGTGTAGGACTACAATTGATCAGTCTCTTGTTGGTATATGTGTATCCTGTGTGGACCGTCACAAGCTTTATAAGCAAAGGTGGATGGTGGATAGTAGTAGAATCCAAAACGTGTTCTATTTGCGACTCGTTAGCTGAATGTGAACAACAACTCTGGAATACAGGTACATCCAGTTGACGAGTCATAAATAGGACAAAACATTCATCCTGGATTCCATTGCTAGCCATCATCCATCTTTGCTTATTTCATGTCATATGACTAATAGTAATTATCAGTTTATGGGTTATGGAGATTGTTAAGTTTCGATTAAGATCATGAACCGATTGATGTTAGACCACCATTGAAAACCTGGAAGCACTGAATGGCTGTTTCGTCCTATCGTGGGACTCTTCAGCAGTGTACATCCACGATCCCGCTCATGGGACGTTTATTAATTCATAGATGGTAACCTTCTTGTATCCAATGATATCTTAATTTCATGTTAACAATTTCTATCACTTTCATTTATATAAAACATAAATAAATGACTTATTCAATGTAATTAGAATTCTTTATTGATTTATTCTAGGGTGAAGTTAATCCATTAACTGAATCAGAAGATAGTGATATTGAGGAAAAACTAGACAAAATTGATGTAAAATCAGAGAAAGACTCAGAAGGTTTGTTACCAATTTATGATTATTGTAACAGAGCTTTTTTTTATTTTTTGCATATCTCAGTGAAAGATAAAGGTTTTACTTTATTATTATTATGATTTGTATTAAAGGGAAAATATTCGATCGGAAATTAAAAGAATCAAATCAATTATACATATCTCAATAAGAAAACTCTTAGCATACTTACTTACTTACTTACCCCTGTTACTCACAATGGAGCATAGGCCGTCGACCAGCATTCTCCGACCCACTCTGTCCTGGACATTCTTTTCTAATTCCATCCAATTCTTGTTCATTTTTCTCATGTCCATCTCTATTTCCCGGCGCAATGTGTTCTTTGACATTCCTCTTCTCCTTTGGCCTTGAGGATTCCATGTGAGAGCTTGTCTTGTGACGCAGTTGGGTGCTTTCCTCAATGTGTGTCCCATCCACTTCCACCCGCTCTTCCTAATTTCTTCCTCCACTGGGATCTGTTTTGTTCTTTCCCACAGTTGGTTGTTGCTAATAGTGTCTGGCCAACGGATCCGAAGTATTTTGCGTAGACAACTGTTAATAAACACTTGTATGTTCTGGATGATGGCTTTCGTAGTTCTCCAAGTTTCCGCCTGCTACAGTAAACTGTCTTGACATTTGTATTGAAAATCCTAACTTTGGTGTTGGTTGGTCAGGATTTTCAATTCAAATGTCGCTAAAAAAACGCTAACTAGAAGAAAATTATTCTTAGCATAGCATCAGGGTATTTTTTGATCGATAAACTTTTGTTGGATGGATCCAGAAAATTTCTTGCAGAAGACAAAAAAGATCAGGAAACACTATGACGTATTTTATTCAATCAGCGTTCACTTGAAGTTTAGCAAAGAAACATCCAGAAAGTGAAAAGTCACATGTAAAGTTTCCGATTGGCGGATTACTATACTGATACTATGTTTAGTAGCATTCCAGAATTTTGGGGAAACCCAAAGATATCTAAAATACTATAAAAACCCTATATTTTCTGTACTAGGACGAACCTTTGGAGTACAGTGCTTCTCGTTTATTTTGCTCCTTTTCTCTTGTGTCCAGGTCGTTGTGTAATTCTAGTTTAGCGGTTACGAGAATAGCTTAGGAACCGAATATAGCTTTCGATTAGCAAGACTTATCAACTTTTGAAAAGGATTTTTCTCATTTGAATATAGTTTATGCTAGGCTTTTAATATATTTTTTTACTGTTCACTACTGAACTGGTTCAAGAAACTTGAAGTTCAGTAACTTATCGAATCAGTAATAGCCATTAATCCCTTAATGGACAGTAAAACAATTCATTGAATATCATACAGAACAGAACAACTGGTTCATATTAATTACAGACGCTTTAGTAGTACCCTATAGTTCTCAGTTAACTTTCAGTTAAAGTCAGTTATGTTTAAAATTAGATAATTGTCTTAAACTTCTCATATACATTATCTGAAAATGTAGTGCGTGTTTATGTATTAAGCTATAAACCACAGCATTTATTCAATGGATAATAACACCATACGGTAAAACAACCCTTGATTTGAAAAAGAACACTCAATATTGTTTTTCAGCAGTTAGAACTAACTGTAAAAATTACAAAACGTCGATAAACAAACGGATACTTCATTGTAATGTGCGCGTCTTCAACAATGTTCTATAGTTTTTAGTGATGTAAGCTAATGATGTAATCCGCCTTTAAATCAAGTAAGTTTCCATTCATCTAGCTATAATAATGATAGCATATAGCTGTAAAGATCATGACTAATCGATTAAAAAAAACCTTCTGATAATAATCATCATATGCTTACTAACGAAGGTCTCCAAGAGGTATTTCCTGGAGTTCTAATGAGAAGCCTTGACCACTAGAGTTCAACCAGGTCTGTTGTGAGATAGTAACTTAATGATGACAATGGTGTATGTGTCGTCCAATTTCGTGAATTGGTTGAAGTTAGATGTTAACTTCGTTGGATGCCGATTCAGTGGTCTAGAGGTTATGCGTTCACACGCGAGACTGATCGTTCCTGGGTTCGGTATCTGTTATAACTTGTGACCTGTGTTCCCAGTTAATGTATAACGTAATGATACCGGCAATTAGAGAGCTGTGACTTATCGATCGAACCAGTGACGAGTAAATCAGTACGAGCAGTTTAGAGTACTTATCGGTCCTACTTCCTGCCTAGCCCAGCCAGTTAAGTCCAGAACACCAATCTCAACCTCTGTGATAAGAATCATTTATTTAAAGCATACGGGATTTATATGCCAAACAGACAGATCACATCATACCGTAAAATAGGAAACAACATTTGTACAAGATTTAGCCAAATGTGGCTGTGAATAAGGGAGATAGTAATTGGTAGACATACAATAACTCAAGAATGTTGAATCGTATAATAATAGTTTATAAATCAAAATAAAGCTGATAATAAGAGGGACATGAATATGAATAGTTTAGTTACTTAACAATTATACGACTTCATTGTTCTTGTATTTTCATACAAATTACATTCTGTTGCCATTCATTAGTGTTCGATCCTCTTGTCTCTCCCCTGCCAGATATTCTGTTCCTGATTAACATCATATACTACTTATGTCGATACAAGTAGCACACACACACAGACACACCATAGAACCTAATACATATCAACAGATATAAAAGGAAATATCTCTTATCCATCTAATTCATTTGGTTCCCTTTTTCTTCTTCTATTAAATATTTCATAGAGGAAATTGATATGACAACTGGTACTGGTACAAAATTAAATCATTTAAATTATAAATTAAAAAAGAAATGTTGGCAACGAAATCATAAAGTTGAAAAGAAAAAATTAACCGCTTTAGAAAAACGTCAATTGGAGATTGCAAGACGTAGAGCTAGAATTGAAAAAAGAAAAAAAAACAAAAAAAATTTAAAAGCTAAAATTAAAGCACGATTTGTAAGGAATATTTTATTTTTCTTAAAAGAAAACAGTTTTAAATGTTTGTTTGTTTGTTTGTTTGTTTCTATGTGATATAACTTTATAATCTGTGTTGAATAATCGATGATAGTTCTTATGATGTCAGGAATGTAAACAGATACTTGGTTATATTGTATCCCAGGTGTAATCAGGTAACAATGATAGTCTGACTATTTGGTTAGGTTGATTATAATGTTAATAGGACCGATTAGTTATTAACCGAACGACATAGCAACCAATGAATAGTAATAATAATGATAATAAAGATGTGAACACATATTACTCTTTGAGATACTTTTTACTCAGTCTCTAGTTCAAAGACAAACATAGAAAGTAGATTATACTCAATTATAACTCAAGACTCATACAATAATATGCTTCAAATGTCTTACCATACAGGAATGCAATTTGAGAATTACAGTGTGTGCATAACTTAGTCATAATTAATACAAACCGGATTAATAAAAAAATAATTAATGATAAATCTCGTAGAATAAAAACTTCGCCTGGGGCCCCTCTTTGGCTACTGCCGGTTCCAAGCCCGGATAAAGGAGGAGAGTTGGGCATGGGGTTAGTGACCCCATCCTGTAGAAAACTAGTCAATCAAAAAATGCTAACCAGAAAAAATCATTCAAACCACTTAAACTCTGCCCTAAGAGTCAGAAGAAGAGTTATGACGCTCTTTTGACAACCAGAGGAACCATTTATTTAGTTACATGAAATGCTAGTACAATGTGGAAGACCGGGAGAGTCTCCCAAATTGCTGCAGAAATGATGAGATACAACCTGGAGGTTCTTGGGATCAGTGAAACACATTGGACGCTAGTTGGACATCAACGACTAACTTCAGAGAAGCTTCTGTTATACTCAGGCCATGAAGAAGAAAATGCCGCATATACACAAGGAGTTGCATTGATGCTATCAAAACAAGCACAAAATGCGTATGTAGAATAAAACAACGATTTGCAGGTCAAATGGATGCTTAGAACTAGAAGAATATAAAAATACAACATCCTAAGTGTATACTAAAAATAATACATATAACAGTTTCAAAGTCATGCTTCGGCACTATTCATCCCATTATTATCATTTCTGTTCAGTACATTCTTTTTTAATCAATTCCAACAAAGTTTTTCTTTCAAAATGGTGTCTATATGATAAAAGTGCAATTGATTTAAATGACTTCTTGACAGGCTTCTCAAAGTTGGACAGAACATATACTTTCTTAAGAACATTTAGTTAGTGTGTCTTAATCCTAAATGGGCCATTATTCATTCCCATGGTCAGGCCTCACACAATTTTGTCAACTTGATTTCGTTCATTAACTCAAACTTGATTGTTTTGCTTTTTGGCATGAGTCATTTCTGTCAATTCTTGATCTTTTTCCGTAGATAGTTGGTCAAGTGTTATGCCATTTTTGTCTGATCCTTAGTACAGATAAAATTGTATCGATCAAGTCTCAATATGCCCAGTAGTCTGTGTAATTCGGTCAACTAATTTAGACAGCTTTATATGTAAATGAATAAGCTTATTCTCATGGAATTCGAAACTTGCTTACCTACCAAAAATATCCCTAAATTTATCCATTAAGTAATATAGTAAATGACTGTGATATACTTTCCACAACTCATTCTACATTTTTCGTGTAAACACCGTAGTTCAAATGTTCAGATCATCAGACATTCGTCAGTATAGAGCTAAGGGGCTTGCTGAGTTTCACTGAAATCTTGAACCAATATAAGTTAGACCACCATTGAAAATCTGGAAGCATTGGATGGTCTTTTTGTCCAACTGTTTGGGACTCTTTCACAGTAAGGATTCATGACTCAATATGTAGGAATCGAATATGTGATTTTCGGTTTCGTACGCGAACACTTGGACTCTTAACCACTGAGCCGACATGCAACGGAGTTAGCGTCTAACGATATTGTGTGACCATCTTCTATAGTCTTCAGCAAGTATGGAACTTGTCAATAGTGCCCATCAACAATCCTACACTCAAGGATAAGGTATTTTAATTAGTAAAACATAGTTACTTATAAGTAGTTCAATTTTCGTATTCAATTTACAAATTATGTGAGATCTTGATGCTTGGTGTACTTAACGACTTTACACAGTTGGATGTACATGTATTTTTGAACTAGTTTATTGTTTTATATTTTTAGATCGATTCAAAAGGATTATTTTTAAAAGAATTTATTGATTTAAACTATGATGTTGAAACTCATGAAGATCAAAGTTGGGTAGAAACAATACTGGTAAGTTTTTTTTTTTAATATCGATAAGATTATGATGAAATGTACTCAAATACGTTCAGTATATTTAAAATAATGAAAAATTCATGTAATCCAAGATATAGAACTGGAATAAGTTTCTTATTTAACTTTGGATGATTAACAGATTTCAAGTCACTGATACATTGATAGGTGACATGAATTGAGAAGAGATTACTTTCGTATGAACTTATTCGTATGATGAATTAAAACTGCTGCATATCATCATAATACTCATAAAAGACTTAAGCTGATAAAAATCAATACTATCGTTGACAAATGTAAAGTGACGACAGTACTGAAGTTGAAGAAGTGGAATTTATTGAAGTATAAAAATGAAGATTGTGTACGATTGTTTCTATAACACTGTTGTTAATTATGAAACGTAACACTCAATCAAAGATGGATAGTGGCTAGCAATGGAATCCAGGACGCGCTTTTCATCTTATTTAGGACTTGTCAGATGGATGTGCCTGCACCTTAGAGTTAATGTTCACTCCCCATTGAGCAAGCAGGTGGTTATCAGGACTCAGTAGCTAAGTGGATAACGCGATAGCGTTTGGAGTGAACTGTACTAAGTTCGAGTCCCGGAGTGAACACCAACTCTGGTATGGAGGTACATCCAGCTGACTAGTCCCAAATAGGACGAAACACGCGTCCTGAATTCCACTGCTAGTCGCTATCCATCTTTGCTTAAAAAGCTTGTTAATTCAGACTATATCAAGGCAATTCGCACAGTATGTATATATGCCAACATGAGACTGATCAATTGCAGTCCTAGAACATCAATGGGAAGATGTAAGTGAAACAACACCAGGTGAACATAACACTCAGTGTCTTTAAGACTAGATAATGATTATTATACTGATAACATCTCGAAAATCCTCACTTAAGAAAACACTCTAATAAACAAATATATATTTCCAGGCACCATAGTTTATCAGAATAGGCAATGCATGAGAAAGCGTGACACACAACTATGTAATACTGGACAGTTGTTTCGTTCTGGTATGGACCACCTTAGCATTGAACACCCACTACCCCTTCAGAGGTCAAATGCAGTGGGCACTTATCATAAAATCATCTAGCTAACAAGACCTGACCAACGGAAAATTATTCACTTGCTTCAAAATTAAATTCCTATTCCATTTTCAAACAAAAATTAATATTCTGCTAATTAAATGAAAGATGGAAAATTGTTTTTTTTTATTCTCTTGTTTTTTTACTTGAAAAATAAGGTGTATCCAGTGGCACTTGAAGAAGTTCCAGATTTCAACGGTTTTAATTCACCTTTTCTAAATCTTCCGTTTTACAAAGGAAAACAATTGGAAGATCATGCATCTGAAAGTCGTATTACAGGATTTTTCAAGGTAACATTTTTTAGTGCGAGTAAACAATATGTCAGGATTACTTAATTACTTATTTACTTTCTTACGTCTGTTACGATTCATGGAGGAGCATAGACCGACTACTAGCATTCTCCATCGGAACCTGTTCTCGACAATCATTTCCAGTTGCTACTGATCCTATTCGTGTCTGTTTTCGATTCCCAAAGCAGTGTGTTCTTTGGCGTTCCTCGTTTCCGTTTCCCTTTATGATTCCAAGTTAGCGTTTGTTTCGTAATCCAGTTTGGTGATTTCCTCAATGTGTGTCCTATCCACTTCCAATGTCTTTTCCTAATTTTCCCTTCAGTTGGAAGCTGATTTTTTCTCTTCCGCAGTAGGCTGTTGTTGATGGCATTCGGCCAACAACGGACGTTCAATATCTTGCAAACATAATTGTTTAGATATACTTGTACTTCTTTGATGATCAATGTGGTAGTTCTCTAAGTTTCAGCTCCATACAGTAGGACTGTCTTGACGTTCGTATTGAAGATTTTGAATCTGATATTGGTTGACAGACAATTGTTTTGAGTCCTATGTGTTTTCAACCGTCTATATCAGATCTTCCTCGTTTATCGATGATTCTACTGTCCAGGTACATGAAAGTTTCCAACTGTTCCAAAGTTTCTCCATCAAGTGTACTTTGGTTGATGTTCTCGGTGTTGAATTTGATGATGCTGCTTTTTCCTTTGTATATGTCGAGGCTTACTCTTGTAGAGGCTGCTGCTCCTACACTGTTTATCTTAGCCTGCATTTGTTAGTATACATGTGTTGAATCGAAGAGTTAGGTGATCTGCGAAGTCCAAATAGTCTAGTTGCATACAACCTTTCAAATGTATTCCGTGCTCCCCGTCAAATGTGGAGGTCTTCATAAACCAATCAACCACCATAAGAAAGAGAAAGGGGGAAAGTAAGCAGCCTTGTTGTGAGTCCGGTTCTCACTTAGAATTAAATTTCATGACCCGTTTTCATCAATGTATGATTTAGATGCTATAAAGCAAGTAAGTTTTAGTGAATAACAAACTGTCAATCTGTCATTCCTCAGAATTGTGAGTAGAATAAATGTTTTAATTTGAAAAAAGCTTATTTGTATATTTATAACATTTTGGGAAATTAAAATTATTTAAGGCTTACATAGTCTGTCCAATAAATAAACAAATCCAATTACTAAGAATGTTAGATATGTAAATGACTAAACTGACCATTACCTATACTCATTATATCAACTTATTCAGAAACACTTGAAGCCCTTCAAGACCTTTAAAGATCCTAAGTAGGTGACCTTAAGGTGATTTTCTTTCATGGTGTTGTTAAGACCAATGAAAATATGGAGTATAGATTTAGTATCAAATATTCTATGGGACTTGGGAAAAATGATCAGAAACTCTATAAAATATTGAGGAATATTCCTATAGGGAAAACATTTAGGAAACCAGATTTTTCTAAGTAGATCAATATTTTCATTTAGGAGTGAAATGATTTAAATGATAAAACATGCAATATTAAGGTGACTGATGACCGTAATTTCTGAAGACTTCCAGAAGTTTTTCGAACAAGGGAAATGGAGATGGGATAATTTTATTGTCCTAAATGAGAAGTA
Organism: Schistosoma margrebowiei; assembly: GCA_944470205.2. Classification (NCBI taxonomy): domain Eukaryota; kingdom Metazoa; phylum Platyhelminthes; class Trematoda; order Strigeidida; family Schistosomatidae; genus Schistosoma; species Schistosoma margrebowiei. The sequence continues at coordinate 77,483,921 of OX104024.1, forward strand.
TATTGAAGGGGATAAGACTGATGTACCGTATGAAATTTTGATGACCATAGATCGCTTAAATATTGAAGAACCTTCGTATATTCAACAAAAACAAAAAAGAATTATTTAACGTTATATATGGTCATAAGAAATATAGCTCAATGAAAAATAATTTAACCTGTAATTATAAGTAAGTGATCTTTATCTTTTCGCCATTCATTTATGGTAGATAACCATTTCATCCTCTTGTAATGATCACTGAAATAAATTGAGCTCTACAAGATCTCACTGGAACAATTGGTTCGTACTAAAACGTTCTAGAGGTTCACATACTGTTGAGCAATCAGGCCATAGTTATTAACATTGATAAATGGAAGAAATATTACTTAAAGAGTTTATGTTACTTACTTACTCCTGTTACTCACAATGGAGCATAGGCCGCCGACCAGCATTCTCCAACCCACTCTGTCCTGGATCTTCCTTTCTAATTCCATCCAATTTTTGTTCATTTTTCTCATGTCTATCTCCATTTCTCGGCGTAATGTGTTCTTTGATCTTCCTCTTTTCCTTTGGCCTTGAGGATTCCATGTGAGGGCTTGTCTTGTGACGCAGTTGGGTGTTTTCCTCAATGTGTGTCCTATCCACTTCCACCCGCTCTTCCTAATTTCTTCCTCCACTGGGATCTGTTTTGTTCTTTCCCACAGTTGGTTGTTGCTAATAGTGTCCGGCCAACGGATCCGAAGTGTTTTGCTTAGACAACCGTTAATAAACACTTGTATGTTTTGGATGATGGCTTTCGTAGTTCTCCAAGTTTCCGCCTGCTACAGTATACTGTCTTGACATTTGTATTGAAAATTTTGACCTTGGTGTTGGTTGACAGTTGCTTTGAGTTCCGGATGTTCTTCAGTTGTAAATATGCTGCTCTTGCTTTGCCGATCCACGCTTTCACACCTGCATCAGACCCACCATGTTCATCAATGATGCTGCCCAAATATGTATAGGTTTTTACATCTTCCAAATCTTCTCCATCAATTGTCACGGGATTGGTGCATGCTGTGTTGTATCGGAGAATCTTACTTTTCCCTTTGTGTATATTGAGACCTACTGCTGCTGAGGCTGCTGCTGCTACACTGGTCGTTTTCTCCTGCATTTGTTGTTGGAGAAAACGACCAGTTTATGTTATATTCAACAAAATATTATTGTAAGGATGGTCCACGAGTGAACTCGAGGAAGCTCTAAGAAGCTCAGTAAAAGCCGAAGATATTCCGTCCAATCGTCTTTTGGAAGAATATTCCAGAATCCCTGCGTGCAGCTTCCCTTTTTGATAAATACTAATAACCCCTTGTGTGTGGATTGGATGACTATTATGATGATTTCGTTTTTACTAAAAACTATAAATATCTTACAGTTTTGTACGATAATTGACACTGTTTGAAATAACATTCTTTTCACTTGTCTTCTATCTTCTAATTTGCGACTTGGAAGGGTTCTAGCATTTGAGTGCTCAAGTTATACTTAACATATCAAGAATCTAAGCATCTAGATATAACAGTTATATATTACTTTATACTAGTGTTCGTAATATTCCATTAATAAATTGACCATCAAAGTAAGGGTTTAGTGTAAATTCCTAAATTTTACATCACGTCAGTTAGTTAAACATTAAAAATCATAAAGTGATAAACAAATGTTTCATATCACTATGGAACTCTACAGCGATGAGTGTTAACAAACTTCATCAACCAACTATACTCATAACTAATTTTATAGTAGTGATTCTCGGATTTCTAGTGAGAAGTCGTGACCAGTGTAGTTCAACAGTGTCCAGTTTAAGTTAGCCACTAATCAATATTATCAGATAATGACTGAACACTAACACAAATTAATTGACTTTCAAAATGTAAAAAACCATCTGATTCCAAATCATTGGTCTAACTATCAAACACTCATTGCAAGACTTGAAATGTCAAGGTTTACTTTCGAGCGTGATCGTGGATGTTTACTTCTGAGGTGTCTCATACTAGAACCAAATAGCTATCCAATACTTTTAGATTCTCAATCACTTTTTAGTTATGGCCTGTTTGTGATGTAGACTAACCATCAGAACTAGTAAAACTGTAAAAACAGGCGAAATGACAATTTTGTATAAACAATAATTCGACTTATATAAATTGATAAATGAAGTTGTACAGGGTTCAGTTCAAGATGTTTCATTGATCATTGTTTATGTATTATATGGATTTCTTATTCGTAATGTTTACATTTATTTGATTTCTAATGTTTAGGGTAATTTAGTCATTTATCCGGTGAATGATGATGAACCTTTACCAACTGAAATGTCACAATTAAAGTTATATAAGACATTGCCAATTAAAGCAAAGTTCAAATTAACTGTACGATTATATGTTATAAGAGTAAGTGTGAAATATCATTGAAACATATCATTTTTAAATTCTTAACATAATCATAGTATTATAATATATACAGTAATATTGTATGTATGCTACTTATATCTGTCGATATAAGTAGTATGTAACACTGGTCAGAAGTGGAACGCTTGTCAATAGAAGGTTAATCAGATCAAATTGAAGAGAATTGGAACAGACAGTAATTGTCATAGCAACGATGAAGATTGAGACAATTGATGAAGGATTTGCAAATGAAGTATTCAGTGTATGATTTCCACAATCCGTTGATTACAATATATCTTAAACTTTTTAAAAAAAGTTTCAATGTCATTAAAACAAAAATATGGGAAGTTCCATAGTAGGACGAAACGGCTGTCCAGTGCTTCCAGGTTTTCCATGGTAATCTAGTTTCAATTGACTCATGATTCCAACCATTGAAAAATATGTAGATTGAATGAAAAAAAATTTTTGTGTGAAAATAAATTCTTATCCAGTTTTACAGTGTTGTAAATACAAACCAATATTCCATAAAGGAATTCAAGTTTAAGGTGAACACATCATTTAAAATCACAACATATAAATACAGGATTCTAAGCAAAGATGGATAAAGGCTAGTAGTGGAATCAAGGACGCGCGTTCCATCCTATTTGGGACTTGTCAGCTGGATGAACCTGTATCTTAGAGTTAATGTTCACTCTGGGACTCGAACTCAGCACCGTTCGCTTCAAACGTTATCGCGTTATCCACTTATATACTTAGCTACAAGATTGTTAGTATAAGTGAATAAAATTGTCAAGGTTGACTTGTTTAGTATGAAATAGTAAATGGAATAAATTATGAGAGAAATAATTAAAGTAAATGTAGAGATACTATAGGTTAAGAGACAGATATGAGAAAAATGGACAAAAATTGGATAGAATTGGAAAGGAAAGTCCAGCATGGAGTGGGTTAGAGAATGCTGGTCGGTGGCCTATGCTCCATTGTGGGTAACAGGCGTATGTAAGTAAGTGAATATAGGTTAAGAGAAATAATAATGGAATCATACATCATATCAAATATTGGCGGCCTCCTTGAATATCTGGGCTATACCCGTTTCTGTCATCTAGATATGTGAATAAGTTATGTTTTTTCTCTGTTTTAACACATCATTATGTTTATTCATCACATAACTTATTCAAGGCACGTTTAGGAATAGTTTATGACCTTTATTTGTACAAGTTACTAAAAAGATACAATCAGAGACATCGTGATTACTAGCAATATGCATTAAAAAGAATGAACATCATTCAGATGTCATTTCCTGAACTGCTAACATCTAGCTGGTGGTCATTCATTGTTTATCGTCAGGATAGATTAAAAATGAAGGAAAGGAAACTTGTCAAAATACTTTGTGCTGAGAATTCTATATTGTACCGAAAATATAATATTGAATAAAGCCACTAATAATAATAATAATAATAATAATAATAATAATAATAATAATAATAATAATAATAATAAAAAACAGATACGTGAATAATAATGACTATAATATGTGAATAAAAAGGAACAAATTTGCAAAAATACGAAGAAGGAAGTTGCATGTATATTGATCAAATCAGGTTTTCTTATAAATAAAATGACTATTTTAATAGTTGAATTCATGTGTCAATTGAAGCTAGACCACCATAGAAAACTCGGGATCATTGGATGGGCCATTCCATCCTGGTACGGTACTCTTCTCACCCCGCGAGATCCGAACCCATGACTTAACAGTCTCACGCACGAGTGCTTAAACACTAGACCACTGAGTTGCCATTCAACCGTGGTAATGTCTAACTTTAACTAATCCACGAAATTGAGCGACACATCCACTATTATTATCAATGAGTTATTATTTCACAAGAGACCCAGATGCACTCCACTGGCCACTGTTTCTCGTAATACTTACGCCTGTTACTCCTCGTGAAGGAGCATAGGCCGCTCACCAGTATTCTCCATTCAACCCTGTCCTGGGCAATCCTTTCCAGCTCCTTCCAGTTCCTAATCATCCTTTTCATATCTGCTTCTAGTATCCGACGTAATGTGTTCTTAAGCCTTCCTCTTTTCCGTTTCCCTTCAGGATTCCAAGTTAGGGCTTGTCTCGTGATGCAGATTGACGATTTGCGTAATGTATGTCCTATCCATTTCCATCGTCTTTTCCTAATTTCTTCTTCAGCTGGAAGTTGGTTTGTTCTCTCTCACAGAAGGCTATTGCTGATGGTATCCGGCCAATGGATGTTGAGTATCTTGCGAAGACAGCTATTTATAAATACTTGTACTTTCTTGATGGTGGTTGTTGTAGTTCTCCAAGTTTCAGCTCCATACAGTAGAACTGCCTTGACGTTGGTATTGAAGATTTTCACTTTGATATTGGTTGAAAGTTGTTTTGAGTTCCATATGTTTTTTAACTGTAGGAATGCTGTTCTTGCTTTGCCAATCCTTGCCTTTACGTCTGCATCTGAGTCTCTTTGTGCATCGATGATGCTTCCTAGGTATGTGAAGGACTCTACATTTTCCAGAGTTTCGCCATCAAGAGTGATTGGATTGTTGTTTTCCGCTTTGAATTTGAGGACTTGGGTTTTCCCTTTGTGTATACTGAGGCCTACTGATGCAGAGACTGCTGCTACACTGTCTGTCTTCATCTGCATCTGTTCGTGTGTATGAGATAGGAGGGCTAGGTCATCTGCGAAGTCCAAATCGTCTAATTGATTTTGAGCTCTCCATTGTACTCCGTGTTTTCCTTCAGATGTCGAGGTCTTCATAATCCAGTCGACCATCAGAAGAAAGAGGAAGGGAGAGAGTAAACAGCCTTGTCTTACTCCGGTCCTTACTTGGAATGCATCTGTCAGCTGTCCTCCATGCACGACTTTGCATTGTAGTCTGTCGTATGAGTTCCGGATAATATTGACAATCTTCTTAGGAACTCCGTAGTGTCGTAGAAGTTTTCATAACGTCCTCCTATCCACACTGTCAAATGCCTTTTCATAATCAATGAAGTTGATGTATAGTGACGAGTTCCGCCTGTAACTCTTCTAGAGTTACTGCCGGTCCCAAGCCCGGGTAAAGGAGGAGGGTTGGGCATGGGGTTAGCGTCCCCATACCATAGAAAACTAACTCGTTAAAAAAACGCCTACCAGAAAAAATAATTCAGTTTCTCACAATAACTCCAGGAAATACCTCTTGAAGACCGTGACTAGTGAGAATATGATAAATGTAAAGCTGATCACGGTGTTAGAAGCAGCTGTACACATTTCTTTTGAAAATAAAACTCCGGTTCTCTAAAATCTGAATATTACTACTGCAATTAATTACTAACATGGATTATCTACTTCAATTTCTTTTTTTTGATAATATATTATTTGGGCAATTTATATATTTCAGCGCAATAATAGGCATATATATTTTATCTCGAAATAGTAGATGAAATCCTGTTGACAGTTAGGGACATCACTACTTGGTCTATTACAGTCATGACTGATCTGCTATAGGATAAATGATTCATTGGTGTCAGTAATAACATCTCTAACTGTCACTGAGTGATATGGGTTCAATTCCTGCTATATGCATCATTTTCTTCTCTCATTTACTAAATATAACTAGTTCATTTATCTTTCAAATAGGATTAAATTTGTTAATATTGTCATCATTTCAAAGCTAATATCCTTCGTTTGATAGCAGTCAACTTTCATAGTCTAGAATGTACTTTTGATTCCCAATATTAACTAAGATGTCATATCCTCAGCATTGATCTCCGTAAAAGTTTGTCTAGCCAACAACTATCCATTCTCACTTTCCATACTAGCTACAATTACATAAAATATACTTATCTAGAAGATATATGGTTGTTTGGACTGTAGCTTCATCATACAATATCAATGCTCATCACTAATATAATTCAATAACCTAGATATCAAATAACAGTTAAATATAAACTAACCATAAGATTTCCAACTTGAATATAACACTATTTGATTATATATATATATATATATATTCTCTCTTGTTTAAACGAATTAATCATACCAATTTCAATGGTTGAGATCATGAGTCAATTGAAGCTAAACCACTATAGAAAACCTAGGAGTACTGGACAGTCACTTCGTCCTATTATGAAACTCCTCAGCAGTGCGCATCCACGATCATGCCTCGCCAGATTCGAACCCAGGAACCAACGGTCTCGCGCACGAGCACTTAACCTCTAGATCACTGATTATACATTTAAATATTGCCATTTAAATTCTGTTGTTTTTAAAGAAATTTTTCTAAAAAAATTATTTTAATAAGGCAATTAAATTACATCCAACCGATCCAAATGGCAAATCTGATCCATATTTGATTGTATCATTGGGTAAATGTGTTATTAATGATCGTGATGATTATAAACCGAAAACATTAAATCCGATATTTGGAAAATATTATGAATTTGTAGCACATTTACCAATGGATTCTTTACTTAGTATACAGGTGAATTGATATGAATTATTCATTATTATTATTATTATTATTATTATTATTATTATTATTACTATTTAAACATTTTACATTTGTGTACTATGGTTATTGCTTATAAGTCTTGCTACCGATATACATAAACTGTTGTTCTAACCAACTTCGATTACTCAAACTACTTTTACACGCCAGCTAGAACATTAGAAAGCGGGCGTGAATTTTGAGCAAATGCTTTACTTCAAGGTTAGTTGATGTACAGAAGAACGAGGACATTTATAAAGTTACACACTATCTTAAGCTTCTGATAATTTCTAGGATCATACTTGATATGGTAGTATTAAGGGTAAATGACCAATCGAAATCGTAGTATGTGATTCTGTATTTTCTAGAGATTTCTGAGATTCTATTCAACATTGATTGGATAAAACATTCCCTGGCGTTTTTTCTCCTCTAAAGATTTGAACAAAAGGATATTTTGGGACACCCCCAACAATCACGATTATTGATTATAATACTTTGTATAACAAGTTTAGATTTTTAAGTTGCTATGAAGCATTTATTGTGTTCCTGTTTTAGTGAAAATGTCCTCTGTGAGCTAGATAATATAATTTTAGAGCTTTCATTGTCTTTCTAGACAGCATTATCAACTCAAACGTTCATTCAAAATGACCAGCATCTTATTCGGTTGAAATGTGTTTCCTGTTTTTAGGATAGACTTTAATAAGAGATCATTTTAAAATAAGATCCACCTTTCTTTCTACTTCAATTCATTCAATCTATACTTCATGTTGATGTGAAATAAAACAGTTTATTACTGATCAGATAATAAAATCGAAACTTATGGCAAATGTTTTCTTTTTATTCTTAACTAAGATGATGGATCATGAAAGAGTTGGAGCAGATACATTGATTGGAGAAACACATATTGATATTGAAAATCGTTTCCATAGTGCTCATCGTGCTACTTGTGGATTAATGCCTAAATATTATGCGTAAGTTCTCTTTATTTTATAATTATTAGTTTTCATTTATAATGTGATATAAACTTATTATTAGTTTAACAATGATTTATTATCAGAAAGGGGGTTTTATGGAGATTGTCGTAATTTAATAGTTGAATTTATGAGTCGATTAAAGCTAGACCACTATGAAAAACATGGAAGTACTGGACGGTCGTTTCGTCCTTTGTATGGGACTCTTCAACAAGACCGAAGGTCCTGGGTACGAATCCCGCGAGTGGGATCGTGAATGTTTACTGTTAAAGAGTTCCGTAGTAGGACGAAACGGCTCTCCGGTGTTTCCACATTTTCCATGATGATCTGCCTTTAATCGACTCATGAATTCAAGTATTAAATAATTAATTAATCTTTAACTTTCTACAATTAATTAAAATAATCCATTGTGTCATTGAGTAAAAATGGATAGAATTCAGCAAAGAAATTTCTTTTTGACGAAATCATTTAGTTAAGCTGTACATTAGTAGTTATTGTTGTAGGGTTAATATATGAGTCTACAGAAGGATAGAAAAGATTGCATCATAAGTTGGTTCGAGACTCCAATTATCAAGTGGAGTTTTTAGTGGCCCGTGGATCTGACTCCAAGATCGTACGAATGATTGTTATCGCCTATTCTCGTGTATAATCGTCGACTTAATCGCGTTAGCCAATAACGGAATTAAATAAGTCGAATAACGAGAATTGATTTGTGAATAAATATATTTTGTATATGAAGCGAATGAAACAGAGCAAAGCAAAATGACACGCAGGAAAGATGCCACGGAAAATGGCTGGGAAGCCAACTCCATTTTAGTCAAGCGTTACTCAATATTTATAGTCAGACAAAATAAAGCTACAGACATGCAATGAGTCATGGGATATGATGTAACACACATATACGCTAATATAAAAACAGTCTAGATTGATAAGCGAATAAACAACAAGGTCAAAGTATGGCTCAAGTAGAATGAATAGAATGGGATGTCCGAACGTTAGAATAAGGTATTTGGGCTTAGCATAATAACTGACACTACAGGTTACGTAATGATCGAGGGGTTAGAGAAGAACGGAAGAATGAAAATAATTTAGGGGTCAGAATTATGAAAGATAATTGTCCACTTGACAGATTCGGAGAAAAATGCAGAACATAAAGTCATAATTATAGTTTAATTTGGTTTAAGATTACAAAACAATAATTTAAAATAAGGCAAGATCAAAGCATACTACAGAAGAGAATTAGGGCCAAAGAAGTATGAGAGGTTGCACAGAACTATGGCTTGAATTGGTGGATCGCCAACGCCTTAGCAGTGCATGGGTTTTTGATTCGACCTTCCTTCTATCTAGTTCCTTTGATTGCGTAGATTATTTTGAAGGAAGACTCCTTTGAAGCGATGTATTCAGAGTTGATTAGATGCTGTTGTACTGAACTGGTAACTGTTTTGTATTCTCCTTTTAAAAACCATGAGAGGTAGTGTTTGGAGATGCGTTTAGAAGGTGATCATTTTGTGTGATGAATAAATAGCTGATATCACTACTTCCCAAACAAAATTATAGATCAAAATCTGAATACACGAAATAGTAAGCTGTTACTGAACTGCATATATTTATTAACTACAATAACTGTAACAATAAAAACATTGATAATAATAATAATGATAACAACAATGGCTCCATTCAGTATTTTATCTCCAGTACAATGTGGATTTCTCAGCATAATTACATCATAATATGCACATAGTGAAGATCTAATTCTAAATAGGAGTTGGGAAAAGACAATATTGATCGCCATTTAGTGATTTCTTGTTAGCGTTTTGTTAACGAGTTAGTTTCCTACTGGATGGGGTTGCTGTGACCAACCCACATCCTTTATTCGAGTTTAGGACCGGCAGTAGCCCCCCGGATGGGCTCCATGCAGAGTTCATTTAGTAATTAGTCAAATGTAAATATTTTATTTTAACAGGCTGTTAATTACTCCCGGAATAGCTGAATGATGACATTTCAGCTTGTGAAGTTGGGTAATATCAGTTCGAATCTCACGTATAGTTGCCGGCGAATATCGACTAGCACGAAACCCACTTCCAGGATTTCCTACAGATTACCTCCAAACACTGAACATCATTCACATCAAATACGCTGTCTAATATGTATAAATACTCTAACCCAGTTGATACCTAATGAGACTCATGATTCCTCGAAAATACAGTATTATGATGAAGATAAAATGCTAAGAATTTACCGATTTCTACCGCTAGGGTTTCTCAGTGACATTAACGCTTTAAAAACACAATGAAGATGTAGATACGTAATTAATTTAATGAATAAAGATTAACACATCAAGTCAGACTAATGTTATATGGTTGTATTAAGCTGTAAGGGTTAGATATTGAAATTATACATACCAATGAAGACAGGCAACGGCTTCACGTGAACCATACACTCGAAAACCGATAGACGCAAAGCACAGACTTCCTCTGTCTTAAGATCATTTAATGCTTCCGACAACTTCGGACGAAACTAATGACCTATTTAAGTCGTTAATACATCAGACCTAGTCTATTAGTGGGATTTAAATCGAAAATCAGTGTTTCTCAATAAACTCATCAGATTTTTTGTGATACCTTACTTTATAATCTTCCCTGAAAATTTCAGTCATGGCTATTGTCAGTGGAAAGACAGTCAACAACCGACGGAAATACTAGCTAAGCTATGTGAAAAATATGGTATTGAGCAGCCTGTTTATAATATACTGGAAAATAAAATCACCATAGGCAATGAGTCGTTTTTTGCTAATACAGAAATCCGAAATGAAACTGGTAGGTTGGAAATTATTTTAGCTTTAAAATTTATGTTACTTACAAGTAGTGTTAAACTTAATCGTAACTATTTAGAAATGAAATAATAATAATAATAAAATGGCGAAAATAATTGAGAAAACGTCATGGTCTACAAATATGTTTTTAATCTAGTTACTGATAAACCCATTATTACAATACAATCATTTAGTAAAGTGAATATTGGCAATAACATGATTCCCATCCTATCCTATTAAAAAATACAGGCTATCAACCAACTAATGAATGACTTAGTGCAATTACCTCAATGAGAAATTAGAAACGTTTACACAAGTCACTTCAAATTTTCATTCGAAATCTTTACATGAATGCTAACGGTTGACTAGTGATGGTCTTGAGACTTAGAAAAATCTGAGTAGTGGTCAGTGTTATTTCACTGACCTAACAGTAAACATTGAAATTGGTAGAAATAATTACGAGAAAAGAAAACAGAGATAGAGAGCACAAAACAATAACAGCAATTATTACTATGATAAGCTTATCGTTATACATGTACCAAATTGTGTTGTATGTTCGACTGTTTTTAGTTCATTGGGAACGGTGTCAACGTTAAATATCTCCTGGAAAGGAAGTTGAATGACGAGGCTCAGGAATAATGATGATTATACACTTAACATTCCTATAATTTCATTAGTAGAATGAGACATATTAAAAGGCGTAAAGACGTTTAAGGTAGTTTTAGATCCTACGTAGTACACTTCTGTCTGTCAATATATATATTGCGTTGATCATCGTAAAATAAAATTAATAGGGTTTTAAGTGTTTAGTCTATTAAGATCCCTTTTTACTTAAAAATTCCTTGTGGATTCTCGTTAACACTTGAAACCTCCCACATAATTCATCCGCCTTATTTATGAATTAGGGCCATAACTACATACTGAGTGTGTTAATTTATGACTCCACTCATGTAATGTTTAAATACTTAAAACTCTTGATGTAAACGAACACTTAGGTGGAGAAAGCCATTTTATTGTTTGGTACTGTGGTAAAATGTGAAAACCATACATTAGATATTTTATTCGCACATCTTTCATCGATTGTCTTTTACACCCTTCATAATTCTTCCAATTTCCACTTGCTTCATGTTTCCCTTACTGTTTTCTTCAGTTCAATCTTCTCAACCTTCTTTTGACAGGCATTTCATGTATGATTATTATTACATACTACTTATGTATGTCGACATAAGTAGTACATATCACAATGGTAATGACTAGTAAAATTATTAAACTATAAATACTTTTAATTGTAAAAACCGTTTACCGATGAGTAAATGGAAACACCAATCAAGTTATATATTCACATAAATTACAATACACAAACCGAGCTTTATAAAAAATTCATCATAATTTATGGATCTTTCCAAAATACTCAAAGAAGACAGTTAACACACTGAGTATTGGAATTTACTGAAACTTATTAAGCAAAGATGAGTGGTAACTAGCAGTGGAATCCATGACTTGCATTTTATTCTATTTGGGACTAGTCAACTGGATGTGCCTGCATACCAGAGTTGATATTCACTCCGGGACTCGAACCCAGTACCATTCGCTTCAAAAGCCATCACGTTATCCACATAGCTACAGACTCTTGATTCCCATGTACCAGTAAGAGACTGATCAATTGCGATCTTAAATAACAATGGGAAGGTACAACTAAAACAACACCAAGTCAACTTTTTACAGAAAAACGTTTAGCCAGATCAACTAGACAGAAATGTTGTCAAGTTTCATGTATGGATTAATCACCTTCTTAATGCAGTTGAAGAACACTTAAATTATATCTAACTGTCTACTTAACTTTATTTATAAAAGAATCCAACTACTGCGTATTATTTAAACTAACGATTTATTTTTTCATTTTACTAAAACCGTTACGTAATCTAATAGTCTGCAACTATAGTGTATTCTATACTACTTATCACCTTTGTTAATTCTCTAACTATTAAGTCTATTTTCTTGAATTTTATAGGTATAACAGTTAAATCAGTAGAACCATTGGCTTTAGAAGCATTACATAATTGGTCATTGATTACAAACAAAGATTTGAAATTAGTTAGTGAACATGTGGAAACACGTTCTTTAAAACATCCTGATAATCCAGGTTTAATTCAAGGTCGACTACAAATGTGGATTGATATGTTTGAAAGAGAAGTTGCTGTTCCACCACCGGCTATAAATATTTCACCACGTGTACCAGCTGGATATGAATTACGTGTTATTGTGTGGAATACGGCTGATGTAAATTGTTTTATATTAGTTAATTAAACTAAGATAATCTTTATTAATATCGTTTTAAAACACACAAGGATAGTTATACTGACGTTTAATGACAACATGGCCTATGACTATAGTAGCATGTTTCGTAATGAAATGATTTAGATTATGGGACATTTATTGGTGATATACACTCTGACATCATGTCCAGTATCGAAAAGTTATGATAGATAGAGACTATGGATGAGATGAATTGATTATTTCATTGTTTTTTCTCATATATGTGGACGTAAATAAAACAGACATAAATGAACATAAACAAAGTTTCATGGTGATGGAGAAGATTTGTAGCTCAGGTGGGTGATTTTGATGGAGTTTTGTTCTCTGAACTGGATGGTTTGTTCGTCAAACTTTCATCGTTATTCTGATTGATTAACTAATCAGGATCGATGTCTACAGGACAAGGTGTGAGCCATATGTGGAGAAATTCTAACACTTTACTTCTACCTGAAGTTTGTACTGATGATGTCGTCCAAAAGCTCGACGACCAAATCATCCAGCTCAGAGAATAAAACTCCATCAAAAAGTTTCATAGTTTACTTCACAAAATGACCCTAGACAGCCATTGGAAACCAAGATCACCAACCAGCTGTTTCGTTCTAATATTAGACACCACCCATTAATGGAGTCACCGGGATCGAATCCAGGGCATCAAGGTCTCACTGTGAGCGCTTAACCTCCAAATTATTGAGCCTGCACTCAATAGTCCACAGGTGTAACTTCAAGCAGCTTGGGATATTTAAAAACTACATCCCAATACCGTAAGTGGGTAAATGAGTGATGCCTAATAGACTTTAAGCACATAATTAGTATTAATGTCATATTTTTACGGAGACAGGTGAATTTCGTAGTTTTCAACGTTTGCCACGAATGACCGCTATTTTAATGCTCATTTTTCAGGTTTTGAAATACTTGTTATGTTGTAACATCGATTCAAATTTCGACTCAATTTGAGATGGATTGCATTATCTCGTTGTTTTTTTTTAACTGGAAGTAGATGAGTCTTGTGCAGATTGCCTCGATATATCCATTTTTGAATCCAGGTACATCCAGCTGACAAGTCCCGAATAGGATGAAACGCATATCCTAGTTCCCACTGCTAACCACATTTTATATATTATGCCTGTTGAAAATGTTTTGTTACAATTACTATTGTTACATTTGTCATGTTAATATCGATTTGTACCTTCTACTTATTGTGGTATAATAATTACCGTATTTCATCGTTTGTATTATAGACTGATTTGATTATTGAGGTTAGACATTAACACAATTGGATGCCAGCTCAGTGGTCCAGTAGGTCAAGCGTTCGCGCGCGAGACTGAAGGTCCTGGGTTCGAAGGCCGCGAGCGGAATCGTGGATGCGCACTGCTGAGGAGTCCCACAGTAGGACGGAATAGTCGTCCAGTGCTTTCAGGTTTTCAATGGTGGTCTACCACCCATCGGTTCATGATTTCAATCAAAGACTGATTTTAGTAAGATAATCGCTAAAAACGAAGAAACACACTGAATAGCCATTTCATCCTAGTATGGAACTCATCAACAATACTTACTGATGGTCGCATCTGAGGTCGAACTCGGAACCTTAAGGTCTTACATCTAGTGCCTAATGTTTAAATCACTAAATCAACATGATTAGTTATACAACGTTTCACTATTATCATAAATTAATAAATTGACTTGATTGTTTTATATTGTTTTCATATTATCCATAGAAATACTTCTAAATGTAAGCCTGATGAAAATTCAATTCAAAACAATATTTCTCACTTGTGTGTTGATCTCATATTCACTAAGTTAAGAATGGAATTTTTCCTCGAATTTTATTGCATCTTCGTTTTTTTTTAATCAAAACTTCCAGGTAAAACTCACTGACACTTCATTATTCTCTTCTGAAAGAAGTTCTGATATTTATGTTAAAGGATGGGTAAAAGGTGTTGGAATTGATGATCAAAAAACTGATGTTCATTATAGGTTAGTGAAATATTTATAGATAGCTGATTATATCATCGAATGTTGTGTTTTGTTTAAATTAATGTTATGAATATTCTTATGTTGCCTGTATCACTTCTTGGTACTTGGGCTTTTTTACACTCTCGATATGTTAAGAGATTATGGTGGTCGGTATTCAATATAATCATTAAACTTCATATACAGTTCATCTTGATAACCGTCACTAGATAACGCCCCAACGGTATATTATACAGAAGGCCACACACAGATATCCAAAATTACAGATGCGTTAAACAAGCATGAAAGAGTTGTGCTGAAAGGCAAACGAGTGAGTCAGCGAATATGAGTACGAGTGAGCGAGTACAATTAAGTGAGATAGAGAGAGCAATGAACATGAATAACATGGACATATATATACATAGTGAAATGAATGAATCATCGAATCAATTAAACGGTTAATAGTAAGGCTGGCAGCGTGAATAAATGAGTAGGCGATAAGCAATGCTCAAGCATACATGTTCGTACACTCGCAATAGTAATAAAGATACAATGGTATCGGTAAGTTATTGTTGTACGGATGACTCTAGTTCGTTAATAAGTTGACTTAATCGAATTAAATGTGAACAAACTCAATTGCACATGAGTTGCTATAGATTTCAAATCTCTCAGAAAAATAACAGAGATACAATGTTGGTGATTATAAATTCTTTTATGATTTCATTTTATAACTCGATGAGACTATAATTTATGGACGACTTTTGTGCGACACTTAAATAATTTTGAAGGAGGACATTAACTGATTAGAACTAAATGAGGGTTAAAAATTAGATTTAGGATTTACACCACGAACTGACATCAATTATAATGACAAAATTTTATTTAGCTAAATGTATGAATATGTGGGGCCCGTTATTTTGTGTCGTCATTTAGATCGAAAGGGTTCTCCACTGTAGTGGCCTATGGGTCTGATTCCAATTAGATCGTATAAATGTTTGTTATCGCCTATCCTCGTATATAATCATCAACTTAAATCACGTTAGTCAATAACGGATTTGGATAAGTCAAATAACGAGAATGGACTTGTGAGTACATATATTTTGAATACGAAGAGAAAGGAATAGAGATAAGAGAAACGACACGCAATGGAGATGGCTGGTAAGCCAACTCCCATTTAACCGAGCGTTAATCAATATTTATTGTTACACAAAAGTAAGTTACAGACATGTGATGAGTAATAGGATAAGAAATGTACACACATATATACGCTCATATAAAAGCAATCAAGATTGATAAGCGAATAATTAACAAGGTCAGAATGTGACTGAAGTAGAATGAATGAAATGGTCTGTCCGAAACCTAGAATGAAGTATATGAGCTTAACATAATAACCTACACTATAGGTGAATTTCGCGCCAAAATTCGTCACTCGTTATCTTATATCTGACTAATTTGTTCATAAATTATAATCTCGCCCATAACTCCATCTGCACAAGTAAAATATGAACTAAGATCATTATATCTAACATTTCAGCATAAACGTTTGTGACAATCTTTGATTGAAAACCATGTTAGACATTTATAGTTGATTGTCAATATCTGAAGAAATTACCAAAGACAGTGAACTTAAAGAAATCTTTGAATTTAGAGTACACAATGCTACAACGGAAGAACAATTTGATAAGTGCCCTGTTGATGAAAATGTAAGGTTATGACCTTCGGTGTTCGATTGAGCTACACTATTCACTCGCCTCCTATATTTTTTCTCAACTAGTAACTCAAGAGAAAGGATTCATAATCGACTAGAATGAAAAGCCGAACGAATAATGTACAGGAATCACAGCTATTCACACATTTATTCACTTGTAACTGGTTAACATATATATGGTCTGTGACCATGACTAAATCGATTTTCTCAAATGATCTACCACCTTGTTTGTGATATCTGACCTACCATTTGACCTTAAGGGCGGATATGAGGTGTTTGGTTTTTACACATACATATAATATGTTTAGAATCTTTCAGCGTATCATACAAAAATTGATTGGCGAAATGGTAACAGAGACAGTTTTGTACATTTTACAGTTACTTTACTTTATGATTTGATTAGAAATAATATTGTTATATGATGTGAGACAGTTGAACTCTAGACTTAAGTATATAAACATATTCAGATTCTTGCGAGAAATAATGCTCCCCGTAGGTCAGTAACCGACCTAAGACTATTAAACATTGAATTAAATATTCATTCAAGACATATCATTTAATTGGTTACGATCATGAGTCAGTCGAAGCTAGAGCACCATGGAAAACCTGGAAGTACTGGACGGCCGTATCGTGCTAGTGTGGAACTCCTCAGCAGTGTGCATCCACGACCTCGCCGACTGCGAGATTCGAACCCAGAACCTACTGGTTTCGCACGCGAGCACTTAACATAGCATTTAGATTAGAATACTCTATTATCAACACTAAGGACTAGAAAACATTATACTCGTTACTACTATGTAACCTAATATTATTATGTGCTATTCTTAGCTTATTTAATTCAAATTATTATTATGAACTAAAATTAGTTATATGGCTATTGACCAGTGAGAAGTGGTGTAAAACTATTTCATTCCCGTTTTAAACCTTTTTGGCCAAACTATAATTTATGGACAATCCAATCAGATATAAGGTAACAGGTCTTGGATTTCAGTGTGAAATTCATTCATCCAATTGACTAAATAGCGTCTTGACATTTCAGCTGATGTTAGTTAATGATAAAAACCCTAAATCTAATTTTTAACCCTAACTATCAACTGTAAATCCTAATTATAATCCATCGCACTGGTTTATAACTCTTATTTAATTCTCGTTACTGGGTGAACATTGATGATGATACTGTTGTGTAATTATCATTATGTAAATGTGAATTGAAGAAAGAAAGAAATAGTACGGATTTTCAAAGTTAAATTCACTAGTCAATCTAAGTTGGACCACCATTGAGAACCTGGAAACAAAAGAAAGCCGTTTCTCCCTAGTATGGGACTCCTCAGCAGTGGGCACCCATGATCTTACACGCGGGACAAGCAAATTCAATTTTGAAAATACTACAATCTCCACAAATCCCCATACTCATGTAGTACAGGATAAAATAATACCATTGTTGTTATTTTCTTCAGAACTTTAAAATTACCTCAATTCAATTCTAAGTAACATCTGTGACTACCAAACCATGACGAAATGATTATCAAGCGCTTCTTGTTTTTCAATGGTTTCTCATTGATTTCATTTAATGAATAAAATCATCGTAAATTTTAAGTTTACAATCTACCATGTAAGTATAATCCTTAAGAGTATCAGTACCATTTATGTCAGAATATGTTTGAAGAATATAGATGAATCAATTTTAGACTACATTTCATTCCTAACACATTCCTTTTCAAAAATTAAGGCATAAATCTGTTATATATTGTTTGACAATTGAGTACTTCAAAAACTCAATTATAAATCTTCTATTCATTTCTTATCATCAACTTTAATTTTAGATCATTATCTGGTGAAGGAAATTTCAATTGGCGTTTTATATTTCCATTTGATTATATTAAAGCAGAAGATAGAATCATTTATCCAATTAAAGGAACATTCGATATTGAACCACATATGATTAAAGCTAATTGTGAATTGACATTACAAGTATGGGATGCTGATATTATTACAAGAGATAATTTTATTGGTAAGTTATTTCACAATGAATTTAATTTCATTTGCATTAGGTCAAGTTTTGTAATGATCAAAGTATATTGGTAATTTAATGTAGTAAGAATCAGTAGTATGTATTATATATACGCTTGAAACCATGATCTTCAGGTGTCCTGACTTGTATATTACTTTTAATCCAATAAGTGGAAACTCATAGTTTCACATTACCAATTACGGTTGATTTAGAAAATAGTGAAATTTACATCGAATGTTATCATTGAGTTTCTGTCTCATATTCAACTTAGTATATTTTGTTCGACAAGACCTTCAGCAGAAAGTTTAAGGTATTTATATCAAATTTTGTCACTAGTAAAGACAATTTTATGGGGATGTTCTATGATGAATTATAAACAAAGATAAACTTTATACCAGTTCATTCAACGGTCATCTTTATCTTAATTAAACATAGACCATTCAAACTGTCTGACATCGAGGATAATATGTTTATATGTTAGGGTTTCCTTCCAACCACGTCCATTTTGATATATAGTTATACATGGCAATGAATGAAATCTTATTCTTATCACTTATTAAAACATTGTGAATATTAAATTCACCTGGTGTTGTTTTACTTGTATCTTCCCATTTAGAACTGCAATTAATCAGTCTCTTGTTAGCATAAGTGCCTCGATAGTGCCTTAAGTCACAAGCGTTTTAGTGGCTAGCAGTGGAGTCCAGGACGCGCGTTTCGTCCTATTTGGGTCTCGTTAGCTAGATGTACTTGCATACCGAGGTCGACTTTCACCCCGTGAATCGAACCTAGTACCGTTCGGTTTAAACGCTATCGCATTATCCACAGAGCTATTGAGTCCTGATAGCCACCTGCTTGTGCAATTGTAAATATTTCTGATTCATGGAGTACTGTAATCCATTATACATGACAGGATGATTCATAATTCCTCATATTTATCTTGATAGAAGTACAAAGATCCAGAGAATTCGTTTAATAGATATCAAATTTTTTGAAGAATTTCAACAATGAAATACTGGACAAACTTTTTTCGTTCAGATATAACTGTTATCAGAAACTAAATTTAACTTTAAAACCTTTGAAAAAAGCGGAAGCATTCAATAACTTTTCATTTCATTTAGAGACTTTTTCAGTAGCTTACTTTCATAAAAGCTTAAACTCAAGACCATCATAATTTCATAGTGAGCCAATAAGTCAATGTTTTATGGCAAACTTCAACTAACTTAGATCATTAATGAACACGACTAAAGAGTTCCAAACTATTTAATTCTTGGTATTCAAAAGAACTATCACTATTCACTTCATAATGCTTATTCTATTGTGTCATATCAAGTATGTAGAGTAGTTATTGATTAACTTAACGAACAAACAACGTCATCATTTTGTTCAGACAATTTAAGACACTATCAGAATGGGTTTTGTGGAGATTTTAGAAATCTCACTGGTTGAAATCATGAGTCAATTGAAGCTAGACCACCACTGAAAACCTGGAAGCACTGGACGCTCGTTTCGTCCTAGTATGGGACTCCTCAGCAGTGCACATTCACTATCCTGCCCCTCGCGAGATTCGAACCCAGGACCTATCAGTGTCGCGCCAGGCGCGATAATCTTTTCCCAATGAGTTCATTTTAGAAGATTATATCATTTACTCAATCGTATTTACAGTTAATTTACAAATAAAATAATCCATTGAAAGATAGGAGAAAGATTACATCATGTTATATGTCAAAGAAAGTTACGTAATATAAAAGAGAATTGAAGAGAGATAATATGATGAAATCAAATGTGAGAAGATTAATTGTTCACTTGACAAGTATGAGAAAGGTTAACATTCAATTAAAAACGTGAAAGTGATAATAACAAATAATTAACATTAAGAATATTGAAAACGTCAGGAAGATGTATTAAAATCAAATTACGGTTTATGAAAATTAACTGATAGGGTCATGGATGAATAATTGGAAGCATATATCTGCTTTATATATACGGTTCAAGTTTAAAAAGATGGATTGTTAGGGCTCCATTTTACATTCCTATGATTAAAAAGTATTGTCATATATACTGGCTCAGTGGTCTAGAGGTTAATCGTTCGTGCGCGAAACCGAAGGTCCTGAATTTGAGACTTGTATGCTGGATTGTGGACGTTCATTGCCGATAACTCATGTGCTAGGACGAAAACTTAAAACACACAAACGAAGATCGACACCAGTTTATGTTTACAAACGTAGCTTCACCGCCACCACACCTCTTTTTATTGTTCGATCGATCCTGACGATAAATTTTAAAATCACGTAGTGATACAAGGCAGTCATCCTGTTAATCATTCAACCAAGATTCTTGAATTGTGATGACACCACAATTACAATACATATTTTGACTAAGTAGGAATTGCAGATAGTCCACTTTGTTGATTAATGATCGGCAGTCTGAATTTAGCAGCTCGGGAATTGGCATACGATTAATGTTCATTCTCTTTAATGCATATTGCCAACCACCACGTTGCCTTTTATAGTACTTTTTCGTAACTTGTGCAGCGAAAGGTCGTAGGCTTTTCATAAAAGCGCCTGAATAAGTTATGCGATTAATGGACATAATTATAAATTAAAACAAATGAAAAACAGATAACTTGTTGAAATAATCAGATGGCAGAAACAGGTAGCCCAGATATTCAAGCAGGCCGCCAGGAAACGGATAACCAACTGGCTATGTTCCTACCTCTCTGGAAGGGAACAGTACACTGTGTTTGAAGGAAAGTGTTCAGGTCTCTACTGTCTCAGGAAGGTGTACCACAAGGAGCTGTTCTTTCACCTCTTCTATTCTCTTTTTTTCTGCATGACCTGCCATCTTCCACAGAAAACACTTTTGTGAAGTATGCGGATGATGTCACTGTATGTATGCCTATATCTTCCTCTTTACATCCCATAGAAATGAATGAGTTTTTGTCTCGTATTGATTGTTGGTCTGTTGGTAATGGTCTCATACTTAATCCCTCCAAATGTCCAGCTGTTAACTTTAGCATGAGACATGAACGGCATCTAAACACCATTTTGAGATCCCATAATGCTTGTGCCATCGGAGACTCTTTGATAAACTCAGTGTCGAAGGTCAATTATCTTGGTGTCACCTTTTCCTCTGATCTGTCTTGGTCTTCCCACGTTTTATCGTTATCGGAGAAGGTTTTCCGTCTGACCTACTACATAAATAGATTGCATGCTCTTGGGATTACTCGTCATTTACTCTTACAACTTGTGAATTCTTGCATATTACCTATTACCCTTTACCGTTCTCCATTATTCTTTCCCGGGCTTCTCAGAAAAGACTTTGCTGGATTACGGAGAGTGCTGAAGGCAGTTAGCAAGATGTGTGGTGAATCTTTCGAGGCCATAATTAATATGGTTGTGGACAGACATTTAAAATCATACAAACTCCTGGCAAGTGTTATTTTATCAGATACTAACCATCCCCTTCACTCTTATCTTTCTCCTTGTTTATCTTCTGGTTGAACGAGACCTAATTACATTAAAATCCGTGCACGCAAGCAAAAGTATAAAAGTTCTATAATACCTTACCTAGCAAATATACTCTGTGACAAACAGGTTGTTAGAGTCAGTCTAGTCAATAACCTGCATTCTTAACATGTCTCTAATTTGAAAAGTTGTACAGTTTTTCAGACTTCTTTAAAACCTTTCCCCCCCTTTTTTTCTTTGGTTCTGACCTATTTTTTGTGTAAGAAACTTGTTGAAATACCCTGTGTTGAGAATTCTATATTGTACCAAAATATAATATTGAATAAAGACATTAAATAATAATAATAATAATAATAATAATAATAATAATAATAATAATAATAATAATAATAATAAAACGGCCATCCAGTGCTGCATGTTTTCAATGGTGATCTAACTTAGATCGATTCATGATTTCAGTGAAAATTAGACAATATCCACACCCATATATTAAATAATTTAGTTTCTAGTGGTTTGGATTATTTGTTTGTTAATATTTTGACTGAGGTTCAATCAGCCTTGATTGGCATATTTGCATCATATGCGGATTTCCAACCGAAAATGATCATCATTCAAAATATCAACAACGAGACAATTCAAACCATTGTAAATTAAATCAAAATTCATAGTCTTCGTACAACTGAGTATTTATGTGGATCTAATACTTGAATGTACGAAGTGTTAGTGTTTGTAACGAACAGTACTGGTTTCGGATCTCAGTGTGAATATCAACTCTGGTATGCAGGTATATCCAGCTGACGAGTCCTATGTAGAACAAAATGTGTGTTCTAGATTCCATCTATTCTGTATTGTTGAATATTTTTAAATAACTAATTGTTGAAGGTGGATATTCTTAAAACAATATCGCAGAGTAATAAAGTGAACAATGAGAATGAAAGTGAATATAATATAATTGATAAGAAATAATTCTAAACAAAGGAGATATCTAGCTAGAAGAAATTGTAGAGACGTGAAAATGAGATATCAATAAATGATTTCAATACCATGGAGCACAATACAAGTACCTATATTGACTGTCTACAGTATCTAAATGAAGCAAGAACAAATGTTGATGCAGAATAGGGTGAATTCATAATATTTTTAGGTTTCTCGTCAGCTGATTACAACCACTGATATGTAATAGAATTTTACATTGAGATAAGAAATAGTATGCAATAATTGATATAAGTGAATGTTAAAGATTGGAATGACCAAGGTTTACAATAATAACTATATATATGTAAGAACAGGTCAGAGGTTAATTGGTGTTATAATTAAGGAAACAATTCAGGATGGGTGGTGTAGTGGTTGAGTGGAGTTCACAAATTGTGTGATAATTTTAGAGGTAGTGAAGGATTCATGGAATTAAAACAGTGATAAGATAGATTATGTAATAATTGAATAGAGTTTGAAAAGTTAACATGAATTAAGAGGGTAAGTGGGCGGAGATGTGTGGATGAAAAGTTGGTTTAAGAATTCAGTAACGGAGGAGGAATATAACAAAATGAATATTTTAAAAATAAATGAATAAAATAAAAATGGATTACCAGGGCAATAATAAGTTTACTACTGTCTCTTTTTGAATATATAAATCCTGTTTAAGTTTTTTTTTATCGCGATCGCTTCAGCAAAAAAGGAGAGCAGTTGTATTTCTTTGTTTGCTGATAATTTTAAGAGCGTGCGGAATGTCGATGGTATGCCCGGTGTTAAGTAAATGCCGGGCTATTGTACTGTTGAGAGCCTTAGTTCCTCGCAGCATCAAGTTTTTTGGAACATGCTCAGAAATGCGAACATGTACTCTTCTCTCAATTCTCCCAATGTATGTGCTATGGCACGTACATATGAATTGGTAAATGCAGTTGGAGCTACAGTATGTTTGTTGAGTTCGATGATGTACCAATAATGTGCTTGTAAAAAATGAGATTATCATCAGAATGGGTTTTGTGGAGAATTTTAGAAATTTCACAGGTTGAAATCATGAGTCAGTTAAAGCTAGACCATCATTGAAAACCTGGAGATTATCCTATCAAATCATTATATACGATTTTGAAGCAAAACCCCTACTAGTTGATGTTTAGGGTTGAAGTTAGAATTTAGGTCTAGGGTCAGTGTCAAGGTTAGAAGACAGAAGTAAGATAAATTTATGTGAATAAAGTTAATGGATTATATGGATACGATTGAAAACTTCTTTTAAACAGAAGACGATCTATAGTCATACGGGTGGAAATTTCATTGAAGTCTGTCCTTAATTTTAATTCAATAACGAGATACAGAATAATCTGTGTAAATCTATCACGTAAAAGCAAATAATTCATAAACCTAGAACTATCATAAATAATAACAGTTACGATAAATATAACCTTGATTTAAAGTTATGAACACCTAATCATTAAATCGTTTAAGTGATTTGTTTAAAAAAAAACATTTTTGATATTCTTTTACTAGGATCACTGACAATGCGTCTTTCATCCTTGCCACGATGTGCAAAAACTGCGAAAAGTTGTGGCTTACATCAATTAGAACCAGATTGTCCAAAATTTTCAATGTTTAAAAATAGAACTGCACGTGGTTGGTGGCCAGTTACTGATGAAGAAGATGAAGAAATTGTTGTTCAAGTAAGTGATTAGAATTTGTGTTTTGATTTATTCCTTAAGTTGTCACGTTTAGTAGAGTTGTATAAAGGAAATTTTGAATTTGTATGACAGTTTCTATCCCATATCAATTTACCAATGAGCTAGTTAGTTGACTCGTCTCATTTATAACTTAAAACAAGTACAAGGTACCATATTAAATAAGTCAGTCTTGAGTGCTGTTAGAAATATGAGGGCGGTTATCACTTCCCCGTTGCCCACACCGTGGAAGGGTTCTTCTGGAGATACCTGAAAGCGCAGTCGGATTAGAGATGGTCTTAGTGACCTGAGAGCGTGACCGCAGTGCCCAAGGGACAACTGAATGAGGTCGGTCACACACGACCTTTTTATGAGTAATTTTCGTGTCAGCTCCGTACTTGTTGAGACCTTACCGCCGGAGAGGGATATCCGTGGGATAAGGCGAGGTGTGCATTTTTAGGGTCGACCTTTTCTAACCCCACCCCTCCTTTTGGGAAGGCAGCATCGCTGCAGATGCTGGTTGTCTGAAGGAAACACCTTACTGTTATCACGCATCTGCGCAGTCAGCAGTACGACTTGGCCTTCGGACCTTGGGTTTGTTGCTTTTAGTCTTACCGCTCTTCAACCGACCTGACATGGTAGGACCTTGAGGAACGGTTGTTCAAGCCAGTAAAGCTCGGTTGCTTCATCACGATGGGCAAGCCCGACCACCACGTCAAGGTAGCAAAAACGGTCGGGATATTAAATAAGGATAAATTATAAGTGCCTAAGCACCACTTCGACCTATTTTAAACTATACTACCTAAGATTTTCAATTACAGATAACGAACATTTCTCATAATTAAATCAAGACATTAGTATCTATTAAGACGGTTGAAAATAACAGTTAGTGACATCAACAATTAATAATATTTCTTGACCTGACTATTTCTAGTGTTTTTCCCATTCGATCCTATGCTAAACTAGAACAGTCGGTAACTGTATGTGAATTATGTCTCAAATAATTCAATTGACATAACGAATATTCATCAATGTAATTAATATTTCTGATTATTTACATAAAATCAAATATCAATGATAATTGCTCGGTAGTTCCATTATACCGAGTATTGTTTTGAAGATATTCGTAATCGAAATATGGATTCTATTAAAATACAACTCAGAAATTGATAAACGTCTATTTATTTAACTAAGATTCATATGTTATGGTTTAAACGCTTCTCTTACCGAAGGTGGATTGAATGCAATTCTGAACTACGATTTCGTAGTTAATATTTAAATACTCTACGAAAGTAGGGATCACTCAGATGTCGCTTCATTTCAGCTTGGTACTATTTACTATAAACACCTATTATCTCTCACATCGGACCTATAACTCTAACGTATGTACGATACCATGAAACTGATAAGTTAGGACCCAATGATAATCGTTTTCTGAACTCGATTGGTTTATGTTACTGTACCACTGTTGAGGATAGCTGCTCAAATTTCAAAGTGGTTGTTGTTGATTTGTATTTCGTGATTAAATATAAGTTCAAACAATGCGAAACCATTAGATAATTATCTAAACATTGCGAACTTACCTTAGCTATGTATCAAAAAATGAATCTTAATTTAGTAGTCTTAAACTGAAGCGGTTAGCATGAAGCCTGAAGATCCTTGGTTTGAAACCGGTCAGTGTCACTACAGCGCTTATATGACGATGTCAATACTGGAGAGTATCATCTATTCAGTGTACCATGGCTTTTATATGTATCTCAACTGATTTCAACTAATTAATAAACATCTGATATATTCACAATCAATAATTCACTCTGTAACATTTATTGACTGAAATAAGATTGGAAGATTAGGAAAACTGGTGTTATTCCAGGATTTTTGTCAACAATTTTGAATGAGATCGAAGGAATTCGATAATCAACTAAACTATCTGTTTCTAGAGTCCATTATTTCGAGTATCGTTTTTACGTTGTTTTTTTTATCTTTTAGATGAAAGATTTCGACACTAGGAATAGGAGATGTTTAGAATAGTTTGAATGCGGAAAAATGTACACTTTTCCTTGAAAACATTAAAATCATGGATTTTTAAATTAAAACAAAATTCTTACAAGCAAAGATGGATAGTGACTAGCAGTGGAACCCAGGACGCGCGTTTCGTCCCATTTGGGACTCGTCAGCTGGATGTGCTTGCATCCTTTTAAACGTTCGTCTTCTATTAATAAGTCACTGAAATACGTTCATTGTTTACCTGAAACAATAGTTTGCCACTCATCTTGATACACCTGATAATCTCAATAACATACCTTTTTGATAAAATACTTTATTTGCAAGGGTTTGAGTTTCTCCGTTATTAATTTTAAGGACTGAAATTGACCAATCTCTACTGGTTTATATGTCTAGGTATAGTTAGTCATTCAGTCATAAGTTCTGGTTGAAGTTAGGTAGTGCTTAAAAGTAGAATCTAGTATGCGCAGTTCGTCATGCTTGGAACTCGTCAGCTGGATCTACCTGCATCTAAGTGTTTATATTCACGCTGAAACTTTAACCCATTGCTTTTTAATTTGAACATTAGTACGTTATCTAAATAACTACCGAGTCCAAGTAGCCACCAGCTCCTACAACGAGTATGGGTTTTATCTGTAAATCTTCTTACTTTCCGGTTGTCGATATTGCTGGTACAGTTTTAATCAAACACCTTTCAATTTTTTCCAATGTATTACTTTAGGGTAAAGTTGAATGTCAGTTGGAAATGTTGAATAGTGCTGAAGCCGAAAGTAATCCTGCTGGCTTAGGTCGTGAAGAACCCAATGGACTGCCAAAACCAGAGTATGTTGAGTAATTTATTATAATTGTTCGTTGGCTTTCAATTGTTTATTGTCATTATTATGCATAAATGTTTGTGTACGTGTGTGCAAGCCTTATCTATGATATTTTGGTCAGTGATTAAGACTGGCTCACTTTCTTGGTTAAGTTACAACAATAAGCAAATGAACAAAATGAAACTATGTCAATTGATTATTGAAAAAGCTATTAATCAACTTGTAAATACTGATCTACGTCATTTTACTTTAGTCCTTTATTGCTGATTGAAGTCTATCGACCAAGTTCTAGTGAGTTAATGGTTGGAGGCAGTGGTCAGGAAATATTGGATCTAGGCTTCATGCTAGTTGGTACTCGTCTGCAACGCAAGTAATATATCACCCGTTGAAAAAGTGATTTATCTTGACCCAGTTGTCTATTATATAACGACATTATTGTTTCTCAGACAATAAACACTAGGTTTGATTTCTAATGAGTATATTTTTCTTGGTACTAGTATAGAATTTATCCGGAAACGGTTTGGGGGTTGATTGATTGGAAGTGAAGAAAAACGGCAGATAACAAATGATAAGTAGTTCTATGTATGGAAGCCTACAAGGTTTATGACAATAAATATAGATAAAACGTTTTTTTCATTTACCTTTAATCATTAATTATATTACTTAACACCACCAAGATGTGGGTTTTCCGATATCTTCAACCATCTCCTGATATCATCCATTTTTCAATCATCTCAATTGGTGAATAATGTAGCATTTTGCTGAAACTACAATATAGCTTTCTGTATTATCTACCTACTTCGTTTGATACTTTATTTCAATGTAGGTAGTGACAGAGATTTCATAGTATATTTTGATTTTCTACTCACCAGGTATATCTTGACAACAAAATCTAAGAACTGACTTTCTAATCTATAGTACCGTTATATATAACTAGCTATTTTAGGCCAAATAAAAATGGATTCGTTTTAACGGTATTTTGATTCTCATTAAGTAGTTCATAAGCACACATAAAATGTTAATTAGATCGAAGGTATTTAACAAAAAACCCTGAATCTAGATTTCATGCTAGTTGACACTTATCAAGATGATATTGGTACAATCTTTAAGGAGTTGATCTTTAAAATCTGGTTCATTGCCCCCAAATGCCCTGGTATGGCCGAGAGTGGGGTGGGCCTGTCCCCCCTCTCGAAATGCCCTCACACGGCCACGCGTATATAGCCTCTGCCAGCAAAGTCCTACTCACTGCCTTCTCGTGGCATTACTGTTGTTTACAAAAATGAGGACGAAAAGAGAATGTCCGGCGCTTTAACCGGATTCCAAACCAATGGTGCATATGAGCTCCAGTATCCTGAAGGAACAAATGGCGAATGAACCAATCGTTGGTTACCGGCTGCCATGGGACTGAATCTCCTCACGATGCTCCACTGCTTTATAGATTAGACCCTTAGGTCAAAGGCTCGGGGTGTAGCCCCCTAAGAAAACCACCTGCTTAGGTTTGGGCACCCGGGCAGTATCACAGCACACACACACACAAATATGGTGTGGCGCATATATACTTGGTGCCCTCTTGTGCCAATATTTATGTGTTCAAATAAATAAATAAAATAATCAAACTCATTATGATAATTAAAGAGATTATTAATTGTAGACGACTTACACAATAAAGTAATATTCATGGTCATTTATTTATTAATATTCGAATGGTTATTTTGTCTGCTTTTTCTACAAGATTAAGAAACAATTCAACTAAAATCAGAATAGGGTTTTGAAGAGATTTTAGTAATTATAATAGTTGAATTCATGAGTCAATTAAAGCTAGACAAACATGGAAAAACTGGAGGCCGTTTTACTCTAGTATGAGACTCCTCAGCAGTGCGCGTCCACGATCCCAATCCACGAGATCCGAACACAGGAATTACCGGTCTCGCACACCAACGCTTAACTTCTACATGGAATCCATCAGTGTTAATATCTAACTTCAACCAATCCACGAAATTGCCCCACCCTCTACCATTGTATTCAGTCACTTACTATCTCACAACAGACCTGGTTAAACTCCTCTCGTCACGGCTTCTCATCATATCTTCAGGAAATACCTTTTCGAGACAGTCACTAGTGAGCATCTGATGATTATTGTCAGAAGGGGGTTTTGCGGAGATTGCAGTAATTTACTAGTTGAATTTATGAATCAATTGAAGCCAGAGTTTTGGCGTTCGCGCGCGAGACCGATTGATCCTGGGTTTGAATCTCGTGAAGTGAGATCGTGAATGTGCACTGTTGAGGAGTCCCATACTAGAATGAAAGGGCCTTCTGGTGCCTCCAGGTTTTCCAAGGTGATCTAGCTTCAATTAACTTATGAATTCAACTATTCAAATTCAATTATTCAGTAGATTGAATTGATCATTGAATTCGTCTTATGTGAAATTTAAAATTAATCGATCATTCGAAACAACTCCATATATAATTTAATTATTATGCACTAAACTTTCATTATATAATTCCAATCATCTCTATAATGAAGTGATGTATCTAATATAAAAATCTGTCTCTAACACATGTTTATACATGTATGAATTCATGATATATTATTCATGCTATACAAATACTAATTTTAGTTACTATCAGTTCATCTAAGTTAAATTATTAAGTTACAAACAATTAAATGCACAACTATACACATTTGATTTGATTATATGTATTAAATATAGCTGTTGGTCCGCTGATCTATTAATGTATATGTATTACCATGGTAACATAAACAATTGCCAATTTAAGCTATTTTAAAGTATACAAATAATGATTACTATTATTATCAGGTTGATGAATGTTTGACAATGGTGGATCAATGTTTCATACAAATTTATTAGCATGTACAAATTGTATTTTCAGTTTTATAGCAACTGATATTCAATGTGGAATTAAAATCGACGTTAATCAATATCTTAGTTAGAGACGATATCGCTGATATGCTCCAGTTGTAATTGACTATTTATATGATTGAGATGTTTACACAGATTGATTACTGAGTGGTAGACAATATCATATATTTAACATAAGGATTTATCGAGATTGTTGGATTTTATGGTTTATGTAGCTAAATAACCTTAGTTAGACTGCCACTGCAAACCAAGAAGTATTGGATAATGGCCTTGTATTGATATAAGGCTGTTCAAGTGTGCATTCGCAAATCTACTAAAGACTGATCCCAGGTCTATCAGACCTGGAGACGAAATCTACTTGAGATTAGATGGTGGTTGGAAGTAGTCGACAGGAAACCCTGGATTATAGGTACAGGTACACCTTGCTGACGAGTGCCAAGTAGCACAAAACCCGGGTCCAGGGTTTCCTGTCGACTACCTTCAACCACCATCTAAATCTCAATATATAGTGCCCGCAATGTTGAGTCACCTAGACTGGTGGCCACATTGCACCATGGTCGATAACATTCGATCTGCACTAAATAAGGACTTGACACACATGACACTGATCACCACCCAGTGATCAATCAATTGTGACGAAATCTACTTCTTTAAATCAATGAGTTAGAATCCAATACCACGCTCGTATCTCACTAGTCACAACTTTTCAAAAAAAATCCGGCAATTTGTGAGTACACGACTAATTTTGTGAAGAATATTGAATCTTATAGTTTAAATAATAAACTTATCTTCAGTGACCTGCTCATCTATATGAACTATATGAGAGTTCTACACCGAGAAAAAGCAGCTGTTCAAGGTTCCCCGATTTTCAGTGGCTATCTAACTACTCTGAAGAAGTGGCTTACATAAATTGGAAAATCCTCAGAAATACATCTTTCTACTCATTGGGACATCACAAAAATATATTTATCATCAGCTAATGTCGATGCGTAATGTAGACTATAAGATTTATATCACTTCTGACATTAAGTGAATTATACGGATAGAACTTTAAAGAAATATGATTATTTATAATTGAGCATTGAGATTAGTCACACGAAGTCAAAAATACTGATAATAAACCTTTTAAATGTTAAAATATAATTATTAACCCTAACCTGGAAGCACTGGATGGCCATTCCGTTCTAGTATAGGACTCCCCAGGAGTGAGTATTTGTAGTAAGCCCATTCAACTACTGTATTATTTATCTGCTCACTGTAATATAGACACTTAACCCACTATGTAATTTTCTGCATGAGTCTGATTGAGCACGTGGTCGCACATCAATCTTTGATCTATTCTCTCACTGGTTGTAACACACAGACAATCAATAATTTATCCACAACCAATTAACACTTATAAATATATATGGATTTTTAACACATACAACCACATACTCACTTGGTTTCCGTGTGCTTACTCCTTGTACGCTTGCGGATTTTACCAATCTTTAACAACAAACTGTCTCTATAACTGATATCCAGGCTTTTGAATAATCTCGAGTAAATCCATAATTCTACTAGGAGATTTAGCCTGCATTACATACTCAGTTAACAGGATACTATTTATTGGAGTCAGATATAGAGGAAATTGGCCTCTACATATTCACGATCCTGTTAATCAAGGAATATGAAATACTTATACTGGTCTAGCCAGTCAGTATGACTGGACCAATCTAAAACTTTTCTTACAACTTTGATTTTTCTCTCTCGCTTGTAAATCCTATCACGAACGACTAACCGTTTAAAAACAATGAAAATAAGATACTTATGGTCAATCATCTTCAATAATGAAACTTCATTGTTGTTTAATAAACTACATCGAATCATTAATACTTAAAGCTGACCACCTAGAAGGCACCACAATTTTAGTAGTTTAACAAGCACACATCTAGATGTGTGTATATGTATATGTGCCTGGTCCTACGTTGTAGCTGACTGACTGATTCATACTCTAACTACAAAAATACACAATATTTGACAAGTGAAAAATTTCATATCGAATATTTTCACATTTTAAAAAAAACAACTTGTTACCATATTGATGATAAGATGTTGATCATTTTAATTGTATCCATGCAAACAATAGTGATAGGGATAATAGTCCTATTTGTTTCACGAAATCGTTTATCTTTTAAGTTCTAGTTTATTGCCAAATTTATGACATCCACAATTGAATTATAGAATGATGCATGTGAATTTTTTTTTCAAAATATTATAAACCGGTTTAATTATCTAACTACTTCTGAATAGGGTAAAATGTTTTGATTAAATTATTTAGTTATCGAATATAATTAATAGTACCTCTACCACTACGGGATTCGAATCGACAACTACATCTCTGTGCTAATTTGGTATGACAACTCGAATTGATGTACATACGTACGAAGTTCTAAGTTGTTACTAACTGACTGACATGGAATTTTATCTTAGTGGTTTAAAAATTAAGCGTCTATACGTGAAACTAAAAGTTATGGGGTTTGATCTCTTGTGGGATTGCGAATGCGTAATGGTAAATAGTCTTTTACTAAACAGGAACAGTTTTCTAGTCTTCAGTGTATCCATAATTTAGGTCTGATCATAGTATTCAATTTGTATTGATCTTAACAAAATTAAATATTAATCATTGTTTTCATTTTATTTTATATTTAGTCGACCAGATGCATCATTTATGAAATTCCTTGGTCCATTGAATACTCTTCGTTACTTAGTCAAATATCGTTTAAAGTGGATATTGATCAAAATTTTTGTCATATTCTTGGTTTGTTTAATTGTCTTCTTATTTCTTTACAGTTTCCCTGGTGCTATTGTTCAAAAAATGGTTAATGGTTAATTACACACATATACACACTTACAGACATACACAAATACATACAATATACAACAGTTGAAAATAAATGACTTGGAAACTCACTGATTGATTTTCCCTTATTTAGGTATTATTGATTTTTTTCTTAACTGAGACAAACAGTACACAAACATTATACAGTATCTGATTATATAATAGGCATGTATAAAATATGACATTGATTTAGATGACATCTGAGTGATGCATATTTACAGTTCATATGACGAATGACAATGACTATGAACTGTAATGATATATGCATGAATCAATGTTATTTTAACATTTTATTTAAATACAAACTTTGTATAATTAAAATTTAACGCTTATTTTCATTTATTTACGCCTCTAACCCTCTAATGGGAGAGAAAAGGTCGACCACATGCATTTTCCAGACAACTCTGTCCTCCATAATCCTTTCCAGCTGTTTACGGTTAATATTCATTCTTTCCATATCTGCTTAGAATTCCCGACGTAATGTGTTCTTTCTTATTCCTCTTCTCAGCTTCCCGTCATGATTTCATGTTGGTGAATACTTCGTGATGCAGTTTGATGGTGTCAACAATGTATGTCTTATCCACCTCCAGAGTCTTTTCTTAATTTCCTCTTCAAGTGGAAGCCGGTTTGTCCTCTCACACAGTGGGTTGTCGCTGATAGTATCAGGTCAATCAACATTGAGTATATTGTGTAGATAATCATTTATAAATACTTGTACATCTTTGATTATGGTTTTGGTGACTTTCCAAGTTTCATTCCAGTACAGTAGAACTATCTTGTTTTGCCAACCCTCGCCTTTAAGTCTAAATAGGATGCTTCTTGTTCATCAGTGATGCTGCTGTCCAAATATTTGGAGCATTCCACATCTCCCAGAGTTTCCCCATCAAGTGTGATTGGGTTGATGTTCTCCGTGTTGTATTTGAGTATCTTGGTTCTTGTCTTATGTATGTTGAGGCTTATTGATGCAGAGGTTGTTGCTACACTAGTTGTCATCACCTGCATTTCTTGGTGTGTGTGTGTGTGTGATAGAAGAGCTAGGTGATCTGCGAGGTTCAAATAGTTTAGTTGCATCTAACTTGTTCATTGTATTGCCGTAGGAAACAACTTTGCTAAAAAAACGCTAACCCGAATAGACAAATAAACGATTTTTATTTTCAAGTACGGAGAAATCTTAAAAAAGATTCATTCTATAATCGTTTGAATACGATCAGTCAATTCAGTCTACTCAGTAATTATGTCTAGTTACTATCCCCTCTTCAATTACTGTTAATACTATTAATAAAAATCATTTCAGGAATGATTAAAAGTCGAGGAGCACTGTATGGTAACTAGTTCAACATTTTGTGGATTGCCAAACCCGTTAGTCAGTCAAGCGCAACGTAGAACTTGGTACGTGTGTACATCGTTTCAAGTTGCCATGCCGCATTAGTACAGCGAGATGAGTAGTAGAGTTAGTAACAGTATTAGTGATAAGATTAGGCATCGAGGATGCTATTCGAGGAAATATAAATTAGCAACATAAAAAGGAAATCATGAAGAATTTACAATCGCGCTCGAATGGTTTTTATTCCGAAACCCAATTGATTAGCGATGCTCACATCCCCTTTCAAAGACAGGTTATTTGACTGCCATATCAACGACAAGT
The DNA here is from genome assembly GCA_944470205.2 of Schistosoma margrebowiei. Classification (NCBI taxonomy): domain Eukaryota; kingdom Metazoa; phylum Platyhelminthes; class Trematoda; order Strigeidida; family Schistosomatidae; genus Schistosoma; species Schistosoma margrebowiei. The sequence continues at coordinate 77,518,906 of OX104024.1, forward strand.
ATGTTTATATCAAGTTCGATTTAACATTACAGAGAAAAATTCATCCACATATCAAATACAACAAGTTGACACAAATTCAGTGAACAAAAATGTTACACAACACAGTAAAAATAGGATTATTGGGTATTTCGAACTTTGGTGTCTACAGTGAACACTGATGAAAGATGAACAAAAATAAATCTAGTAATTTGACTCAAACTTAAAGTTTATGGATAATACTAGACCAATGTCTTATTTATGACCTCAAACCTCAGGATTACAGAGATAGTAAGGGCAACATGCCCCACTTTCCTGTTTGTTATAAAGAAAACAATATTACACAGATTGAAATCATGAGTCAATTGAAGTTAAACCACCATGGAAAACCTGGACGGCCGTTTCGTTCTAGTATGGGACTCCTCAGCAGTGCGCATCCACGACCCCGCGGGATTCGAACCCAGGACCAACTGGTTTCTCGCGCGAGCACTTAACCATTAGACCACTGGTCGTGGATGCGCACTGCTGAGGAGTCCCATACTAGGATGAAACGGCCTTCTGGTGCCTCCAGATTTTCGATGTTGGTCTAGCTTCTGTTGACTCAATAATTCAACTACTAAATTACTAAAATCTCCACTAAACCCTTCTCTGATCAGAAAGAGTTTTACTAATCAATCAAACAAAATGCATCAAAGATGAAACCAGTAAGAAATAATTATTATTGTCTGTCCTTTTTTTTATTAAAAATACACAAACAAGGAATTGTCCTGATAGATAAAAAAATGAAAAAATAAGTCTTCAAAAGTTTATGATTGTCCCTCTTTTTTCATTGTCATAATTTATTGCAAAATAAGATAAATGGTTTGTTATACACTAACTAAACTAATGAATGAATTACATTATATATTGTACTTTATATAAGTTGAACAGGAAATTCAACGCAAACGATATCTTCACTTGAACTATCTTGTAATTCCCATCTGATGGTTAAAGATATCTGAAAAGAAGAGGAAAACTTAAGATTAAGAAATCATTAAATTGTTGTTTATTAACTGATATCATTAGAAATGAAAACTATGTTTTTATTAGGTAAGAACAAAGCAACGAAGCTGTAAATTCGGATACCTAATAAGTTTATAGCACCACTACTCTTGTTTTAATCAAATATATGACTGAATTCTATACAAATAATTCCCTTTATGGATTCATATAAGAGGAAAATGACAATTTCGTGGTTTCTCATTAGCTGATTGTACTGTGGTGTACGCTACTTATGCTGACAGATATAAGTAGTACTTAACAGCAATTGGATTTGGAATGCTTGCCAGCAAAATGATAAATTAAGGAGAACAGGGAGGGAAACAGAGTGTAACTGAAATAATAAAAGAATTGGAAGAATCGTGAAATATATAAAGGACAGTTAAAGCAAAGTATGCAAATAATGTATTTGATGCATCAGTATCATTTTGAAGGAGGGTTCTGATGAAGCAGAGTGGCCGGAAATGATCCCAGATGCTCGAAGATTGAGCTTTTGACTGACTTCTGTAACCCATTGAAGCCAGGCAAGGTAGTATCTGGAGATTGGCTTCGAAAGAGCTCGCTTTGTACGGCCAAAATAACCTGCTTCATATGAGCAAGTAATTACTGAATCACCCTTTCTACGATAATCATGAAATTAAATTTGTTCACATATACATAACACTGGTAATCGTTGTGACACATTTTTTCAACCACCAATGTTTACGATTTTGTATTATGCAATACATATATGGTTGTAAGCAGCTGATGAGAACTCACGAAATGAAATGAATTCATGTTATCCTGTCTTAATTGTTGTTCTAGTTGTATGGATAAATGATACAACTTAGTAACTAATTGTGTGTGTAATTGACTGTCAGTCACACTTACGATTCGATGTTTAACCAGTGATTCCTTTGATGATGTGATTTGTCTCAAAACTCAACCACACTATATTAGTTAAAACACTCATTCTTTAAAGTTGTCATTACAGTCAGATCAGCTTGGTCTATAACACAGTTTAGCCATGGTGTAACCAGTCTTTACTGAATTATCGATCATGAAAGTATATTTATTTTATAAGCGTGACTGTTTCACATTATTTTATTTGTTTTACCCCTTTCTCACTGCTCGGTTGTATGTTCATTGTACTGATAGTGTAGTGATAAATAAATTTCCAAAATCAATAGCTCTGTAAGTCTTCCACATTGGATGCTGACCACACTAGTTTTAACGGGCCCACCTAGCTGAAGGCTTTCAGTCATTTATCCGCACCAGATCACCGTGATCAACATCTGCAATCGCTAGCCAAATTAGATCAGTCGATCCACGATATATTGATAGCCAACCAAATACATCTTCCAACCTCCTCGCTTCTGTCTTTTGATTTCACTTGGTGGGTACGATTCATATTAGATGTTAATGGTTAAAGCGTTGTCGAAACTCCAAATACCTGTTGCATCCTCAATAGTTTAAAGGCTATATTTCTGTAGCACATCGAGTTTCCAAACACTGAGTTTCACCTATTTCAGTATAGCTACGCAAAGACTAGTTCAATAGTTTTAAGAAATTTAAAGCAACTTACGTGCAATTGAGTTTGTTCACATTTAACTCGATTAATCGAGTTAAATCATTTTGTTAACTTATTAACGAACTGAGTCATCTGTACAACAACAACTTATCTATATCATTGTATCTTTATTACTATTGCGAGTGTATGAACATGTATGCTTGAGCATTGCTATCGCCTACGCATTTATTCACGCTGACAGCCTTACTACTAACCGCTTAATTGATTCGATGATTCATACATCTCACTATGTATATATATGTCCATGTTACTCATGTTCAGTGCTCTCTCTCGCGCGCTTGCCTTTCGACACAACTCTTTCATGCTTGTTTAACGCATCTGTACATTTGGATATGTGTGTGGTCCCGTAATAAACGTGATCAACGGTACGTATTCGCCTTTGGATTAATATATCGTTGGGGCGTTATCTAGTGACGGTTATCAAGACGAACTGTATACGAAGTTTAATGATTATGTCGAATACCGACCACCACAAATTGCTCGTCTGGCGAACTCTTAACCACAGGGCTCCACAGTATTCCCATTTTTACGCACCGACTTCCTCCTATCAATAGAAGTTTCTTTAATTAACTTTTGGAGGGTCGATCTCTTACCAGATCGTTGGCTTATCAATTTAGAATTCACCTTTTGTGAAATGACCAAGTGAGCAATGTTGAGGTTAGATATAGGGTAATTGCCGAAGGTGTCAAATAGGTAGATGATGTAGTGAGTTTCAATCGACTGATATGGTTAGGACATGTATCACGCAAGCTGAACCACCACCTACCTCGACGAACAGTTCTTGTTAGTGCTGAAGTAGCCAGGAAGAAAGAAACGGCTAAATCAAAACGTGGTGTCAGTCAGCGAAATTATTGACTATTAGTCTAAACTATGTTGATGGACATAGACTACCTGGTTGGGGTCTGGTTAATAACCCCAAACGTAATCACTGGTTGGAGGCGTTGGATGACATGGTTCAGAACTATGTACAATGACATAAATGCATTCCACTCATTATTTTCCAGTCAGCTACAACGTAGGACCAGGCACATATATGCATCGGTCCAAGTTGCCATACCTCATTAACACAATAAGATGGACATCAGATTCATAAAAGTAGTTAATCTTGAATTTCAGTATCCTTTCATATATACGTTTTCCCCCTCTATCCTTTTAAACTATATTCCTAAGGTTAAGTCCTTTTTATGATTGCTACTACACTATTTTGATCGCTTGTTATTCTCAGCACATTGTGCCAGTTACGTATGGCAACTTGGGACAACGCATATTTATGCCAAGCTATATGTTGACGATGTTTAAGATTTTTTCTTAAAAAGCATACTTGTAAGGGGAATAGTCTGCAAGAGTGCTGAGACAAAAAGCTACATACGTAAAATTCGAAGCCAAATTCATATCAGTATATTAACTGGTGTACATACTGTAATGATGCAGAAGTAAAACGTTCTCTATGGATAACTAGCTTCCCTGGAGATGCCGTCTTTTAAAAAAAAATTAAGGAAGGTATGAATAGTTAGCTCTAGAAATACGATACCCTTTACTGGTTTGTGGATTTTAAATACAGGCGGTTTGAAAAGTACAGAGGTGATTATAATAAAATAAATACTAAAATACACTGTATATGACGGGACTTCAGTAACTGTTCTTCGATATCTATGATCATGCTATCGGATCAAAATGACCATCAGTACCGATCCAGTTATCCATTTTGCGTTCGTTAAGAATAAACGTCTATCCATGGCGTGGGTAACTGAGACGTGTGACTCACCACTACACTTTAAGTCTCTTAAACAAGGTGAAATAGGTGAGACGGTTATCAAAACTATGGTTAAGTGGTTCAAACCCACCATCCCACTGTGTGTAGTTTATAATGCCAGCAAACAAATTCCTCGACAACGCTACATACATTTATCAACCGACAATTTGGTGTATTACAAATGGTGAATCCTTAACTAATTACAATAGGTGTCCGCAGATGAAACACTGTTCTTAAACATCTGTATATGATGCAAAGTAAACGATAAATTTGATTTAACTTACCGATGGATATGATGTGCTAACATACAAAGAATATGTGTGTGTATAGTTCTCTATGGATGGAATTAAAGGACACACTGGGCTGACAAAATTGCATAATTGTGAGTTGTCAAGTGGAAATGGTACTGGTACATGTGCAATCACTCCATGTACAGATATATGACCATCTTTTACAGTCTCTTCTGTAATTAAGAGAGAAATAGTGGTATAGTATAAAAGTGGTAAGCTTGAATGTTTTTTTTTACTTTGGATGTATTCAGATTAGGTAAGTTAATAAATTAGCCATTAAAGTGAACTAGTCACAAGTTTGAATTCAAAACATAACACCGTAATGATATAAAATGGATTTATTTATTAATCTGTGAAGTTGATAATTTATATTCTTCATTTGCAACTGCCATAACTGGTTTGAGAACTGTAGTTTTTAAGGTGGAATTGTGATATCGATTTGTCATGTTGTGTTATTTGATTGTTTTACTTATCCATACATTTATTAGATAATACTTGATAGTATTTCACTCATTTTCATATCCTCTAGACGTTCTAAGTATTTGTTACCTAAAGCAGTCATTGAGAATACAAGCGGAGTGAGGTCAATTTTTTATCCGAGTAAAAGCAATTCCAATATGATCCCTGCACTGTGCTGTTACTTATTAAACAAAAAATGCAAGCTAAGAATGTTGTAAACTTACATATTGTAGTAGGGATCATAAATCTACGCACACAATTTTTCTCAAACTATATCCTACACAAATCTTTCCAGGCATTGTCCACTTTCTCTTCATATTCAGATAATACAAATTTTGTGAGTTTCTTTTCAAGGGATTAGTGATTTATATATGTTCACTGATATGATTGGTAAATGATACAGCTCGACCATACATGCATCTATCCCTGGAGTGGTCGTGAATAAGAATGACATACATATTTTCACGTACTACAACATGAGCACACTTCACAGTGAATAATTTAAACACGACTTTTGAATATGATTGGTCGACTGTTTAATACAGAGCTGTTTTATTGACCTTCGATAACTTTGAAGAAACTAGGAGTAGAACGGCCAATGTAGTATTGGCATTATTGTATTTGTAATCGCTGAAGTTTCATCTTTAAAATCAACTGTTATAATCTACGCTTAAGTTTGCTACAACTCTCCATTTAGAGTTTGACATGGGTCGGAATGAACATCCTTTTTTGGCTCATACTTTCAGTAGGCTTTCAATAATTTCCGTGCATATAAAGTGACCCAAGTTTAGAAATTGATTTATCCATCCAACCAGTTTCAGTTACTAGATAATCATTAGATCTATGTTGTGTACTCTAAAGCAACCAACATATTAGTAGTGATACAAAATTGTTGAATGAAAGACATTAAACATGTAATTAAATAACTTACGGGTACTGAATTCAATTGTAATAGTGGCGTTTCGACCTTTATATAACGCACATGGTAACCTGTCACATGGTGTTACAGTTAGTGAATGTAATTTTCCAACTTTAGATCCTAGTACAGAAATATTAAACAATAATGGCGAAATAATCTCAAATAGTCAATAGGTCGACCATCTCTGATAAATTTGAGAGTGATGTTTAATTAAACAACCATTAAAAATTATTTCAGCGCATATGATCTATCTTACTGACTTTCTGTGTTTATGGAATGCTTTAATCCAATCTATATTCCACTAACAGAACGTACAGAGATTTCGAATGATATATATATGTGCCAGGTCCTACATTTTTATGACTGCTAGGATCAGGCAACCGTCTCATTTTATTGAGGATATTGAAATCACTGATACATACTACAAAGGTCCCTTATTGTATTGTGAAAAAATTCCCTAGTAGCTGTAATGTTATCATAGATTTCTAAAATGATAAAAAGTAATAAAGTCTAGTAATCATCTTACATATTTAACTTTTTAAAATAAAAAATTCAAATTTTTTTTACCCAGTATAGGTGTGTGTACTCGGGCACAATCTGTAATGTGGGTTTATAATAATACCTGACTAAACAGAACCTATTGATATTCAAATGACTAGCAACTGGACCTATCAATTCTGACGTCTAATAGGTTAGTTAACATAAAGTATACTTACGAACCAATCAACATAGAGGTGGTTTTACGGTCACAGAAGTCAAGAGTCAGAAGTAGGATTTTCTGTAGAAGCTTTTGAAGATCCAACATCGTATTTTTTTAATCCAGGGAAAATACCTCGTTCATTTATCTTTGTTGTTTTTCAATAGGCTAGAAAGGGTTAAGTCCTCATGGTTACTCGGTAGTATAGTGTAGAAGATAATTTCTCCCTATTTGACTCCAATATATAATATCCCGTTAAATGAGTATTTACGTAAGCCAAATCTCCTACTATGAATTTATTCGAGATTATTCAAAAGCCAGAACACTAGTTGTAAGGATAGTGTGTTGTTAATAATTGATAAAATCCGCAAGCATGCAGAAAGAAAGCATACAGCAAAAAGTGTGTTGAAAAATTCAAATACATTTTGAGTGTTGATCGATTGTGGTTAAATTGTTGATTGTCTGTGTTTACGACCAATGAGAGGATAAAGATCGATGCGTCCAATGAGATTCATGCATAATCTTGTATAGTGGGTCAAATCTCCAAATTATATCAATTAGACAAATAATAAAAATTATTCTATGGGCTTACTGTAATAGTTTATGTCACCGAATCAAAATGTATTAGCACATTGGCGTTTTTAACTAAATTCAATTGTAGGTAAATAGTCCTTAAAAACATTAGCTCGCCCTTAATTCGAATTACAAAATACAATACTTCTAGGTGTGACCACTGTTTTCCCTCTCACTTGAGTGGAGGTCAATTCGTTACTACTAGAGTACGCACTGAACAATCTTAACATTTTATAGTTGGTACAAATCCGATTACTCTTTATCACAATATATTCTACAGTGTTGGCAGCATTTAAACGAATAAATTAATGTAAGTGATCTAATCATTATTTATAATTTTCGGCTACACTATATTCTCGTTAAGTGTGAAAGCTTTTTTGGGGGAAAATTAAAGCTATAAATCCACAGTACAAATCAGTCATACACTTACCACAATCCCTATATGGTTCAGAATGTACAAGGCAAACCAACAACAAAGAAACGAACCACGAAGCAATCATAAGGTGTTAGATCTATGCGTTCGGTCAAATGACGTATTGTTATTTATCGGATTAGATTAGAAGGCCAATTTTAGATAAACCAATCAGAAAGCAGAAACGCCTACAGTACTTGAGTGATAAGGCTTGAAAACCAATAAGAATACGGTATATTCCATTTGCGAAAACATAGGTAGGTCAGGTGATGGACTTGGATAAATATGATTGGTTACTGTCATATAGTACATATTCAGCTTGTGATTGGTAAAATTGGTTTGATATGCTGAAATGTGTTAGTCGAGCAACTTAGTCGCGTGAAGAACGTAATAATAAGAGTAATAATAATAATGCGAACACAATTTGAAACTCAACCACCCTGGATAATGAGTCAATATTACCAGGGTAAATAAGGGGTGAAAAATGACAGAATGATTACAAGTGTAGTAGTAATGGCATAGCTAATAGAAGTAAAATAATAACATTTATATGATTATGATACAAAGTATATAAATAGTCTATCTAAATATATAAATAATGAAGGATAAATAAAAAGTAGATAAGCAACTTTTTTTTTAAAAATGGGGAGAATTAGATCGTGATCTGGCTTTTGAAGCGAAAGGTTTTAATTCAGAGTCCTATGTAAATGTCAACACGAGTTCAGGGGCATCCAAATAACCAGTTTCAGATAGGATGAAACATGCAACCTGGATTCTATTACCAAACTGCCTAGAAATTAGTATGATTTTCTGTAAAAATTTCTCAGATCAAGAAAGAACGGGGCAATCGCTAGCTTGTTTGGAGCGGAAAAATTTTTTGGTAAAAATGGCTAAGAAAAATACTGTAAAGCATTTAGTTATATCCTTATTCATTAAAATGATTTAATTTTTTTTTCATTTCTGTAACCTATTCTTAGACAAATGTGATTTTCACGTCCCACTTGATCATATTAGTGATAAATAATCAGGATATGCAAAACAAAATAGGTAACTTTGCAATTTCAGTAATTCAATGAACATGAATTATTTAATAATGAATAATTTATCGCATAGTTGCTCATGATTTTACAATAGACTCAAAGAAAGTGTAACAATCCTGTTCCAGTGAACTACACATACCAACTACCTCATTATGAATAGGTTAACATTAATTACACGGCCATAATTGTAAGAAAATTCGCTCTGTTGTCAGGTCCTGACATTTTGGGCAAACAGCGGGAAAGCTTCAAGAGAAGGGAATAGGAAAAAACTATATGACACGATGAAGAAACTGGCAAGGAAATATAGTAAACCGAAGGAAATGATCAAGAAGGCAATTCAATCACTTAGATTCAAGATCAAAGAAACATTTGGGTAGAACAATTTGAAGAAATCTTGAATAGGTCACCTCCATTGAATCAACTGGACATCAAAGCAACACTTTGAAACCTTCCTATAGATGTCATTCCACCAACAATCGAAGAAATTAGGATGGCCGGTCATCAGACAAATCAAGAGTGGGATCAGTTGTACCAATCAAATTATGACAATACAGATCATTGTTGAACAATCAACCGAGTGAACTCGTCACTATACATCCACATCCTTGATAGTGTGGATAGGTGAACCTTATGGAACTTTCTTCGACACTATGGTGTACTTGAGAAGGACATCAGCATCATGAAAAATTTGTACGACGTACTACGCTGAAAAGTCATGTATAGAGGACAGATGACAGGTGCATTCCAAGTGAGAACCGTTATCAGACGACCGAAAGCTTGGGTGTAGCTAGACGATTTGGACTTTGCAGATCACCTAGCTCTTCTATCACACACACACACCAAGAAATGCAGGTGATGACAACTAGTGTAGCAACAGCCTCTGCATCAATAAGCCTCAACATACATAAGACAAGAACCAAGATACTCAAATACAACACGGAGAACATCAACCCAATCACACTTGATGGGGAAACTCTGGGAGATGTGGAATGCTCCAAATATTTGGACAGCAGCATCACTGATGAACAAGAAGCATCCCATGCAGACGTCAAGGCGAGGGTTGGTAAAACAAGATATTTCTACTGTACTAGGCTGAAAGTTGGAAAGCCACCAAAACCATAATCAAAGATGTACAAGTATTTATAAATGATTATCTACACAATATACTCAATGTTGATTGACCTGATACTATCAGCGACAACCCACTGTGTGAGAGGACAAACCGGCTTCCACTTGAAGAGGAAATTAAGAAAAGACTCTGGAGGTGGATAAGACATACATTGTTGACACCATCAAACTGCATCACGAAGTATTCACCAACATGAAATCATGACGGGAAGCTGAGAAGAGGAATAAGAAAGAACACATTACGTCGGGAATTCTAAGCAGATATGGAAAGAATGAATATTAACCGTAAACAGCTGGAAAGGATTATGGAGGACAGAGTTGTCTGGAGAATGCTGGTGGTCGGCATAAACTCATCCACGATGGGTAACATACATATTTTAGTTAATAAGTAACGTAATGTTATAACTACAGCTGTTTCAATCATCGAACATTTCGTAGTTTTAACTACATTATGATTATTATTAACTAGGATAATATAACGGATAACCGGTGAACTATATATCATTTGTACATCTACTGAACAACAAAACATATTTCAAGACATCTACATTTGTCAAACTGCATGAATTGTCTTTATAAATGATTTCTAGATAACACTCTCGACTTGACAATCATTAGCTCAATCTCACTTATAATCATAATATTTCAATTACACTTCTCACTTAATTAATGACAGATCAATATTATTTCAATAGACTCATTCCATTAGATTATGAGAATTATCTTTACAATAATCTAATCAGTTATCTCATTCAGTCTATTGTTAGTTATTTGTATTTATTATTATTATTATTATATCTAACAACAATACAACCAAACTTCTGTATTTTTGATAAACCATAATGACGCAACAAATAAAACATAACACTTCATTAACTGGAATAAAGTTTAATTATTATTGAGGTATAGTAAGAAAAAGGTACATTTAGAACTACTTCTTATTTATAAGTACCGATAATCTGATTTTTTAAAAAAGGAAACAACTAAATTGATGATTAACTTGACACGTTACAATAAGAACAGTTTTATATTATAACAATTCAAATATTTACTTGATGTAGTAATTATTAAGATTAGTATAGGGTTGTGGAGATTGTTAAGTTTGAATTGATATCATGAATGGGACAATGTTAGATGGCTTCAAGATAGATTTCCTGGGATTCTGGTGAAAAGCTGTGATCAGTGGAGTTTGATCGTTTTTGTTGTGAGGTATTTAATCGTTGAAGGCAATGGTGGACGGTCGTGCAGTATCATGGATTGGTTGGAGTTAAGCATGTAAACCGTTGAATGCCTAGTGAATGGTTTAGAGGTCAGGCGTTCGCGTGTGAGACCGAAGATCTTGGGTTCGAAAACCAAGCTTAGGATTGTGGACGCATTTCTGAGGTGTCCCATGCTAGGACGGAACGGCTATTGTAACTTAACCGTAACCTTTGGTACTCTATTTTTCCACCCCAATGTCCAGTTTGGACATAATTGTATTTTCCTAATTGTTTGTGCGTTGTGATCGTGTTAACCACCTATTGATTTGTGTATCTTTTCACATTAATCTGAATTGGAAACTGGATTCAATCGAGTAGCGTTCCATTTGACTCGTCTTCTTTTTCTCTCGCTTGTCAACCAACTAGGTGATCGGATAGTTTTCGTCTCTCTGCCCAAGATCGTTAATCTCAATTCGGAACCACACATTCCTAGCCACAAGATTAGGCCATTTGACCTATCGTGTCAGGGCCATAACCTAGATCGAAACGAGTTCTCTCCTGTATATTATTGGGTAGAGAGATCAAGGACGTAACAAAAGTGGAGACAGAGATTTTTTTATTACTTTGATTGCCCAAGAAAAGGAAATGTTTGTATCTTTGGGCGATCTTGAGACTACTGTACCAATTCAGCAGGAGCAGAGTGATGCAAATCAAGTGAAGTTTCGGATGCACTAACGCAGAAGCTCTCATCTGATTCGAATTCAAACTTTCAAACAGATAAATATGAAAGCATAGGTAATTCCACTTATGAATTCAACTATGATCCTGAATCTTGTACCATGTTCGATCCCTGGTTTCATCGTTTCAAAGATATATTCTCATAAGCCTGACTCTGAATCTGTTCAGATTTCATATAAGGTCATCCATAAATTATAGTCTTAATATAAGCGCCGTGAAATACATTTACTGTGAAGCACATAATTTAGGCTTTTAATTAACTTAGAAACGATTACGAGTGTTGGTAATGAAAGACTATCAGCTATCAGTTTAACCATTATGGATGAATTGACGCTGTTACTAGGCACGACAATAACACGAGAAACCCAATCGACAACGACAATAAGCACAACACTTGAAAAAATGTTTATTCGAGAATTTATTGTAAAGTATTAGAAACAAACGAACAAAGAACACTTTCCATAGATTTGCTGTACTGATTCATGAAATACATGAACATACAATAATGTAACTTAAGATTTCTGAGAAAATTTCTGTTAATAATGCACGCAATGAGTTGTATATTTAATTGTCAGACCATCAATGCTGTTCTTAACAACATTTTGAGCACCTACTTCTGTGGTGTGTGCTACTTATATTGGTATAAGTAGTATATAACGTGCGTTAAAAGAACGTAATGTCCGGCAGCAGAAGATGGCGAAGATCAAGAAAGGTAGAGCGAGAACACAATGAAATTTGTAAGGAAACGCATGTACAATGGAGTGGGAGACAATGGATTAGTGTTTGCAACGGAAACAGTTCAGTTTGATATAATGCATTAATATTTTGCAAATTGACGATTGACTTTATGGTATTCAGATTTTATTGAGATAGTCTGTAATTTCTGTGCTTGATACATCCGTTTGTCCCTACCCGTGTTCTCGTTCACTACACTTCAAGTACAAGTAGGCATTTTAATCGTTTTATAAGAATTATATCATTCCATCCTGATGACTGATATTCCTGTTAATTTTTGATTAGTTGACCGCTAACTATGTGGCATACTGACCTTTTTCATTCTGGTTAATAAATTAAATCTACTCTAGTTTAGTTGGAGAATCTATTTATCCAGACACAAGACTTAATACTCACGACAAAGGTCGAACATGAAAGATCCAAGACCATACTGGTTGATTGCTGTAACCAATTTAAAAGCAACAAGTATCACACAAGTAGTACATCAAGTGATTAACAACTAAAGGCTAGCCGGAAACTAAAATCGAATGAGCACATTCTTATCAATTAACCTGATAGAGGATCGGGCACTGTAATTCTAAACAAGACAGGTTACACAGACAAGATGAATACCTTGCTGGGGGATCAAACTAGATTCCTAAAGCTTGGTTCACGTAAAGACCTCAATGAAAGGACAGAACGTCAAATAGTTACAACATTAAAATTTTTAAAACAACATCAATACACTCTGAGTTGGCCCAAGCGTCCCGGAACACATACCTCTTGATTCTATGGCCAACTTATTATTCATAAACCTGAGGTTTCTTTACTCCTAATTCTGGATATGTCAAACTCATTCTATCATTCAACAGCAAAATGGTTGGTGAAATTATTATAAACATTACACCAAGAATTGGTTGGGCACAGCGTCAAAGACGCATTTAAATTTGTGGATACAATTTAAAATATGATTACAAATGGCGAAACCATGTCATCACTAGACATAGCATATTTGTTCACTAACATCCCATTGACTGAAAATATAGATTACTTATGTGAATAATTACCAGGAAAGAAAAGTGAGATAAATATCCCAATAAATAAAATAAGGGAGCTTCTGTTGAAATGTATTATAAATATCTAGGTTATGTTTAACAATGAATTTTACAAACAAATAGATGGAGTAGCAATGGTATCACCACTAGGCCCGATCCTTGCTAATATTTTTCTGAACAAACTAGAAAATGGACCGTTGAAAGACATCCTAAATAAGCTAGATTGTTACTGCGGATACACAGATGACAGACTAATCGTGTGATGAAAGTATCGGCGAACAAGTTCTGTTGAAGTGTTTTAATTACGTCTATCCAGCTAACAAATTCACCAGCGGAGAGGAAAAGAACAATAGTATAGCTTTTCTTGATGTCCTACGTTTCAGAAGGATAGACAGTTTAGTAAAAAGAAATATATTTTGAAAGAGTACATGGACGGGTCAGTATGCCAATTTCCATAGCTTTACAACTCTTCAATACAAAATAAATTTGGTTAAATGTCTCAGCCACAGAATCAAACTATTGTGTTTTGAAGATAGTGTAGATAGTGAAACAGATACACCAAAGAACACATTACGAAATAACGGTTATCTAGATAATTTTGTCAGAAATTTCTATTAGGCATTAAAAAAAGAAGAAACTGTGACTCGGTCAGTAAAAAGACCTGTATCTGAAACTGGACAAAGAAAAGACATTTTAAGACGTCGACTCAAAAGATCTGTCGAAAAGACTTTTCACGCCGTCAAGTTACACATAATTTTCTCAACCAAACTGGTACTTGAACAACAAATCAAGGATAAGTTACCGGTAATGGGCTCCTCCATGTGTGTATACCGATTCAACTATTTCTGTGAAGCTAGTGTAGTGTCGGTTATTATGTTCAGCCCACATACATTATTCTCGCATTCGGACAACCCATTCTATTCGTTCCACTTGAGTCACATTCTGACCTTGTTAATTCTTCGCTTATCAATCTTGATTGCTTTTATATGAGCGTATATATGTGTGTACATTTCTAATCCCATTACTCATCACATGTCTGTAACTTACTTTTGTGTAAATATAAATATTGATTAACGCTCGGTTAAATGGGAGTTGGCTTACCAGCCATCTCCACTGCGTGTCGTTTCTCTTATCTCTATTCCTTTCTCTTCATATACAAAATATATGTATTCACAAGTCCATTCTCGTTATTTGACTTATCCGTTATTGACTAACGCGATTTAAGTTGATGATTATGTACGAGGATAGGCGATAATAGACATTCATTACGATCTACTTGGAGTCAGATCCACGGACCACTAAACTAGTTACATAGGCCGTACTCAGAGAGCTTTGTTGTTGCGCGTTCGTGAACATGTACCAGCATCGGTGGGTAAAGGAGTTACTAAATCGATTAACAGCACTATTCTTTCTCACTTGATATATACTGAAGATTATATACAAATAAATGAAGCTTTCTCTGTTTTATATCAAGTTCCAAAAAATCTACTTCAATGAGTTAAATTACGACTACTCTACATAGCCAAAGTCATCTGGATCAAGTCCAAAAAACCGAACTTATGTATTCATAAAAAAATATATCCAGCCTCTATGTTCACCTTGGCCTACGACTGAAGCACCGGATACCTAAAACAGATCTTATAAACCTTTTACTCCTCTCCCCATTTTTTGGTTACATCTATCTCAATCTTTACATTCTATAATGTCAGAAGTATTTGAATTATAGTATGAACTAGGAATCCCAGAAATAACGCAATTGAATCAAGAAGTACTCAATAAGCACGAACGAATGTACTGTATTTAGAATTCGATATCAAGCATTCAAAAAGTACAATGGAATCATTAGTTCATTCAAATATCACACGTTTATCTTTCAAAATTCACATGAATTTTTTCTATCGTAATCATCTTGATAACACCCCTCTAATTACACATTATATTCGTACAAATATATTATTACTACTATTACTATTATCATTGTTACCTCAATTAACATTCATACTTTTTTCTTTCATTTTAATTTTGTTATATTACTATTATACCGTTTGTAACTGGACACTTTACTCCAAATCATTCTGACCTTTATTGAATGACCTTTCTAATTTACAAATAACACAATTTTGAAATAGTTATATCGTAACCAAATGCAAACATTCACAATTTTTAACATATAACATTGTTAAATTGATGAATACATGCCTTATTTTTGGCCTTTGTAAAATAATTATGGACCTATGAAGTTATTGCAAAAACAATTACTCGCTGAAATATTCTTCACTTTTGAAATATCTATTGACTGTAGACTGATCTAAATGTTACCCCTTAAAAACGGTCGTTTAAGATTATTGAAATTTACTTCGGGTAGATTTTCTAATATTTCACCCGTTCCCCATGAAATTAAATTTCAGTAGCTGTTTGGACTTATTGATCAAAAGTGATAGTTAACATACCATTTCACTTTATCCCTAGTTTATATACATTACGGAATCATTGCATCCATTCAATCTGGTAATCTTTCTTACAGTTAATACATTTTATTTTATAGATACTGTTACATTTTTCAGAGAACGCGACAATATCAAAATTTCAGAAAAGGGTTTTTGTGTATATCATAGTAATTTAATAATTGAATTCATGAGTCAATTGAAGCTAGACCACTATGGGAAAACCTAGAAGCACTGGACGACCATTTCATTTTATTTTTGGGCATCCATGTTTTCGTATCACAAGATTCGAACCCAGAACCTAACGGTTTCGCGCACGGACGCTTAACCTATAGATCATACACTGAAACTGAAAATTTTTTAAATTCTTATTTGAAAATATTAAAAATCTATAGAATTAAATGATTTCATAATGTTATTCAATCATTACAACAAATAAATATTATATTGTCATTTATTTGTTATACAAAATACATTACCATTTTTGATGGCATGAAATATGATGACGATATAAAATAGAATTTGTACTTTTATACCCACTGGATACTACTACTACTACTACTAATAATAATAATAATAATAATAATAAGTATAATGTTTCATCGTACGATTAGCTCATATAAAGTTCGAATGTAGATATTACAAAAAACAAATAATAATAAAATGAATTAATTGTAACTTTGTACATTGATTGTTATATTCATCGACTTTGATCTAAATAATTATTCATTAAAAAGATAGAATACAAAGTATACATGTTTTTAAACAAATTATCTGACAATCTACTATATATAGCTTATATTCATTCATGATTTTTGAATCCAATGCGAATGAATTAATTTTGGCCATTTAATTTGTGAATTACTTACTTATGCCTGTTACCCATCGTCGGGGAGCATAGGCCACCCATCGGCACTTTCCATCTAACCCTATCCTGAGCAATCTTTTTCAGTTCCTATTCATATCCGTTCCCAATTCTCAAAGCAATGTGTTCTTTGAGCTTCCTCTTTTCTGTTTCTTTTTCTCAGGATTCCAAGTTAGTGCTTTCCTTGTGATGCAGTTTGATGCTTTCCGTAATGTATGTCCTATCCACTTTCAACGTCTTTTCTTGAGTTACTAAAATGATTTGATAATATTGTTTTATTCAATACTAGTCTATCGCATAGTTTAACTGTTAATCTTTCGTTACCGTGCTAAACTAAATCGTTTATGCATAATTCATGTAGAAGTGAGCTTACTTCTGACTGATCGTTTTTATAATCCGTTTTATGCAATTAAGCTTTAACTATGTGATTGGCTGTTATAACGGGACAAATATTAAAAAAGTTGTGACTTTTAGAACTAGTTTTCGGATTATTGTTATCTGTATTTTTATTGTATAATTAGCAGGTAACTGTATTCCCCATATTGTAAGCTTTCGGTGGACCTATTAACCATTGTTATACGTTTTACTATTTCTTCGTTATTCTTAATTAATGATGTATTGCTTGTCCATACTCTACCACCTATGGTATGACTGTTCAAAGTATTACTTACCATTTGGTATGCTGTGTGGTCAGGCGTTTCAAGTATATTGTATTATATTGAATAACGACTGAACTGATTACAGTAGCAAAGTAGTTTGCTTCCCATTTGGGTCTTCTGATTGACTACTAGGTTACAAGGAGCTCGAGAATCAACAAGAGCTGGGTTCTTGTTCACCGGTCGCTGTTGTTCGGTAAATAAAAATTCACCAGTCCTATTAAAGATTTGGTGATCTAATCGAAATTCCAATTGGGCAATATAGCACGTGATATAGGTTGGCATTCTAAGCCATAATACTTGACTTTTTCTTCGTTGATTAATAAACTGAATCTATATAGATATGTTGTCTACATTAGAAAGGCACTGTTGATGTTGTCCTGTACGACTACGGTTTTGCAACTAAATCATCCAACCCAAGGAATAATAATCTACCAAAAACACCCACTCGAGGCTCAAATATTCATCATTTTACGGTCTATCATCAAATGACTGTGTGAACATTGTAGTTTAATGATTTTATCTCTCCATTCTATGTATTAATACAAATAACTGAAGTGTTAGATATTACATCCTTAAAGAAATAAGCGTATAGAACAGATTTTCTTCACGAACTGATATAAAGGTTAGTGTTGGAACTATTCAGAACTGAGTTGTTGAGTAGGCTTCCAAGAACTACAACAGAGCCTTCAGAGGCCCTAAAGGAGTCGAAGAGTTTCAGCCAATCAGAGTATGAGGGAGGTTTCTAGAATATTAACGTGGTATGATACTACTGGTCGGTAGCATAATGTCTTTTAGCGAATTGGCCGAAATATAATGTTGATTTGACAAATGCTAATAAGACCTCGACATCTGAAGGAAAACACGGAATACAATGGACAGATCGAAATCAATTAGACGATTTGGACTTCGCAGATGACCTAGCCCTCCTATCGCATACACACGAACAGATGCAGATGAAGACAGCCAGTGTAGCAGCAGTCTCTGCATCAGTAGGCCTGAGCATACACAAAGGGAAAACCAAAGTCCTCAAATTCAAAGTGGAAAACAACAATCCAATCACTCTTGATGGCGAAACTCTGGAAGATGTAGAATCCTTCACATACCTGGGAAGCATCATCGATGAACAAGGAGGTTCAGATGCAGACGTACAGGCAAGGATTGGCAAAGCAAGAACAGCATTCCTACAGTTAAAGAACATATGGAACTCAAAACAACTTTCAACCAATATCAAAGTGAGAATCTTCAATACCAACGTCAAGACAGTTCTACTGTATGGAGCTGAAACTTGGAGAACTACAACAACCACCATCAAGAAGGTACAAGTATTTATAAATAGCTGTCTACACAAGATACTCAACATCCATTGGCCGGATACCATCAGCAATAGCCTTCTGTGAGAGAGAACAAACCAACTTCCAGCTGAAGAAGAAATTAGGAAAAGACGATAGAAATGGATAGGACATACACTACGCAAATCGTCAAACTGCATCACGAGGCAAGCGCTAACTTGGAATCCTGAAGGGAAGCGAAAAAGAGGAAGGCCAAAGAACACATTGCGTCGGATAATAGAAGCAGATATGAAAACGATGAATTACAACTGGACGGAGCTAGAAAGGATTGCCCGGGACAGGGTTGGATGGAGAATGCTGGTGTGCGGCCTATGCTCCTTCACGAGGAGTAACAGGCGTAAGTAAGTAATAATTTATAAATACCCGTGTTTTACTGTACAGAAATGAACCTTCGGAGTAAAGTGCTTTTCGCTTAATTTACGCCTTTTGTCTTGTGTTCAGCTTGAGGGTTACCAGAATAGCTTAGGAAACGAATAAAGCGTTCAAATGACCAAAACTTATCAGAAGTATCGCTGAATTCTATATTTTCATTGAAAGACTATTCAACAATGTACGCTATTGATCCCATTTGAGGTGAAAACAAAGAAAATCAGATGTTGTGTTATGACATCCTTAGACTACTATTCAGCATACAATGATTTCCTGTCTATGATTTGTGATTATTTCAATTTAGGACATACAGGTCCTAGGATAGAACAATTATTTCCAATCTGTCATATGCACCTCATAATAATCCCATAGAGCTATAAAAAAATATCAGACTTAAATCACAATACACTACAGACAGGTGAACATAGTCTAGATAAGATTGCAAATATTTTTGGTTAAATAATTCTTGTTCATATAAGCAGTCAGAGATCTCTGATGACCTCAAGTTATACGACAATAGACTAGATAGTCTTCAGTTTGTTCCCAGTTTTAATAATATTTATAATTAATCATTTTTGAATTTATTATTTCGCGTACTCGCAGTATTTACTTTACGTCTTGAATCAATGAACTCCATTATATCATAGAATATATAGGTAGATTTATCTCATTATTTGTTCAAGGACCTGCATTATTCATTGTGCAATTTAGTGGTACGGTGATGGACGGATATTGCAGCTTTCTGTATCAGTAGGTCATATAGTCGTAATGCTAAAGAGTCTGACGATTTTAGTCTATCAAACCGTTTTGATGTGATTACAGAATTATTTCGTAATTTTCTAGAATATCTGTAAGTTGTCTTTAGAATAATTTGATCTTATTTTTTCCCTCAAGCTTTGAAAACTTGGTATTGTACCAGGTAATATATTCATTTCATTTGGGTAGTGCTGTTGATCACCCGGCTAAAGGAACAGGGGTTATGCTACTAGACATTTCATGTATTTTAATTTGGAGATAGGAGGTAAACTATCAGTTCAATGGAGAATCCGGGAAAAATTCAACTGAAGTTTATTGATCTTAACTACGTATAACTTTCTCTAAGTTTGTATAACCATAGTGGTTACTGAAAAATATGTAATTTTAATCGACAGTCGGTCATTTATACCTATATTTTTCATTCATACGATGAACAAAATAGTTCTGAATGTGTGTTTACACAAATCCGATCGGTCTGATTACGAGAACCTCAGTTAAACTATATTTAAGCTTATAGAAATAACTGTTAACTCAATAAGCAGCTGAGATTCAACAAGACATTGAATTTTACCATCGTTAGAATACCGATTTTGACTTATAATAAAAGTTCAGATTCTATTACTTACAAGATATGTGTTGCTAATTATTCAAATTATTGAGGACAAAAATCTTATTATACTGAAACATCGCCTAGTGCATTGACCAGGTCAGTATAATTGTATACATATATATTGATAATGCTTAAGTAGTAGAAGATAACTTTGAATTCAAAATAGAACGCTTACTTGAAAGTAGTTGCACATACAATAACGTCTTTACTAATCGTAATCAAAATGTATTTTAGGAGTTAGCATTTGATTAGACAAAGAGAATACAACAAAGTACTGGTAGTGTGTTCGCAATTAGAGACACGAAAATCACAAAGAATTATATGAAATTATACTTAAATAAGTTACGAATAACCTTTGTAAAATATTATCCAATGCCAAATTCATTATATGAAATAACTAGATGAATTGATCTATTGTTGCCATAACTCTTTCTTTTTATTAATCTTCTATGTAAATATCAGATATTTTAAGATTCAAATAATTTAAATAAAACTAATATTTAATGTCAGAAGAGGTTTTTATGGATATTATATTAATTTCAATATTTGAGATCATGATTCAATCGAAGCTAGACCACCATGGAAAACTTGGAAGCACTGGACGACAATTTCGTCCTAGTGTGGGACTCCTCAACAATGAGCATCCACGATCCCGTCCCACGGAATTCGGAACCAGGACCTATAAGTGTCGAGCGTGAACACTTAACACCTACATCACTGAGCCGGCCGGCATCCAATGGTGTTAATGCCTAAATTCAACTAATCCAAGAAATTGAGAGACACATCCCACCCTCGGCCGTACCGGAGTATTTGGGGGTATCAAGCTTACTATACGGTTATAAAGTGTTAGGTTTTGATTCCGTTTGAAGCTTAGGGGATATGATGTGCACATAGCTGAGAATGGTCAAATTTGGACTATATAACTGTCCAGTTTTCACTGCCTTTTAGATGGTGTTAGTGAATGAAGAGAAGTACCTTCTTTTTAATAGTTTCGGTTTGTTGAGAAAACTTTAACCAAATAAAGTCTTCATTCGTTAATATAGTTATTAGATAATTACTATCTTTCACATATTAATGATCATAAAATGTAATCTTTAAAATTTTCTAACATGTTTTTATCACTGATAAGCCCGAATTCCTATATGAAGCGAATTACACTGGTCGAAGCTTTCGGTTTTTAAGCATATGAATATCTTAAAGGGTGACCATGAGAATGTGTGGTTAAGATGACAAATTGTTCAACTTCGTACATATTTCGAAGGTTAGGGTATTAAACAGAAATGAGATGTTTCTATGTTTCTTCTTAATATTTACGGAAAGAACTTATGTACTGGGAATACAAAGCAATTTCATTATTTATGGGAATATCCTATTTCTTTTTAAAAAAACTGGATCTAATTGGCTTTGAAAGAAAAAAATACGTTGCTTAGTAAGAACTTCTCGAATGTGTGTGTATTTTTTGTTAATAACGTTGACTAAAGTTGAAGTTTGCATAAAACATTCTCCCTATTTATAGCAATTCCCATATGATTTTTATTATGTTAACTCGATACGTTTATGAAGAATTTCTCCTCAAGATACCCTGAGTTTGCTCCATGCCAATTTACAGGAACTATTTTAGAACATTTCTAAATATGTTTGGTTAGGCTTTTGTCAATAGACTTGGGATATAGATTGTTTGTTCCATTTCTTAAGTAGGACCCCTCTAGTTGTGAAAATTAAATATTGTGCATCAACTCGAAAAACCAAACTTCAGATGCTATTAGTGAGAAGATAATGGCAAAATGAAAAGTAAGGGATTAGTAATGATAATATCAACAATAGCAGAAATACATGTACATACTCACACGCACCTCGTTCGTATTTTGAAATTACAAGATATTAGTGAAAACATCACAGTACTACCTTCTAAAAAAATAAGTAATATATATGCATATAACTCAAAAGAAGCGGTAAATTAGCAGAAACACAACACAACAACCAATGACTAGCCCCAAAACAATTGAGTCTTGCTTGTGTCTCCAGTCAATTTTATTGATCAGTTTCTTTACCTGTGGAAAACGGGAACTTAAATTCGATAGACCTGTTGAGGCAGTGCGTAGTGCGAAGCGTTGAGCACGTAATGCGGCTCGTATAGTTGATGCTGCTGCTAAATGTTCATCCAACAGACGATTAGAGCGATGATATTTTTCTTGTTCATCTAGAAGTAAACGAGTTGAACTAGATATATTTGACTGTAAACCGGAACGTTGATTACCACCGGAAGAATCTACATCAGATTGAGGTTTTGAAGTATAATCACTGCTTAGATTTACAGTTGTGGAATTTGTGTCTCGATAAACCTATATTTTTAAGGAACAAAATAACGTGAAACACATAAAAAGAGGAAATACTAGGGAATATAAAGAATAAATATACTTTGTAATAAGCAACGCGTCAAAAGACGTGATGTATTTTTAAACACCAAGTGAAGACTTCAGTTTATATTCAAGGATTTAAATAAGAACTTTCGTCTAAATTTGAACGAATAGTTTCACAATATTTGAGCGCCGATTTAATATGAGTCATTAAAGAGGAAGAATGTATTTGTAAAATCTCAACGAAAGAATTTGAAGTAAATTCAACGTTTCGCTTGGCAATCTGGTTGACGCTTTTTCAAGGAAAATATAATCAAACATCAAAATTATCGAATATAAATAGGTACATGGTTCTCCGGTTTATTGTATACTGAATAAGTCATCCAATCAACGTGACACAATCATTAAAGTATGTATTTACATTAGTGTGTAATAAAAATGTGGTGTGAAACGAAAAGTGTTAAGATAACAGAATGTGTGTATACGTAAGTGATGTAAGAAGAAATTTCATTCAACTATATATTGTCTTCGGTTTGTGTATATTAAGAAAAAGCATATCATTTTATCTATGAAATGAATCAAAAATGTCACAGCATGCATTAAATGAAGATAAATAAATAAGTAAACAAGATAAATGACTGAATTCAAAGAGGAATGTATTTGTAATTGAAAGATTGTGTTATTTTAATGTTCCAGTCAATTGTTTAACATATTCAGATAAGCTAACTGATTTGAAACCGTTGATTAGTTAATATGATATAGACAGATCAAATGGAATAAGGAGTTCAGGTTTATTTATTAATTATTAGTTGCCATGGCACAGCTAGTTGTATTCCATCTCTCCTATTAATACTGTTTGAATTAACCAATATATGTAGGGCTTCGGCTGTTAGTCGTTCTTTGTAAGAATTAAATCCTTTTTGAATGATTCTTGCGCCATTGAAATCAATTGTATGACCC
Source organism: Schistosoma margrebowiei (assembly GCA_944470205.2). NCBI lineage: Eukaryota > Metazoa > Platyhelminthes > Trematoda > Strigeidida > Schistosomatidae > Schistosoma > Schistosoma margrebowiei. The sequence goes on from OX104024.1 coordinate 77,542,836, forward strand.
AATTCAATCGAGTGTAATGTTATCGCTGATTTGTTCTCAGGCTTTCTTACATCATTTGAGGATTTAGGAATGTGCTTTAAGCACAATTTGTGTTCCTTCACCCTCACATTCAGTTGCCTTGATGTTTCACCTACATACGTTGCATTACAGTCATTACATTTGATTTCATAAGCACAATTCTGTTGTTCAGCCTTGTGTATTGGATCTTTGATTCTTACTAGTTTTGATCTTAGAGTATTGTTTGCCCCCGAACGCCCTGGTACGGCCGAGAGTGGGGAGAGTCCGCTCTCCCTCTCGAAATGCTCTCACACGGCCACGCGTATATAGCTTCTGCCAGGGAAGTCCTACTCATTGCCATCTCGTGGCATTACTGTTGTTTACGAAAATGAGAGGACGAAAAGCGAATGTCCGGCGCTTTAACCGGATCACAAACCAATGGTGCACATGGGCTCCAGTATCCTGCGGGAACAAATGGCGTATGAACCAATCGTTGGTTACCGGCTGCCATGGGACTGAATCTCCTCACGATGCTTCACTGCCTTGTGGATCAGACCATTAGGTCAAAGGCTCGGGGTGTGGCCCCCTAAGATAACCACCTGCTTCGGTTTGGGCACCCGGGCAGTATCACAGCCCACACACAAATGATGAACTCTTTATGTCTATGGAAATTACCTTTCTCGCTTCGAAAAACAATAAATTGATTCAAATTATTACCACTACAATTATTGTTATTATTATTATTTTCCACATTATTCACCCTCTTTTATACTTATACAGCGGCTCGTCTTTGGTGGAAATTCGACTGTATCTAAACGTTCTCGAGTCACTGTCCGGTTGAAAATTGTATGTTACCACCGAATACGAGAACTGAAGCAGTTTTTCTGAAACCACGTGCACCATTCAAACTGGCTGCCTTCAACGTTCGCACACTAGTGCAGGTCGGACAACAGATAGGACTGGCTATGTCTTTGGAAAGTCTTAATATTGATGTTTGTTGTCTATCTGAGACCCGTATTCAAGACTCTGGCGAAGTACTACAAATTCGATCTCCATCTGTCGCTTCGAAAAGCTTGTTTTACGTGCGCTTATCCGGGGACCCTGTGGCATCTTCATCTGGTCTTGCTGGCGTTGGTGTTGCACTAAGCGCTAGAGCTGGGGCAGCACTAGTCGACTGGATCCCCATTAACAGTCGGTTATGTGCTGTTAGATTAGAAAGTTCCATCAAAGTGAGAAGAAATCGGCGTGAGAAACGATGTCTTTTCGTCATCTCCGCCTATGCCTCGACAGACTGCAGCCCGGATGCAATCAAGGATGAATTCTACCACCAGTTCACTGTTCTTCTCCAGAAAGTGCGTTCGATAGATATTGTAGTACTAGCCGGAGAATGAATGCTCAGGTCGGGCGTCTAGGCACAGAAGAGAGTCGTTTAGGTGGCCGATGGGGACTCGTTGGTCGCAGGTCAGATAACGGGGACCGTCTACTGCAACTTTGCACAGACCACAACCTGTTTCTGGCTAGCACTAACTTTCGGCACAGTCATCGCCGATGTGCCACCTGGCGTCCTCCCTCTGCATCCCAAGCCTGGACTCAGATTGATCACATCGCGATCAGCTACCACTGGCGTGGTTGTGTACAAGACTGCCGCTCCTTTTGGAGTACCTATCTGGACTCTGACCATGCCTTGGTCTGCACCAATCTTGCCTTACTTATCAGTGGACAACGAAGTGACCGCCATCAAAGGATTGATATTAGCAAGCTGGTTGCAACTTCTGTTGCAAATAAGTATCGAACCGAGCTAGCCTCTAGGTTAGCTACCACTCCACCGAAAGGTATAGATGAGCATTGGTTGCAATTGCATGACGCCATGAAAATGGCGGGAACAGTCAGTTGTGGGTTTGCGAAACGTCCCGCTTATAAGCACTGGGTTTCTTCTGGTTCCTTACAACTTATTGAAGCCCGTCGGTCTACTCCGGGTGACCGTGAGTTTGACAATAAACGAAGGATGTTACGTAAGGAAATTGGGCAAAGCTTGCGTAAGGACCGAGAAGCCTGGTGGTCGGAGCGTGCTAATGAGCTGGAAGCAGCAACTGCATCTGGTAACTACCGGAAGCTCTTCCAGCTCATCCGAGCCACTGGCAGCAAGAAGTCTGGTGTGAGTGAAACAATCTGCGAGGATGTTGGAATGCCAATCACTAACATCCATCGACGTCTTGGACGATGGGCAGAATTTTTCGAAGGGCAGTTCAACTGGCCTGCTGCTCCAGCAACATCGGTCAGACTGTCCTGCCCTCCATGGCCGGTGACGACTGATCCACCAAACGAGGAGGAAGTCCGCAAAGAACTCCAACTCTTGAAGCGTTACAAATCACCTGGCCCAGATGACTTACCTCCGGCTCTTTTTAAAGATGGTGGTGACTTTTTGACTAAGGAATTGACGACGTTGTTTACAAAGGTTTGGGAATTAGAGAGTGTACCAACGTCATGGAATGAGTCGATAGTTGTCCCTATCTTTAAAAAGGGTTCACGTCGTTCCTGTAACAACTATCGGGGGATAAGTCTACTTCCGATTGCATCCAAGCTATTGACTTCCATCATACTTCGTAGGTTGTTCAAAACCCGAGAAAGATTGATTCGCGAGGAGCAGGCTGGGTTTCGTTCTGGTCGAGGATGTATTGATCATATATTCACCCTCCGCCAAATGTTAGAACATCGCCATACTTATCAAAGGCCAACAATCGTAGTGTTTCTTGACATCAGGGCTGCCTTCGATTCGTTGGACAGGACTGTTCTCTGGGATTGTCTATTGAAGAAGGGTGTGCCTGAGAAGTTTATTAACATCCTAAAAGCCCTATATAAAAACACCTCAGGCAGAGTGAGGGCATACAACCACCTCTCTCCATTGTTGCATTCGAGTAGTGGGGTTAGGCAGGGTTGCCCAATCTCACCATTCCTCGTCAACTTTGCGATCGATGACATTCTGGAAACAGCTCTGATGAGTGTAAGTAATGGTGGTGTGGATCTGTTGCCTGGAGAAAGACTTCTCGACCTTGAGTATGCGGACGATATTGTCTTACTGTGCGATAATGCCCAAGGCATGCAATCCGCACTTAATCAGTTGGCAATCAGTGTCCGTAGGTATGGTATGTGCTTTGCACCTTCCAAGTGCAAAGTACTTCTACAAGACTGGCAGGATTCCATTCCTGTACTCACCCTGGATGGTGAGCAGATAGAAGTAGTCGAGAAGTTCGTGTATCTGGGTAGCTGCATAAGTGCTGGTGGGGGTGTGAGTGATGAGATCAATGAACGTATAGTGAAAGCCAGAGCGACTTATGCCAATCTGGGCCACCTTTGGCGCCTTCGTGATGTTAGTCTGGCTGTAAAAGGTCGGATCTACAACGTGTCGGTGAGAGCAGTTTTGCTCTATGCTTGTGAAACCTGGCCTCTCCGAGTTGAGGACGTTAGACGACTCTCTGTATTTGATCATCGCTGTCTCCGAAGGATCGCTGACATTCAGTGGCAACACCATGTTAGTAATGCAGAGGTTCGGCATCGTGTGTTCGGGCACAGAGATGATAATTCAATTGGTGTCACCATCTTGAAACACCGACTTCGGTGGCTTGGACATGTTCTACGAATGTCGTCCCAGAGAATTCCACGTCGTGCATTATTTGCCGACTCTGGGACTGGTTGGAAAAAGCGGAGAGGTGGTCAGTGCATGACATGGTGTCGTGGTATGAAAGAAAGCTGCAAAGGACTGACTTCTGTCGGTCCTTCACGACTCCCTGGTTGGGGTCTGAGAGATGGTGCTACACAGTGGCTAGAGACGTTATCAGATATGGCTTAGAATAGAAGCCAGTGGCGATCCTGCTGTAACCTTCTTTTACTTTCTTCATAAAAAGTGGTCGTGTCTCCCTTACTTGAAAGATTTCTTCTGATTGTACCTTTCCGTTCCCTCGTTACTACCACACTACCTTACACCAATCTCTTCGTTATCGTCCTCTTTTTCTTTTGTGCTCCTTAGTTTTTTTTCTATCTCTTTTCGAATTTTCATTGTTTTGTGTGGCGCATATATATTGGCACTCTCTTGTACCAATATTTATGTGTTCAAATAAATAAATAAATGAATAAATAAATGTTCGAAAGAATACCCTTATATTTTGAAGAGTTAGAATCCTTCTGATCTCTTCTGAAATACCTTTACGGTATGGGATCACAATTGTGTTAATCCATTCTTTATGCTTAACTCTTTTTTTAATATCATTTTGTTCTTCATTCCTAATTATTCTTTTAATAAAACCCTTTGGATAATCATTCATCATTAGCGTGGATACAATTAAATTCATTTCCATTTTTATATCATTTGGTTCAGTGACAAGTTTTTTGACTCTGGTGATCAAATTTTTGACCACTGTCACTTTGGTAGAGTGTGGATGCGCAGACTTAAAATCTAGAAATCCGAAAAATACTAATTTTTAAACACTCATTATAATTCCTTTCAACCAAGCAGTCTAGAAAAGGTAATTTGTGTTCAGGAGATTCCAACTCTTTAGTGAATTCGATTTTGTCATAGATGCTGTTGACACGTTGAAAGAGTTCGTCTAAAACATCTTGTTTTATAATGACAAATGTGTCATCTCAGGACTCACGGATTGACTACCCTACAATAACATAGCCTTAATTGCGCTTACTACTCTTATAACAGCGACAGTGTATATTACGGAAGCTAAAGTGGAAGAGACGCATATCGAAACCAGAATTTTATGCACAGTAGTTAGAATGTTCAGCATTCAACTACTGAGTATTAGTCCTGAATACACTTTACCTAGATTGATTTGGAAGGCTGTTTCGTATCATTAACCGTTCTCGAATGTTATGGCTTGAATACAAGTACGCAAACTAGTACTGAGTTGGATTTAATATTTAATACTTGTGTCGAGAGCTTACCCAAACATTTTTGCAATGTCACTCAAAGAGTACAAATGGTGAATCTTGCTAATAATTCTACCAAACACAACTGTGTATTGGAAACCAATGAAAGCAGATAGACAACAGACTATTTTTAAGGGAAATATCCACAAATTATAATCTCCGTTTTGTTGATTGGAGATGATTATTGCATGTGGGCTGTGAGACTGTTTAGTCACTAAGAAGAGACAGTGAAAGAAAATGAAAGGCCATGATGGATACTATTTGATACAAGCGATTCATAATCTTAGAAGGATTCGAAGCTGATTCAGTAACTCTGCATAGCTTTAAATTGGTTGACGAAATATATTTAAAAAATATCAGATTCTTGTATTTAAGTTGCGAGTGGATAGTTAGCGAATAATTAGGGGTAACTGAGGTTACCGAATAATATCTGACATTAGTTAAGCAACGCAAGATGATTTCATAAGAATTTACATTAGACAGACGAGCAACGTACAGCCTCGTCCGGTACGTTTATCAAATTAAACTGCTACACTTAACGATAACATAAATAAGTGGAAATTAACAAAAAGAAGCTGATCGAGTAGTCAGATGTGAAATATTTAAGTAAGCACGAACAGTGAACACGTTTCAATACAAGTGATTTTGAGGTGTATCACCAGGCCCCTTCAAGAGCATATGTCTCAAGTTCAAAGGACATCAGTACTAAAGCGATGACTTGTAATTTCCCATGCATACATTCAAGAAAAACCCTCAAAATAACAAAAAATTACTTACAGATCCTAGAAGGTTTTCACGTTCACGTGCAGCAATGAGTTTGGCTTTAGTTTGACGAAACTCCTGAGAATAATCACGAAGAATTTCACGATGTCGTTTAGCTGTATGCAGTTGACTAAGTCTTCCAGCTGCCATATTAGTAGAATTTAGTGGGTTTCGTGTAGTACTATCAAAAGAGGTAGGTGTAGTTTCTGTTTCAGGGACAAAAGTTGCCATCCGTTCATTAATTTGAGTAAGTCTGTAGATTAACGAGGTAAAAATTACAAGGTATGTTAGATAATGTGTCTGTGAAAATAATATCCCTAGTGAGAACGTTTAAATAGATTTAAACGAAATATGAATGAAAAAACGGTAATTGGTTTCTATTTACTGAGGATGAGTCTTAAACTAAAAAATACTTGGCACAAACTGTTTTCCAAGTTTCAGTAGTCCCTCTGAAGTTGATCAGTAATAAAAATTACTGGATTATGGATAAACCTGCTAACTGGAATTTCTTTGTACTTATAAACTGAAAGATATTTAGAAAATCATTCGTATTAATTAAGATTGCTGTGTGCTTGGTATCAAAAAAGGGGAATCCAATAACACTTAAGTTGTACAATAATAAATCTTCCTTTAGTTTTAATTCACTTAATGGGCGATCGCAGAATGCTTTGATCGTTGGTTCTTAAAGTTATTGGAAACTAGAAAGGTTTTAAATCTGACCGGTTTACCAATATTTAGGAGCATACATGTGTTTGCTAGCAAGCTCATTAGTGATACTCTTCCATACATGAACATAACCAAAATTTATGAGAAAAGGAGTACTTAATAAGTCTATCATCCTTCTGAGTAGCACCCGTCCGGATAATCTTGTCCAGTATAGGTCATTAAATTTAGCGATTAATTTAATTCAATAACACGAGACTATTTCTAATTCGAACATATTTCACTTATTACTATAAAAAAATGAAAAGAGCTTCAGAAACGCTTATAATAGAATACGTTTGATGTTCTTACGCTGTTTATGTTCGATAGAGGCAGTGAGAACAGATTGAACGATTACCAGGCTAAAACATCTCACTTTTCGAAGGTGAATTTAAGTGAACCATTATCCCAATTAAAGACAAAAGCTTCGATTACAGTTCTTCACTAAATGATATGCCTTAGACGTTGAGACCCTAGATGAAATTTTAATATGGCCCTGGTATGGCTGAGTGGGGTGGGCGCGTCCTCCCTTTCGAAATGCTCTCACAGTCATGCGTATATAGCCTCTGCCAGGGAAGTCCTACTCACTGTCTTCTCGTGGTGGGGGTGTTGTTTACGAAAATGAGAGGAGGAAAAGAGAATGTCCGGCACTTTAACCGGATCCCAAACCAATGGTGCACATGGGCTCCAGTATCCTGAAGGAACAAATGGCGTATGAACCGATCGTTGGTCACCGGCTACCACGGGACTGAATCTCCTCACGATGCTCCACTGCCTTGTGGGTCAGACCTTTAGGTCAAATGCTTGGGGTGTGACCTCCTAAGAAAACCACCTGCTTCGGTCTGGGCACCCGGGCAATATCACGGCTCACACACAAATGAAATGAAAATGACGATATTTACTGAAAATTCTATTCACGTTTCGATTAACAGTCAAACAATTCACATTATTATTATTATTTACCACGTCACTTATTCACTCTTTTATTTCCACTTTATATATCCTTATTTTTCGACTTACACAGCAGCTCGCCTATGGTGGAAACTCGGTTCTATCTAAACGTTTTCGAGTCAATGTCTGGTTTAAAGTTGTGTGCTACCACCAAATATGAATACTGAGGCAGTTTGCCTGAAACCACGTGCACCATTCAAACTGGCTGCCTTCAACGTTCGCACACTAGTGCAGGTCGGACAACAGATAGGACTGGCTATGTCTTTGGAAAGTCTTAATATTGATGTTTGTTGTCTATCTGAGACCCGTATTCAAGACTCTGGCGAAGTACTACAAATTCGATCTCCATCTGTCGCTTCGAAAAGCTTGTTTTACGTGCGCTTATCCGGGGACCCTGTGGCATCTTCATCTGGTCTTGCTGGCGTTGGTGTTGCACTAAGCGCTAGAGCTGGGGCAGCACTAGTCGACTGGATCCCCATTAACAGTCGGTTATGTGCTGTTAGATTAGAAAGTTCCATCAAAGTGAGAAGAAATCGGCGTGAGAAACGATGTCTTTTCGTCATCTCCGCCTATGCCTCGACAGACTGCAGCCCGGATGCAATCAAGGATGAATTCTACCACCAGTTCACTGTTCTTCTCCAGAAAGTGCGTTCGATAGATATTGTAGTACTAGCCGGAGAATGAATGCTCAGGTCGGGCGTCTAGGCACAGAAGAGAGTCGTTTAGGTGGCCGATGGGGACTCGTTGGTCGCAGGTCAGATAACGGGGACCGTCTACTGCAACTTTGCACAGACCACAACCTGTTTCTGGCTAGCACTAACTTTCGGCACAGTCATCGCCGATGTGCCACCTGGCGTCCTCCCTCTGCACCTCAAGCCTGGACTCAGATTAATCAGATCGCGATCAGCTACCACTGGCGTGGTTGTGTACAAGACTGCCGCTCCTTTTGGAGTACCTATCCGGACTCTGATTATGCCCTGGTCTGCGCCAATCTTACCTTACTTTTCAATGACCAACGAAGTGGCTCCAGGATCCTGAGGGAACGAATGGCGTATGAACCAGTTATTGGTCGCCGGCTGCTATGTGACTGCATCTCCTGAAGTTGCTCCACTGTCTTGTGGATCAGACCTTTAGGTCGAGGGCTCCGGGTGTGGCCTCCTAAGAAAATCACCTGCTTCGGTCTGGGCAGCATTACAGCCCACACACAAATCAAGTGACTTGTGTGGCGCATATGTATTCGGTGCCACTTTGTACCAAAATTTATGTGTTCAAATAATGATCGATCGCTTTAAAACATATCACATTAGCTTCACTTAAAAATGAACACCCAGATAATTTTGTTAGAACTATGGGCTATTCTTAGATAGTGTTTTATCAATTGGCTAGTTATTGGATACCAAAGCTTCTAAAGAAAGGCATAACTCAAGTTTAAAAGCAGCTTTCGAAACGTCGCTACCTCCCTCATGCTGTGGATAACCTCATGTAGACGTAGTAACTACGTTTCATGGATAAATAGGTCACAAAACATCCTAGACAAAGGGAGATACTTCGCAAACTGCCTTTCAGTCAGGCAACAACGTAGAAATTCGTACGTATGTACATCAACTCGGATTGACGATTCAAATCCCATAGTAGTAGAGGTAGTAAGAGTATAAGCAGTAATCAGAAACATTAGAGTTTGAAGATGTTATTTAAGGAGTATAATCCAGTGAAATAAATTTGGGAAGAGAAAAAAAGCGACATGAATAATTTAGAAGATTAGAATTCGGGAGAACACAAAGAGTGAATGTACATGAGCCATGGCAAAGGATTTTGAACCATGTCATTCAAGGTCACTAACCATCGGTTGCTAACTGCCTTTGGACAATTCACATCAAGTTAATGTATGACTATTTTATTTTATTTGAACACACATATTGGTACAAGAGTGCGCCAAATATACATGCGCCACACAAAACCATGAGAATTTAAAGAGAAGGAAAAAAGAAAAAAAAGCGCTGACATCTAAAACTGGATTATTCTGGGAGGCAATCAATTCACGATACACAGGATAGCCCCAGAAGTATGTATTTCCACACTGAAAGAAAGACCCAGGGATGTGATGGTATCTTACCACTTTTGCTTTAAGATGGTCTAGAAATCGGAAACAAAGAAGCTAACAAGGTTGTTTACGATGGTATTTTGGTAAACTACTTTCCGTTAGTGATAGTGGAAAAAAGGCGATATCTGCAATGCCGGCATAATTATGGTGGATTCCGTATACGTAAAAAGGTTGTCTCACTACTCCAACATCACGAACCAGACAAGTTCGGTAGTCCTGAAGATATCCATCCGTAGACTATACCAGCTCAACCTGATATGATTCCCACACTGGGAATGTTGCTTCATGTCACTAAACCGACTGGAATTTTAAAAAGATTGGAAGGACTGAGTCAATGGAAAATGGTAATAAGATGGGATTAGATGCAAGTGAATAAGCTGATAATCGTTAAAGTAAATTCCAATAATATAATCGTAATCCAAGTATTTGTGACGATTTAAATCACCAGATTATAAATGAAATGTGTTTACCTAATGTTACAACTGTAAGGATTCAAAGGTCATAGTAAGTAACTGCTTCAAAACCTCAGTTAACTGTAGGATGACAATTGCTTATGGATATTTTGTAGTTTAAAACTTGGATCCAAATTAATTTGTTGTATACGACATACTAGATTACATTTGGGACGTGAGATCTAATTAATGAGTACTTGTTTTAAACGCACAGCATGTACTGTGGGTTTGAAATGGTAAATCATTTTTCCGTCCTAATACTAGCTTATCCAACAGTATTGTTCAGTATAGAAGTTATATGACTTTGTATGAATGTCTTACTTGCATATAAAACTGATTTGTGATAAGATATACTCATAAATCCCAAGAATCAAGATGAGATAATTTAAAGAGTTTTACTATTCGATTGAGTCGCGAATTTTCCTTATCACGACCTTACAATTGGGGATAACATCATACCTTCCACGCTGTAGAACAAAAAAATACTTCTATGCCCTCAGAGAATGACACGGATCTGTGAAAAATCCCCTAATGTGGATATTAAAAAGGTTAATTTAGTATAATTATTACTGGGGATGAGTGCATTCCTAGATACTTCGACTCACCTCTGTAGTTGTTCTTCTATTTCATTGCACATTACGTTGAAGTTTGTGTCGAAATTTAAATGTGAAGGTACTTCTGGGACTACATTGCTTTTACTGATTATTCCAGAATTGGTAAAACGAGGAATGTGTTTGTGTTCTACTGGTCGAGTTCCAATTTTACCAAAAGCAGCTAACTTTGAATCAATCTCGCTCTCCAGTATTCGAGCTTGTATTCTAAGCTCATCCCACGTTGAAGGGATCATACTAAAATCGGTGATATTCAAATGTATGGATATCAAACCACGGAATACCGACACAAAACATTTGCGCTGGCAACAAAACGCAACTGTTGTCTGACGCGCTCCAAAATATTCAAATCTCAAAATAAGTGGACGATTTATGAGATCTGAATAACAGTTTTCGAGTATCTGTAAGAATCTTTCATGGGAAATACTCAGTGAGATTAATAATTGAAGATATTTAGGATAAGCGGTTTTAATATCAATGATTCTTTATTCTTTATTATTAATAACCTAATGATAGGGGATCAAGAGAACCATATTAATTCAGTAGCGGTAAATGAAACCCCAGAAATTAATAGCTCTAAGCCTTGAACATTGATTCCGATCTTATTGGTTCTGCTGGACACATCTTGGCTGAAGGCACTTGGTCAATCACTCACACCAGATCACGTTTTAGCACGTCACACTGACCATCTCTTACAACAACTAGTCTTGAATCATATTGAGGATGAAACAGTTATTCAGTGTTTGACAAGGCTTCTACCAGTAACACCTAATATACTTTGTTCCCACCGAGAGAAATCAAAAGACAGAGTCGAGGAGATCGGAAGAGTGTATTTGGCGATAACCAATATATCGGAATTCTCTGATCTAATCTGGCTAGCGATTGCGGTAGATGTTGAGCACAGCGTTACCACTTGTGATCTGGTGCGGATGCCTGACCGAGCGCCTTCAGCTAGATGAGTCCACTAAAACATATGGTTAGCATCCAATGTCGAAAACTTACAGAGCTATTTAGTTTAGGGATTTATTTACCGCTACAGATCACTCCCCCCCTAGTGGGGCAGTGATGACCCTAAGACGTGGCCAGCCAGAAGTTTAAACCCAACGAGTTTGTCGTTGGTAAACACTCTTCTGATAGCTTACTAAATTTAACAGCGTCTGGTCGTCTTTCCTTACTATATGGGACCGAGGTACAACATAGTAAAATAGGAAAAGTACATTGAACATTTTCGATTCTTCGTAAACTGCATCGCTCTTTTCCAGCCGTCCTGGAAAACAAAAAAGAAAATTTAAGTGCATGTCGAAATACACTGGCATGTAAGTAAAAAACACAATGTCGGCGGAAAAAAAGATGGAAAATAAACTCATGAACACGTAATAACGTTAAAAAAATTGTTTTTTTGTTTTTTTTTAAAATAAAAATATATGAGCATATTAAAAAATTCAAAAAAAATAATATATATCGTAAAAAGAAAGATCGAGATAATATAAAATGTCGAGAAGTGCCTTATATGCAATAGTCGTTTAAATGTTCAGGAAATCTTACTCTTCTTCCAGAACGCGTCGTTTTAAGTTTATTTTCGGATACTGTCGAAGTATCATCGTGTGTGTTGGTTGTCGGATGAGGTATTATAAGTGTCGGAGTCGTGTCGTTCGATTGTGCTGAAGGAAAATCCACGTAGATAGCATTTCCTTCTAAATACGCTGCTTTGAGGCGATCGATGCTGATGCTATCGTTGATTCCGTTCTTATCGATTATATAGTACTTCGGTTTGCGTTGAAGAACTTTGAAAGGTCCTTCGTATGCTGATTCGTCGATGCGAGTCTCGACGAACGAAAACGTGTGTACTATGTCGTAAGTCAGCTTGAACGAAAACATCGGTTGATTGTGGTCGAGTGGAAGCAGGTTTAACTGAACGCATTGCGTTTGTAAGCCTGTTCGTGTAGGAGGTTAGATCCATGTTCATTGAAGAGGATGAAGGATCCACGAATTCTCCTGGAAGTCGAAGTGTCGTTCCATAAACGAGTTGAGCTGCAGTGTATCCAATGTCAGCTTTCACTGCATTGCGGATACCTAGTAAGACGAGTGGAAAAGCGTCGGTCCGCTGTGAAACGTTTGCAGCTGATAGTGAAGCTTTTAGTTGTCGGTGAAAACGTTCTACCAACCCGTTTGCTTGTGGGTGGTAGGCGGTCGTTCGGAAGCGAGTGCTTCCTAATAGTGTGGTCAGACGACGGAAAAGTTCAGACTCAAACTGACGTCCGCGGTCTGTAGTGATGGATGAAGGGCAACCGAAGTTTTCTACCCATCGTTCGACAAAGGTTCGGGCCACTGTTTCAGCAGTGATGTCCTTGATAGATGCTGCTTCTGGCCATCGAGTGAAACGATCTACACAGGTTAAGAGGTAAAAGTATCCATTTGAATCTGGTAAAGGTCCTACCAAATCCAGATGAACATGGTCGAAACGAGCATCGGGAGTTTTAAATGAGACTGAGGGACATTTATAGTGTCTGATGACCTTAGATTTTTGGCAGCTTACACAGGAGCGTGCCCACTCCCTCACGTCTTTATTCATACCAGGCCAGCAAAATCGTTCTGCTATGAGCTTGATGGTTGCACGAACATCTGGATGAGAAAGTTTGTGCAATGTGTTGAAGACATTGCGTCGATAATGTTTCGGGACGATTGGGCGATCCCTACCTGTAGATGTGTCACAAAGTAAGGTTTCCTTACCTGTTCCCATCTGTTTGATGCGTAGTTTAAGGGTTGTGGACGATAACTCTTGCTGAAGATCAGTGTCTTCTTTTTGAAGCTGGGCGAGTTTAAGAAGGTCGATTCCTTGGAAACTGTTCAAGGAATTTATGCGAGACAACGCGTCGGCGACTACATTGTTTGCTCCAGAAATATGTTGAATATCTGAAATAAACTGCGAAATGTAGTCCAGTTGTCGAGACTCACGGGGGGAGTGCTTGTCAGAAGGAGAGCTTAACGAGAAAGTGAGCGGTTTATGGTCAGTGAATAGAGTGAATTCACTGCCTTCGATATAGTGTTGAAAATGCCGTACAGCACAATACATAGCTAGGAGTTCCCTACCGAATGTGCTGTATCTCGATTCGGTGTCTAGCAACCGTCTAGAGAAAAATGCCAAGGGTTGCCCGGAGTTGTTAACCCATTGTTGTAAGACTCCTCCGATTGCCGAGTCGGATGCGTCTACTGCGATACTAATGGGTGCTTCGGTGTCCTGATGTGCGAGCATTGTTGCTTTAGCGATCAGTTCCTTAACTGTGGAGAATGCTTTTCGTGCGGTGTCGTCCAAATTAATGGATTTCGCATTTCCACGAAGTTGGTCGGTAAGAGGTTTCATCAGTAATGCGCATTTCGGTATGAAGCGTCTATAGAAACTTACCAGGCCGTTAAACATGCGTAATTGCTTGACGTTGGTCGGTTCTGGATAATCCAGAATGGCCGCCACTTTGGTCCTAAGAGGTCGAATGCCTTGAGCATCGATAGTGTTTCCTAGGAAGTCTAAAGAGTCGGTTCCGAATCGACAGTACAGTAATGCCATGTTTTTGTAATCGATCGAAAACAAGATCCAGATGCTTGAGATGTGATTCTCTGTTCGGATGTGCGATTAGGCAGTCATCAACATACGCATGTACGAAGTTGAGACCTCGAAAAACGTCGTCTATGAATCTTTGGAATGTTTGCGCAGCGATTCTTAGACCGAAAGGCATTCGCAAAAATTCATAGAGTCCGAAAGGAGTAATGATAGCTGTTTTCGGTATGTCGTTAGAAGCCATAAGGATTTGGTTATACGCTTTAACCAAGTCGATTTTCGAAAAGACAGTTGTACCTTTCAAGGTAGCTGTCAAATCGTGAATGTGAGGCAACGGGTAACGATCGGGAATGGTTTTTGCATTCAATCGCCGATAGTCACCAGTTGGACGCCAATCGTTGCTGTCCTTTTTAGGGACCATGTGCAACGGAGATGCATAAGGGCTGTTTGACGGTCGTATGATTCCTAAGTCTATCATATGATCGAATTCGTTTTTCGCTAACCTCAGTTTTTCCGGAGCTAGTCGTCGTGCTTTAGAGAATACAGGTGGTCCTGTAGTCGTGATGTGATGTGTAACATTGCTGGTTACACACGGTAGTTTCGTTTGAGCTTGTTGTATCCCAGGGTACTTGTCGAGTAGTGGTTGATAGAGTGGGTCTATCGAATGCTTAACTGTGACTGGGGATAATCTACAACCAGAAAAGGAAGTTACGCAAACGGATAATTTAGTGTTTCCATCTACTAGCCTCCGTTTGCGCGTGTCGATGATTAGATTATGATGTTGTAGAAGATCCATACCAATGATTGGCATAGAAACATCTGCAACAACGAAAATCCAATGAATGGGTTTGCGTAAATCCACGTTCAGGTAGATGTACCTTTTGCCATACGTGGCGATCGGTTTTCCATTTACCGCCTGTAAGTTTAGAGTTGATTCGTGGAGCCGGTCGTTATGATTTGCTGGGAGAACGCTAACTTCTGCGCCAGTGTCGACGAGGTAGCGAACTCTCGTTGTCACATCTGTGACGTACAACAGACGGCTATGTTCGCCGGCTACGGTTGCCGTTAACGCGTGCCGGATTTGAAGTTTCCCGAGTTGTTTTTCGAGTCAGTCGTTTTCGTGTTGGGAAAGTTGCAGGGTTTTCTGCAATTTCTGGAAGATTTTCCATACTGGTTATGATACCAGCACCAGTCGGGGTTATCCGTCTCTCGTGGTCTAGAGACAGATCGCCTACGTGAAATGCTTCTACGTGGGCTGTGTGAGCGATTACGGTCGTTACGAAGATTAAGATAACGCGTGAGTGTATGACATAACTCGGTTATGTCATTCTGAGTCGTTTGAGGCTTTTCTTTGACTGAAAATACCTCTGTAGTAGACGATTTCGTTATTGCTAAAACACGATCGGCAGATGCAGCTAGCTCGTCTAAGGCGTTGTTCTGAAACAAGACCATAACCGCTTGCACCTGTTGAGGAAGTTTAGACAAGAAAAGTTGTTTGAATAGACCTTCGTCGAAAGTCCTTAGGCCTATCACTTCTCTCATTCTTTGCAACATGTCAGTCGCAGAACCCTGTTGCAGGTCGATGTTATTGAAGAGTTGATCTAACCTTTGTCGATCGGTTAGGTCTCCTCGTTTAAGAATCGAACGTTTTAGGATTTCGTAAGGTTCGGGAACATCACTAGCAAACATACTAGGTGTTATTTACCTGTTGAATTCGCGCGGTAGTGCCTTGACTACTGCGAGGAATTGTGCACGTGTGTCGATCACGCCGTGCTCGGAGAAGTCGGCTTCTGCGTAACAGAACCAGGCTTCGATATTTTCGGGCCAGAAAGGTATGAGTTGAAACGAAGGCGGGGACAAAGTCTTAAGCTTGATTACTTTGGGTGTCTGTTCAGTCATGATGAAATATGAATATATATATATATATATATATATATATATATATATATATATATATATATATATATATATATATATATATATATATCCAAGAAAAAACACGAAAAAAATCACAATGTTTAAAAAAATATAAAAATAAAGCAATGATATATGAAAATCACAAAAAGGAACAGACTCACAGTTGCAATTAGGTGTACCAGATCACGTCGGGTTCACCAATGAGGATGATACAGTTATTCAGTGTTTGACAAGGCTTCTACCATTAACACCTAATATACTTTGTTCCCACCGAGAGAAATCTAAAGACAGAGTCGAGGAGATCGGAAGAGTGTATTTGGCGATAACCAATATATCGGAATTCTCTGATCTAATCTGGCTAGCGATTGCGGTAGATGTTGAGCACAGCGTTACCACTTGTGATCTGGTGCGGATGCCTGACCGAGCGCCTTCAGCTAGATGAGTCCACTAAAACATATGGTTAGCATCCAATGTCGAAAACTAAGCTATTTAGTTTAGGGATTTATTTACCGCTACAATATAGTGCTCGATGCATCATCCATCTTCCAAATATCTCTTCAAGTGTATTTATTCACGATATCTGGTTTGACTGGCTTTTATATCCTCAGTTTAATAGGTGTTACTGACAACAGCGTTGCCGAGTAGTGAGAATCAGTGACATCCTTAATCTTGAAGATGCCACAAGTATTTGGAGTTTGATGATACCTTGACTAGTATCATCTTCTATAATCAAAACTTGCCCACCCGATGGAATCAGAAATTAAGAGAGAAATCGTTCGAAGTTATATTTGATAGGCTGTCGATATATCGAGAAGTGACTGATCTAAACTGGCTGGCATTTGTAAGAGGAATTGAGCACGGCGTTCCCACTCGTGATCTGGTCGATATTCAGTAACCCAACTGCAGGATGATTTTGCTAGGGCTCAATGACATTTCACTGGCTCTACAATACTCCTCCACCAGATTCAACGGCCGCTCGAATCTGTACCAAACATCTTAGGAGTAGTCGCTCATCGGAGGTTTCCAAACGACTAATATGAATCACTCGGGGATTGCCAAGGTTTAAGACAACTGAAAACAAAGAGAAATTGACCAGGAAACAGCGAGTAATAATAAGTTTATAGGACGTTGGCCGGATGTCTTAAGTAAATTGAGAAATGTGGTCCAGTTATCGAGACTTTCGGGTGGAGTACTTGTCTGAAGATGAGCTTAAAGAGAAGGTAAGAAGTTCGTGATCTGTAAAAAGGGTGAATTCTCAAACGTTAACAGAACTTCGAAAGTGCCGTACAGCAAAACACATGTCTTTGACTTTCCTGCCGAAAGTGCTATACCCCGATCCAGTGACTAGCAGCTGTCTTGAGGAGAATGCCAAAGGTTGCCAGGTATGGTTAACCCATAATTACAATTGATTGATCACTGGGTGGTGATCAATGTCTTGCTTGTCTAGTCCTTATTAGTGCAGATCGAATGCTATCGATCATGTTGCAATGTGGCCACCAGTCTAGGTGACTCGACACTGCAGGCACTATGTATTGAGATTTAGATGGTGGTTGGAGGTAGTCAGCAGGAAACCCTGGACCCGGGTTTCGTGCTATTTGGCACTCGTCAGCAAGGTGTACCTGTAATCTTGAGGAAACTGGTGCTCCCTGGCGGATTCGATCTCGTGTCACCCAGCTTCACAGTCAGAGACGTGACATGACATTGATCACCACCCAGTGATCAATCAATTGTGATTACATCTCAGTCCTACAGGAGGTTAGTCACAGCTCGGATAGCTCAGTGGTAACGTCTCTGACTGTGAAGCTGGGTGACACGAGATCGAATCCGCCAGGGAGCACCAGTTCCCTCAAGATTACAGGTACACCTTGCTGACGAGTGCCAAATAGCACGAAACCCGAGTCCAGGGTTTCCTGTTGACTACCTCCAACCACTATCTAAATGGTTAACCCATAGTTGTAAGTCTCCTGAAATCGCCGAGTCAATTGCGTCCACTGCAATGCTAATGGGTGCTTGGGTGTCCTGGTGTGCAAGAATGGTTGTTTTTGTGATAAGTTCCTTAATTGTGGAGAATGCTTTTCTCGCGTTATCGTCCAAGTTGGTGGATTTTGCATTTCCACGAAGTCGGTCAGTGAGAGATTTCATAAGGGACGCTCATTTTAGTATGAACCTTCTATAGAAACTTACAAGGCTGTTAAATGTGCGTATTTGCTTGATGATGGTCGGTTTTAGGTAATCCATAATAGCCGCCACGTTACTTCTTAGAGGTCGTATGCCTTGAGCATCAATAGTGTGTCCGAGGAAGTCTAGGGAGTCAGTTCCGATTTTGCATTTCCGAATGTTTACAGTAAAGCCATGCATTGCAGTCGCTCAAAAACAAGGTCCAGATGCTATCAAGCAGTCATCAACATACGCATGTACGAAGTTGTGACCTCGAAAAATGTCATCTATGAACCTTTGGAATGTTTGGGCAGCATTTCGTAGGCCGAAAGGTATGCGCAAAAATTCATACAGAACGAGAGGAGTTATGATATCGGTTTTTGGAATGTCGTCAGTGGCTATGCGAATTCGGTTATAGGCTCTAACCGAATCGATTTTCGAAAAGACAGTTATATCTCTCAAGGTGGCTACCAAGTCATGAATGTAGAGCAACGGGTAACGATCGGGAATAATTTTCGCACTCAATCGCTGATAGCCACCAGTCGAACGCCAGTCGTTGCTGCCGTTTTTAAGGACCATATGCAAGAGAGATGCCCACAGGTTGTTTGACGGCCGAACGATTCCTAAATGTATCACGTGGTCGAATTCGTTTTTAACCAATCTCAGCTTTGCGGGGGCCAGTTGGCGTGCTTTCGAGAATACAGCCGGTCCTGTGGTCGTGATGTGATGCGTAACATTGATGGTTACACACGGTAATTTCGGTTGCGATTGGTATGTCCCAGAATACTTATCGAGTATTTGTTGATAGAATGGAGCTATCGTATGTCTAACTGTGATAGGAGATAATATGCAATCAGAAAAAGAAGTTACGCGAACAGAAAAATTAGCGTTTCCGTCTATTAGCCTCCGTTTGCGCGTATCGATGAGTGGATTGTGGTGTTGTAGCAAGTCCATACCAATGATTGGCATAAAAACATCTGCAACAAAAAAAATCCAGTGAATGGATTTGCTTTCTATTTGCCACTTGTAATTTTGAAACAGATTCATGAAGCCGATCGTTAGAATTTTCTGAAGAACGCTAACTTCTGCTTCAGTATCGACGAGGTAGTAAACTTTCGTTATCACAGACGAGTGTGTTCGCCGGCTACGGTTTCCGTTAACGCGTACCGGCTGGGAAGTTACCTGTTTCAGAAACTTGCAGGATGATTTAGCTAGGGCTCAGTGACATTTCACTGTCCCTACAATTCTCTCAATCCGTAGCGCTGTGAGGACCCAATCTCTCTCAAAACGTATCAGCAAGAGGTGCCAATATTACGTGTTCTCGCAGAGGATTTCTTCAATGAACTATTCGGACAGAGGAATGAAACTTCAAACGATGTGATTTCGTTTTTCAAACATTTTTAGAATGTCCCCTCACATGAGCACTCCTAGATGAAGGAAAAAATAGAACTTCTGTCATCATAATCGTCGTTAAATATAAGGTAAGTCAGCATTAGACGTCTCGTAGCCTGCGGTAAGATAACGGAAATAAGTTGAGGCACTTCATTTCGACTTCATGAAGTGGGTTGTGAAACGTTTTACCGTTCTGGACCATTACTGTTGACCCTACTCTAACATATCCACTTCATAACTCAAACAAGGACTCGCTGCTTAAATCCCATGTTTTAAATGCAGTCTCGCAAACGTCAGACATAATACCCTAAACGTTTCTTAATCTAGCTAATCAAACGTCTCAAGAAGAGCCATTTAGACACTACAGTCTTTGGCTGCAACAGCCTAACTGTCACTTGTCGTTGCCAGTTATGCCTCTAGACCTTTGTAATCCATTGCTTTGGACAATCTCATTTCATGGGCTGTGCAACTGTGTAAATCGTCCTAATAATTTACTTTTATCTCTATAATCATGCTCGAACCAACTTTTGATGGCTGCTCATACACAAATCCTACAATGTTGTTCTGCTTGGCATACAGTGCATTGGTCTCGAAATTCTAATGTTATTGATAAAAAGTAGTTTTACAATTCTTTGCCGATTTCTTTACATATGAAAGTCTAGCCTTACTTATGAACACTTCGCATGCGTTCTTAGTCTTACAATGAGTGAAATTGTACTGTTTCGAGCCTGTAGATATCAATAATTTTATTACACTTTCCTACGTCTTGGAAGCCTCCTGATCTCGTCAGTTATGCATTGGTGGGCAGTTATTTGATCTGCGTGGCACTAAGCTTGTTATAAATGGTGACGTTGTAGAACTATGGTCTACTATGATATTTGTACTGCTCTAATAATAGACCTAATCCTAAATTTATGGATTTGTCATGATATAACTGCCTAATCTTTAAGATCTTACGTGGAAGTCACACCATCGACTACACCAACTCACTGTATCGTATCAATTACCAATACATTATGTAGAACAAGGTTAGGCTAGAGAAAGAACCATATATTTAATATGAATAGAAGATATAAGGTAACATTCAGCAGAGACCACGCCTGCATGGTCGAGCCATGCCGTTCGATCAACTCCAGTTCATTCAATTCCCTGTTCGCGCCTTCTACATTCTTAGGTATTTCTCCGCGTTAAATATTGAATATCTGTTTTCCGAGTAATCTCGTATTCAGCTTTGAGGATTGTGTGGTTATGGTCCAATGCCACTACAACGTAACTGAGCTAAGTGTGCCTTTAAATATAGACCATTATAGCGACCGAACAACCAATATTCGGATGGAACAACGAACTGACGAATCCAAAATTTATTCGATTAGACCAGACCACGTTCCTCTGTATAGCTCACAACGCGTTTTTGAGATATTCGTATCATATTATATCAAAACACAACCTCTTTGCTCAATATAAACGGTTCTAATTTAGAAAACAGAACAAATTACATCAAACTACAAAATACCTCAAACTATACAGCCTCTGCTATACAGTCAGAAGTAACTCTAACGTAAAGTAGCGCGCTAAACAATAAAAGAAACAGTTAATACCAAAGGGTTTAATACCTGAGAATGAATACAAATATTCCCAACAAGGTGGGATCACATATCTATCTGCAGGGATTCCAGCAATCCTCTCAAACAGACAGTCAGAATGTTAACAGTCACACACTGAACCACGCCGTGACCTTGAGCTTAGTCAAACACGACCTTACTGTCACTAGTCCGGCAACATGCAATAGAAAACTAGGTAACAAAAGATAGGTCTTTAATCAAAATCACATAATAAAAGCTCGAACGAGGAAGACTGAAGAACAAAAGATGTGGTTAAACGAGATCTGAATAAAAGTTAAAACACACAGCAGGGAGAAGGGACAAATAAATGACAATACTGTTCAACAAAGAAGCTGTAGAGGGATTTTCATCGTTCTCTTTCCGTTACAGCCATGCTTCTTGGATCGATAAGCTAGTATCTCCGGGTCAGTCCGTTGTTGCAGCACTATTATAAGCTTGATGTGTTTACTTTCCATATATATGGGCAAGCTGAAACCCGATCATCGACTACGATGCAAACCTAGAATGTGAACGATAAAACAGCGTGACCGCCATTAGCTAACTTTGGGAAGATATCTAGGCAGCAATATCAGCTGTCGCATAATTGATTGTCAAGTTTAACGAAGAAGACTCTTGGCTTGGATCAGGATGCTTTACTAACACATGGCGCATCACAGTCATCAGAAGCCTACTGTCGAATGTGTTCTGAACTCTAAGGTAAACATCTCCATTCAGTTAACATCAGCTGACGAGCGATTGTAGGACAGAAGAATTGGTGGAACAGGAAAGCGATCGTTGATCGTCGAGTTGCCAACGAAGTTCTTTTCGGAGAACGGTACCAGGGGCGATATGCTGTATTTGTTGCTTGAGTTAGCATGCCACACCAGAGTGGTTTGTATCCAGAATCTGAAGATTGCGTTCGTAAGGGATGCGAACGAGAAACGCTGCAGACGTAGGACGAAACCACGTTGAGCCGATGAACCAGAAGCGACCATAACGACGAAGTTCGAGACCAAGCGTATGCCAAACATTGGAAACCAAAATATAGACTGAATGCGTTGACAAGAGCGTGGGTGACCAGTCCAGCTTTCGCCAAAGTTGACTGAAGTAGACGGTACCAAACGGGGATGGTCGGAGGCGTGGGCAACCGTACTCGGCAACTGAAACATGAGATGGTGGTCTCGTTCGCATCGCCTGAGCCTTCAGTCTCATCCGAAGTCAAGGGCTGCGTGATCTGCTGATCTGGACGTGAGACTGTCGTCTCGTCCCTAGATGGTGCAGATGATGCGTGCTGTTGGCTGGGACGTGAGAATGAGGTCTCAGGTGTATCTAGCGTAGGATATGTAGAAAATTTAAGGATCCCGCTGGGTTTGATAGGTCTAGCATTGAATCTCAAGTTATCAAATAAGCCACTGTCATCTACGTGTGCTGGTTTGAGACGATCGATGCTGACGATTTTGACGCGGCCATGGCGATCAACCTTGAAGGTCTTTTCGTGACGAGCGATCACATGGAAAGAGCCTTCGTAAGCTTGTCGCAAAGGTTTGCGTACCGAATCTACTCGTATGAAAACATGTGAACAGGTGGATAACTCTCGAGGGAGAACGACCTGTCGATGTTGTATTCGAGTTGACACTGGAGACACCGTTCGCATAAATGCAGACAGTCGTTGGACGTAGTCTGATTTACCGAAATTAGGTCTGCTCCATGGTGTGAAGAATTCCCCAGGCAGACGCAATGTCGTGCCTTATATCAGTTCAGCGGCGGAACATTGGATATCTGCCTTCAAGCTCGTTCGAATACCTAAGAAGACGAGCAGTAAGGTTTCGTACCAATTGTCGTTTTCGTGTGCTCGAAGAGCACTTTTAAGTTGGCGGTGAAACCTTTTAACTAAACCATTAGAAGTTGGTTGGCAGGCGGTAGTGCGTATGCGTTCCGTACCAAGCAGCCGAGTAAGTGAGGAGAATAATGCGGACTCAAATTGTTGTCTTTGGTCAGTCGTGACCGTCGATGGACAACCATATATAGCGGTGAGCAACTGTCTCCGCCGTGATAGACGTGCTGGGTATAGCTTCGGGCCATCTGGTGAAACGGTCGATGCACGTGAGTATGTGATCATACCCATGCGATGGTGGCAGTGGTTCTACGATGTCTAAGTGAACATGACCGAAGCAAGCATCAGGCGTAGCGAGTGTACCAAGGGGGCGGCTACGTGCCAGTGCACTTTTGATCGTGGACATTGTAAGCATTGCTTCGCCCACATACGAAAATCTTTATTCATGGACGGCCAGACGTATCGCTCAGCGATGAGACGTAATGTAGCTGCGATACCTGGATGAGATAATCCATGCAGGGCATCGAATATGAAACGGCGATAAGCAGAGGGTACGATGGGTCGAGGAAGACCGGTAGAAGTATCGCATAGGATGGTGCCAGAAGTCGTGACTAGGAGTACTTCCTGATACTGAAGGGACGTAGAGTGTGGTGCTTTTGTACAACTGGGATCGTTTGCTTGGGCGGCGGCCATAGCAGGAAGATCGAGCACCGGCAGAGTAACTGCATTCGTTTGGATTTGTGATAGAGCATCGGCAACACAGTTCGACTTGCCTTTGATGTGACGAAGGTCTGTCGTGAACAGGGAGATATAGTCCAGATGTCTGCACTCTCGTAGTGAGTAGCCTTATTAAAACATCTGGCAACACAGCTAATAGCAGGCTTTAAAATATGCACACGGTTTCAGATCATCCTGAAGACGGGAGTGGTCAGTCAGCTCAAGCGGCCTACGTCTAATGACGAACAACTTGTCATATAATCAAAATGTTAACTTTAGGCTCTTTCTTTTTTAGCCATAAAAAGACTCATAAGTGGTCTTCTCGAAATTAATAGCTTTATACTTCAGTTAACCACGTCTCATTTCAGGCATGATTATGAATATGATGTCCAAGTAGGCCGATATTGTAATTTTTATGTTTGATATTGGGTATCCTAACATTGTTGTAGGTAATTAATGAGTCGTTTGTTCTATCATTTATAACAATTTGTTCATTTAGTGATTGGATTTAAGGTCAGTGGTATGATAATGGACTGATAAGATAATAAAACATTTCACTGGCCAATCAAAGTCTAGTTGATACTCTCTACATCGTTTGCAACATTTGGATCCCCTGAAATCATCACGTAGTCGTGCATCCATATCATATTATGGGTGAGACTTTAATCTATGGACGACTTTTGAGTGACTCTAGATTGACCTTGAGAGTGTCCACCTACCAATGAGGACTAAATGAGGGTTATAAACCAGTGCGATGGATTATGATTTACAGTTGATGGTTAGAGTTAGCAATTAGATTTAGAGTTTTCATCACGAACTGACAGCTAAAACGTCAAAACACTCACAATCGATTGATCAATCGGTGATGATCAGTGTCATGTCAGATCCTTCTTAGTGCAGATCAAATGCTATTGACCAAATTGCAGTGTGGCCACTAGATGACTCGACTTTGAGGTAAGATGGTGGCTGGAGGTAGTCAACAAGAAACCCTGGTAACGTGGTAACGTCTCTGATTGTGAAGCTGGGTGACACGGGATCGAATCCGTCAGGGAACACCAGTCCCCTCAAGATCACGGGTACACCTTGCTGACGACTGCCAGATAGCACCAAATCCGGGTTGATAGTATCCTGTTGAATACCTCCAACCACCATCTTACGTCAAAACACTGTTTAGCCAATTGGATGAATGAATTTTGAGCCAACATTCAAGACCTGTTATCTTATATCTGATTCGTTCGTCCGTAAATTATAGTCTAGCCGTTTTTAATGCTTTGAGCAGTGATTTTTCTCATGAAGAGTTTGTTAGATCAACTTTTGGACTGATTTCATAGTTATCTTCAAGTGATTAACCTCTATGTTTTAACTGGTACTCTATTTCGAATGATCAAGTTACTAAGCACCTTTTTTAACTTTGGAAAATAGCTTTCAACACAATTTATAACTGCTTAAAAATCAGGAAAAAGTGGCAACTGTTTTTTGTCTAAATTTGGAACATACTAACACTGGATACATGTGTCTTCATATACAGGATAGATGTCACGAAATTCATACGTACTATGATCACAATTCACTACTTTAATGCTGCCTGATTGCTTACATTTTTTCTTTTTTGAGTTTGATCCCCGAATTCATTGCAAATGAATACTTAACTTATCGGATCAGTTACATCGATCATAGCTTCAGCGATTAAATGTTGAAACAAGTTGCTGATGAATCCATTCTTTTAATTTTCATTCCTTAAAAAACACGACGAGATTATAATTTATGGACGAATACGATAATTAGAAGTAATTGAATTGAACGTAATCGGATCAAGAAGTACTAGATAACCACAAATGAATGTACTGTATTTAGAATTTGAAATCAAACATTCAACAAGTACCAAGGAATCATTAGATCATTCAAACATCATAACAAACTAATCAGGTATAAGATAACAGGTCTCGGATTTTGGCGCGAAATCCACTCATCTATTTGGTTAAATAAAGTTTTGGCATTATAGCTGATGTCATTTCGTGATGAAAACTCTAAATGTAATTCTTAACCTTAACCATCAATTGTAAATCATCATCTTTATCCTTCACACAGGTTTATAACCTTCTAGTAAGTAGGCGGACACTCTTAAGGTCAGTCTAGCATCTCTCAAAGGTGGTCCACAAATTATAGTCTCACCAAAAAGAAAAACAAAACTCTTTTGTTTTCTGGTCATTTTGTTGACCCTCAATTTAGAAGTTTATTTCTTTTATTCACTCTAAGTTGTGGTTACTTTTTGTTAGTCTCTAAATAAAATTATAAACAGAATCTTTTGTTTTCTATTGTCTATTTTAACTTGTAGATGATAAATAAAACTATAGTGTAAAATGATAAAACTGTTGATGGGATATTACGGGTGTGTCTTTTTTTTAAAATACAAAAACCCATAGATATATGCATAGAAACTTACTTACTTACTTACTCACTTATAAGAATTGACTAATACTCTTATGTGAATTGTACTAAAAATAAAAACAAGTAAACGCCTAATCTCCAAGAGAAAAAAAAAATAAGTATCTAAAGACTCACAGTAAATTAACATTTGATTTAAGCTTTGTATTATATAAACAAGAATACTCATAATACATTAGTTTACAATACTATTCCCTATTGTAGTTGTGTAATCCCATATGCATATGTATATAACTCTTGTCTAATAATATTATTTGAGTAATTTTAACATTAACCAATCATAAGAAATCAATGAGAATACCCTAAGTCAATAGGTGATTATCTATTGGTTTAAATGATAAAGATTATATTACTTAAATAAAATATGAAGTAATTAATGATTATAATCATCAATATATTGAATATGAATGATACAATAAATGATTGATCCTGATAGAAAAGTAGCCGGATTGTATATTTAAACAAAAGTTAGTATGGAATGGACATTCTTAATGTTCAGTAATATTGATCGAAAATATGGTCAATTTTCATTATATTAATAAAGATTTATATCATACTTCACAATTCTCTTCATTAAATCAACATGATAATCTAGATCATGATGATCTATATTGTACTAAACATTTGAATTCTATAATTAATGATAATACTAAATGGGATTTATTAAGATCAATCGAATTGAATGATGAAAATATCAAATCTGTTTCAAATTTTTATGCATTAGATCAATTATCAACTCTATCAAATAATAATGATAATAATTATAAATCATTAAAAATTGATGATACAACAACAATAGATAGTTGGACACCATCAATTGATCAATCATTTATACATCGAGAAATATTAATAAATAAAATGAAAAATTGGAAATTATACAGAAATACTAGTCCTTTAAATTATTTCAATAATATGAATAATACTAGTAATATTGATAATCTACCTGAAAAATACTCTGTTCAATGTAGATTTAGAACATTTGAAGATGTACCGAAAGATCAAATAGATGATCATGTAGCTACAGTACATATATTTAACCGATATTTAATGAATAATGAATATGAACATGGAGATCAACTACAAACATTGAAAGACGTTCATTCATCAGTTGATTTAAGTGAAAATTTAACAGAACAGTTTATTACACCATCAATCAGTGATGGTGTAACATTGGATGTATGTAATCAGGGTAAGTGTCATATTTTTTTCGCCAATATAGTTAAACCTTAAAACATTACAACAATCCAATCCAAGTTCTTTTTATTTTATCCAGTGAAATTACTTCAGCAGTTCCTATGTTCTAAATCTCCAATAGTTACTATCTTCCTAATTGCAGAGATCTGAGAATCTCTGATAGACAGATCTCAATCAATATTAACTTTGAGACATTTTCTCCGAGTTGTTCCAACATAACTGTGACAATACATATCAGTTTGTCAAATGATAATACAGTAAAGCTCATGGATATCAAAGTATTTATATATTTGAGAGGGTTAGAGTGTATGCACGTGTGTGTGTGTGTGACTAGCTAGATCATTAGTGATTGATGTATTACCTAACACATTTTGTAAAACTTAATAAATCTGCACACCATTGTAACTATCAATTCTCTTAAGTCACCAAGTGTAAATACTGTCAATAAACTAATATATCAAAGCATTGCATGACATTTATACACAATGTATGTATACACTGAATATATACTTTGCTTATTAACGATAATAATTCATTGTGATGACATTTTCTCAAACGTTTGACATTAAATAGAATTACGAAGTATGCAACATAAATCTTCTAACAACAACCTTCATATCATCATTGTATTATCTAAATTAATCAAAACGGACTAATTACTCTATAAAACTTACTTGACACTATTCAGAGAATAAGAACAAGTTATTGCTTAAATAAACCATCTCTCTGTGTGTGTGTGTTAGAATCAGAAAATTCCATTAGTCAACCATAAGCAACAAAACATTCCAAATAAATACTCAATGTCTTATTTTCTTAATTTCAATAATCGAGAGAATTAATGGTGTGTACTACTGATGTCGACAGATATAAGCAGTATGCAACATCAATGGAAAATGAAATGTCTGATGGTAGAAGATTAAGAAGATCGAAGGAAACAGGTCGAGAACAGAGAATGATTGATGTGGAAATGAAGGACGGAAGTTTAATGTATAAATCTCATATTTTACTAAGAGATTCTGGAATTGTCTACTCAAATACATGTGGTTGTCTCCACCCATGTTCTCGTTCATCACAAATTTACAATAATGCTTGAATCATGAAACAGAAATTTCCCAACAAAAATAAGACGACTGGATAATGAACCAGATTTATAACAGTCAGTCTGTTCATTTTGCGATCAGCTAATTTTGCAGAGTGAAGAGTGCTTTTATTGCTGCTGTGTCTACTTGATACTAGCTAGTTAATTAGTTAGTTTGTTTGTGTGTCTGGATCATAATTCTAATTCCTCACACAGGTTGATAACCCTCATTTTGTGTTGGTTGTTAGTTGGACACTCTAACGATCAGTCTGCTATCGCTCAAAGTTGTTCATAAATTATAATCTCACCTAAAGTTCCTATTAGTAACTATCATTTAAGTTCAAAACGAATCATATTTTAATAGTAATAAATGATCTGATGAAACATAAATTATAATAAGGCATAACATTCAACAATTTGAAATTAACTGAAGTATTGTCATGAACAAGAACACATGTGGGGACAACTAATTGTATTTGTTTGCTAAAACATGAAATACTTCATTTGTAAATCGTCCATCGCTTGTTTCAATCTTCATCGTTCCTTCATTGCTATTACAAGTACTCACTGTTCCTATTCTCTTGAATTCGATCTTCCCAACCTTCTGTTGCCATGTGTTACACTTCTGACTGAAGTCACATACTACTTATATCGACAGACTTTAGTAGTATATACCGCAGTACGATTGTTAGTCATAGTTTATTTTAGCTAACAGGTATAAGTTATGTCATGTCAGGAATTAAGTTAAATATATTTTCAGTATACATATTTCTCGAAACTATGTGAGTTTCGGTATTTGTGATATTGTTCACAAAGACAACAAACATTTCAGTATTAAACTATCTAACTTAGGGAACAAAATAATATTGAAAGTGTCTATGGAATTCGTAATCATTCTATATTACTTCATAAGGTTGAACTATACAGATAATGGCTTGATCTAATCACAAAAGAGAAATTATCATTTTGTTATATTTTCTGGTAGATTGTAAAATCAGTCTTCACATACACACAGTTTAGTATTTCAGTTTTGGTTGTTCAGTAAACTGACTCTATTTTCATTTGTACACTTAGTCAATACGGTATTAAGGCCAAGTTTGCTTTTTTTTTCTTAAAACAGACTATTTCTTAAAGACTAAACTATAATAGTGTGGTTATAAGTTTAACTGAATATTCATTTTGAATACATTTTAGTTTAGATAATGAATGTATTTCAACAAACCAATTATAATCAGAATGGGTTTTGGGGGAGATTTTTATAAGGTTCACTGGTTGAAATCATGAGTCATTTGAAGCTAGACCATCATGGAAAACCTGAAAACACTGAACGGCCGTTTCGTCCTAGTATGGGACTCCTCAGCAGTGCGCATCCGCGATCCCGCACCACGCGGGGCTCAAACCCAGGACCTAATGGCTTCGCGCGCGAGCACTCAACCTCTAGACCACTGAGCCGGTATCCAACAGTGTTAATGTCTAACTTCAACCAATCCACTTTGTAAGCAAAGATTGCATATGGCTAGTAATGGAATCCAGGATGCGCGTTTTAACCTGTTTTAGGGCTCATCAGCTCAATGTACATGCATCCCACTGTCGATGTTCACCCCAGGACTCGAACCCATTGCTGTCCGCTCCAAACATCATCATATAAATCCCCTTAGCTACTGATTCCTAATATCTACTTGCTTGTAATAATCCCAACCATTATATATTTGTTTTTGGAAGGATGTTATTATCCTGTATTCCTTTTTTTATTAAACAAAGAGGATATTTTACCAGATTAATGCAT
This sequence comes from Schistosoma margrebowiei, assembly GCA_944470205.2. Lineage (NCBI taxonomy): Eukaryota > Metazoa > Platyhelminthes > Trematoda > Strigeidida > Schistosomatidae > Schistosoma > Schistosoma margrebowiei. The sequence goes on from OX104024.1 coordinate 77,573,018, forward strand.
TAAAATGAGTCATTAAGATATAACATCGAGAAAGAGAGAGAGTAAGTTTAATTTACACAATCATTTAATATAGTAACGAGATTTTGAGTATTTGTTTCTTAAGGATATCGTTAGTAATATAAATGAAATACTAATAAGTTGATAGGATGGGCGTTACTTATAATTATCTCATTACTTAATAAATAGATAGATTTAGGCAATATATATATATATATATATATATAGTGATATGATAAACTTTCCAATGTAAAATGTTTACATTTCCGATATACGATACATGGTAAAGTTGAAATGAAGAGATTATTGAAAAATAAGGCCATTAGTTTGAATCATACTACAAATCAAGATTGTTTTTTCTAAAAAAATGTCTATCTATTTCTCTCAATGACAAAAATATTCAGCCTCCTAATTAACTTATACTGTATCTGATGTAGAGAACTAATGAACTTATCATTGATAGTATCTTACTTACTTACTTACTTAGTTACGCCTGTTACACCTCGTGAAGGAGCATAGGCCGCTCATCAGCATTCCTCATCAAACCCTGTCCTGAGCAGTCCTTTACAGCTCTTACCATTTGTTATTCATTTTTTTCATATCTGATTCTATTTCCCAATGTAATATGTTCTTTGACCTTCCTCTTTTCTGCTTCCCTGCAGAATTCTAAGTTAGGGCTTGCATCGTGATATAGTTTGGTGATTTCCGTAATGTATGTCCTATCCATTTTCATCGTCTTTTCCTAATTTCCTCTCCAGCTGGAAGATGGTTTGCTCTCTCCCTTAATAGGCTGTTGCTGATTGTATCCGACTAATGGATGTTAAGTATCTTGCGTAGACAACTATTTATAAATACTTGGACCTTCTTGATGATGGTTGTAATAGTCCTCCAAGTAAAATATCACCTTTATAAAGATATTTAAGAGGTATTTTTTAGAAACTATAATGAAAAGAATAAAAGTCAATAACCTGAACAAAATAATTGTCATTGGTTGACCTCATTTATTGAACTATTGAAGACAAATGAACACTCATTAGCTGTTTTTTCCTTAACTTAGTTCTCATATGCAATATTCTATCATGAATGTACTTTAGATCGACTATAAGGATTCAAGCCTCGCAGAAAGAATGATGTAGCTTTGGCGCAATTGAATCGAACATAAATGATCAGGAAAACACCAAATTGAATAAGTAGTAAGCTAAAAATGATCTTAATGAAGAGAACTAGTTTGTTATATCATTTTACTATGTTGCTTGAAATAGTATAGGTTAGTTTTTTATTTCAATGGGACATCTACTGTAATCAATATTGATTACCGTTGAACTCAATATGTAATTGTATTTTTATCAGAGAAATATATGTTCCTATTATTGATCACCCTGATATATTACAAAGGACTTCATGACGTAATACAGTAGTATTACACAAATTATGAAGAGTTGATTATTTTTATTAAACAAAAGAGATATTATAAACGGTTGATTAGTTTTGTTCACACATTTTACTTAAAATGAGTGTACTGTACCGCTGAAAATTCTAGAAGGTTGCTATAGCAACAATCAAGAGACAGATAAGTTGTAGAAAAACAAGGCTGATTTAATGAATGAAATATAATGTTTACAAAAATTTAAAGAATAAACAAAACAGCTCAATAAAAGTAGACTATCTATTGCATAATAAGTAGTTTGTTAGAGTACACTTTCAAACTCAATCAATTTGTGATGTAGCATGATGATCATCAAAGTAGTTGTACCATTGAACGTTGATTCAACGGTTCTACATATCAAGTGTTCTTCAGAAGATCTGAATACCTTGGGTTCATTCTTCAGTAGAGTTGCTGATGCTTACTGTCGAGGATATCAATACCAGGACGAAATAACCACTCGTTTATTCCTAGTTTTCAACGCTAAGTTAATCGAGATCAATTCATCACTAATTCCACTCACATATATTTATGTAGTTAAGATAAGTCGAAAGTCAGTGAGTCCACCACATTATTTACACAGTTAAAAAAAGCAGATGGATCAGATGTTTAAATCGAGTGCCAACGTTCTTTTATTGACCATTCGTTTCTTCTGATAGTTCTTTCTTTAAACATTCATTTTTTATGTATGAAGTTATGAAATCTATTTGAGGTAACACAACGAAACTTGTATGATTACAAAAAGGCTTTTAACTAGAGGTTTCTACATGATTAACATCCATTCGCGAGGTGCATATATAAACTGATGGGAACTGTGGCTTTCATTGATATAAAATAAAGGTACGGTGATGTCGAACCATTTAATCTAATGATCGCATTAGAAATATGGTCGATAGAATCTAATTAGCTTTAAGAACTTTATAAAAAGGTGAAAGTATAATCTACTGATTACCTCGAGCCAGTCAATCAAAATTAAGATAACTCCTCATGTATTTCGCGCAAACTTTGAAGTACGGTGATAGATAACTTATGTGTTATTATTATTTATGTGAAAATTGTCAACATTTGATCTTTAAAATGCCTGGAATCAATAAGAATACCTATTAAGCGGCTATAAAGTGTATTTAAGGCGATATTTAAGTTACTTTAGAAAATATATCTGATCCTAAAACAAATTTCATGTAACTTTCTATGGTGTGATTTGATGTGTACTTAAGACAGTCTGTTAAAATAAGGTAATATTTTCTGCCTTTCTGACTCTTTCTTTAAACCTCAACCTTCAGTTTGTAAATTTTATGAACAGAGTTGTGACAAAGCATTACATAATATCTCATGTCCGTTAGTGATGAAAACTCTAACTCTAATTTGTCGATCTAACTTTAAATTCCAGCTTACCATTTAGTACGTAAACCTAACCATCATACTTTATAACTGATATCAGTTGGTCAGTCAGTCAATCAGCTACAACGTAGGACCAGGCACATGTGTGCATCGGTCCAGGTTGCCATACCGCATCAGCACAAGATGAACACTGGATTCATAACAGTTGGTGACAAAAAGCCTATAGGGTTATATAATTCCAACTCATAACTTTGGCCCAATTCCATGAATGTAAAATTAATCTTTTTTTATCTTTATAAAAAAAAGTGCGTAATTTAACATGCAATGGGGTTGTTTATTATACCAAAACTACAATTCCATTATAGTTTTATTACTTTTTTTATTGTTAATTGTTTCATAGATAGACAGTGTTTCCTGATTGGTTGATATCTCGTCCAAGGTTAACAGTGTGGTATAATTTTATCAAAGAAATGAATTTGTTTGTTTACAATCCACTGATTAATTCATTTAAATAGTTTTATCAATATTATAATGTTTTTGATTGAAATCATGAACTGGTTGATCTTAGACCACCATTAAAAACCAGGAAGCATTGGACGACCGTGAGAATCTTTGACAGACTGAAGGCTCTGGTTATGAATCTTGCGAGCAGTCCCATACTAGGCTGAATGCTCCCAGGTTTTCAACAATAGTCTAATATCAACTGGTTCATGATTTCAATCAAAAACATAATTAGTTTTATTACAATAAGCAAATCGGTGAGACTATATATAATTTATGGAAAACCTTTGAGCGATAGCAGACTGATCTTTAGAGTTTCCACCTAACAACCAACACAAAATGAGGGTTATAAACATGTGTGAGGAATTAGAATTATGATCCACACTTGATAATTAAGGTGAAGAATTAGATTTCGGTTTTCATCACGAAATCACATCAACTATAATGCCAAGATTCTATTTAACCGAATGAATGAGTAAATTCCATACCAAAATCCGAGATCTGTAATCTTATACATGACTGGTTCGTCCATAATCTAATCTGGAATAAATTGTGTTCAAATCGCTTGATCTAATAAACATTCAATCAAACCTGTCGATCTATATGAGTAAACATCATTCAACTTTATTTCATAGCCAATACTCTATTTTAATATCAGAGCTTTAAACGTCTCCATAATCCAAAACAAACAAATTAACTAATTAACTAGTTAGTATCAAGTAGACATAGCAGCAATAAAAGCACTCTTCACTCTGCAAAATTAGCTGATCGCAAAATGAACAGACTAACTTTTATAAATCCGGTTCATTATCCAGTCGTCTTATTTTTGTTGATCAATTTCTGTTTCATGATTCAAGCATTATTGTAAATTTGTGATGAACGAGAACATGGGTGGAGACAACCACATGTATTTGAGTAGAAAATTCCAGAATCTCTTAGTAAAATATGAGAACTATACATTAAATTTCCCGTTTGGAAAATGTCAATGAATTGTCTCAGACTTGATTGTTCCTTCATTTCCACATCAATCATTCCCTGTTCTCGATCTGTTTCCTTCGATCTTCTTAATCTTCTACCATCAGACATTTCATTTTCCATTGATGTTGCATACTGCTTATATCTGTCGACATCAGTAGTACACACCATAAATTCTCTCGATTATTGAAATTAAGAAAAGAAGACATTGAGTATTTATTTGGAATGTTTTGTTGCTTATGGTTGACTAATGGAATTTTCTGATTCTAACACACAGAGAGATGGTTTATTTAAGCATTAACTCGTTCTTATTCACTGAATAGTGTCAAGCAGGTTTTATAGAGTAATTAGTCCGTTTCGATTAATTTAGATAATACAATGATGATATGAAGGTTGTTGTTAGAAGATTTATGTTGCATACTTCGTAATTCTATTTAATGTCAAAGGTTTGAGAAAATGTCATCACAATGAATTATTATCGTTAATAAGCAAAGTATATATTCAGTGTATACATACATTGTGTATAAATGTCATGCAATGCTTTGATATATTAGTTTATTGACAGTATGAACTAATGGTATTAAAAAGTAGATTTAAAACGTGTTGGGGCATTTACACTAGATGACTTGAGTTAATTGGTAGTTACAATTGTGTACAGGTTTATGAAGTTTTATAAAATAGTTATATATAAATGTGTTGGATAATAGATCAATCAGTAGTGATCAAGCTAGTTGCACACACCTACACGCACACACACATGCATACACACTAACCTTCTCAAATATATAAATACTTTGATATCCATGAGCTTTATTGTATTATCAGTTGACAAACTGATATGTATTGTCACAGTTATGCAGAACGAACTCATTATTGTAAATTGACATATACCCATCGTTAATGATTATTAAATGTATAACGAGTTGTCAAAGGTAAATATTCAATATAATCAATTTCGTGTAGATTGAATGAATGACAAATAGTTAAATGGAATGGAATTCTACTTTATGTGGCAGAACATTGATAAACTGTTTTCGTATATCCTCCATCATTTTTTGTATTTTACTTATTCTCAATATTGATCTGTTGATTCTTACATAAGTACTATTCTACTGAACATTCATCAAAATATTCTGTTCCTTCTCTTTTTCATATATCATGTAAGGTAGCAACGTATTACTGTAGAGCCATGATGAAAAACTGATTGAAAAAACTTCTTCACTCGATTCGTTCCTTCTTTAATTGGGGAATGTCAAAATGAGAATTTTCAGTATAATAAATTATTTCATTTGTGATTAGATCCAAACTCTTTTTTTTCACTTTTTTGATTGATATTTATGACATGACATGGTGATATACAAATAATCTAATAATTTCAAGAGTTTGTTGAAGTTAGATATTAACACCGTTGTATGCTGACTCAGTGGTCTAATGGTTAAGTACTTGCGTGCGACACTGATAAATACTGGGTTCGAATATTCCGGGAGTCGGGATCGTCGATACACACTGATGATGACGAAACGGCCATCCAGTGCTTCCAGGTTTTCGATGGTGATCTAGCTTCATTTGAAATTTCAAGAGTAATCCATATATTAGATGTTTATTTATGACTATAATTTTATAAGATATGAAATTAAAGTGAAATATTAAATCATCATTTTCCTTCTTATTAGCGATAAGCTCTTTTTGAAGTATCAAATAACTATGATTGATAGAGAAGAGATAAATATAGTTCTGTTCTTTTTAGGTGATCTACATCACTATTGATACACAAGAAATATTAATTAAGTTAATTTATAGCTTAGAAATATGAAATCATGATCACATGTCATTGAACTAAGGGATTTTTGGTCTAGATACAAGAATAATGGTTGAAGTATTCATCAGTGTCATATATTTTCTTTCTTCAGTTGATTCGATAAGCGATTGTTAACAAAATTAATGAAATATGTTTACATGTCATAGTCATAGATCAACTGGATCATGAAGACGTCAACATCTGAGGGGAAGCACAGGAAACACTGGACAGCTAGAATGTAGCTGGACGATCGAGACTTCACAGATCATCTGGCTCTTCTATCGCAAACGCAATAACAAATGCAGGAGAAGACGACCAGTGTAACAGCATCCTCAGCAGCAGTAGGTCTCAACATATACAATGGGAAAAGCAGAGTTCTCCGATACAACACAGCATGCATCAATCGAATCACACTTGACGGAAAAGATTCAGAAGATGTGAAAACCCTTATATATCTGGGCAGTATCATTGATGAACACGGTGGATCTGATGAAGATGTGAATGCGTTGATCGGCAAAGCAAGAGAAGCAGTTCTACAACTAGAGAACATCTGGAACTCAAAACAATTATCAACCAACACCAAATTCAGAATTTTCAATACAAATGTTAAAACAGTTCTACTGTATGGGGCAGAGACCTGGAGAACTACAAAAGTCATCATCCAGAAGGTACAAGCGTTTATTAACAGTTGTCTACACGAAATACTCTGGATCTGTTGATCAGACACTATCATCAACAACCTACTGTGGGAAAGAACAAACCAGATCCCAATGGAAAAAGAAATCAAGGAGAATCGCTAGAATTGGATAGGACACACACTAAGGAGAGCACCGAACTGCATTACAAGGTAAACTCTCACATAGAATTCTCAATGTCAAGTGAGGAGAGGAATACTAAAGAACACATTAAGCCGGAAAACGGAGATAGACATGAGGAAAATGAACAAGAATTGGATAGGACAAGAAAGGAAGGCCCATGATGGAGTGGGTTGGAGAATGCTGGTCAGCGGTCTATGCTCTATTGGGAGTAACAGGCGTAAAGACCCATAGTTTTCTGATAGAACATCGAAAAGTATATTTAAAATTTAATTATGAATCAACAAATGATTAAGAAAAACCTTACAGTTTGAACATTTTTCTCATCATTGAATAAAATCAAGCTAGAGAATCATTAAATATTAAGAAACACTGAAAAGTTCATAATTTAAACAATTCTTAAGTTGATGGATGATGGTTGGCAGTGGAATCCAGCATACGTGTCTCATCCTGTTTTCGGACTCGTCAGTTGATTGCACCTGCATCTCAGAATTAATGTCTACTCCGAGACTCCAGCCCAGTATCATTCGCTTCAAATACCATCACATTATCCACTCAGCTACTGAGTCCTAATAGCCACTTGCTAGTGCAATGAGGTGAAGTTTAAATTTACTTGGTATGGTTTACTTGAATCTTCTCATTGATGTTTAGGACTGTAATTGATCAGTCTCTTATTGGCCATATGTGCATCCTGTGCGCTCTGCCTCAATATTGTCTTAAGTCACAAGTTGAACAGATCTTTACGAATAATTAAAATAAACTATTTTACAGATTGAAATCATGAGTCAATTGAAGCTGGACCATCATGGAAAACCAGAAGGCACTGGAAGGCCGTTTCGTCCTATTGTGGGATCCCTTAGCAGCGCGCACCCACGATCCCGTCAGCGGGATTTGAACCCAGGGCCTTCAGTCTCGCTCCAAGCGCTTTACCAACTAGACCACTGAGCTGGTATCTAATGTTGTTAATGTTCAACTTCAACCAATCCATGAAGTTGCGCCACTGTATACCATTGTCTCCAGTGAGTTGATATGTCACAACGGACCTGGTTGAACTCCACTGGTAACGGCTTCTCACTAGAACTCCAGGAGTATCTCTTGAAGTCAGTCACCAGTGAGCAGCTGATCATTATCAGAAGAGGTTTGTGGAGATTTTCATATCTGTCAATTGGACTATTATCTAATCCATAAACTATTTTCTTCTTTAACTCTTGATTAGTACGTAACCTCATTTGTACTTTGGTATCAAATCAATTTTATAATGCCGTCCAGTACTTCCAGGTCCTCCATGGTGGTCTAGCTTCATTTGACTCATGATTTCAATTTGTAAAATTTCTAAAATCTCCACAAACCCCTTCTGATAAACCATTTTAATTTATTTTAATTTTCCCGAAAAATTCATAAAAACAAACATTTTGTTTTCACACTTGTTTTTTTTAAAAAAATTAAATTTTGTAAATTCAATAGTTCACAAGTCACGTGTTTAAGTTGTAATTCAGAGAGATGTTCTCTGTTTCTATATAATTCTGTTACGTAACTTATACATTTCTGTCACCTAGTAACAAGGAGTTTTATTTGTTCAAATTTTTGTGTGACATTAATCAATATTTAACAGTCGTTATAGCCGAAGTGATCATCAGATAAAAGAAACGTTTATTGATTTTATTGCATTTAAATATAAAACAGAGTAATTTGTTGTATTTGATTTGATTTAACCATGTAAATAAAAACATTTGAGATAATATACGATGGTTACATGTAGTTAAGAAAGAAAAAAAAACAGTTTTAAAACAATCATAGAAATGAGAACAGATTGAAATTTCTTCCACCGCTGGGATCTGGTTTGTTCTTTCCCACAGTAGGTTGTTGCTGATAGTGTCCGGCCAACGGATCCGAAGTATTTTGTGTAGACATCTGTTAATAAACACTTGTATGTTCTGTATGATGGCTTTCGTAGTTCTCCAGGTTTCCACCCCATACAGGAGGATTGTTTTGACATTTGTATTGAAAATTCTGAATTTGGTGTTGGTTGATAATTGTTTTGAGTTGCAGATGTTCTTCAGTATTGGATGTGCTTCTCTTGCTTTCCCGATCCGCCTTTCCAAATCTTCATCAAACCCACCGTTTTCATCAATGATGCTGCCCAAATAATGGTTTTACACAGATAATACTAAATCGACCATTATGTCAAAGTAATTACTTATCAATTCGATATAACCTCATAAAACATGTTAGAATGTTTTTGGTTGTAAAAATTTACCTGTTAGATATTCAAAAGCAATTAACAGTGAACAAAATATGAATCACATATTCTGATAATTTTAAACTTATGAGAGAAAATTCACAGAGATGAACATATAACATTTATCAAAAGGGGGTCTTGTGGAAAGTTTCTTAGTAATTTAATAATTGAGTCAATTAAAGCTAGACCACCAGTGAAAACCTGAAAGCACTGGAAGGCCGTTTCTTCTTATCGTGGGATTCCTTAGCAGTGCGTATCCACGATCTCGCTTGCAAGATTTGAACCCAGGGCCTTCAGTCTCGTTCGCGAACGCTTGAATTCTAGACCACTGAGTCGGCATCCAATGGATTTCAGAAAAATAACTCTGTCTCTGTTACATTTTGTTAGGGTAATGGAAGAATTATATCATATTTTCAATTTTGGAGATAACTAGTTACAAATGTTTTGTTTTCTATCTTCATGTAATGCTAGCCAGTATTGGTATCAACGAATGGATATGACAATGTAATTACAAACTTTAATTAGCATTTTCACTATTTCGTAAATGACAGATAAATTTCATCATAACCATTACGGTTCATGTATCAGAGGTGAGATTATAATTTATGGACGACCTTCGAGTTACGCCAGAGTGACCTTGAGAATGTCCACCTACTTACTAGGGCTAAATGAGCATTATAAAGCAATGTGAAGAATAAGGATTATGACTTACAGTTGATGGTTAGAATTAGGAAAAAGAGTTAAGGTTTCATCACGAAGTGACAGTAGCTAACATGCTAAAGCGCTGTTTAGCCAAACAAATGAATGAATTACTCGCCAAAATCCAAGACCTGTTATCCTAAATCTGATTGGTTCGTTCATAAATTATAATCTCGCCTTATTGTTTGGTGGGCTGTAACTATTAAATAATTAATATATCATAATTACTATTTGTATAGGAGTTAATCAAAGATTAATGAAATGGGAGTACTGTGTAAAATTAGTAACGGTTTTATTGGTGCTTAGTCATGATTATGAGCTCATTTAATATTGAAATTCTTTTATTGATTATTCACAAATTTGAAGATCAAGATTACGTATATATTCAAAGGTAGGTAGGATGCATATTTAATGCATTCATCCCATGGGATCATTCTTTAAATAATCCAACCTATTACTGATTAGTGTTAATAATAGCATCATTTAGAAAAATTGACTATTTCTCCTAAATAAAGTAGGTGAACTTGAACTAATATCTTGATTAACGTTATTTATTTACACATAGTATTGCTCACTATTCAGTGCTCATTTAGTGTAAATATGTCTGTTTGACAAAAAGTCGGTCGTTACTCAATTAGCTCAATGATGACGTCTTTGACTATGAAACTGGATATCTGCGTTTTGAATCCTATGAGGTGGGGCATCAGCTCTCTCAGAACCGCTCATATAATTGACTGACAATTGTTAATTAGTAAGAAACTAAGATTAAAGGATTTCTTCCTGTTGGCTCCAGTCGCCTAACATTTATTGGTTCATTCAAGAATTCAGTAGTGAACAAAAGTGGTTGTCAATAGTATTCCTCTTTAATGGACAATTAGTAAAGGAAATCGACTTTGTTTACACTAAGGAATTATAATTTTAGACAGCTAGTCGCAAATAATGATAAGCACTGTGACGCAGTGAAATAAGGATAGATATTATTTACAGCCCAGCGCTTGTTAAGTTTATCCGACTAATAACTACATTGTTGATTTGATAAATATAGATTAAAATCACTAATTTACCTACCAAACTATTATATACTACAGTTGTTGCATAAGGATTTTTTTAAAATACTTTAGCATTGTGTTTACCTAATGAAATTTATAGGAAAGCTAATGAAAGTTATGTAACATCAGATACCTATTTAGTCTCTCTCTAAGACTTTAGGAAATAATGACAATAGCTGCTCATTCGTGATTGTATTGAGAAGAAATGCTTTTAAAGATTAATTTCAAAGCATTGATTTATAGAATTCTTAGAACAAGAAGTTAAAAAGTAACTATAAACAGTATTGGATAATGAGTTTCGTAGAATATCATAATCACAATCATAAATAATTCATTCACAATATTATATGTTTAAAATAACACAGAATTCTTAGCATTCAATATTTCAAAAAGTTCATAATATTCAACATCACTTACTTATCTGTTATCCATCGTGAAGTAGCATAAGGCGACCACCAGCATTCTCCAACCAACTCTTTCCTCGATAATCCGTTCCAGCTGTTTCCGGTTGATATTCGTTCTTTTTATATCTGCTTCCAATTCTCAACGTAGTGTGTTCTTTTGTCTTGCACTTTTCCGTTTCCCTTCATGATTCCAAGTTAGTGAACACTTCGTGATGCAGTCTGATGATGTCAACAATGTATGTCTTATTCACCTCCAGAGTATTTTCTTAATTTCCTTTTCAATTGGAAACTGGTTTGTCCTCTCACACAGTGGGTTGTCGCTGATAGTATCAGGTCAATCAACATTGAACATATTGTGTAGATAATCATTTATAAATACTTGTACATCTTTGATGATGGTTTTGGTGACTTTCCAAGTTTCATTCCAGTACAGTAGAACTATCTTGTTTTGCCAACCCTCGCCTTTAAGTCTGCATAGGATGCTTCTTGTTCATCAGTGATGCTGCTGTACAGATATTTGGAGCATTCCACATCTTCCAGAGTTTCCCCATCAAGTGTGATTGGGTTGATGTTCTCCGTGTTTTATTTGAGTATCTTCGTTCTTGCCTTATGTATGTTGAGGCTTATTGATGCAGAGGCTGTTGCTACACTAGTTGTCTTTACCTGCATTTCTTGGTGTGTTTGTATGTGTGTGTAGGATAGAAAAACTATGTCGTCTGCAAAATCCAAATCGTCTAGTTGATTCTAAACTTTCCATCGTATTATATGCTTTCGTCTTACTCTACGTAGATATCGCAAAATACATATTTATTTATATATAACAGATAAATCAGATTGTTATAAATAAAATTTAAAACAAGTGTGAATTATTAAGCTCCAACTTAGTCGATGACTGGGATTGTTCTTGATGTGAGGACTGTATATTGTAAATGATGTCTGCTTTGGAATCTTAAAATCAACAATACAATACTTTCTGGGGTTTTTTTCTTTCAATATAATTGTTGAAGTATTGAATGTAGATTACTTAAAAATAATGAACAAGTATGGATGATGATGATTAGAAAATACAATGAGACGACAAAACTTAAACCAATTCATAAACTTTTAAAATGATGAAGATTTATAGTTCATATGAATGCTTTCAATTGTACTATTCTCTTTATACTCAATTCTGATGGAGTTTTGTTCTCTAAGCTAGATGGTTTGGTCATGAAGCTTTCATAGTTCTTTTGAACGACATTATCAGCGCAAATTTGTACTTGATATTTGTGCTGATGATGTCGTTTAGGAGGAAAATGAAAGTTTCATTACCAAATCATCTAGTTCAGAGAAAAAAACTTTATTAAAATCATCCACCTGAGCTACAAATCTTCTCTAATGTACTCACTTCTGCACAAATTCATGATTATCTAGAAGAACGAAAAAAATACCAACATTAGAAGATATAACACAATTTAAAGAAACTTGAGTAATGAAGTAAATAGGCCAGTAATTTGAGTTTCATTATAGGTATTATTTTCAAGGTTTGACTTGGTAATTTCAAATAAATTGAGCATTAGTTATATTGTTATAAATAATATATTTGTAAATGTCCCAATTGATTAAAAAAATCAGATTTTCGGATGTTTCGTGACTTAGTGTAAGCCACTTCTTCAGAGAGTAAATAAATAACCAAATCAAACACTTTGATTAATTTTGATTTATTTATTTCTTCTCTGAAGAAGCCTTAAGTCATAAGCATTATAAACAAAGATGGATAGTGGCTAGTAGCAGAATCCAGGATGTGTATCTGATCCTGTTTTGGGACTCATCAGATGGATATACCTGCATCTCAGGATTGATTTTCACTCTGTGACTCGAACCCGGTACCATTTCCTTCAAACATCAACACATTATCCACTTATCTACTTAGTCCTGATAGCCACCTGCTTGTGCAGTGCGGAGTGAACATCAACTCTGGGATGCAGGTACATGCAGATGATAGTGTTTACACTATAAAATTCCAATTTCTAAATCTTATCCTTTATAAAACTAAGAACATTCGATGATGGTCACTCTAAAAGATGACTAGACAACCAGTAGAAGCCAATCACTTTCTATGACTGGTTTAAAAACCCTATGGTAGGTTTTTGGCTTGAAGCGAATTTGCAATGATAACATATTTACACTAATGGCATTTAGTTATTAAATGTTGCCATCATAATTCATAGAAACTATTTCTCAACAATAATATTCTTCATTGAATTCGATTGCTAGTCACTATTCAACTTTTCTTAAAAAACTTGTGACTTAAGGCTATCTCAAGGCAATCCACATTGGATGCATATATCCTAACATGAGACTGATCAATTGGAATCCTAAATAACGATCGGAGGATTCAAACAAACAACACAAAGTGAGATTAAACACTGTTATTAATTATGAAACATAACACTCAATCAATGATGGATAGTGGCTAGTGGTAGAATCCAGGACGCGCGTTTCTTCCTTTTTGAGACTCATCATCTGCATGTACCTGCATCCCAGAGTTGATGTTCACTCCGCACTGCACAAGCAGGTGGCTATTAAGACTAAGTAGATAAGTGAATAATGCGATGGCTTTTGAAATAAATGGTACTGGATTCGAGTCCTTGGGTGAACATTAATTCTGAGATGCAGATACATCCGGCTGAAGAGTTTCAAATAGAACGAAACGAGCATCCTGGATTCTACTACTAGCCATTATCCAATTTTTCTTTAAAAAAAAACTTGTGACCTAAGGCCTTCTCAAGGCAATCCGCACAGGATGCACATATCCCAATATTAGACTGATCAATTGCAGTCCTAAATAACAATGAGAAGATTTAAGTATAAAAAAACGACACCACATGATTTTTATTGACATGATTCATCCTATAATCTTTATAAATGTATATTGGTTCTATCTAAACATGAATACTAATTTACATAGGTAATTTTCATTATCCAGTGCACATATCATGTATCTATATGATATGTATGTGAACAATGATATATGTACAACATAAGACCGAATTAAATCTTCAACTCTCATGTAATGTCTTTAGGTATAATCATCTTATTGTGTTGATTATTCATAGATCGTAACCTATAAATTCACCTGATTATGTATATCCATCTCATCCTATTTGTTTATATATATGTGTTAGTGTTTATTTATTTGTTTATTTATTTATTCTTGTTTATTTAATCAACTATAGATTTAGATCATAATACACGTTTAAATGCAAGACATCGTATATGTGAAGAATATTTACAATGTTTAGAGAAACGATATAATCTTAACATGAATCAATCAAATCATGAAATGAATAAAGTGAATGCAACTGAATATGATTTAATACCGAATCATTTATATATATCAACAAGTGTTGATGGTTTACATTCAATGGTAACAACAATACAAATGGATTCATCCAAATTGTATCATTCAATTGATCATACTACATTGAAACAAAATACAACTGAAGAGAAAATTATTGCAAATAAATGTGAGTATTATTCTGTATTTATAGTTAGAGTGTATTTTTTTGGCGAGTTAGTTTTCTATGGGATGGGGTCTCTAATCCTATGTCTAACCCTCCTCCCTTTATCTGGGCTTGTAAACAGCAGTAACAACAGAGGGAGTTATTGTATTTATTTTGGATTTGTTTTTAAAGATGAAAGTCAATTATGAGTAATGATGGATAGTGGTTAGCAATGGAATCTAGGAGATGTGTTTTGTTCTATTGGTATATGTCAATAAGAGACTGATCAATTACAGTCCTAAATAACAGTCGAAAGATTTAAGTAAACAATACTAAGTGAATTTAAACTTCATCTCATTGCACTAGCAAGGGGCTATCAGGACTCAGTAGCTAAGTGGATAATGTGATAGTGTTTGAAGTGAATAATCCTGGGTTGGAGTCTCGGAGTGGACATCAATTATGAGGTGCAGGTACATCCATCTGATGAGTCCCAAATAGGATGAGACGCTCATCCTGGATTCCACTACTAGCCACTATCCATCTTTGCTTATAATACTTGTGAATTAAGGCAATAACGAGATTATCCGAACAGTATGCACATATGTCAATAAGAGACTGATCTACTACAGTTCTAAACATCAATGGGAAGATTCAAGTAAACAATATCAAGTGGATCTAATTATCAAAATATATTTTGTATTTTATTTGATATTAGGAAGTAAATCTATAAGAGAATCGGGATCATACTCAATAGAGAATCTTTCATAATTGTATATCAGAACAAATTGTGCAGTCACTTCAATGTAGAAGAACAAAGTTAACGTGATATAAGGAAATGAATTAGAAGTGGGGGAAAGACGAATAACGGTAAGACCAAACATGGGGGGGGAGGGAGATGAAATGGGTGAATAAAACGTATGAAAAGTATGATTTATAGAAGGCAAATTATGGATGGATCTATGTTAGTGTGATCGATTTTATGACATCAAAGTCATTTACTAGTGTTCATAAATATCTCGTGGACCTCAACCATATGATCTACACATAATACTATATATCTTAGATATAAAGCCAATGATTTAATGAACTAATATCATATTTTATTGTATATTAGATAACTGTTTTATTTAATTGTAGCACTGCATAGTAGTGTGTACAATGAATCAAATGATGAATTAAGTACCGAATACTTTATCACCCGTCTAGTTAGTGAAAATATGACAATTTGTGTTTTGTAAATTTCATGATATAATTCTATTATCATATAGTAATATTTATCCTTAAGTATCTGCATTTTAGACCTTACCTATTTTACTAGTTTTAACGTTACACACTGGAACTTATAGAGATGATCTAGAAACAGTTTCTTCCTTAATGTGTCTCAGTTTTTAAAGAATTCACTTCGAAAACTATTGTTTGATAATGAATGAAATTATTCAAAGACTTATATTTGAAGTAAGTAGTTTTGCTTTAAAAGAAACGGTGTATAGGAATCTATAGTCAACATCTTCAGGATTTGTTTCTCGTTTTATATGAATCTATGATCAGTTATACCATCACGTAAGAAAATTATTAAACGATATTTGATTTGGTTTATTATGTGATAACCTGGTTAGCGACAGCATGATGATTTTAACCACTAGCTGGATATGTTAGGTTATGAATCAAAGTTGGCAACAATAGATGAGATGTATTCAGTGATCTTCTTTCCTATCTTATACTTCATAATCGGCGAATTCATCTTTTCTGCTAGATTCCTATTTTCAAAGCTTGATCTTCTCTACTATTACTGATACTGTGATGATTTATACTATATAGTCAGTTATATTGATAATTTCATCTTCCTGAATTGATGTGGCTTGACAACTTGAATTCCTATCAGAGATCTATTATGAACCAGATAGTATTGAAAAGCTATCTGGATCTAGTTTAAAACCTCTCAGTAGTGTGTACTCAGAATCTAACAATGACCAAGAACCAGTAAGATAATTAGTATTAGCGGTGCGAGTGATGACACTGAATGGTAATGACGGCGATGGTTTCATAATAATATGATTTACCCGAATTTGAAAACACAAACTACTAGATTTCGATTCCTTGATCTAAATAGTATCTTTTTTGTCCTGAGAAACAATATCCTACGTTCAATCTTGCATTAAGTTATGGGTGTATAACTATTGGGAAGTTTCCAACTTGGATTAAATAGTTGTTTTTTTTTGTTTAAATACTTCCTGATTCTTACTGATTCTCTAGCCGATATCACTTCGTAATGAAAACTAAACTAAATATGTAATTTATTGACCTGATGTGGCATACCAACATCATCGCACATAACTATATCGTTTTTGACAGGAAATTAAACTACACTTCAGTCAAAGGAACAACCTGATAATAATTCAGTAATAGTAGAAATGTATTTATAGACGTTTAGTTTCCTGTTACATTACACAATAGACATAGGTCTGATTTATGATGAATAAGATTTTGCAAATTAAATGTGTTAGGAATAATTTCTTGTTTATAAGTGTCATATCTTAATCATAATTAAAATATTTTATGCTTAGATTTAATTGGTACTTGAACTAATGAGTTAAAAATGACTAACAAGCAGATTAACTTGTCGGTTAATACTGACTATCGTATATATTTCCTTATTAAGACAAAAGAGTTCAATTGACTACGTTTACTAGGCAGTATCAAAACACGTTACCATAATTTGTTATTCTTACATACTTATGCCTGTTACTCTCAATGGAGCATAGGCTGCCGATCAGCATTCTCCAACCCAATCTGTCCTACTCCTTCCCTTCTACTTCTATCCAGTTGTTGCTCATTCTTCTCATATTTTTCTCAATTTCTCAGCGTAATATGTTCTTTAGTCTTCCTCTTTTCCTGTGGCATTGAGGATTCCAAGTGAGTGCTTGACTTGTGACGCAGTTCGGTGCTTTTCTCAATATATATCCTATCCACTTCCAGAGATTCTTCCTGATTTCTTCCTCTCTTGGGATCTGGTTTGTTCTCTCCTACAGTAGATTGTTGCTTATAGTGTCTGGTTCATTTGTTATTCACTCATTTAAAATAATCTGGAGTTATTTATAATGTAGTGAAAGAGGACTTGAAGAGATAATATGACAATCATACATTAGGTACATCCTTTACATATCTTCCATCAGTTGTCTCTTATAAACGTCATGATTTCTTTATTCCTGTTTTTATTCACAATGACTCTCTATATATGTTACTGTTCTCTTCAATTCGATCTTCTTAATCTTCTGCTACCAGGCGTTCCACTTTTGATTGGTGTTGCATGCTACTTATATCTGTCAATATAAGTAGTATACACCACGATAGTAGCAAAAAACTATCCATATACGACTTAAAATAACTTATAATGATCAAATTTTACTGGAATATGTCATACTTTTACTAACTTTGTAAACCTGCGCTTCTGGAAGTGATTTATAAAACATTCTATGGTTATCATATTGGATCATTCAGAGTATATCAACCGAAATATTATACAAAATAATTCAAAAAAAAAACTGAGCCTATTTCAACTTCAGTACTTTTATTTTATAATTAAATAACGTTATTGTTTTGAAACTGGGACAATTTTATAACTGATTACCGTAGGATCATGTGCTTATTATTTTTACGCATGCAATCAGATAAAGTATGATTTAATCTCTGAAAGGGTTATCATATATTTATATATCATATATACACCCATCAATCTATTTCAATTCACTTAGATAACATTTAATTATTCAAGTGTAGAAGTGAT